>QLOH01000317.1:0-600000 GCA_026901365.1 Sesbania bispinosa
ATTAAAACCAGGCGCGCGCATGGTCTTATAGCGCAACACAGCGGTAACAACGAGAATTGTGGGGGTATAATGTGATTGGTAAGACCTCTGGCATACACTAAAGTGTTTTGGTTCATAGGACGTGTTCCACCGACTCACTTGTATGTTACGACTTATCAGTCTAGGTCTGGTTCATAGTCCAAAAGACACTAGATTCAATACATTTATCCCATGGCGTTAACCCAGGAACTTTATCTTTTCAATTTTTAAAACTTTTGAAATATGTGGGGGATTGTTGGATTTTTATAATATTTATTTATTTCAAAAGTTTTTAAAGAGAGTTAATAAATAAATGTTTTATTTATTTTTTCAGAAAACATTTATTGACTTGGTCAAAGCCCATTTTTGACTTGGTCAAAACCTACTTTTATGCTTTCTAACCCTAATTATTTTAATATATAAACCCTTTTTTGCTCAACCTTATTGAGTGCCTCCACTCTCTTTTCTTCTACACAAAAAACACTCTGAGTTATCCATGGGTTTAACGGAATCTTCTTGCTAGTTCAGTGTTACCTCGTGCCTATGGCACGGGATGGACCTGTTGTATCCTGGGGGAGCATCGCAACCGGCCGATGAATCCTTAAGGACAGCGTGCTTCTCACGCGCCTCAGGTTTATTTCTTATTTTTCAGGTTGCAGGGGACAATCCGCGACAACAATGGAACCACCACCACCACAACAATGACAGTAGCCACTCAGGTCTATGCCAACAAGCTCTCCGTACATCTCCAGAAACAGAATTTGCCCTCTTTCTCTTTTTGCTTTTTTGTTTTCGCCGCCCAAATCCATCGCCTCTTACCTTAGGGTTTCCTGACTGTATGCAACGTTTCGTCGGCTTTAATGCTTTGGTGAAAATAGAGAAATACAGAGAAACAAAAGTGACGAGAAAAGAAGTGGCTAGTAGAGAAATAGGAAAAGTTGTTTTGGAAAAAGGTAAAATTTTGTTTATTTATATTTTTAAATATTTTTAATTTAAATCTTTCTTTCAATTTGTATGATATATTGATTTTTTTTAATGATAACTTTTTTAACACCAATCCTTATTTTTACAATTCAAATCCTAATTAATTATATTTTTTCAAATTCTATTTTTTATCCCTATTTCTTAATTTAATTTTAAAATATTATCTTTATCATTTAAGTCATGAATTTTTAAAGTAATTTTAAAAAGTATAGATTAATAATTCAAATCCTTCTTTAAATTTGGATTATATACTGAATTTTGTTTTGTTAATGATAACTTTTTTAACATTAATCATTTTTTTACAATTCAAATTGAAATCCTGATTTATTATATATTTTCCTGTTCTAATTTTAATCCTTATTTCTTAATTTAAATTTTAAATATTATCCGTATCAATTATGTCGTGAATTTTTAAAGTAATTTTGAAAAGTATAAATTAATAATTCAAATTCAAATCCTTCTTTAGATTTGGATGATATACTGATTTTTTTTAACGATAACTGTTTTAACACTAATCCTTATTTTTACAATTCAAATTCAAATCCTGATTGATTCTATTTTTTCCTATCCTAATTTTAATCCCTATTTCTTAACTTAAATTTAAAATGTATTTCTTAATTTAAATTTAAAATATTATCCTTATCATTTAAGTCGTGAATTTTGAAAGTAATTTGAAATAAATTAGGGGTATAGCTGGAAACAAAATGTGGACACCAAAAAGAGGCATCGCCTTTATGTATTAGTATAGATAAAATAAAAACGAATATTCTACATGATCATAACAATCACTTCAATCTTTAACACCAACTTATGGTCATAGAGCCCAGAGCACCTAATATCATTTAAGAATTCAGTTGTCAACCAATCAACTTCAATGTTGACTTCCTCATCCACCTTCCATATAGTATATATCAGAACTCAAGCATCATTTCTTCTCCTGAAAATAATGTCATGACATTTTCATTGATGCAGTAAACGACATCCAATGTAGGAGCAAAAGTTACTTTATCTTGAAACAATTTTATGTTTTCAAAATTTGATAACAAATTAGAATAGGCAAAGGAAACTATATCTCCAATTGTATTACCTGTAGACTTTATCAGTAAAGTCTCTGGTATTTCAATATCAGTTTAACCATCAATAATTCATATCATTATTAATAAGACATGTAATCTTGTTTAATATAAATTTAATACTACATTTAGATGTAAAATTAAATGTTTATTTCATCTATCACATTTTAAAATTATTTTAATATAGAAATGAGATATTCATCCATTTAGATGCTTAGAGTTTAATACGATGTCTAAAAGAATAAAAAATTATATTTCAATAATAAATAAATTGATAAAAATAACTGTGAAGTAATCTTTTCTTAATTTATCATCTAACATGTTTCTTACTTGATATGTATATAAATGATTTTGAATTGTGACCACAATTGTAAAGGTTTGACATTAAACTCAACTCATTCATTTCAAGTTAAAGCTCGTATGACATTTATTAATTACGAAATAAAAATAAATTGATAAAAATGTGATATGTGTACTAAGCGAAAAAATTTAATATAGAGTAGATAGAATAAATAAGAGAGATAATAAATAAAAACATTAATGAATAAAATAGAGAGATAATTATTTCAATATAACAAAAAAGAAAATGAAAATGTGATAAAAAATAAAAAGAAAAATAAAAGAAAATGGCTGGAGAATGATTGTCTCACATGGAAGATAGTTGTACGGTTCACAAAAAAATCACTTTACTATATTGCTAATAGAAAATTAATGAAACACAAGTGAGAAAACATGACACATGTTATGGATGGGCAATTTTAATATAGAGTAAATAGATAAATAGAATAAATAAGTGAGATAATAAATGAAAACATTAATGAATAAAATAAAGACATAAGTGATATATTGAAATATCATGTTAAATTTAATGTAAATCAATACATTTATTGTATTACTTAATGTGAGTTTTCATGCAACAGAACATATAAATAGGAATAAATAATGAGAGAAATTATTTTAAGATAATAATAATAATAATAAAAATTAAATTAAATTGTGATAAAAAAATGTAGGAGGAAAAATGCTTCACACGGAGGATAGTGGATACCCATGGCTTATAAAAATATTACTTTTATAATGAAACAAATTAATATTACGAATAATAAGAGGAAATATTTTATTATAATAATAATAATAAAAAAAATTTAATTTGTGAAAAAAACAAAAAAGAAAAAGAAAAAATAAAATGAGCAAAACTCTCTCCCCTGAACGATACCCATGATTTATAAAAAAACCACTTTTGTGATGAAACATATTAATATGAACAAACAATAAGAGAAAATATACTAATATAATAACAAAAACAGAAAATTAAAAGTGAGATAAATAGGAATTTTAATATAGATTAAAAAAATAAATAGAATATATGAGTGAGATAATAAATGAAAACATTAATGAACAAAATAGAAAGATAAAAAAATGATATATTGAAATATTATGTTAAGAGTAATGTAAATCAACACATTTATCATATTACTTAATGTTAGTTTTTATTTAATGAAACAGATAAATATGAATAAATAATGAGAAATTATTTTAATATAATAACAAAAAAGAAAACTAAAGTAAAAAAAAAGAAAAAAATGTAGGACCAAAACTGCTTCACGTGGAGGATACTCATGGTTTATAAAAATATCACTTTTATAATGAAACAAAACAATATGAACGAATAAATAAGAGAAATTTTTAATATAATAACAATAAAAGATGAAATTGTGAAAAGAATAAAAAACAAAAACAAAAAGAAAACGATATGAGCAAGACTGCCTCCCATGAAGGATAGATGTGGTTTATAAAAAAATAACTTTACGAAAAAAAGAATAAAAAACTTTGAAAAATGAAAATGGGTACATGTAAATGGTACATGTTAATAAGACGGTCTCCCGTAAAGGATACATGTAATTCATAAAGTCATTACCAACATCGTATATGAATCGGTCCAATGTAAATGTACAACCCGATAAAAAAGTCCAGTATTAAAAAAGTCAATGACACACATTTGGTGTTAACCCAACAAAAAAAATAAAGCCCCCAATGAATAGTAAACAAAAGATTCCTATGTAATATTATAAAAAAAATCACTTTTATAATGAAACATATTAATATGAACAAATAATGAGAGAAAATATATTAATATAATAACAAAAATAGAAAATTAAAAGTGAGATAAATAGGAATTTTAATATAGATTAAAAAGATAAATAGAATATATTGAAATATTATGTTAAAAGTAATGTAAATCAAGACATTTATTGTATTACTTATTGTTAGTTTTTATATAATGAAAGAGATAAACATGAATAAATAATAAGAAGTTATTTTTATATAATAATAAAAAAGAACACTAAAGTATTAAAAAAAATATAGGATCAAAATTGCTCCACGTGGAGGATACTCATGGTTTATAAAAATATCACTTTTATAATGAAACAAAATAATATGAACGAATAATGAGAGAAAATGTTTAATATAATAACAATAAAAGATGAAATTGTGAAAAGAAACAAAAAAACAAAAAGAAAAAGAAAATAATATGCGCAAGACTGCCTCTAGTGAAGGATAAATGTGGTTTATAAAAACATAACTTTATGAAAAAAGAGAATAAAAAATTTTGAAAAATGAAAATGGGTACATGTAAATGGTACACGTTAATAAGACGGTCTCCCGTAAAGGGTATATGTAATTCATAAAGTTATTACCAACATGGTATATAAATCGATCCAATGTAAATGTACAACCTCATAAAAAAGTTCAATATTAAAAAAGTCAATGACACACCGTTGGTTTTAACCCCAACAAAAAAAATAAAGCCCCCAATGAATAATCAATAAAAAATTATTCCTATGTAATATTATAAATAGATTGTGGATACATAAAGGCTAAACATTTCACAAGGCCCATAAGAATGAAAAACCCAAAGCATCACCAAAAATTTTTAACATTGAGTGAACAGTGAAAAAAAAAATCTTCCAAATTATAATAGTATAGATTTTAGTGACAAAAACCTTTCAATTCTTTTTGTCTATTATTATCTATATAATAAGTAATTTAAAAAATGATGAATTAATTAAATTATTATTTTCTTTTCACTATTTTATGAATTTATTTTTATATTATACTATTTATTTTATAAATTTCATTATTTATTTTAATTTTTAATTAAATATTTTATCACTAAAAGGTTTAATAAAAAATTAATTATTTTTTTAAACTATAAAATTATAATTACATAATAATATATTTTTTCTAGAAAATACAAATAGAATTTATATAATAAAATTTATCTAATTATGCCCTTTTATGCCATTTTACATTTACCAACTAGCTTATCAGCTAGTTTTACCAAACACTTCTAATTCAGTAAGCTAGCTTATCAGCTCGGAGCTTATAAGCTAGGAGCTTATCAGCTAATAGCTAGCTTATCAGCTACCAACTAGCTAATCAGCTAGTTTTGCCAAACACACCCTATAAGCTAGAAGCTTAAAAAATAAGCTACTTTGAAGTACATTACCAAACACTTTTATGTTGATTAAACTAGCTTATAAGCTAGTCAAATAAGCTAGTAGCTAGCTTATTGGCCTCGCCAAATACACTCTCAGTATTCTCTAAATTTGGATTGCTAAGAGAGAATATATGAAGCATAACACCTTTTGTTTTGTTAAAATTTTGTTCTCTATACCTCATGTTAGATTTGGCTTAGGAAATGGCGTTCTTGTCCAATGGGATTGAAGTAGATTGAGTTAAAAAAAAAATAAACCAGCACTTTTGTCCAGTGTTATAAAACTCGGCTCGAACCGGTCGGTCGGACCGATTCGGCCGGAAACCGGACATATAACCGATTCGAGTAACTAATCGGATCAGAAATGTAGTTAACCCGCTGGAAACCGGTTTAACTCGGCCGGATTAGTAAAAAACTCGGAGACTCGGTGGGTTTATATGTACCGGTCTCCTTGTATTTTCTTAAAAAAAAAAAAAGAACGAGATATAGACGAAGAAGAATGAACGGTGTATATTAAAAAGCACGGAAGCAGCTTTGGGCGCCTGTGAAATGAACATTGTGAGATGGAGAATAAGCTATATTACTGTCTCCATCGTCCCTGATTTTGAATCTCCTCTGTTTGAGCTATGAATATTGTGAGATGGAGAATAACAAGCTTTTGAGAGAGAAAGGTGTTGCCGTGAAAAGTAAGCAGAGCAATGAGAGAGTTCTAGAACTATACTTTATTCATATGAGAAGATAGAGGCCTTTTCCTATTCTTCCTTCTTCAACAAGTAAAATGTGATTTCCAAAGCAATAGATGGAGTACAGTTGTTTTACACCTATGATATTATAATTTATAATAATAGAATTTCAAAAGCTTTCAGCTTTTTGTGGTTACGGTTAGTAATAGTATTATTTCAAAATTTTCATTTATTTTACAAATAGTTTTATTTAATAATTTTAATCAATTTTCATAAAATATAAAATAATTAAATTTTAAGACAAAATGTTTAAAAACAATAATAAATTTATAGATTATAATATTTTATTATAAACAATTATTAAAGATTTTTGTTTAAATCTATAAGTATAAAATTTATAAATTATTATATATACCGGTTTAACCGGTTGAACCAATGACTCACCGGTTCGACCACTAACCAGTAACCCATTACCTCGACCGAGTTAATAACCGGTCCGAGTTTTATAACATTGCTTTTGTCTGACTATTACAACGTTTTGCAATTTCATCTCTGACTTTTCCAAAATGTACTTTAGTCCCTATAGCATGCATTTTAGTCCTTAACTTTATTAAAAAAAACATACACTTTAGTCCCTGACTTTATTAAAACCACACACTTTAGGGACAAAGTACTACTCCCTCCGGTCCTATTTATAAGAACTTTTTTAAGGTTAGTCTTTGGTCCTTTTTATAAGAACCTTTTCAGATTGTCTCATGCATTAATTATTCTTTGACAAAAATACCCCATTAGTGGAGGTAGGTGAGTAATTAATTAGTAAAGAGAGTGTGACACAATTGAGTAGTTAAATAGAAAGAGAAAGATAATGGGTCTCAATAAATTCAAGGGTAGTTTAGGAAATATGCTACACATTCAAGACAAGTTTATTGTAATCAACTAAATTAACCAACTTCCTTAATTCGTGTGAAGTAGTTAAAATGTTCTTATAAATAGGACCGGAGAGAGTATTTTGAAAAAGTTAGAGACAAAACTGTAAGACACTATAATAGTCGAGGACGAAAATGCTAGTTTACTCGAAAAAAATTGTGTGAAATACATAGAATGGAAATTTATGTAAAACAAAAGAAGAAAATGGCCTAAATTAATAAAATTAAGTTAGAAAATAAATTGTGTGAAATACATAAAATTTCTTTTTTTTTGGTCGGTGAAATACATAAAATTTGGCCTAAATTAAGAAGCACTAGATTGGGCCCGGTTGATGTTGACCAAAAACAAAAGAAAGAAAAGAAGATAAACCAAAAACTCAAAGCTAACCGGTTCTCCTTCCCTTCGACCAAAAAAATAAAAAACGGTTATCCTTCCCCATCAACACTTTACACTGTCCACCTTAGCAGGAAAGAATTGTGAAAAATGGCTTGTATCTTGATTTGAACAACCAAGTGATCGTTGTGTTCTCAGTCTAACAATTGGTATTTTATTTTGTAAGAGATTTTTATTGTTGGAATCTGTTCACTGTTGTGCATGATCCGTTTGATGAAATGTCTAAATGTCTAAGTTGGTTTCTAGGGCTACACTATTCCACGTTCAAAAACATTGCTTACAACTTGTTTGATATAATGTCTCAACCATGGAGTGTTTGTGCTAAGTCCAAGCTCGCTTGTTCTTGCTGATGCTCGCTCTCTTGTACCTGTTAATATCATCTATTGGCTTTTTTTTGGGATTTATTTGATTGGATTTAGCTTCTCTACAATAAGGGGTATACTTTAGTAGGTAATCAAGTGTGGAGTTACTTCATAGTTTGTCATATATATATATGTGTGTGTGTGTATTTTATCATGATGTCAAGAATTGATTTTTCAATAAGGATACCCCTTACTACATAGTTGTCATATCCTGTTCTGGTCATCTTGGTATTGCGTACAAGTAGTTTTGGTTTTTGTGTGAATATCTTGTAGCTATTTGCTGACTGTTTGATTTTGTGTAGATATTTTGAGAATTACTTAAAAGTTTAGTATTGCCAACTTATTTGGGCATTTTGTGTCTCTTATTATTTGAAGGTCTTGTTTGCTCAAGTTTGGATTTGAAATAAATTTGGGTGACACACACAGTCAGAAACAATTTGTGAGGATGAATAGAAAATTTGGAGGTGGAAGGCAGCCAACAGGGACTCCTTCACTGGCTTGGTCTTGTGTGGTTGTTATCTTCTCTCTTCTTGCAGGTGCCTCTGTTGTCCACAATATCTATAAGCCTAATCTTGTAAGCTCTTCTCACTAACTCTTTCATGACCTTCTCTTTAGCACCTTTTTTATTTAGTGTTATGAGTTAAATATGCACAAGGTATTTGTGTGTTTTATTTGTTGAAATTGGCATTTTGAATGCCTTCTTCATAACACATATATAGGGAGGTTATGTACTTGATTGAAACATATACGATTTGGAATATCATTTCCTTCAAAATTCAAATTTTCAAATAAGTTATGTTGCTAATGTAAGGCATAGTTGACACCAACACCATTGCTAAGATGTATTGCTTATCTCATTACATGACCGTGGAGCATATTGTACAATAACACAAATTCAACTCGCATCATTTCCTATAAATGTTACATCCTTTTGACCGTCATGGCAATATACCTCAAACATTACATAAAAGTCCATACTTCTTTAAATTGAAATCACTCTATCCAAACATTGCCATGAAGATATTGTGGGTCGAATTGTACATTCATATTTTTCTTAAAGTTCCTTATCATGTCATTTATTTTTAGTATGAATTTTAATTATCTACAGATTGCATTGTAGGGAGTGAAGTGCGAAATAATTGATGAAATTGAAATAATCAACACTTTATAATTTTTTAAAAATACAAACCCTTGAAACAATTCATGGATATGTAACCATTGTGCTCGATTGATTTTCTCATTTACACTCACACTTTACTATCTAAGGTGCTTAGGATGTACCTTTTTTGCCATATGGTATTAAGTATTAACCCATATTTTTCCTATGCAGACATTGCCACCAGTTGATGGAATTGATGATACCAAGAAGAATCAAGATGAGAAAGAATGATCATCTCCTCGTTGTGAATTATATATGTTTAATACCGTGAAGGGGCCATGTTTTGAGGCCTACAATTTACTGTGTCTGCAATTAAGCCTGAGATAAAGAGGATTGTTCTTTTCATATGGTCACTTTTTATTATATTAGATTTGATTTGGTGAGGATTTTAAATTATATTTTCTTTTTGGAATTTTGTTTGTAAGGACTAATGTATTAAGGATGAACAATCCTTTGACAACCAGGAAAAGTTAAATGTTGAGGTTGAGAAAGGGGTGTGGATTCTATAAAAAGTTAAATGGTTAGTTACAGTCCCCTTCACAATAATTACAAACTTGTTGCCACCAACGTAAAAAAATCTTTGATATGAGAGTCTGCTATGCAGCTGATACAAACCTGAAGGTCTTGGTATAGGTATATTTATAACTAGTCTACTACCGGTGTGATGCACGGAGGACGCTTGTAATGGAAATGTTAGGTAAATAAATTTTAAAGTTAAATGTTAAAATTATTTTAAAATATATTTTAATTTGAATGTTTATAAATTTGTAATAAATTTGTGTATGAGAAGAAATTATACATAGTAAAAGAGTTACTATGAAAATAGATTAAAAAACACACACACACATATATATTGGATAAAGTATCTAACCTATGAAGATAAACTCTATTTATTAGAGATAGGAAGGTGGATGTAATCCTATAAAAGAGAAGTTAATGTTAAAATAAGGTAGAAGTTAATATAAAACATATGTATATGAAAAGAAGAAAAGAGAAGGTCACTTATTTAAATTAAATTTTAGAAGACTTCTTTGAAAAACACATTTGATGTAGTGTTAGTTGAATTTCCCTTCTTCATCACATATAAGAATTTTAAGTCCATTACATGATGTTATTCTTGAGAGTGCAACATACAACTGATCGTGAGAATAAATCGGTCTTGAAAAAGGAAAAATCCAACATGTTTAAGAGATTGTCTTTGACTTTTATTGATTGTCATTGCAAATTAAACTGTAATTAGAAATTTTCTTCGTTGAAATTTGAAAGGGATCTTTTTATCTTATGGAATTAGTGAGAGTCTTTGAATGAAAACATTTTTTTAACATTGCTGCCTGGAATGACTCTTACTTCTAAAATATATGTGCTCATTTGATTAATGATCAGTTTAACATCGTTGCCTTATATGACTCTTGTTTCTAAAACATATGTGCCGATTTGAATAATGATAAGTTTTATCCCATTGCACAATCTAGAAGACTGATATATATTTCTCAACAACATGGCAAGAACCCTAAACCCTAAAAAAATATTATATTATTTTAAAGTATGTATTATATTATTTTGTTATTTATTTTTTAAAATTATTAGATATGTTCTAAATTATTATTACTTGTTATTATAGTGATTTTTACATTAATATAATTACTATGATTAATTAATGGTGATTCATAATATTAATCATTTATAATGTTTAAGAGATACTTTTTGTTTTTAGAAGTTTTGTTAAAAGGAATTTACTATTATGTCATCCTTTTAGATTTCATATGCTATTTTCACTACCTTGCTTTTATATATATATAAAGATAAAGATACTTTTAAAACATTGTAATCACAGTCCCTCTAATGTTAGGTTATGGATGATGTTTGTTTTCAATTAGTAAAACGTGATATCATATTATTATCATATTTATACAAAATAGTAACCATTACATCAATTAATAACTTACACCAATTAATAACTTTTGTAGAATGCAAAATTGACCAATCCAACAGTTGAATTGAAAGTTCTTATAAATTAGATCAAGCTTATAAAATTTCATAAAAATCGAAAACTAATTGATACTCCATCAAACTAATTTATTTTATCGTATAATATGTTTTTAAAATATATGTAAAACTCCACTATTAGATAACATACCTACGAATTTTCAAATTATCTGAAATTTGATATACATGATCATGAAGGTGATATAATATGATTCAACGGTTAGATTGGTCAATTTCACATTCTACAAAAAGTTATTAATTGGTGTAAGTCTTGAAGTTTGACACCTGGTGTCAACAGATCCTGACTCATTTAAAATATATTGAGATTTGAGATCCCACAACCCAATCACTTCAAACCTATATAAAGTGTATGAAAAAAATTCTTATTAGGAGAGCTAAACCCACTATCATATTTGACCAAAAAAACCCACTATCATATTGATATTCACGATAGGAGCAGGGCTAACTCACATGGAGGATACCTATGGATCATAAAAAATTGCTTTAAACTTATAAATGAAAATTTGGCTTAACCTTTAAACGTATTATAAGTGAAAACATTAATGAGTAAAATAGAGAGATAAATAATATATTGTAAAAAAAAATTAAATTTAATGTAAATTAACACATTTATTATATTTCTTAATTTTTATTTTTTTTACTTTTTATGTAATGAAACAGATAAACAGGAATAAATAATGAGAGAAGTTGTTTTAAAATAATAATAATAATAACAATAATAATAATCATAATGATAAATGAAAATTAAAGTGTGATTAAAAAAAGGAAAAAAGAAAGAAAGAAAGAAACAATAGGAGCAAGGTTGCTTCTCGTGGAGGATACATGTGTCGTTCATTAAAAAAAATCACTTTACTGAAGTGAGAATAAAAAAACTAAAAAACGTATGTGAGAAAACATGACATGTGTAACAGGTGAACAAATTTAATATAGAGTAAATACATAAATAGAATAGATAAAGGGATATAATAAGTGAAAATATTAAATAGTAGAATAGAGAAATAAATAATATATTAGAAAAAACACATTAAACTTCATTTAAATCAACACATTCATTATATTTCTTAATGTTTGTTTTATGTAATGAAAAATATAATTGGGAATTAATGGATAATGAGAGAAGCTGTTTTAATAAAATAACAATAAAAAAGAAAATTAAAGTGTCATTAAAAAGGGAAAAAACTGTATGAGCAAAATTACTTTTCATAGAAGATACCCGTGGTTTATTAAAAAATCACTTTTGTAATGAAGCAGATTAATAGGAACGGATAATGAGAGAAAAAAATTAATATAGTAATAATAAAAAAATAAAATTGTGATAAGAAACAAAAAGAAAAAAATTAAAACGACAGGAACAGGACTACCTCCCGTGAAGGGTAAATATGGTTAACATAAAATTCACTTTATTGAAGTGAGAATAAAAAAACTTAGAAAAGAAAAGCGCAAATGAAAAAATACACGTGTACTATGAGAACAATTTTAATATAGATAAATAGAATAGATAAGAGAGACAATAAATGAAATATTAATAAATAAAATAGAGAGATAATATATTGGAAAAATATATTAAATTTGATGTAAATCAACACATTTATAATATTTCTTAATGTGTGTTTTTATGTAATAAAATAGATAAACACGAATGTATAATGAAAGAAACTGTTTTAATATAATAATAATAAAAGAAAATTAATTGTGATTAAAAAATAAAAAAATAAAATGCAGGAGCAAAACTGTTTCCCGTGGAGGATACCCGTGATTTGTAAAAAAATCACTTTACTGAAATGAGAATAAATAAGAGTGAATAATGAGAGAAATAATAAAGAATGAATAATGAGAGAAATAATAATAATAAAAAAATAAAAGAAAATTAAAGCTGATAAAAAAGAAAAAAAATGAAAATGGTAGTATTGGAACTGTCTCCCATGGAAGATACATGCAGTTTATTAAAAAATCACTTTTGCAGTGAAACGAATTTATAAGAATTGATAATAAGATGCCTGACCAAATAAAAAAATTCCCTCACTCAACATTAGGGATGGCAATTGGACCCAGACCCAGTGGGTACCCGCAAAAATTACCCACAATGGGTAGGGTAATTACCCACCAAATGGGTATGAGTGCGGGTATGGGTAATTACCCGCACTTTTTAATGGGTACGGGTGCGGGTACGGGTACTATGGTACCCTACCTTACCCATTCTCGCACTTATATAATATATATAATTAATGTAATTTATATACATATAATTAATTTAATAAATATATATATGTTTATATTATTAATTAATATTTTTTTAAAAAATAATTAATGTTAATCTATATTATAGTCACCAAAAAATATTAATATATATTACTAATTAAATTAATTTAAATTTTATAATTTTGTCCTACACACTAAAAATAGCAAAACATGAACTGATTTTCATTTTCCCTCCCAATTTTTTAATCTCCCATCCACTTCCACATATGATAGTTGTTTTATAGGTTAAACTTGGATGATCTACGGATTATTTTTCATTTAATTTTTAATTAATTTTTATTTTCTAATCAATTTATTTTCTTATAGTTAACAAAAGTGCGGATAATGGGTACGGGTACAGGTACTTGAGTACCCAGCGGGTAAGGGTACGGGTACTAGAATCACTACCCACACGGGTATGGGTCCGGGTCCGGGTATTTTTTAAAAACGCGGGTATGGGGACGGGTACTATAGTACCCTACCCAAACCCTACTCATTGTCATCCCTACTCAACATACTACACATGAGAATAACATGCGTGACCAAAAAAATAGGGCAGAGTGAACGGTAAACAATAATCAGGAACTATATAATATAATAGATAAATAAGCCCAATAAAAAGCATCAAATGGCCCAATAGATACCTTAATCACAAAAAAAAAACTCTCAATGAACAGTAACTTTTCTACTTCTAAAATATAATATAATAGTATAGATTATAGCATCTACCTTTCTGTTGATACTTGCTTGAAAATTGGCTCAATGGTACAAGTACAACCGAACCCAAACCAAGAGAAAATTTGCTTGGGACTGGACAAAGGATGGTAATTACTAATTAGCTATTATTAAGTCAGCTTTTATTTTCCTTTGAGGAATTTTCCACTCTATTATAGCCTGGCAGTTGCCATTGTCTGTTATAGCTCCTTGTTTTACAATTTTTTTTTATGGCAAAAGAAGATTGTCAACTGAGGTTATTGAAACTAGAAGGATTCATCATCAGGGATGACAATTGAGCCCAAACCCTATAGGTACCCGTAAAAGTTACTCGCAATGGGCAGGGTAAAAACCCGCAAAACGGGTATGGGCGCGGATACTGGCAAAGCCCAAATTTTTTCATGGGGACGGACACTTTGATGCCCAGCCCGCCCCATACCCGCACTCATATATATAATTAATTATTTAATAAAAAGTTACCATATATAGTTATATATAGGGATATATTAATTTTATTAAAATATCTAATATATTTATACATGTTTTAAAAATTGATATATATAATATATTACAAATTAAAAATATATTTTTATAATTATCTATTTGTGTTTTTTTATTTTATAATATATGACTAATTAGTGTTAATAATCATTTTATACATATCTAGAATTCTAACACATCCAAGTTTATAAAATAGTGTGACGTGAAAATATATTGTAATATTTAATAAAAAATTTGAACTTTGGATCATTTGTTGTGTTTTAGAACATTAACATATTGTGTTTCAATGTAATTAAATTGTTGTATCACTGTACTGATATTTAAAAATTATGTTTGGACGGTCTTCAAGTAACCTTTTCAATTGAGATATAGTTTTCTTAAATTAGTATTTTTTTAGCAAGTTAATTTTTTACTTAATAAAAGTGCGGGTAATGGACGTGGGTACGGGCATATAGGTGCCCAATAGGTATGAGGACGAACACTAAAGTTACTGCCCACACGGGTACAGGCGCGAGTACGATTTTTTTTTTTAAACGCGGATACGGGGACGAGCACTGTGGTACCCTACCCAGAGGGTACCCGTTGCCATCCCATCATCCACCTTAGATAGCCGGAGTTGCCGGATTATGGTATAGCAAGATGGTGGCCCCAACCTCACTTCCCTTGTGACAATAAGCGTATGAATTAATATTTTTATTTTAATTCAATGTTTATACATATCTCTCTAATCTGGTCACTTTTAATTTGATAGAAAAAAATATTTTAGTTGTATCAAGACGGTTATTTTGAGTTATAAATTTATATGTTAAGTGATACTAACTCTAATTTTTAGATGATTTTAAAAGTGCATTTATCGTGTTATTTTTTGAGTTTAGTGTGTTCTTTCAAGTGTCTGCACCAAAGGTTTGAATTTAATAATTAAAAATCAGGTACTTCTTTAATTACTAAACGACATTCTTGTGTTCTTATATAGGATGTTTAATTTTCTGACATTCACCCATCAATTATATATTTCATCAGAAGTAATAATATGTTGCTTTTCATACAATTGAGTTTTGGAACGTTTTGAAGTCCTCCCAGAATATACACAAACATGCTTTTAGTCAGATAGCACTACATGCCTTTTGTTAAATAGAAGTAGACTTTTAGCACTTTGATTCCTCTTTTCAACAGTGGCAAACCATGATTTCATTTCGTGGATTTAATTTTAAATCATTTTCGTTTAACGTATTTCATAAAATGTGAATCACTCATTTTAACTATTGATTTTCGAAATCAATTTTACTCAATTATAAACCAAAACATGTACAAAAAGAGATATAAACATTATGTGCGAAATATATCAGCTATATTCTATAATCTGGTAACATTATATCTTATTTTATTTACAGCATAAAACAAGTCTTCATTTTCACATTTAATTCCTTTAAAATAAGATATTCATTTTAAAGACAACAAACTGAATTATAAGGTTGATTGGGATTTAAATAATTTCATAATCTATTACATATATACAAATATGTGGTTATAATTATAATAATTAATTTTCATAATTCTGAACTCAATCTCTAATAAATCATACAATAAATCCTGAGATCCACACACACCTAAAGTCTGAACAACTAATATATTCTCATTGTCCATTAATTTTTTCTCTCTTTTATTCTCTCTTTTATTTTGAGCATAATGCTTTGCTGGCAATTAGAAAACTTTGCTATTTCCCTTCCCTTTCAAAGGACTTGACAGAGCATCTTTATATATACATACATATATATATATATATATAGGGAGCATATCAAGTGAGAGGAGTTTTTATTGTGAGAGATGAGAGGATTAAAATATAGCCCTTAGATTAAATTGAATTAAATTAAATGGTTTAGATTGAATTAAGGAATAGTAATTTGTTATTTCTGAATTAAATTAAAATAATGATTAAATTAAGTAATAATGATTTGTTATCTCTGATCCATAGAATCTTTTGATCCAGAATCCTTTGATCTAGAATCCACTGTTATCTTTGATTAATCCTCCAAATCTAGTCAGTCCTTGGTTTTCGAAGAAGCTGCCATAAACATTAAATCATTATTTTTTAATTTAATCTCAACTATTTAATATAATATGAAAATTTTAATATGCTAAAGTACTAACTTAACTAAAAAATACTTTATAATTACAGTAATAGTAATTATAGTTATTATATCAATATTATTTAAATATATGATTTAAATATTAGAATAGTTATTTTTTATAAATAATTATTTTTATCTATTGACCTTTGTTGCACGGGTAATGGAATTATAAGAAAAATAAATTAAAACTAAAAAAAATATTGTGATTTTTTAAAATTGGGTAAAATATATTTTTCATCCATATGTATTTTTAGTCAACTTTAGTACTCTTTGTCCCTAACTGCTAAACTTTTGTTTTATATCCTTATAATTTTAAAATATGGTACTCACAGTCCCTAATGTTGGGTTGTGGATGATGTCGTTTTCAATTAATAGAATGTGAATATCATATTATTATCATGTTTATAGAAATAAAATAGTAACCATTACATAATTTATATAATTATAAATTTAAAATATATTGAGATTTGAGATTCCACAACCCAATCACTTCAAACCTATATAAAGTGTATGAAAAAAATCTTTGTTTGGAGAGCTAAACCTGTGACACCCTTCTACCCCATACTCTTATATGCTTAATAAATCGAAGTTTAGAAAAGGTAATGTCCCACGATGGGTAAAAAGGTTCACAAACGCTATTACTAAAATCTCATTAGTTCGAAAACAACTTTATTAAATGAAAATAAACTTCCAATATAATCCAAACAATTATGCAGCGGAATCTCCAAATAGATAAAAACAACTAAACAACCTACTTGCCGTACAAGGCATCCAAAATAGTTCATAAAATACTTCTAACTAGAAACATAATAAAGACTCTCAAGTACACCCTGATGTCACATCTATCAGAGCACATCCCTTAATCATACTCGACACTCATTGTGTCCTCATCAACACCTGTTAAAATATATCCATAGAATACGGTGAGGAAAAAGATACTACTCATACACACACATAGGAAATGCCCCATCCTCACCCACAGATACACAACATCATCATATATCATACTACCAATACATCAGATAAACCATCATATAACAATTATCCCAAAACTCAACATATAGCTATTCATTCATATCAACATATAAATCTCATGCCATCATTCACCGAATATAACACATAAATACATTCATCATGTACCACCAAAACTCATAATCATCATAATATTACTCAAATATCATCATATATATAACTCATCTATACATGCATCAAAACATTAACATTATCAAATAACTCAATTCCATCCTTGAGTATTCCAATTATCACATGCACCAATACTCATCTCATCATCTACCCAAAGATCATGAGTTGGAACGCCGCACAATGGGCACACCTCGTCAATGACTCTAGTTGTTACCGAAGATGGTCCTACCGTTATACACCACACAGGCCGGTAAGTTGTACATCGCCCCACTCTAGACTTGTACAGAGACATCCGCCCCACAAAGAATAGCCCTACCGTTATACACCACACAGGCCGGTAAGTTGCACCTCACCCCACTCTAGGCTTGTGCAAGAATGTCCCCCATCATGGTCTACCTACCGTTAATCACCACACAGGCCGGTAAGCTTCACACACAACACTACCGTTAATCACCACACGGGCCGATAGTGTTGCTCAACGCCCCACAAAGAATAGCCCTACCGTTAATCACCACACAGGCCGGTAAGCTTCACACACAACACTACCGTTATTCACCACAAAGGCCGATAGTGTTGCTCAACGCCCCTCTCTTGGGCTCGTGTATCCAAAGTATCACCTCTCATGCTCAATGCATATTCATCATCATAAACTCACATCTATATGCTCAAGGCATCTCTCTTAAGTTGTACCCCCTCTATGGGCCTGCACAACTCAAGTAACATCATCATTTATCGCATGTTCACCAACCACATGCATTCCAAATAACCTCAATTACATAGCATATTAACCAACCATATGCATTCCAAATAACATCAATTATATAGCATATTCACCAACATATGCATTCCAAATAACATCAAATATTTAGCATATTCACCCACATATGCATTCCAAATAACATCAAATATTAAGTGCCCGTTTGGTTTAAATTTTCAATTATCCAGAATCAATTCTGCAGAACAAGGTAGTTAAGATCGAGATCTTACTCAAGATCGGGAAGGGGTCCCAAGATCGTAAATCGTGGGATCGTAACACGGATCGTAAGATCCTACAGAAGTACTTAATTCATATATATATGTGTGTGTGTGTGTTGTATGCATATAAATTTATATATATACATACAAAATAGCATAATAAAAAAATAAACCCTTCAGATTCTAATAAACTCTTCATAAACTTAAATGCAAAATGTAAACCAAGTTTTAAGATAATAACATAAATCTAAAATACCAAACTACAAGTCTTAAACAAAGTGTCAAATACATAAAATTTAAGAACTTAAAAAGAACTTTGACAAAAATAAATAAAACTTAAAAATTAATCAATTTCTAAACATATGCAAACTTAAAATAAACTTTGACAAAAAAAACTTAAAAACTAATCAACTTCTATTTAAACAGACACAAACTTAAAAAAACTTTTGACAAAAAAAAATAAAACTTAAAAACTAATACAGACACAAACAGAAGCCATGGAGACCAAACTAAAGCAGAGGAAAAGAAACGCATAGAGAAGAGACGGAGAGAGAGTACGACAGAGAGGAAGAAACGCAGTCGAAAACAGAAGCAGAACAACAAGAAGAAGCAGAAACAGTTCGCACTTCACACCCAACAGAGGAAGCAAGAGAGAGAGAGAGAGCACTCAGCAGATGAAGCAAGAGAGAGAAACGCACCCAGCAGAGGAACACGGAGGAACGCAGTCGCAGAAGAGAGAAACGCACCCAGCAGAGGAACGCGGAAGAACGCATGTCACAGAGGAAGAAAATTTTGTTCGCAGAGGAAGAAACGAACTTCGCAGTTCGCAGAGTCGCATTTTCCAGTTCGCAGAGGAAGAAAATTTTGATCGGTGGATCGCACGATTCCACCGATTTTGCGATTATGCACGGCGATCCCACCGATCTTCTCCTTCTCCGATCTTTTCTGTAATCGAGATCGCTAACCTTCGAAAAGATCGTAAAATCGGCGATTTTACGATTAAAATTGCGATTTTGACTACCTTGCTGCAGAATTAATTTTAAATCACTTCCGTCCAACGTACTTCGTAAAGCGTGCATCATCCATCTCAACCATTCATTTCCAAAATCAATTCTACTCAACTGCAAACCAAACGGACCCTTAGCATATTCACCAACATATGCATTCCAAAATAACATCAAATATATAGCATATTCACCAACATATGCATTCCAAAATAACATCAAATATATAGCATATTCACCCACATATGCATTCCAAATAACATCAAATATTTAGCATATTCACCAACATATGCATTCCAAAATAACATCAAATATATAACATATTAACCAACCATATGCATACCAAACATCATCTATTACATCAATTATCACACCATAATCAATATAAAGCATCATCAAGCATCATTAATCATCATCATCCTAAAGCATCCACAATCATTATACTCTAAACATCTAATTAATCAAGCAATCCACAAAACAATAAACATCCAACTCAATTTCATCAATAAAAACCCCAAATCCACAGCTACAGTGTGAACTAAATATCACTCAATCCAGACTTCGTATAGACGATCCAACCGTTCAGAATGAAGAACCAGATGTTCTGAACCATCTGTTAAAATTTCAGCCCGATCCAATGGTGAACGAATCTGCAGTCGCTATTTTACAGTCGTAGCTCTATCTAAAAACGGGAATAACTTTCCTCTAGTGCGAACTAAATATATCCTAACCTAGTCCTCGTATCGACGATCCAACAATTCAGAATGAAGAACCGGGTGTTCCAAACCAGCTATTAAAATTTCAGCCCGATCCAACGGTGAACGAATCCGCAGTCGCTATTTTACATCCGCAGCTCTGTGTAAAAACGGGAATGACCTTCCTCTACCATCTTCTTCAATCCCTACTTAATTCCTCAAGTTCCTAACTCAATTAAACTCGTTTTTACCGATTAAATTCACTGAAATCAACAATCATTCCTATGATTTCCAATAAATTTAACGTCTAATCAATTATGGTTCCTTATCTCTAAACCCTTGTTTAACCCCTTTTCACTGTTCTCATTATTTTCATTCAAATCCACTCAAGATTCATCAAGAATTATACAACAATCAACAATCCACAGTTTTCATCACAAAACAACACATATTCACACATTGATTTCAATTATTAATCTTTAAAGGTTATTCTCACTACCATTCACCCCTACATGCATATATAAGCAGCACCCCCTTCCCCACCGTACCTTGTAGTGGAGATCGAACAACAAAGAAGACTCTTTGTTGGTTCTTGATGATTACTCTCCAGCAATCTCCTCTTGAGACTTGGTTTCTCCCTGCCTAGCGTTTCGCTATCTATTATACGAATAAGGATTATGGTGAACTGAGAACCCCTCCTTAAATACATACTTAATTGGGCTAGGTCCACTTTCAACCCATTTATTCTATTTATTATTCTTATTATTTTATTAAATACCCTTACTCATAAAATATCCTAATATTATTATTTATTTATTATCTCTTATTAAATAACTCTCCTCAATAAATATTCTAATTCTACTATTATTATTATTTATCAAATAACTCTTACTCATTAAATGGTTTGATATTATTTAGATAATTAGAGAATTTTTAATAGTAATAATAAAAAAAGAAAACGAAATTGTGATAAGAAACAAAAAAGAAAAAAATGAAAATGGCAATATCAGGACTACCTCCCGTGAAAGGTAAATATTTCTTAATGTATGTTTTTTACCTTTTATTTAATGAAATGGATAAACAGGAATACATAATGAGAGAAATTGTTTTAATATAATAATAATAATAAGGTATGTTAAAAAAAAGGGAAAAAAAGAAACAACAGGAGCAACGTTGCTTTCCCGTGGAGGATACATGTTGTTCATTAAAAAACACCACTTTACTGAAGTGAGAATAAAAAACTAAAAAATAGTATGTGAGAAAACATGACATGTGTAACAGGTGAACAAATTTAATATAAAGTAAATAAATAATATATTGGAAAAAACACATTAAACTTCATTTAAATCAATACATTCATTGTATTTCTTAATGTGTGTTTTATGTAATGTAGCAAATATTTGGGAATGGATAATGAGATAAATTGTTTTAATATAATAAAAAAAGAAATTTAAAGTGTTGTTAAAAAAGGGAAAAACTGTAAGAGCAAAATTAGTTTTATGAAAAATACTTGTGATTCATTAAAAAAATAACTTTTTAATGAATCACATTAATAGGAACGAATAATTAGAGAAAGAATTTTAGTATAGTACTAATAAAAAAAGAAAACGAAATTGTGATAAGAAACAAAAAAGAAAAAAATGAAAACGGCAGGAATAGGACTACCTCCCATGAAAGATAAATATGGTTAACAAAAAATCAAAGTGAGAATAAAAATAATTAAAAAAGAAAAGTGTAAATGAAAATTAACATACAAATATTTATGCAATACCTATCAGTGAACAATACTCATGAGGCCCATATATAGCATTAGGCCCACGAAGGAACAAATTTTTTTTCACCTGAGTGAACAGTACTCAAACATCTAGACAAATTTAATATTATAGATAATAATTTTATGAGGTAAAACTGAATGAAGAATTTCGATAATAGTTATTAATAATTCAATCATAGCATAAAATAAATCAAACGTGACAAAAATTTTACATAAAACATTAATATTTAAATTTCTGATAAATGATTTTAAAATAAAATATGCATATTAAATTTATGTTGATTATATATATTATATTATATATTTTGTGTTTTTTTGATGTAAAAAACTTAGAAAAAATAATTAATCTAAAAGATTCACTTTTTTAAATTGAATTGTATTTTATTGATAATTCTTTTTTTGAAAAATTTTCTTATAATATTTTTTATGCATCAAAGGAGAATAGATATTTATAGAATGTTTATTAATATGTAAATGTTAACCAATATTCAAATTGTAAGAGGTAAATATTATTTTTTTGAACGATGATAAATTTACATATTAATTATTAATATTTAAATATAAATTTTAGGGGTAAATACTTATTATAAGTAGGAATTAAAAATTTACAGAAAATAATAAAAAATATGAAGACATAATAATTTTAGTGTAAAAATAATCTCACCGGACCATTTTAGATCAAAGCAATATTACTGTTGGAAATAAGGTCTTTATCATACAGGGATAAAGTTTATAAAAATAATGTTTTAAAAGATTAATTAGTATTTTATAAGAAAGTTTACTTTATTTATATTTTTTATATTTATGGACTTGAATGGTCCTAATGATTTATAAATGCATCGGCGTACAAAATTAAATTTTTTATGTAAAATTACATTAATATCTAAATTATTAGAAAATAGTTACACTGTCTGAATAAATTTTAATATAAATTTGTCTCTACTATAAAATTTTACTTATGTTTTTTTTAGTTGTATGAGTTTACAAAAAAATATTTATTAATTAATTAATAAAAGAAAATGTTTTACACATGGTTAAATATATGAATCACGCATGGATAAAAGTTTTACATGAGAATAATATTATATAACATACCAATGAAAACTTATTAACAATTAAATTACACTTTATTAACCAAAAAAATAAATTACGTGTTAAAAATAAATTATATGGAGATGAAAAATTAATATGAATACTTATTAATAATTAATTCATGGGATAAAATTAAATCACATTGTATTGTTGGGATGAAAGTTTTATAAAAAATTTAATAAATTCTATAATTAGGTAAAAGTAAATCATACAGTGAATGATTATAAAGTGAGAATGTATATCACATGAGAATGTATCACATTAGTATTTTAATTTTTGATGAATGATATTAAATTTTTTTAATTACTTAATTATAAATATTTTTTTATGTTTTATTGCTTTTAGTTGTAAAAATCTTTAAAAAATACAATAAAAATGAATCACTTTCATAGATTGAATTGTGATTTTATTGATACATTTTTCTTTAAAAAGATTCTTATAGTATTTTTTTATACATCACAAGGAATAAATTTTTACACACAAAGTTTATATGTTAATATATAAATATTAATTTAGTATATAGATTACAATAGGTAAATATAGTCACCCGAGGATGAAAATTTTACCTAAATTACATTAATATTTAAATTTAAATTATAGAGATAAATACTTATAACATGTAGGGATAAAAACTTGGGTACAAACATTAATATCTAGATTATAAAAATAAATATTTATGGAGACATAATACTTTAAGAGGAAAAATATACTACATGGGGATCACTATTGTAACACCATAAATTTCTAAATAAGAATTTAGTTCGTTGGAAACCAAATTCCTAACTTAAAATTTATAACGTGACTATTCGGATATCAACATGTTCACTAAATTATCAATAATCCAACGAAATATTCGACAATTCAGAGAACAATACTAAGCGTTACACATAACATTATAAGTCAAAACCAGTATACACATAGTCATAAACTTATCCTGTACATCAAGTCACTAATAATTACAAAAGATCCCCTGAGTAAACAAAGATCCTACTATCATATACATATATACAAACAGGATACATCAACTCAACAAACAGAAGGGTTAAAAGTCCATCCCACAAGCACTTCATCTCCCTGACTGAGGGTCTGGTGGAGGTGGTACCTGCTCAACTAAATAATCCATATAACATGTGGTGAGATAAAAACTCAGTGAATACAAATCACATGCATGAATGCAGGGAACATGTATCGATTCCAATCAATAAGTCATACATAATTCATAACGATCATCAAACAAATATGATATGCAAGCATGATGCACTCATTGTTGTGCCCAGCAGGTATGTTCTCTTTCTGGAGTTAGAACTGAGCTCAGACTACAGGGAATATCTTCCCCGGGGACGAATCCCACCCAAACTGGACTGAAGTCGTGTTTTCAACATAATTACTTAATCTTTTTACTCACAGCGCAAAGGCCGACTTGAATTACTCACGGTCGAAACCAGCTTAAATGTTCCAATTAACATAACATGATAATTCATTCTCAATTCATGATAATATAACAAGTCAGAAATTCATACACATTCAACGTAAGCATTTTCGATAGTTTCGAACCTAATTATATCAGAAAGTCCCTATTCTCGATTCTAAGTCTCAATTCATAAGATACAACCCTAATTTAGTTACAAAAATATAATTTCTAACAATAATTCCTAGTAAAGAAAGGGAAGGTAAGGATTAGGGAGCATGCTTATAGAAACTATTAAGAAACCCATAAGGAAAGTGAGTTGTACTCACTCTAAATTCCAAATTGAATAAAGAGGAGTGAATCCAAGGTGGATCAGTGGATGATTCCTTGCTCCAATCTCCTCTTCAAGCTCCAAATCCACTCCCTCTCTCTAAGCCCAATCTCTCTCTAGACTAAGAAAAAGAAGAAGAAAATGAAGTTGTTTTTGGTCTAAGTTAAGAATCTTGTACCTATAAGTGGATTCTCGTCTCGCTTGAGTGAGCGAGACAGATGCATGCAACTTCATCACATTCTCGCTTAAGCGAAGCTGTCTCGCTTAAGCGAGAATGACCCAGAGAATACCCCCTCCCTGGACGATTCTCGCTTGAGTGAAAATTGTCCAGAGAGCCTCTCAAAGTCCCCTGCTTCTCGCTTAAGTGAACTGTGCTCGCTTAAGCAAGAAATGCAGAAACTCAAATTCTAATTTTTGCTGCATAACTCGCTCAAGCGAGCTATTCTCGCTTGAGCGAGACTACTGAAATTTGGTTTTTAGCCTAAGTCTATCTCCAAAATCCCTATACCTCTTTTCCTCAATTATTAACATACAATTCCCTATCTTAATCTCATGAATATATAAAGGTCCTGATTTACGGGATGTTACATTTCTACCCCCTTCAAGCAATTTTGTCCCCAAAATTGATAAAAGACAGAAAAGGTGAAGTACGCTACCTCAATTGAAAAGTTCTGGAAATTGCTCCCGAATAACTTTTTCTTTTTCCCAAGTTGCCTCTTCCGGTGAAAGACCTTCCCAAATTACCTTAATCAAAGGATTTGTCTGGTTCCTCAGGGTTTTGGCACTTCTGCCTACAATCTGTGCACGCTTTGAAAGAATTGTGAGATCTTCCCTCAATTCTATTGATTCAGATTTTAGAACGTGTGAAGGATCATGAATATACTTTCTTAACTTAGATACATGAAAGACATTATGAATTTTTGACAAATGGGGTGGAAGGGCAATCCCGTAGGCCAGAGGTCCAACCCTCTGCAGGATCTGAAATGGACCAATGTATCTAGGATTCAACTTTTTGGTTTTGATTGTTCTTCCAACACCAGTGATAGGAGTTACTTTTAAAAAGACATGGTTTCCTTCCTCAAACTCTAAATCCTTTCTTCTGTTATCAGCATAGCTCTTCTGCCGGCTCTAGGCAGTTGCAAGCTTTTCCCTAATGATCTTAATTTTCTCAGTAGTTTCCTGCACTAACTCTGGACCTAACAGGGCTTTCTCTCCAACCTCATTCCAACAAAGAGGAGATCTGCACTTCCTACCATACAGAGCCTCATATGGTTCCATGCCTATACTGCTATGAAAACTGTTATTATAGGCAAACTCTATGAGGGGTAGGTACCTATTCCAACTGCCTGACTCTTCTAACACACAGGCTCTAAGCATATCCTCTAAGGTTTGAATGGTCCTCTCAGACTGACCATCAGTCTGAGGATGGTATGTGGTGCTAAACCTAAGTTTAGTCCCGAAAGACTGGTGAAGTGCCTTCCAGAACCTAGAGGTGAACCTAGGGTCCCTATCAGATATGATGCTAGAGGGAATGCCATGGAGTTTAACAATCTCCTTAACATACAGATCTGCTAACTTATTCAGAGAATAGGTATTCCTAACTGGGATAAAATGGGCTGATTTAGTTAATCGGTCCACAATGACCCAGATGACATCAAAACCAGCCTGGACTCGAGGTAAACCTACCACAAAGTCCATAGCTATACTCTCCCACTTCCACTCAGGGATTTCTAATGGCATGAGTGTTCCTGCTGGCCTTTGATGTTCTATTTTATTTTGCTGATAGGTTAGACACTTAGAAACATACTCAGTTATCTCCTTCTTCATACCATCCCACCAAAACATCTTCTTCAAGTCTTGATACATCTTGGTAGTGCCAGGATGTACAAAAAACTTGCCCCTATGGGCCTCCTCTAACACTAGATGCCTCACACTACCCCCTTAGGGACACAAACTCTTCCTTGGAAGAGAACCATCCCATCATCTGACTTAGAAAACCCCAATTGTCCTTTTCTACATTGAAGATTCAGGTCTGAACCCTGAGCTTCCTTGATCAGAGCTTGGAGCTCACTAGTGATCTCTAACCTATACAACCTGATACTACCTTCACCAATCTCAACACTAAGACTCAAATTCATAAAATCTTCCAAGAGCCTCATTTGATGCACCATCAGAGATGACACATGAAGGGATTTCCTACTGAGAGCATCAACCACTACATTGGCTTTGCCCGGGTGGTACTTCAACTCAAAGTCATAATCCTTAAGAAACTCCATCCATCTCCTCCGCCTCATGTTGAGTTCTTTCTGATCAAAGAGATATTTCAAACTCTTGTGATCACTAAAGACCTCAAATCTCACACCAAACAGATAATGCCTCCAAATTTTGAGGGCAAAAACCACAACCGCTAATTCTAAATTGTGAGTAGGATAATTTTCCTCATGAGGCCTCAACTGCCTAGAAGCATAAGCTACCACTCTCCTTTCCTGCATCAGAACACACCCTAAACCCTTCCCCGAGGCGTCACTGTACACCTCAAAGGTTCTTGACAAATCCGGCAACGCTATTACCGGAGCGGTAGTTAACTTCTCTTTGAGCTCCTGAAAGCTCTGTTCACATTTCTTGTCCCACACAAAGGCTTGACCCTTTCGAGTCAATCTTGTGAGAGGCAAAGCTAAACGGGAGAATCCATTAATGAATCTCCGGTAGTAGCCGGCCAATCCTAGGAAACTCCTAATTTCCGTAACGGTCTTAGGTCTTTCCCATTCAAGAACGGCTTCTACCTTGCTAGGGTCAACTGATACTCCCTCTCTAGTAATCACATGCCCTAAGAAATGGACCCTGTCCATCCAAAACTCACATTTCTCAGGATTAGCAAACAATTTCTTTTCTCTCAAAACCCCTAAAACAATTCTAAGGTGACGTTCATGTTCCTCTAGGCTACGGGAATAGATCAGGATGTCGTCGATGAACACAACAATAAACTGATCCAAAAAGGGCCTGAAAATCCGATTCATGTAGTCCATGAATAGAGCAGGAGCATTAGTAACACCGAATGGCATTACTAGATACTAGTAGTGCCCATACCTAGTTCTAAAAGCTGTTTTAGAGATATCTTCCTTCCTAATTTTAATCTGGTGGTATCCTGACCTTAAATCTATCTTAGAAAACACTGAGGCGCCCCTGAGTTGATCCAAAAGATCATGTATTCTGGGTAGGGGATACTTATTCTTGATGGTAACCTTATTTAGTTGTCTATAATCTACACACAATCTCATACTCCCATTTTTCTTTTTCACTAAAAGCACTGGAGCCCCCCCAGGGTGACACACTAGGCCTAATGAACCCTTTAGCTATGAGATCCTCTAATTGAATTTTAAGTTCACTAAGTTCTAGTGGAGACATTCTATAAGTTGCCTTAGAGATGGGTTCTGAACTTGGCATTAATTCTAGGGTGAATTCTATCTCTCGGTCCGGAGGTAAAGTTATGACTTCACTATCTTGAAACTCCCAAACCGTGGCTACACTGTTCAAATCTATTTTGGACTCTAGGGTTGAGGAAAGTAACAAAATGAAACAATCACTCCCGTCATTGAGGTATTGGGAAACTTGGGTGACACTGGACAAGAGTATAGATGGTTTCTCCCTCGAAGGAGGAGGAAGAGTAGGAAACACAACCTTTTTGTTGAAACAATCAAGCATAACCTGGTTGGAAGATAACCAGTTCATTCCTAAAATAATATCCATACCCTTCAATGGTAAACAAATCAGATCAACCTTGAAGACTCTTCCTTGTATAACAACAAGGCATTTAGAACATACAAGAGAAGTAGAAATGGCCTCCTTGGCAGGTGTAATTACACTAAGAGCATAAGGTAAGGAATCAACGGGTAATTTCAACTGGTTTACACAATCAAAAGAAATAAAAGAATGAGTTGCCCCTGAATCAAACTGTAACATCCCCTTAAGCCGAGATGTTAACTAAGCTTCTCCACCTCCCTCAGGTGGATATCCCCCACTAAAGGGGACCTCTGTGGGTTCGAACCCATGACCAAAGGGCTTATAGTCATAGATTCCTTAAACCCACTACCAATCTCAATAAAAGAAAATGTTTTACACATAGTTAAATAATGTGACTTTTATTTATTAATTAATTAATAAAAGAAAATGTTTTACACATGGTTAAATATATGAATCACACATGGATAAAAGTTTTACATGAGAATAATATTATATAACATACCAATGAAAACTTATTAACAATTAAATTACACTTTATTAACCAAAAAAATAAATTACGTGTTAAAATTAAATTATATGGAGATGAAAAATTAATATGAATACTTATTAATAATTAATTCATGGGATAAAATTAAATCACATGGTATTGTTGGGATGAAAGTTTTATAAAAAAATTAATAAATTCTATAATTAGGTAAAAGTAAATCATACAGTGAATGATTATAAAGTGAGAATGTATATCACATGAGAATGTATCACATTAGTATTTTAATTTTTGATGAATGATATTAAATTTTTTTAATTACTTAATTATAAATATATTTTTATGTTTTATTGCTTTTAGTTGTAAAAATCTTTAAAAAATACAATAAAAGTGAATCACTTTCATAGATTGAATTGTGATTTTATTGATACATTTTTCTTTAAAAAGATTCTTATAGTATTTTTTTATACATCACAAGGAATAAATTTTTACACACAAAGTTTATATGTTAATATATAAATATTAATTTAGTATATAGATTACAATAGGTAAATATAGTCACCCTAGGATGAAAATTTTACCTAAATTACATTAATATTTAAATTTAAATTATAGAGATAAATACTTATAACATGTAGGGATAAAAACTTGGGTACAAACATTAATATCTAGATTATAAAAATAAATATTTATGGAGACATAATACTTTAAGAGGAAAAATATACTACATGGGGATCACTATTGTAACACCCTAAATTTCCAAATCAGAATTTAGTTCGTTGGAAACCAAATTCCTAACTTAAAATTTATAACGTGACTATTCAGATATCAACATGTTCACTAAATTATCAATAATCCAACGAAATATTCGACAATTCAGAGAACAATACTAAGCGTTACACATAACATTATAAGTCAAAACCAGTATACACATAGTCATAAACTTATCCTGTACATCAAGTCACTAATAATTACAAAAGATCCCCTGAGTAAACAAAGATCCTACTATCATATACATATATACAAACAGGATACATCAACTCAACAAACAGAAGGGTTAAAAGTCCATCCCACAAGCACTTCATCTCCCTGACTGAGGGTCTGGTGGAGGTGGTACCTGCTCAACTAAATAATCCACATAACATGTGGTGAGATAAAAACTCAGTGAATACAAATCACATGCATGAATGCAGGGAACATGTATCGATGCCAATCAATAAGTCATACATAATTCATAACGATCATCAAACAAATATGATATGCAAGCATGATGCACTCACTGTTGTGCCCAACAGGTATGTTCTTATCTCTTTTTGGAGTTAGAACTGAGCTCAGACTACGGGGATTATCTTCCCCGGGGACGAATCCCACCCAAACTGCACCGAAGTCGTGTTTTCAACATAATTACTTAATCTTTTTACTCACAGCGCAAAGGCCGACTTGAATTACTCACGGTCGAAACCGGCTTAAATGTTCCAATTAACATAACATGATAATTCATGATAATATAACAAGTCAGAAATTCATACATATTCAACGTAAGCATTTTCGATAGTTTCGAACCTAGTTATATCACAAAGTCCCTATTCTCGATTCTAAGTCTCAATTCATAAGATACAACCCTAATTTAGTTACAAAAATATAATTTCTAACAATAATTCCTAGTAAAGAAAGGGAAGGTAAGGATTAGGGAGCATGCTTATAGAAACTATTAAGAAACCCATAAGGAAAGTGAGTTGTACTCACTCTAAATTCCAAATTGAATAAAGAGGAGTGAATCCAAGGTGGATCAGTGGATGATTCCTTGCTCCAATCTCCTCTTCAAGCTCCAAATCCACTCCCTCTCTCTAAGCCCAATCTCTCTCTAGACTAAGAAAAAGAAGAAGAAAATGAAGTTGTTTTTGGTCTAAGTTAAGAATCTTGTACCTATAAGTGGATTCTCGTCTCGCTTGAGTGAGCGAGACAGATGCATGCAACTTCATCACATTCTCGCTTAAGCGAAGCTGTCTCGCTTAAGCGAGAATGACCCAGAGAATACCCCCTCCCTGGACGATTCTCGCTTGAGTGAAAATTGTCCAGAGAGCCTCTCAAAGTCCCCTGCTTCTCGCTTAAGTGAACTGTGCTCGCTTAAGCAAGAAATGCAGAAACTCAAATTCTAATTTTTGCTGCATAACTCGCTCAAGCGAGCTATTCTCGCTTGAGCGAGACTACTGAAATTTGGTTTTTAGCCTAAGTCTATCTCCAAAATCCCTATACCTCTTTTCCTCAATTATTAACATACAATTCCCTATCTTAATCTCATGAATATATAAAGGTCCTGATTTACGGGATGTTACATTTCTACCCCCTTCAAGCAATTTTGTCCCCAAAATTGATAAAAGACAGAAAAGGTGAAGTACGCTACCTCAATTGAAAAGTTCTGGAAATTGCTCCCGAATAACTTTTTCTTTTTCCCAAGTTGCCTCTTCCGGTGAAAGACCTTCCCAAATTACCTTAATCAAAGGATTTGTCTTGTTCCTCAGGGTTTTGGCACTTCTGCCTACAATCTGTGCACGCTTTGAAAGAATTGTGAGATCTTCCCTCAATTCTATTGATTCAGATTTTAGAACGTGTGAAGGATCATGAATATACTTTCTTAACTTAGATACATGAAAGACATTATGAATTTTTGACAAATGGGGTGGAAGGGCAATCCCGTAGGCCAGAGGTCCAACCCTCTGCAGGATCTGAAATGGACCAATGTATCTAGGATTCAACTTTTTGGTTTTGATTGTTCTTCCAACACCAGTGATAGGAGTTACTTTTAAAAAGACATGGTTTCCTTCCTCAAACTCTAAATCCTTTCTTCTGTTATCAGCATAGCTCTTCTGCCGGCTCTAGGCAGTTGCAAGCTTTTCCCTAATGATCTTAATTTTCTCAGTAGTTTCCTGCACTAACTCTGGACCTAACAGGGCTTTCTCTCCAACCTCATTCCAACAAAGAGGAGATCTGCACTTCCTACCATACAGAGCCTCATATGGTTCCATGCCTATACTGCTATGAAAACTGTTATTATAGGCAAACTCTATGAGGGGTAGGTACCTATTCCAACTGCCTAACTCTTCTAACACACAGGCTCTAAGCATATCCTCTAAGGTTTGAATGGTCCTCTCAGACTGACCATCAGTCTGAGGATGGTATGTGGTGCTAAACCTAAGTTTAGTCCCGAAAGACTGGTGAAGTGCCTTCCAGAACCTAGAGGTGAACCTAGGGTCCCTATCAGATATGATGCTAGAGGGAATGCCATGGAGTTTAACAATCTCCTTAACATACAGATCTGCTAACTTATTCAGAGAATAGGTATTCCTAACTGGGATAAAATGGGCTGATTTAGTTAATCGGTCCACAATGACCCAGATGACATCAAAACCAGCCTGGACTCGAGGTAAACCTACCACAAAGTCCATAGCTATACTCTCCCACTTCCACTCAGGGATTTCTAATGGCATGAGTGTTCCTGCTGGCCTTTGATGTTCTATTTTATTTTGCTGATAGGTTAGACACTTAGAAACATACTCAGTTATCTCCTTCTTCATACCATCCCACCAAAACATCTTCTTCAAGTCTTGATACATCTTGGTAGTGCCAGGATGTACAAAAAACTTGCCCCTATGGGCCTCCTCTAACACTAGATGCCTCACACTACCCCCTTAGGGACACAAACTCTTCCTTGGAAGAGAACCATCCCATCATCTGACTTAGAAAACCCCAATTGTCCTTTTCTACATTGAAGATTCAGGTCTGAACCCTGAGCTTCCTTGATCAGAGCTTGGAGCTCACTAGTGATCTCTAACCTATACAACCTGATACTACCTTCACCAATCTCAACACTAAGACTCAAATTCATAAAATCTTCCAAGAGCCTCATTTCATGCACCATCAGAGATGACACATGAAGGGATTTCCTACTGAGAGCATCAACCACTACATTGGCTTTGCCCGGGTGGTACTTCAACTCAAAGTCATAATCCTTAAGAAACTCCATCCATCTCCTCCGCCTCATGTTGAGTTCTTTCTGATCAAAGAGATATTTCAAACTCTTATGATCACTAAAGACCTCAAATCTCACACCAAACAGATAATGCCTCCAAATTTTGAGGGCAAAAACCACAGCCGCTAATTCTAAATTGTGAGTAGGATAATTTTCCTCATGAGGCCTCAACTGCCTAGAAGCATAAGCTACCACTCTCCTTTCCTGCATCAGAACACACCCTAAACCCTTCCCCGAGGCGTCACTGTACACCTCAAAGGTTCTTGACAAATCCGACAACGCTATTACCGGAGCGGTAGTTAACTTCTCTTTGAGCTCCTGAAAGCTCTGTTCACATTTCTTGTCCCACACAAAGGCTTGACCCTTTCGAGTCAATCTTGTGAGAGGCAAAGCTAAACGGGAGAATCCATTAATGAATCTCCGGTAGTAGCCGACCAATCCTAGGAAACTCCTAATTTCCGTAACGGTCTTAGGTCTTTCCCATTCAAGAACGGCTTCTACCTTGCTAGGGTCAACTGATACTCCCTCTCTAGTAATCACATGCCCTAAGAAATGGACCCTGTCCATCCAAAACTCACATTTCTCAGGATTAGCAAACAATTTCTTTTCTCTCAAAACCCCTAAAACAATTCTAAGGTGACGTTCATGTTCCTCTAGGCTACGGGAATAGATCAGGATGTCGTCGATGAACACAACAATAAACTGATCCAAAAAGGGCCTGAAAATCCGATTCATGTAGTCCATGAATAGAGCAGGAGCATTAGTAACACCGAATGGCATTACTAGATACTAGTAGTGCCCATACCTAGTTCTAAAAGCTGTTTTAGAGATATCTTCCTTCCTAATTTTAATCTGGTGGTATCCTGACCTTAAATCTATCTTAGAAAACACTGAGGCGCCCCTGAGTTGATCCAAAAGATCATGTATTCTGGGTAGGGGATACTTATTCTTGATGGTAACCTTATTTAGTTGTCTATAATCTACACACAATCTCATACTCCCATTTTTCTTTTTCACTAAAAGCACTGGAGCCCCCCCAGGGTGACACACTAGGCCTAATGAACCCTTTAGCTATGAGATCCTCTAATTGAATTTTAAGTTCACTAAGTTCTAGTGGAGACATTCTATAAGTTGCCTTAGAGATGGGTTCTGAACTTGGCATTAATTCTAGGGTGAATTCTATCTCTCGGTCCGGAGGTAAAGTTATGACTTCACTATCTTGAAACTCCCAAACCGTGGCTACACTGTTCAAATCTATTTTGGACTCTAGGGTTGAGGAAAGTAACAAAATGAAACAATCACTCCCGTCATTGAGGTATTGGGAAACTTGGGTGACACTGGACAAGAGTATAGATGGTTTCTCCCTCGAAGGAGGAGGAAGAGTAGGAAACACAACCTTTTTGTTGAAACAATCAAGCATAACCTGGTTGGAAGATAACCAGTTCATTCCTAAAATAATATCCATACCCTTCAATGGTAAACAAATCAGATCAACCTTGAAGACTCTTCCTTGTATAACAACAAGGCATTTAGAACATACAAGAGAAGTAGAAATGGCCTCCTTGGCAGGTGTAATTACACTAAGAGCATAAGGTAAGGAATCAACGGGTAATTTCAACTGGTTTACACAATCAAAAGAAATAAAAGAATGAGTTGCCCCTGAATCAAACTGTAACATCCCCTTAAGCCGAGATGTTAACTAAGCTTCTCCACCTCCCTCAGGTGGATATCCCCCACTAAAGGGGACCTCTGTGGGTTCGAACCCATGACCAAAGGGCTTATAGTCATAGATTCCTTAAACCCACTACCAATCTCAATAAAAGAAAATGTTTTACACATAGTTAAATAATGTGACTTTTATTTATTAATTAATTAATAAAAGAAAATGTTTTACACATGGTTAAATATATGAATCACACATGGATAAAAGTTTTACATGAGAATAATATTATATAACATACCAATGAAAACTTATTAACAATTAAATTACACTTTATTAACCAAAAAAATAAATTACGTGTTAAAATTAAATTATATGGAGATGAAAAATTAATATGAATACTTATTAATAATTAATTCATGGGATAAAATTAAATCACATGGTATTGTTGGGATGAAAGTTTTATAAAAAAATTAATAAATTCTATAATTAGGTAAAAGTAAATCATACAGTGAATGATTATAAAGTGAGAATGTATATCACATGAGAATGTATCACATTAGTATTTTAATTTTTGATGAATGATATTAAATTTTTTTAATTACTTAATTATAAATATATTTTTATGTTTTATTGCTTTTAGTTGTAAAAATCTTTAAAAAATACAATAAAAGTGAATCACTTTCATAGATTGAATTGTGATTTTATTGATACATTTTTCTTTAAAAAGATTCTTATAGTATTTTTTTATACATCACAAGGAATAAATTTTTACACACAAAGTTTATATGTTAATATATAAATATTAATTTAGTATATAGATTACAATAGGTAAATATAGTCACCCTAGGATGAAAATTTTACCTAAATTACATTAATATTTAAATTTAAATTATAGAGATAAATACTTATAACATGTAGGGATAAAAACTTGGGTACAAACATTAATATCTAGATTATAAAAATAAATATTTATGGAGACATAATACTTTAAGAGGAAAAATATACTACATGGGGATCACTATTGTAACACCCTAAATTTCCAAATCAGAATTTAGTTCGTTGGAAACCAAATTCCTAACTTAAAATTTATAACGTGACTATTCAGATATCAACATGTTCACTAAATTATCAATAATCCAACGAAATATTCGACAATTCAGAGAACAATACTAAGCGTTACACATAACATTATAAGTCAAAACCAGTATACACATAGTCATAAACTTATCCTGTACATCAAGTCACTAATAATTACAAAAGATCCCCTGAGTAAACAAAGATCCTACTATCATATACATATATACAAACAGGATACATCAACTCAACAAACAGAAGGGTTAAAAGTCCATCCCACAAGCACTTCATCTCCCTGACTGAGGGTCTGGTGGAGGTGGTACCTGCTCAACTAAATAATCCACATAACATGTGGTGAGATAAAAACTCAGTGAATACAAATCACATGCATGAATGCAGGGAACATGTATCGATGCCAATCAATAAGTCATACATAATTCATAACGATCATCAAACAAATATGATATGCAAGCATGATGCACTCACTGTTGTGCCCAACAGGTATGTTCTTATCTCTTTTTGGAGTTAGAACTGAGCTCAGACTACGGGGATTATCTTCCCCGGGGACGAATCCCACCCAAACTGCACCGAAGTCGTGTTTTCAACATAATTACTTAATCTTTTTACTCACAGCGCAAAGGCCGACTTGAATTACTCACGGTCGAAACCGGCTTAAATGTTCCAATTAACATAACATGATAATTCATGATAATATAACAAGTCAGAAATTCATACATATTCAACGTAAGCATTTTCGATAGTTTCGAACCTAGTTATATCACAAAGTCCCTATTCTCGATTCTAAGTCTCAATTCATAAGATACAACCCTAATTTAGTTACAAAAATATAATTTCTAACAATAATTCCTAGTAAAGAAAGCGAAGGTAAGGATTAGGGAGCATGCTTATAGAAACTATTAAGAAACCCACAAGGAAAGTGAGTTGTACTCACTCTAAACTCCAAATTGAATAAAGAGGAGTGAATCCACGGTGGATCGGTGGACGATTCCTTGCTCCAGTATCCTTTTCAAGCTCCAAATCCACTCCCTTTCTCTAAGCCCAATCTCTCTCTAGACTAAGAAGAAGAAGAAGAAAATGAAGTTGTTTTTGGTCTAAGTTAAGAATCTTGTACCTATAAGTGGATTCTCGCTCAAGCGAACTATTCTCGCTTGAGCGAGCGAGATAGATGCATGCAACTTCATCACATTCTCGCTCAAGCGAAGCTGTCTCGCTTAAGCGAGAATGACCTAGAGAATACCCCCTCCCTGGACAATTCTCGCTCAAGCGAGAGCGAGCTCGCCTTAGCGAAAATTGTCTAGAGAGCCTCTCAAATTCCCCTGCTTCTCGCTTAAGCGAACTGTGCTCGCTTAAGCGAGAAATGCAGAAACTTAAATTCTAATTTTTGCTGTATAACGCGCTCAAGCGAGCTATTCTCACTTGAGCGAGACTACTGAAATTTAGTTTTTAGCCTAAGTCTTATCTCCAAAATCCCTATACCTCTTTTCCTCAATTATTAACATACAATTCCCTATCTTAATCTCATGAATATATAAAGGTTCTGATTTACGGGATGTTACAACTATTCTGTATGAAAGTAATGATACTAGACAAATATGACTCTTAATTAAAGAGGGGTGGGGTGGGGAGTCTTATTTGTGATTAAGAACAGAACATGATTTTCCCGGATAATAGGGGATGTGGTTAACACAAAAAACGATTTTATTGATAGAAAATTCAATTTAAATTTTTAGAATGTTTGTATATACATCACGAGGAAATGAATCTTTGCATAAAGTTGGTTAATATATAATTGTTAATTTAGTAAAAACAAATGTACAAAAGGTAATATAATATGTTAGCAGATGAGTTTGCTGTTCATTTTAGTATATAGTAGTTATATGACTTTTTCCTCTGGTCTTTAATTAGCCCCATTTAGTAAACAAAGGCCAAAATGATTTGCTTTACAATGAAAAATTTACATAAAATACATTAATATTTGATTTTAAATTACAGTTGTAAATATTTATATTATGTAGAAATAAAAATTTTACATGTAAAACATTCATATTTAGATCATAAAAGTAAAAATATATGAACACATAATAATTTAAGAGTAAAAATACACCACACGGATATGTCCGTTCGAGATAAAAACAATGGTTTATCATTAATTATATTTGATAAAATGACAAAATTTCAAATTAGATTACTTATCTCCTATTGTTGTTTCATTTATAATGAATATAAATAAAATTATAGGTTAATCATTTTAATTACAGGTTAAAATATGAAAAAAAATTCTTAATAACAATTAATTATGAGATAAAACAAAGTGAGGTGTTACAATGAAACTTATTAATAATTGAATGATATAGTAAAATAAAAATCATATGTGATTAAAAACTTACATGACAAATATTAATATTTAAATTATTGATAAACAATATTAAATAAAATACGAATATTAAATTTATGTTGATTATGAGTATTTTATTTATTTTTGTGTTTTTAGATGTAAAAATCTTAAAAAAACAATAAGTAAAAGTGAATCGTTTTTTAAAATTGAAATTTATTTTATTAATATTTTTTATTTTTTTATAATATTTTTTATGCACAAAGGGGCAATAAATATTTACATAATGTTTATTAATATTTGAATGTTAATTATTTTTTTGAAAATTTAAATTCTAAATTAGTATATAAATTGTAAGAGGTATATATAATTTCTCAAACAATAAAATTTTTCATACATTAAAGGGGCATAAATATTTATATAATGTTTATTAATATCTTTAATTTTTTATGTCAATCTAAATATTAGTTTAGTATATCATAAAGGGTAAATATAATTTGATCAACAATGAAAAATTTACTTAAAATATATTAATATTTAAATTAAAATTATAGGGGTAAATACTTATTGCAACTACTTATGTTGTTTTTTTATTGTAGTTTTTTTTAAAAAATTATTAAAACAATGACTCACTTTTTTTTAATTAAATTATCATTTTATTGATTGAAAAATCATTTTTTTCATTTACTTATAATATTTTGTATGTATATATATCCAGAGAGAATAAATTTTTAAATAAAATTTATTAATATATAAATATTAATTTAGTAAATAGATTACATAATGTAAATATAAGCTGTTAGTAAATGTGTCTATTGTTCAATTTAGTAGATAGTGATTGCATGGATTTTTTCCTTGGCCTTTAGATTCTTTCAAGTAAAAAAGGGGTAAATATAATTTTCCCGACAATGAAAATTTTAAACAAAATGTATTGATATTTAAATTTAAATTATAGGGGTAAACATTTGTATGTACGAAAAAATTTGAATGAAAATACATTCATATTTAAATCATAAAAGTGCAAATATATGAAGACATAATAATAATTATGTAGATAATATACAATTGTTTATATATTTATTATGAAACATATTTTAGTTTTAAAAAAATGTTACAACAAACACACAAATGTATTGACCCATGCGAAGGCACGAGTATCCGACTAGTATTCAGTTAGGATTGAAGATGTTTGTTGTAACATCCCGAAAATTGAGGCTTAGGAGTGATAAGTGAAAATTATATGATAAATTAGAGCACTTTTTAGTTCACTTATCAAGGATAAAATAATATTTTTACCCCAACTTAATCCTTTTTTATTAAATATTAGATAAATTGTATTTATTAATCTTAGATTTGAATTTGATGCTATTTTGATATAAATATTGCTGATTTTTGCAAAATATTGCAAGGATTTGATTTGAAGGAAAGATAGCATTAAATAAGGGAGATATCTGCAAGATTTGAAGTTTAATTGAAGGCATTTAATGAACAACAAATTGCTATCTTAAATGTGATTTTTGCTCTGTGGAACATGAACAACAAATTGTTTGATTGGAATGCTCTTTGTTTTGTGAGTTATTGAATTTGAAAGTGTTATGCTCTATTTCTTTCAAAAATCTTGAACTTTCACTTTCCATGGATTGATTGAATGCTTGCAAAACAAATGAGTATGTTTTGTTTTTAGGAAGTCATTACCAAGTGCACTGAACTTTTGTGGTGAAAATATTAATTCTTTGAATTATGCATGCAAACTGGTTAATGATAGGCTTCCATGTTCTTCATGAATTGATATTTGCAATAAGGCATCATTGAATTGAATATGTTGTTATTTGACTTTTCAGATGCCTAGGATTAAATTGCTAGTCTTTCCCGTGGCTTTAGCTCACGAGGAGAAGACATTGTGAAGAGGTTCAAAGAATATGATCCCATGAGAATCTAAAGTGCACTGGTTGTTGCAAAGTATAAAGACTAGTTGACCTCAAACCAATCAGGAGTTACTAGACCCATACTCAGGCATGCTGTTTGAAGAGTTCCGAATTTTCTTGCAGTGGCCTGGGGACAGGCCTATTCATCCAGGGGGAGGTGGAGCAACAGGACAAGGACTTACAGGATACAAAGGATGAAGACTGATACTGGTGTTTTCTTTCTTTTAGTTTTTCTTTTATTTTCTATTATTTTATAGATTTTTTTAGTTAATTAGGATTTTTGTTTTGTATTCCATTTTTTTTTAAATTTTCAGAATTTTTAAAATTTTTAGGAACTTAGGAAATTAGGATTTAAGGCAACTTTTTCAAAATTTTCTGTAATTAGGTAGTTTAACTAACCAGATTAGGAAAGATGATAGGGTTCTGTGATTAATTCCATAATCAGTTAGGATTAGGATACTTCTCAGGAGAACCTATCAGGATAGTTAATTAAAATCAGTAAGTGCTTTATCAAGGAATTTTAGCCAATAACCGGTGAGCTGAAGCCCAAACACTGAAATTGAGAGCTTTTCACTGCTGCTTGTCAACTGTTATTGCTTGAGTTTCTGAATTTTGTCTTGCTAGTGGAAGATATGGAAGTGACAAAGACATATTTTGTGATTATAATATTTTGCTCAGTGCCAAATAGCCAACCTTGATTAAATGTTTCCGTTTATTGCTTGCCCATTTGAGCCTTGAATATTTCCTTTGATGCACCCTAGCCATATTCAATGATTATATCTTGTCCCTTAACAATGGGGATAGAGAGCAAGGTGCACCACAACAAGATGGGACAAGAGGTTGGTGAATTGAAAGGTCAAAGCGATTCAAAGAGCAGGCACAAGAAAATCACAAAGAAAAATGCTCCCCTATAAATAAATTCTATATGTTATTGTTTATCAGTAAAAAAAAAAATCTGCACAAAAGTGTGGATATTGAATAAGTTGGGGGGAGTACTTCTTCAAATAAAGAGGCCAAGCTGAAAAAGGGAGACAATTCAAGAATGACCAGGTGAATGGAGAGAAGTCCCAAGCACAATCACAATATGCTCTCTATTCAAAGTGTTCTTTGATTATCTAGAAAAACCATGAGTTCTTGATAGCCCAGCCTCATTAAAACCAAAGAAAAGACCTTTTGATCCATATTAACTACTTGCAGGTTCAGGTATTGGAAACGACTATCAATTCTAGTTGTTTAACGGTGGTGAAAAAGATTGAGGGAAACACTTACCCGTGAGAATGAGAGATTTCCTTGGTTTATCACTTACTGCTTTAATTTCTATTTTTGAGAAGTTTGACTAATGTTTGTGTTCTATTCTGATTGAGGATTGATGACATCTCTTAATCCTGATTTTTTCTTATGTTTGGAAAGTGACTGCTGCTTAAAAGGAGATGATGAAAAGTTCCTTGAATTTGTTTTTGAATTTTTTAGTTATTTAGGGGATAGAATTTATTTTTGATTGCAAAGAGGTCTCTTGCTTGACGACAAGCAAGAAGTTAAGTTGGGGGGTATTTTGATAAGTGAAAATTATATGATAAATTAGAGCACTTTTTAGTTCACTTATCGAGGATAAAATAGTATTTTTACCCCAATTTAACCCCTTTTTATTAAATATTAGATCAATCGTATTTATTAATCTTAGATTTGAATTTGTTGCTATTTTGATATAAATATTGCTGATTTTTGCAGAACATTGCAAGGATTTGATTTGAAGGAAAGATAACATTAAATAAGGGAGATATCTGCAAGATTTGAAGTTTAATTGAAGACATTTAATGAAGATTTGAAGATTATTTGAGAGCAATTAATGAAGATATCACTGCCAATTAAACAAGGATTCTGCAGACAACCTTCCTAATTAAATCCAAGATGCTCAAATAAATAAAAGATTTCATCAAGAAATGGGAAACAAGGAAAGACAAATAAACCAAAACCAGTCTCGGGGAGAGATCAAATTAAAAAGAGAAAGTTTGAAGTTGCAGACACATTCTGCGCCTCAACCTGCGCTGTAGCGCAGGGTGAAGTGCAGCCCTCTGGATCCTGCGCTGCAACCTGCGTTGTAGCGCAGGGTGAAGCGCAGAACACGTGATTCTTGCCCTGTTGCCGTTTTTAGATAGATTTCTTACCCAATTTTCTTTGTCTTTCCTTTGCCTATAAATAGGACCCTCTTGCACCAGATCAGGTGTGCACGATTATAGTAATTCAGTTATATTTCAGTGATAATGCACCAGTTCTAATTTTAGAAGAGGAGAGGAGGAGCGCTTCACAAGGATTGAAGATGGTGACAACATCTTCGGTGGTTTGTATGGCTACCATGTGTAGTTAACTCTCCATTAGGATTGAATGTAGTTGATTCTATCCCCAAATGTATGTAAACTCTATCTTATTATTTCTGAGCTCTCTGTCTATAATATTGGTAATCTTATTCTGTGCTTAATCCCTGACTTCCGCGCTTGCGTCGGAGTTATAGGCTAGTTTCGACTAGGATTGAGGATGAGGGAGCCTAGACATAGGAAACCCAAACTCTGAGTGAATAAGAGGACTCGATATCAGAAAACCGACACATGAGCGTTACTAATGAGTGATGGGTAGTGACAGTACCATAACGAAGGGCGTTCATAGGATTAGGCCTGTGTATCGATAGCAAAGGTTAGTTGATAGTAATTCCAGTGGCCGACACATGGTCGTATCTAAGGATTGAGGGGTAGTGTGAGTATTCTAAATGAAGATGCGTCCACAGGATTAGGCATTGGTCCATCAATGAGTTCCTTTACAAACGGAATAATGAAACCAAAATAAGCCGAGGGTAAGTTTGTCGCTTGGGAGAGCCCGCACAATTATCTTTGAGTGGTGAGGCCGCTGGTAACTCGGGGTCTTAGCAATTTAGTTTGTCTACGGTATTATAAAGTAAACCTAAAATAATAAATAGTTTTTACATGCACGAAGGGTGTGATGATACGAAGTTCAATCCTAATCCAAGTAAAGTGTCTCTAACTCTTCCTTTCTATTTCAATTAATTATTAAATTGCTATTTACAATTTCCGCACAACAATATTCTCAAAACCTATTGTTTTCTCTAGATAAATAGATCACGAGTACACGCGAATTGACCGTTCCCTGTGGATACGATAACTCTTCTTACTATTGTACTACTGGATTTTTGGTTCGCTTGCCAGAAACCCATCAAGGAGATATAAGAGAAACCTTAGGTGGTGAACCAAGCCTTGAGAGGAAAGTTAAAAGTAGGATGAGAATTCGGAGGTTAAGAGTGTGTCAGACAAGACAGAGAGAAGTATAACAGTTTAAGAATAAGGAAATGAGGTTAGGTAAAGAAGGACTAAGTTGGAAGGAAGTGTCACAAGAAGGGGTCAGGGAGGAGAGCAACATCCTAGATCTTAGCTATTAAGTGTGAAAGAATAAGCCTTAAGCTCAAGAGAATTGATTTATTAAGAATTAGAGGGGGAACAAATTTGGGTGAGAAGGACTAAGCTAGGAGGAAGATTTATGGAGAGGAAATAGGTTTGAGAAGGAGAGATTTGATTTGGAATCAAAGAGGGGCAAAACCAAGGTTGTTGCTTAATTTCGGGTTTTAAGCTTAATGACCTTGGTGCACTAATTTAGAAATATCTAGAGATGTAGGTGTCCAATTGAGGTGTTTCCACTTGGATTAGAAAGCTAAGATTCGGGGCTTCAGTTTGATATGCTATTTGATAGTATTCCGAGCTCGTTTGCACCCCAAACAGACACATTCTTTCTCAGGAAAGAAAGTTGTCGAGGAACAGTGGATGTTCTCAATTCCTCTCTATTTTCTGCATTCCAAGCTGCGCTGAGCGCAGCTGAAGCGCAGAAAATAGAGAGCTTTGGGGAGCATCCGCGCTGCGCAGTGACGCGTCTGTTGCTGTAAAAACACTAAAAACTGAGGTTTTTCTTCATTCTCCATCATTCTTTAATCTTGCCCTTTCCCCTAGAGTGAGACAGAGCGAGTTTCTAGAGAGAGAGAGGGAGCTAGGGCTTGCATTTAGTGAAGAAGAAGATTTTCCTCTACCTCAAGGTCTTTAACCTCCATCTCTTCCCTTCAACCTCTCTTTGGGTACTTCTAGAGGTGAGTTTGGTTCCCAATCACTCCCCCTTGATGTATGAAATTCATTTCATGTCCCCTCCTCCATTCTTCCTCTTCTTTGCGCAGGTCTATGGTTGAATTGATAAAGAGTTCTATTGATTGTGGGTTAATCCCTCCCTTATGCTCAAACCCTAGGAGTAGAAGACTTGGGGTTAAGGAAAATTGTGTATGTGTGTGGTTTTATGAATCTGTATTGATATATGTTGAATTATTATGATGAATTGCTGAATTGTGCAAGGATTATTGAAATGTGTTTTGAGGAAAAATGGAATTTTATAGTAATTCATATTTCAATTTTCATATGAATGGATATACTGAATTGTCAATTGTGCAAAAGAGGGACTTCGGTCCAAAGAGGGGACTCCGGTCCAAAGAGGGGGCTTAATGCCCAAAAATACTTAAGAATATGAATTATGAATGTGTATGTGTGCTTAATTAAAACAGGAGGTTAAGTGGCCACAAGGGTGACGTCCTTTGTATGGTTTTGAGCTCAATTCTAGGCAGGAGGTATAAGCGAAAAGACCCCACCGATGTTGGGTAATACACCAGAGGTTATTTGTGAATGTTAATATTAATCTTAATCATGCTTGAAAGTTGTAATTATTATATGCACTTATGAATGTTATAATGCTTACTTTGTTGCTTGTACACTCACACCCGTGCACAGCCTTACTCACTGAGATGTATTCTCACCACACGATATGTGGGCTTATTTAGTTATGTAGGGGCACCCAACAAGGCAATTAAAGGACTTATAGTTGAAGATCTTTGTAGAATCCTGTTACTTTTGTTTTGTAATTAGAATTGACTTGGGTATTACATTTTGTTAGCGTAAAATCCTCTGAGATTTGGTTTTAATGACAACAAACCTATTGATCAAACTTAATGTTTCTGTTTTTGAAGTTACTGATGTTTTGTATGTGAGATCTTAGAAAGACAGGATTCTCATGAAGAACTCATAAAGATCAACCATGTCCAAGCTCAGACTGAGATTGAGAGGCAACCACAGATTGAGATTGGTAGTAATCCTCAGACTTAAGATGAAGATAAAAGATCAGCCCGAGATTGAGCAATCAATGCAAGTCTTTCCTGAGATTCAGAAAAATCAGAATCCTAATGATAAGAAACATCAGACTTCAGAATTGTCTTTGGAGAATGGGCAAAGACATATCTCTTATCAGAAAGTCTTCAGGAGCTTAGAATGGTATAATCTGAAGATAGCCTAAGTTGAGAGAGATGCACATCAGAATGCAGTCTTAACTACAATCAGAAAGGGTCTCTACTAGAAATTCCAATCATCAAGTCAAGTCAAGATGAGCTCAAAACAGTGAACTAAGTTGCATCAAGAAGACCAATATTTGAGACTCAAGATAATCGAAAATATAAAATATAAATATCTGAGATGTCTTGTTTCTACTAACTGTGTGCTCAAGTATTTGCAGAATTTAGCTTCTCATATTGCAAGATAATTTTCTCATGTGTTAAGACAAGCTGAGATGCTAAGGAGACTTGCAATCTTAAAAATAACACTTGAGATGCATGATGATATGAAACACAAAAGCCATACTCAAGATCTGCTAAGAGATGAGACTCAGACTTAGCTTCAGAATCAAGAGATGAGATCAAAATAGAATATGCTAAACAAAGAAGAGATTCAAAGTCAGCTTGAGACAAGCTCATTTTGCAAAGTCAGATTGAGACAGGCCCAAACTCATTGTAAGATCATACTCAGTCCAAGCATGACAAAGAAGAACTTTGAAATATGAAGCTGAGCAAAGATGAGATCCAAAGTCGGACTTGAGATGGAGACTCAACTTCAGATGCAGAATCAGACTTGAGACGCAGAGATCAGATGCAAGCATGAGACTCAGACTTGAGACGCAGAGATCAGATGCAAACATGAGACTCAGACTTGAGATGCAGAGATGAGATGCAGAAATCAGACTCGACTCAGACAAAGTCTCATCAAAAGCAAGTCAACACAAGTACACTGTCACAGCAGAGACTGCACCAGAAAAGCACTGATCTCATGCCAGAAAAATGAAAAACAGTGAGAGACACAGGTGAGTCTCATTATGGTGAGACGTGTGAGAGACACAGGTGAGACTCAGCAGAGATGCTACTGCACAACCAGAAAAATCCTAGTCTCAAGTGAATCTCAACCTACCTACCTATGCTATCTTAGCCAATATCTTGTAGTAGGTTTAGCTTTTGTTTTGTACTGATTTGTATACACTCTTTGAGTGATTTAGAGCGTGATACCTAGATGAGCTCACGGTTTATCCATACTTTGTATGTAGTCTAAGCTAGATCAATCACATCTCATCTCATCCCACCAAGTCTCAACTAAGTCAGGAGGTGCCTGAGCTTAGTGTGAGCGATTGTAAAGCCTGGAGAGGCACTGTAACAAGAATACTCACTGAGTTTCCTGGAGAGGCAGTTGAAAAGAAAGAATACTGCATGAGTTGCCTGAAGAGGCAATTGAGAACAAAGAGTACTTGAGACTCAGCCAAGGTAGGAGTGCCTATGCTTGGTGTGAGGGACGTCCTGAAGAGGCTGTAAGAATACTTGTAATTGACGGGTTTGTCAATAGTGGAAATCTCACGTATTGTGAGGACTGGACGTAGCCCAAGGTTGTGGGTGAACAAGTATAAATCTCAGTGTGCATCTCTTCTCCCTTACCTCTTTATTTACATAGCACATCTTACATCTCAAATCTGTTTGCTAAAATAAATCAAATCTATTCAGAGATAATCAAGTTTCATTAATTAACGAATCATCTTTACTTGATTACAAAATTATTGTTGAGACAACATTTTATCTAACCTATTTGAGACTCCAAGTGACAAACTTGAGATCACGTCTCAGCTTGGATTTAAGTGTGTATCTTCAGGTACAATATTTTCAAGTCTCTATTCAACCCCCCTTCTAGATACGTTCAACCAACTTCACATTTTGGTTGTATGTGTATATGAACATGTTGAGTATGATACTTTCTGGTTGTATATAACTTTAGCTAGAAATGTATTTAGCCTTTGTAGGCATACTTTCGGTTTTGTAGTTAGTGTCTTCTTGCGAGTAGTGCTTTTGGTTGTAAATATAATCATATTGGAGTACTAAGGATTAAAATTATAATTCAAATGCTTATTCATGTAATAGAGTTAGGATTGTAGTTTGGCCATGGAGGCTTAGATAGGGATTTTCATTGTATTGTACATTTGTCAACTGTATTGGTAAATTTTCTGGTTTTCAGGTTAAGTTAGAATTTGGTAAAAACCCCATTTACAGGGGATCGAGACTCTGTCGGATTTTCGGTGCGAGATGTAAGTTATTCCTTAAATTGATTTATGTATGACTATGTGTAAATTTAAGCAAACGTTGAAATTGCCTAAGTAATTGTTTGTAATGGTTTGACGATATCAATAAAGTAGCGAATAATTTCGAAAATTCAGAATAGTGCCTCCAATTTGGAAATTAGGATGTTACATTTGTAGTGTCGGACAACTATTTGTGGTTGGCTGATTACAAAAACAGGGCCCCAAGTAAGATAAAGGCATATTTTATTATAAAGTGGATACTAAATTGAAAGTTGATCTTAAAAATTAGAAAAAAGTTGGAGTAAATCATCAATTTGGTCCCTGAAAGTGTTGTTCGCTGTCAAGTTAGTCCCTGAATTGGCAAAAACAAAAAATTAGTCCTTCAAACTGTATTTCGTCCCTCAAAGCAGTCCATCTGTTAACAAAAACAAATCTTCTAGGGACTACTTTGCTAGTGGTTTGTTAGTTTTAGGGACTTATTTGAATTTACGTACTAAAAATTGAAGGATTAAAATGATAGTAAGTATCAACTTACATGGACTAAATTATACTTCTGTTAATAGAGGGACTACTTGGACGGATGAAATACAGTTTCAGAGACTATTTTTTAGTTTCTGCCAATTCAGGGACTAACTTGACAGCGAGCAACACTTTCAAGGACCAAATTGACGATTTACTCAAAAAAGTTGCATATCCTAATGAGATGTTGTCCCTTGAATCTTTCACGGTTGCCTCCCGATCTGACTGATCCTTCGTGTACAAGAAAACCAGATTAAATTTCTAGTTTATTTCCCTAATATATAAACTGCATTTGCAAGCCTATTTAATTTTCCCTTTGATTTTTGGCTCCAAATTCTCAGGATTATCTTTGAGTGTGAGTGGCGCTTGATAACTCGGGGTCATAAGCAATATAGTTTGTCTACAGTATTATAGAGTAAACCTAAAATAATAGATAGTTTTTACATGCATAAAGGGTGTGATGATATGAAGTCCAATCCTAATCCAAGTAAAGTGTCTCTAACTCTTCCTTTCTAATTTACATTTTATAATTTCCGCAACAATATTCTCAAAACCCGTTGTTTCCCTTGATAAACAGATCACACGTATACGTGAATTGACCGTTCCCTATGGATACGATAACTCTTCTTACTATTATACTACTGGATTTTTGGTTAGCTTGCCAGAAACCCATCAAGTATTTTTGGCACCGTTGCCGGGGAACGGTTTCCAATTCGTGTAGACCTTGGCGGTCTAATTATCAAGTTTTTTTTAATTATCTTAGGATTTTATTTATTTGTTTTTTAGGATTTTTATTTATTCTTCTTATTATTTTTAGGACCTATTATTATTAGGAAATTTATTGTTTTTCTATTATTATTAAATTCTCTTCAACACTTACCTTTTTCAAAGTTTCTTGTTTATGCTTCTGAGAGGTCAGACGTCCCCCAATCAATTACAGTTCGACCCAGAAATAGAAAGGACGTCGCGAAGGAACAGAGGTAGGAACTCGAGAAGAAGAAGAAGGAGAATAATTGTTGAAGAACCCAAAAACATGGCAGAGGAAGTTCCAAGAAGGAGGCTAGGAGATTACATCTCTCATCAAGGACCACGTCACTTCTCAAGCATTATGTTACCACCAAACGCAAGAGCTTTGGAGTTGAAGACTGCACATCTTAACCTCATTAGTGCACATCAATTCGCTGGATTGGATCATGAAAATCCAAACACTCATCTCTCTAACTTTTATGAATTGATTGGTACTATGGGTTTCGATGAAGGTAGTTTGGAATCTGTTTACTTACGCTTGTTTCCTTTCTCTTTGATAGGTAAAGCTAAGGAATGGCTGCAGTCACACCCAAATCAAAGTCTAACCAATTGGGGTGTGTTTGAGGAGAAATTCTTGACAATATTCTTCCCACCAGAGAAGCAGATTGAAGCCAAGGCAAATATTTCCACATTTAGACAAGGGATTGATGAGCCACTATGTGAAGCTTGGGAAAGATTCAAGTCTATGCTGCGCAAGTGTCCCAATCATGGCTATGAAGACATAGCCCAACTCAATATATTCTGCAAGGGACTGCGTTCAGATTCTAAATCATTCATAGATGCTGCAGCAGGAGGAGCAATCTTATCCGCAGAAGTTGATCGAGCTCTAGAAATCATTAACAACTTTGCTCAGAACGATCAACAAGCTCAAAGTGGAAGAAAGCCTGCACAAGTACCAAAGAAAGGGATGTTTGAACTTAATCAAAGTGATGCTCTGTTAGCTGAGAACAAGCTCATCAAACGTCAAATAGAAGCACTCACTGAGACGTTAAAAGCACTCCCTCAACAACTCAAAGCTGTCCACTCAGAACCCATCCAAGCCCAACCATTGATTTCTGATTTCTGTGGAGGTGACCATCTAAATGGTCAATGTGATAACCAAGAAGTACAACCAGATCAAGTCAACTACATGGGTAACCAGGGAAGGGAAGGGAATTACTCCAACAACAACAATAATCAATATTCACAAGGTTGGAGGAATAACCAAACCAACTCAGGTTGGAATCAGAATGGAGGAGCAAGACAACCACCTTACCAACAGCAACCTTCAACATATGATAAATTGAATACTTTGGAGGGTAAGATTGATGACTTAGTGCATGGTTTTAATGGATTTAAGAAAAATACCGAGGCATCAATCAAGACTCTAGAGAACCAAGTGGGTCAATTAGCAAATGAGATGGCAGAGCACAAGCAGCAACACTTCTCAGCTGTGACCTAAATCAATCCAAAGGAACAATGCAACTTGGTTGCTGCTGATGGCAATAAGTCAGAGGAGGAGGAACCTGATGAGGAAGAAGAGATCATTTTTGAAGAATAATTGCTTCAACAGGAAGCTGTTCATCAAAATGAAGAAAAAGCAGCCCAACAAAAAGAGGAACATGATGAAGAAAAGGTCCTTGTTACAAGTAAGTCACTTGACCCAGGTAGGTTTACTATACCCATCTCTATTGGTAATCTACCTTCTACTCATGCTTTATTAGATCTTGGAGCGAGCATCAATTTGATGCCGCTATCGTATTTTAACAAGTTGGGTAATGTGAAGGTCAAGCGTGCAAATGTGAGACTGCTTCTTGCAAATAAATCTGCTCAAAGCCTTCATGGAATATTAGAGGATGTTCAGATCACAGTGGATAAATTTGCATATGTTGTAGATTTCTACAGTTGCATATACTGAAGTCCCCCTAATTTTAGGAAGACCCTTCATGAAAGTTGCTAAAATGATCATTGATGTTGATCGAGGGAAGTATGAATTGAGCTCAAAGGATGAAACCATTGTGTTTCATATTGACAGGGGTATACCCAAGTTACAACAAACTGATGCTATTTCCAAAAATTCAACAAAGTTTCCAGGCTCTGAATTTCTGAGGAAGCCTAGGATGAGGGTGTGAAGTCTATAAATCAGTTTAAGTATTTAAACATGATTATAAGACTTAGCATCTTTAAGTTTTAATGAATAACAAATAAGATTATATTAATAATTAAACAAATAAGATTAAATTAATAATTAACAAATAAGATTATATTAAAGTCGAATAAGTTTATATAAGAACTTAATAATATTACATAAAAAGATTCTATTGAGAAAGGCATTGGTTTGTTGATTATATTTCAGGTTAAAATATTCATCTGAAGAAGAAGAGTAGAAGAACACATCAAAAGAAGAATCGCATTCAGAAGATCAGGATCAGAAGAACAAAATGCAGAATCCTAAGAAGAGAAATCCACAACCAAGTTGAAGACTCGAAGACTATATGAAGAATCGAAGACTAATTGAAGATCTGAAGAATTGAAGACTCGAAGACTAATTGAAGATCTGAAGAATTGAAGACTACAAAGACTTGAAGATTTGAAGATGATCTAAAGCAGTCTTGAAAATGAAAGATGAAGATGTCATAATCAAGAAATGATCTCCTGGAGACGTTGCAAAGCGTAAAGCACACTCCATCAAATGGAGTACACTCATCTCAGTAGATAAAGCTAGACATGCTTTTCTATCTCGATCAAAGTCTTACACAAATAAGGAAATACTGCAAAGACTTCCTGCAACGCCTGCTGCACATGCGACAAAAAGATCTGTGTGCGCAGACCTACTACATGTATGCCTGCCAATGACCAGAAAGGGTTAGGAGACTGAACAAAAGCAAGCAAGGAAGATGGTTGAATAAAGTACATACAATTCAACATCTTTATTTATCTCAGAAGAAGAAGATACAAGAAGAAGAAGAAGAAGATACAAGAAGAAGAAAAAGAAGAAGATACAAAGATGAATGAAGTTACAATCCTCTTATAAGAAGGAAGAAGCTTTCTGAAGTTTCAACTCTGAAGAATTGAAGTTGTCTGAAGGACGCAACCCGTCTGAAGTATTGAAGCTGTCTAAAGTTTCAATCTGTCTGAAGGACGCAACCCGTCTGAAGTATTGAAGCTGTCTGAAGCATCAACCTGTCTGAAGGTTTGAAGCTGTCTGAAGTTTCAATCTGTCTGAAATCTCAATCCGTCTGAAGTATTGAGGTCTTCTGAAATCCGACGTGGCACCCTTTGCTGAAGTCTGTGAAGACTTTTCTGAGTCTTTGCTACACGTACCTTTTCAAACACATTTATGGAAATAAACACAGAGACCTTTCCTGGTGCTTTTGAATTTCATACACCACTGAGGAAATCTCTGCAACGCAGCATTCGAAGCAACAACGGTGGCAGCTTTATAGCAGCACCTATGCTGTACTATGTCAGACATGTCAGAGCCCTCAGAAGCATGTCTCACAACGGATTAAAGAGGATTCAATGCTATCTTTAAACGGTAGTATTTCAACGAATATTTCCTCATTGATACAATCCAAAAGAAAGCAGAAGAAAGCTGAAGGAGAAAGCAAAGGCAGAAGAAATTCAAAAGAGAGAATACGCAGAATAATATCATGAAATATCTCTCAAACAGAGCTCATATATAGAAGTGTCAGAACTGGATCATCTGAACACCTATTCGCTTAAGGAGAAACAACCATTTGAGAAGCTATTACACAACGACTATATGAGCCACATCATCATCAGCTCAATGGTATTATGAATCATCCTCAACGGATATATTCAAGAAGAACATATAAATAGCCTCAAGATTGAATTTGAAGATGTTGGTCGATGTTGGTCGGTCCAATCAGTTGTTGTTGTTAACACAACCAAGTTGGCATGATTTCCCAACCAGTTGTGGGAGTTAGATTAACTACCCAACCAAATGGAGTTAACTAGGCTGAGTGCCAAATAGTTAACAAGAGTTGACTTGAGCTAAAGTGGATCATCAATATGTCAACAGAGTTTGATCATAGAGTTGGTTCTCAAATCAATCAGGCTACTGACTAGCTGGTCAGTTAGTCATGTTGTTCAGTTGATTTGTTTGACTAATTAAGTTGGTTGTTGGTCTGAAGACAACCATGCTGAGCAAATGACTATCAAACTGGGTACGGTTTGAAGCTTTGAAGATACCTTGGTATTCCAATGATACGGGTGAGAATGTAACCCATGGAAACCAATGGTTGGAGGATAAGGCTGGAGCTTAATTTCATATCTTAGTTAGCCTACTCTCAGAGGATGTATTCCTCATAGAAAAGACATGGATTGTACTTAATTCAAACACTTGTATCACTGTGTATCCTTGTATTTACTTTGTAATGACTATATCCTGAGTATGTACTCAGTAATCTCTATGTACAAGAAGAATCTGAGTTGAGAGGTTCTAGTGAACATCTAACTTAGATTGAGTAGTAAAATACTCTACACTTGAATAAGTGTCTGAGAGCCTGGAGAGGCTTGGTGGAAGAAAGAATACTCGGTAGAGCTTGGAGAGGCTTGATAGAAAAGACTACTTGATAAGGTCAGGGTGACCTTGGGGTCTGTGGGACCCTGTGTGTTAGGTCCGTGTGACCTTGGGGTCTGGAGGACCCTGTGTGTTTGTCTGAAGAGACTGTACTCGTGCTGGTCTGAAGAGGCTGTGAAGAATACTTGTATCTGTGGTTTCAGATAGTGGAAAATCCAGTGGTGGTTTGCCACTGGGACTGGATGTAACTCATGGTGATGTGGGTGAACCAGGATAAATTTTGTGCCTAACTTTTCTTATCCCTTAATCTCTTTTATTTACAGTCTCTACATTTATGTTGGGAGATTGAAAAGTATTTTCATAACAATTTCAATCAAACCGGTTTTATTTTAAAGATAATTAAACCTCAAGTCTCTCTCATATCAATTGAGATATTTTGCAGAATGTGTCTTAAAGAACCTCTGAAATAAGTGTTTGAAGTAATTTTGAAATGAACCCAGTTCAACAACCAGAATTAGACTTCAGACAATCTTCAGTCTGCTGAAGTATTTTGAGAACAGTTCTGAAGACACTCTCCGTAACAATCTTCAAAGGATAATTTGAGAAACTTGTGTTTGAGACAATCTTAAGATTTTAGAAAGATCATCAATTTTATCTTTCTTATCTTCCGCATGGTTCTATTAAACTCTGATCTTAAGATTAATCTTTGAACGTTGTTCTTTTAAATGATGTCTTAAATTAAAGATTTCCAAAATTATTCAATAAAGTTTTGAAACACTATTCATCCCCCCTTCTAGTGTTTCCTGTGGTTCTAACAATTGGTATCAGAGCTCACCTTCGGGTTGAGCATCTAACAAATGCAGAAGGAGTAGATCCTCAGAAGATGGAAATCTCACCAAGCTGAAGCAACTCTGAAGAAAGATAATGAGAAGACGAAAATCATTTTCCAAAACTCATTATTCATAGAACTAAAGCGCAGGACGTAACTGGAAAAGGAAATTGTATATATTTCTAGATCACAAACGGGTAACACCTTTCCTATCTAAACTTAAAACTTAAATTTAAGTATAGTTACTTATCTGTTGCATGATTTGTTTTATTGAAATTTTTTATAGTATAAAAATGTGCTGCACGATCAATCTGTTTGAAATCATTAATTCTTAAATGTGTTTTTATATATATATATTTAATTATGTGAAGATAAACTATTGCATGCTATGTGTTTTATATGTATATTGTCTAATCCGTTTTGAATGTTTTCATTACCTGATTAAAGTTGAACAGTTATGCATATTTATAGGTTATTTTTTTTTGTATCATATGTATGAATATATGTGTACATTCATTTAAGTAAATGAAGAGTCATATGTGTTTAATTATTAAATGTGAAACGGCGCAATGTGAATCATTGAATCATCAACCGGTTTCTCATAACTGGCACGATGCACACCTCTCCATAACTGCCCAATACCTGTAACCGCTCTCCTCATAAATTGAAGCGACGATTGATTGCCTATTTAAGGATTGGATGATCACCAGAAGAACCTCATAGTACATTTCCCTTCAACTCCTCAAAATTCCTTTCAATGGCATCAAGATTAGTTATCTCAAGTGCTCAAAGTCCATGCAAGTATGATGAAAGGATCATTCCCACAAGAGGAATAAGTCTAAGTGACTTTAACAAAGGAGAACTCAAAATCTCTGAGTTTTTCGAAGATGCTGACTGGATACCTTATCTTGAAAAGGCATCTTCTCCCTGGCATGAACAAAGTTTTTTGGAATTCTGGAACAATTCAGAAGTGTTCATGGAAGAGACATGCGGTCTAAACACCTCTTTAATGGGTATGCCTATCAAGGTGGACTCCAAAGTTCTGAAGGAGATTATTGATGTTGAAGCAACTGGAGAACAACTCTCTCCAGATTGGGAAATCAATGATAGAGAGAAAGAGATGCATGATCAAATGTTATTCGGTCGAAGAACTCTTGAAACACCAATATGCTCAAAATTACTGGAAATTCCCAGAATTCTGCTGGCAATTATTAAAAGTTGTATTCTCCCCAACAGGAAGGATACATTCATTATCTCAGACATGGAAAGATTTGTGCTGATTCATCTTCTCAAAAGAAAGAGACTAAATCTTCCAAGAATCATCCTCTATCATATGATGAGAAGAAAATTAGAAGAAGTCAAAATCTTTCCCCATACTACACTGATTATGAAAATCCTCCAATATAAAGGATTTCCTATTGAAAGATTCTTTGACCAGTAGTCATCACCCTTGTTCACTATAAGGAATATGAACATTCTAAGGGGATATCAGCAGAGATAAAAGAAGAACACAATTCTCCGTCATCAACTCAGAACCATATGGAGTCATCTGATTCTCTAAGTAATCATGGAGATTTGAAAGAAATTTTCAGAAGAAGTAACATAAGGAAGCTGAATGAACGCATCGGAAGGCTGGAAGAAACACTCAGATTCTATCAAAGAGAACTGCAGATGCTGAAAACACTAAACGAGAAAGCCATTACAAATGAGAAAAACCCTGTTGATGACCAATGATACACTTAGGTTCTGTTTCTTGAATCTCTGTATTTATATCTTTATGTTTTGAGTGCATTTTGCTTTCTATTTTTTGTTGTTTGTTTTGGTTTTATGTATTTTTCTTTCCAATATCAATATTTTGATTATTTTCCATGTGTTTGAGTTGTTTATATGTGTTTCCTTTTTGTGCATATTTAAGTCTATCAATCACCCCATCCTTAATTAATTAACAATTGTATTAAGATTGTGTAAATTTATACTGTACATAAATCTTATAACTTAACATTTGTTCCCTTAAATAATTTAACTAAAAGATAAATTAAATGAACTCAACTAAAATCTAAGATAATTTCTTAAATTGGTAAAATATAATCTGTAATCTAAGACATTTGGTTTAATAATTAACTTAATATCAGATGCTACTGAAAGGTATTTTTAGTTTGTGTATATTTCAGAAAAACAGGTTTATAAAGACAATCTCAAGAAAACCAATAGAAGAAAAGGTGAAGACAACATCGTCTGAAATGGTTGCTAAAGTGATAACATCTCCATTGTCTGAACCTATTCAGAAAAGTTCGAAATGAACTCACTGGAATTGTGGGTCATCAATGATAAAGATAGTTAACATTATATGCACCAAACCTAACTCAAATCTTGAGAAGACAATCATGACTTAGTAACATCCCTATTCTCTGAACCTGTTCAGGATGTCTTATGGACTTGCTGAAATTGTGGGTCAAGAATGCTAAGGTGACTGATATTTAAGCCATTAAAGTCTATCTCAATCCTTGAGAATAGGTTAAGATGATTGTTCAAAGATTCTCGCAAGCGGAAAAAACAAAAGAAGACAAAAGTGGAACGTGCAGACATCAAGCAACCACAGAAAAAAGAAAAAGTCTTCAAAGAAAGGAGTAATATCAGAAAACACCGCTTTATCCAGTGGACAATAACCAGATCTTCGGTAACATCACTTCATCTTAAAACTTTAATATTTGTGAAAGTTGTCTTTTAGTAAAACCTTTAAAATCTGATTATAAACCTTAGTTCTTTAATAAGTAAAAACCTAAGACAATCAAACCTAACAGGTTCTCAGATACTTGCTTTTACAAAACTCTCTATCTATTTAACTTCTTTGTTTTTCTTTTCAAAAGATTTTTTTTATCTAAAAGTATTTTTTCTCCTCTTCGAAAAAGTATTTCGAAAATCTGTATTGTTCGCTCTTCTAAAGAATTTTCTAAAACAAGCTGTTATAAATGTCTCCTATGACAGCCAGGACTTCACATGTTCCGTCCACAATGGACATCACATCACTTCCAATGAAAAATAGCCTATAAAAGCAATCTTAGCTTGTTCCCATCGAAAAGACTCAAACCTCCTGCTTCTCTTTATTACTCAAGGTTCTATGCACTCTTATCAGCTCTTAAGGCAATCTCACTTATCACAAGAAGAGTCTTGAGAACTCAGTAAGAAAACCATAGAACAAGAAGAACAATAAAGAATGAAAGAAGCGACACAAGAACAAACTCTCATTGGTGTCAATGAAGTCATGAAGAAGATTGATCTCCTTTGGATGATGTATGGAATGAGAAGAAGGGCCGAAGCTCCCCTTCAGAACTTTCCCTACAACGTTCCAGACATGGAGATCATGCTGCATCATCAGTCTATTAAAGAGACACTGGTGAACACCATAACACCCAATATCAAGGGTGGTGTTCGATATATGGTGTGATGCATTTCTTCTGTTCCGAGTGTTAAAAGAAGTTTGGAGCTAAAGAAGATTGGCAAGGGCTACAGAGGAAGCTGTTGGGACTTGGAAGTAGCCAGAGGAGCAGTTTTCAAAAATCCCTCTCTCTTTCAAAACTTCTTTTGAATTTTTTTTTGTTTTGTTTCTCTTCAAAACCTTGTATCTGAGTAACTGTAACAATTTAATCTAATAAAATCTTCTCTTTGGTTATTATACTTTCGGTTTACAACAGTCTATATAACAAGTAGTTTAAAATGTTTATTCTGATTGTGCAAGATAAAAAGGGGAAGAAATATAACAAGCTATTAAAAGAGAAAGAAAACTAATCACCAAACCTTTTTAATCAATGACAAAAGGGGGAGAAATATAATCTAACAAAATGCTAAAAAGAAGCTAAAAAGAATGTAACACAAAGGGAAATATATAGGGAGATTATAGGAAGAAGAAATAAATAGCAAAGAAATACAAAATACAATAAGGAAGAAGATAACAAACTAAGAGTTCTAATAAAAAGTAAGAATAACAACAAGTCTTAACAATAGGTATCTAAAATACTAACAAGTAAAGATTTTAATGTTCTAATAACAATAGGTATCTGAAATCTTAACAAGTAAAAATTTTAACAATCGTTTATCTAAAATATTAACAATAAACTTGTAACAGTTGGAATTGATTAATTAAAGACTTAATTGTTTCAGAAGATATCTAAAAATCAATGCCTGTCTCAGGGGGAGTAATATAGATAGGGGGGAGTAATAAAATTAATTATCTTATTATCTCTCGTCTCTTTTTATACACATTTTTTCAGTAATATATAATTTATTTGTCATCATTAAAAGGGGGAGATTGTGAAGTCTATAAATCAGTTTAAGTATTTAAACATGATTATAAGACTTAACATCTTTAAGTTTTAATGAATAAAAATAAGATTATATTAATAATTAAACAAATAAGATTAAATTAATAATTAACAAATAAGATTATATTAAAGTCGAATAAGTTTATATAAGAACTTAATAATATTACATAAAAAGATTCTACTGAGAAAGGTATTGGTTTGTTGATTATATTTCAGGTTAAAATATTCATCTAAAGAAGAAGAGTAGAAGAACACATCAAAAGAAGAATCGCATTCAGAAGATCAGGATCATAAGAACAAAATGCAGAATCCTAAGAAGAGAAATCCACAACCAAGTTGAAGACTCGAAGACTATATGAAGAATCGAAGACTAATTGAAGATCTGAAGAATTGAAGACTCGAAGACTAACTGAAGATCTGAAGAATTTAGGACTACGAAGACTTGAAGATTTGAAGATGATCTAAAGCAGTCTTGAAAATGAAAGATGAAGATGTTAGAATCAAGAAATGATCTCCTGGAGACGTTTGCAAAGCGTAAAGCACACACCATCAAATGGAGTACACTCATCTCAGTAGATAAAGCTAGACATGCTTTTCTACCTCGATCAAAGTCTTACACAAATAAGAAATACTGCAAAGACTTTCTGCAACGCCTGTTGCACATGCAACAAAAGATCTGTGTGCGCAGACCTACTGCATGTACGCCTGCCAATGACCAGAAAGGGTTAGGAGACTGAACAAAAGCAAACAAGGAAGATGGTTGAATAAAGTACATACAATTCAACATCTTTATTTATCTCAGAAGAAAAAGATACAAGAAGAAGAAGATACAAGAAGAAGAAGAAGAGAAGAAGAAGAAGAAGAAGAAGAAGAAGAAGAAGAAGAAGAGAAGATAGCGAGAAAGAAGAAGAAGAAGAAGAAGAAGAAGAAGAAGAAGAAGAAGAAGAAGAAGAAGAAGAAGAAGAAAGAAGAAGAAGAAGAAGATACAAGATGAATGAAGTTACAATCCTCTTATAAGAAGGAAGAAGCTTTCTGAAGTTTCAACTCTGAAGAATTGAAGTTGTCTGAAGGATGCAACCCGTCTGAAGTATTGAAGCTGTCTGAAGTTTTAATCTGTCTGAAGGACGCAACCCGTCTGAAGTATTGAAGCTATCTGAAGCATCAACCTGTCTGAAGGTTTGAAGCTGTCTGAAGTTTCAATCTGTCTGAAGTCTCAATCCGTCTGAAGTATTGAGGCCTTCTGAAATCCGACGTGGCACCCTTTGCTGAAGTCTGTGAAGACTTTTCTGAGTCTCTGCTACACGTACCTTTTCAAACACATTTATGGAAATAAACACAGAGACCTTTCCTGGTGCTTTTGAATTTCATACACCACTGAGGAAATCTCTGCAACGCAATATTCGTAGCAACAACGGTGGCAACTTTATAGCAGCACCTACGCTGTACTATGTCAGACATATCAGAGCCCTCAGAAGCATGTCTCACAACAGATTAAAGAGGATTCAATGCTATCTTTAAACGGTAGTATTTCAACGGATATTTCCTCATTGATACAATCCAAAAGAAAGCAGAAGAAAGTTGAAGGAGAAAGCAAAAGCAGAAGAAATTCAAAAGAGAGAATACGCAGAATAATATCATGAAATATCTCTCAAACAGAGCTCATCTATAGAAGTGTCAGAACTGGACCATCTGAACACCTATTCGCTTAAGGAGAAACAACCGTTTGAGAAGCTATTACACAACGGCTATATGAGCCACATCATCATCAGCTCAACGGTATTATGAATCATCTTCAACTGCTATATTCAAGAAGAACATATAAATAGCCTCAAGATTGAATTTGAAGATGTTGGTCGATGTTGGTCGGTCCAACCAAGTTGGCATGATTGCCCAACCAGTTGTGGGAGTTAGATTAACTACCCAACCAAATGGAGTTAACTAGGCCGAGTGCCAAATAGTTAACAAGAGTTGACTTGAGCTAAAGTGGATCATCAATATGTCAACAAAGTTTGATCAGAGAGTTGGTTCTCAAATCAATCAGGCTACTGACTAGCTGGTCAGTTAGTCATGTTGTTCGGTTGATCTGTTTGATCAATTAAGTTGGTTGTTGGTCTGAAGACAACCATGCTGAGCAAATGACTATCAAACTGGGTACGGTTTGAAGCTTTGAAGATACCTTGGTATTCCAATGATACGGGTGAGAATGTAACCTATGGAAACCAATGGTTGGAGGATAAGGATGGAGCTTAATTTCATATCTTAGTTAGCCTACTCTCAGAGGATGTATTCCTCATAGAAAAGACAAGGATTGTACTTAATTCAAACACTTGTATCACTGTGTATCCTTGTATTTAGTTTGTAATGACTATATTCTGAGTATGTACTCAGTAATCTCTATGTACAAGAAGAATCTGAGTTGAGAGCTTCTAGCGAACATCTAACTTAGATTGAGTAGTAAAATACTCTACACTTGAATAAGTGTCTGAGAGCCTGGAGAGGCTTGGTGGAAGAAAGAATACTCGGTAGAGCTTGGAGAGGCTTGATAGAAAAGACTACTTGATAAGGTCAGGGTGACCTTGGGGTCTGTGGGACCCTGTGTGTTAGGTCCGTGTGACCTTGGGGTCTGGAGGACCCTGTGTGTTTGTCTGAAGAGACTGTACTCGTGCTGGTCTGAAGAGGCTGTGAAGAATACTTGTATTTGTGGTTTCAGATAGTGGAAAATCTATTGGTGGTTTTCCACTGGGACTGGATGTAACTCACGGTGATGTGGGTGAACCGGGATAAATTTTGTGCCTAAGTTTTCTTATCCCTTAATCTCTTTTATTTACAGTCTCTACATTTATGTTGGGAGATTGAAAAGTATTTTCATAACAATTTCAATCAAACCAGTTTTATTTTAAAGATAATTAAACCTCAAGTCTCTCTCATATCAATTGAGATATTTTGCAAAATGTGTCTTAAAGAACCTCTGAAATAAGTGTCTGAAGTAATTTTGAAATGAACCCAGTTCAACAACCAGAATTAGACTTCAGACAATCTTCAGTCTGCTGAAGTATTTTGAGAACAGTTCTGAAGACACTCTCCGTAACAATCTTCAAAGGATAATTTGAGAAACTTGTGTTTGAGACAATCTTAAGATTTTAGAAAGATCATCAATTTTATCTTTCTTATCTTCCGCATAGTTCTATTAAACTCTGATCTTAAGATTAATCTTTGAACGTTGTTCTTTTAAATGTTGTGTTAAATTAAAGATTTCCAAAATTATTCAATAAAGTTTTGAAACACTATTCAACCCCCCTTCTAGTGTTTCCTGTGGTTCTAACAGAGGGTAAAGCATCCAGAGTCAACTTGGGAGTTCCAATTCAAGAGAAAAAGGAGATCAACATCTGATACTGAGGAAGATAGTGACAGTGATGCAAGAGTCAAGAATTGGCATGGAGGATGGGAGCTCAAAGGAAGAACTGGTATGGAGTCAAACATCATCCTCCACTTGAGGCCACCATAAAAAGATTGCGTAACCAGGCGTCGAGCTAAAAGACGTTAAACAAACGCTTCCTGGGAGGCAACCCAGTGTTTGTGAGTTTTAATTTTCATTTAATTTTGTTAATTTTTAATTTTTAGGATTTACCTGTGTAATTAGGAAATTGTTAAAATGAGGATCTAAATATTAAAGGAATGCATGGAATCAATTAGGAGTAGCAGAACCAGAGAGAATACTGCAAATCTGCGCTTCAACCTACGCTACAGCGCAGGTGAAGCGCATAATTAAATTAAATAACTGAACTCTCTGACTTTTGCGCTTCACCCTGCGCTGCAGCGTAGGGTGAAGCGCAGCGGCACGCTTCACATTCTGAAGCAGTACGCGCTCCACCCTGCGCTGTAGCGCAGGGAGCGTAGCGTTAAAATTTGAAATTTGAACGAGGAAGTTCATTTCGAACTTCCTCACATTTTCTCCCTTGCCTTTTCTCTGAGATTCCTAACCTTTGCTTTGCCTTTTCTCACTCATATAGCCTCATTTTCAGTTTCTGAGCTTATACCAGGTATGTTTTTATAGTTTTCTTTCTTTTTAACCGATTGAAATTTTGATTTTTTTATTTTATTTGAGCATAACCTTAGGATAGGAAATTTAGGATTCTAGGAACCTTTAGGAAAGAAATAATTGTTCATAAATGTTTTAAATTAGTTTGCATGTGGTTAGGATTCATTGTGAGTTATTCATGTTTGCTTAGGTGGTAGTTTTTATGTGCTCGATAATTTTTGCAAATTATTTTGTTGGTGCATGTATGCTTAATTAATTGCTCTGATATTTTTGCATGCCCATACATAAATAATTATGTCTTATTGCATGTCACTGATAACATGATTTTTGAGCATGAGTTTAATTCTCACTTTGCCTGTTTAGGATTGTTTAGGACTTGCTTTAACTGATCACTTTAGTATGTCTTAATTAATTAATTGGCATTTATTGGGTAATAAATAAAATCAAAATTTTTATGCACAATTGTTTGATTAATTGATTGCTCTAATTGTTGAAATTAATTGGCCATTTATTTCATAATTATGAGTAATTAAATAATATATTGCATGAATAATTTTGATTTGCTTCTGTTTTGCAGATGGTTCGCACAAAGAACGTCAGTGCTCCTAGTTCCTCTAGGAAAGGCACATGGGGTGCCAAGAGGAAGGCCCCCCTTGAGGGAACCTGATTTGACCATCACCGCTTCAAGGACCTCAAGTCCTTTGAAGCTTACACTGACATTTCAGACTGCGAGTTCATTAAGGAGCGACCAGTCTTCCTTGAGGAGGATGAGTACGAGGAGTTTTCAGTTGAGATCCACAGGAGGCGATGGGGCCGCCTCAGTCGCCCTGACAACTACTTTGACCCAGATATTTTCAGGGAATTCTATGCTAACACCATTGGAGACCAAGGCGTTAACATTAGAAAGGAGTCCTATGTGAGGGGACAGGTGATCAGGTTTGATTGCGATTGCAATCAATGCACTATCCCATAGAGGGGGACAGAGACCTCGTGGAATGCCAATATCGGGATAGGATGGAGGCCGTGGGTCTTAATGACAATGATCCCCTCGACATTGAGACTGCTCAACTACTATGCTTACCAGGGCATTTCTTTGAGAGGAACACATATCGGCATGCTACTCGGATTTATAGAAAGGACACGAGGAGCATTTCACAGATGTGGGCAGTACTGATACTGGTCAACATTTATCCTACTGGGCATGTTTCAGATGTGGTTATGCCCACAGCCCACCTCATCTACACCATCCTCACCAACGCTGTTATTGACATCTCCCAGATCATCACTCAGAAGATATCAGATTATGCTTCTGCTTTGGAGCGTCGGACACCCAACTCCAAGATTAGACTTGGTTTCCCTTCTCTTATTACATCACTCTGCAGATCTAGGGGTGTAGAGGTGAACCCTAGGGTTCGTATTACACTACCTATGACCAGAGCTTATATTGAAGCCAACTGTATCGCAGCTGCGGAGTTACATGTTGAGGAGGAGCAGCAGCAACCACCACCGCACCACCAGCATACATGGATGCTCCAGTCTGGGCCCAGCGACTTGAGGCCCAGAACACTCACATGATAGCTCAGATGTCCACTCTCTACCGAGCAGCTGTTCACTTTCAGAGCAGCCACTATCAGGCTCGGGTAGACCCCATGCCCCCTGCACAGTTTCTTGATTATTTACAGTGGCCTGGGGGCAGGCCTATTTTCCCAGGGGGGATGGAGCAGCCGGAGCTGAGGATGAAGCAGCTCACATGGATCAGGACCAGGACGAGGACTGATTATTTTCTTTCCTATTTGGTGCTTTTCCTTCTTTTTCTTTTTCTTTCTCATTTTATTTTCTTATTTTTCTTCTTATTCTTCTTATTTTCTTTTCTTTTTATTTCTATTTTGATATGTACTGTATATTATTATCCACTGATACATTACCTATTATGCAGTACTTATTCAATTACTTTTCTGTTAAATTTTTAAATTTTAGGATTTTTAATTATTTTAGGATCTTAGGAAATTAGGAATCAAGGTAACTTTTTCAAATTCTCTGTAATTAAGTAGTTTAATTAACCAGACTAGGTATGATGATAGGGTCTTGTGATTAATTCCATAATCAGTTAGGATTAAGGTACTTCTCAAGAGAACCTATCAGGATAGTTAATTAAAACCATTAAGTGCTTTATCAAGGAAATTTTAGCCAATAACCAGTGAGTTGAGAGCCCAAACACTGAAATTGAGAGCTTTTCACCGCTACTTGTCAACTGTTATTGCTTAAGTTTCTGAATTTTGTCTTGCTTATAGAAGATATGAAAGTGACAAAGACATATTTTGTGATTCTAATATTGTGCTCAGTGCCAAATAGCCAACCCTGATAAATGTTTCCGTTTATTGCTTGCCCATTTGAGCTTGAATATTTCCTTGATGCACCCTAACCATATTCATTGAATGTATCTTGTCCCTTAACACTTGGGATAGAGAGCAAGGTGCACCACAACAATATGGGACAAGAGGTTGGTCACAAAGATTCAAGAAAAGACACAAGAAATCACAAAGAAGGTTCCTCCCCCACAAATAAAGTTTCTATGTTATTCTTTATGTCAAAAAAAAAAATCTGCACAAAAGTGTGGAATTGAATAAGTTGGGGGAAATATTTCTTCAAATAAAGAGGCCAAGCTGAAAAAGGGTGACCATTCAAGAATGACCAGGTGAATTGAGAGAAGTCCCAAGCACATTCACAAGATGCCCTCTATTCAAAGTGTTCCTTGAATATCCAGACAAACCATGATTTCTTGATAGCCCAGCCTCATTACAACCTAAGGAAGACCTTTTGATCCATATTAACTGCTTGTAGGTTCAGATATTGGAAACGACTATCAATTCTAGTTGTTCAATAGTGGTGAAAAAGATTGAGGGAAACACTTACCCGTGAGAAAGAGAGATTTCCTTGGTTATCACTTACTACTTTAATTGCTATTTTTGAGAAGTTTGATTGATGTTTGTATTTCTATTCTGATTGATGATTGGTAACATCCCTTGATCCTGAGTTTTTCTTATGTTTGGAAAGTGACTGCTACTTAACAAGGAGTTTATGAATAGTTCCTTGAATTTGTTTTTAATTATTTGAAATACATTGGGAATAGAATTGATCTTTAATTGCAAAGAGGTCTCTTGCTTGAGGACAAGCAAGAAGTTAAGTTGGGGGGGTATTTTGATAAGTGAAAATTAGTTGATAAATTAGAGCACTTTTAGTTCACTTATCAAGGATAAAATGGTAATTTTGCCCCAGTTTAATCCCTTTTTATTAAATATTAGAGAAATTGTTTTTATTAATCTTAGATTTGAATTTGATTCTATTTTGATAGAAATATTGCTGATTTTTGCAGGATATTGCAAAGATTTGATTTGGAGAAAAGATAGCATTAAATGAGGGAGAAATCTGCACGATTTGAGTTTGATTGAAGACATTTAATAAAGATTTGAAGAAGATTTGAGGCAATTAATAAGGAGATCACTGCCAATGAAACAAGGATTCTGCAGACAAGCTTCCCAAATAAATCAAAGATGCTCAATAAATGCAAGAATTTCATCAAGAAAAGGGAAACAAGGAAAGACAAATCTGCCAAAACCAGTCTCAGGGAGAGATCAAGATTAAAAAGAGAAAATTGGAGCTGCAGGACGCATCCTGCGCTTCACCTGCTCTACAACGCAGGGTGAAGCGCAGCCTTTCTGGATCATGCACTCCAGCCTGCGCTGTAGCGCAGCTTGGAGCGCAGGTTACGCTGATTTGCCCCCTGTTGCCGTTTTTAGATAGATTTTTCCCCAATTTCCTTTGTCTTTCCTTAGTCTATAAATAGGAACCTCTTGCACCAGATCAGGTGTGCACGATTATTGTAATTCAGTCACATTTCAATGATAATGCACCAGAGCTAAATTTAGAGTAGGAGAGGAGGAGTGCTTCACAAGGATTGAAGATGGTGACAACATCTTCGGTGGTTTGTATGGCTACCTTGTGTAGTTAACTCTCCATTAGGATTGGATGTAATTGATTCTATCCCCAAGTGTATGTAAACTCTATATTATTATTTCCTGAGCTCTCTGTCTATAATATTGGTAATCTTATTCTGTAATTAATCCATGACTTCCGCGCTTGCGCCGGAGTTATAGGCTAGTTTCGACTAGGATTGAGGATGGGGGAGCCTAGACATAGGAAACCCAAACTCTGATTGAATAAGAGGACTCGATACTCTGTGACCGACACATGAGCGTTACTAATGAGGGATGGGTAGTGACAATACTCTAGCGAAGGGCGTTTACAGGATTAGGCCTTAGTATCGATAGAAAAGGATTAGTTGGTTGTCAATCCAGGACCGACACATGGATGTATCCTGATGAGTGATGGGTAGTGTAAGTACTCTAATGAAGGTGCGTCTACAGGATTAGGCCTCGTTTATCAATTAGTCTTTTACAAACGGAATAAAGAGAGCAAAATAAGCCGAGGGTAAGTCTGTCGCTTGGGAGAACCCGCATGGATTATCTTTGAGTGTGAGTGGCGCCTGGTAACTCGGGGTCATAAGCAATATAGTTTGTCTACAGTATTATAGAGTAAACCTAAAATAATAGATAGTTTTTACATGCACAAAGGGTGTGTGATGATATGAAGTCCAATCCTAATCCAACTAAAGTATCTCTAACTCTTCCTTTCTAATTTACATTTTATAATTTCCGCAACAATATTCTCAAAACCCATTGTTTCCCTTGATAAATAGATCACAAGTATACGTGAATTGACCGTTCCCTGTGGATACGATAACTATTCTTACTATTATACTACTGGATTTTTGGTTCGCTTGCCAGAAACCCATCATCTGTCCAGTACACCATTACTCTTAATGTGTACCTATGTGAGCACATGATATCTTATATCCATGATCCGCAAGATGTGATCATCAATGAACTCACATACTAGTCTAAATGCATCTTTGTCCTAAGATGATACTTGACTAGGGACTATTTAAGAATAGTTCTTAGGGATGGCAATTGAGCCCAAGCCCTATGGGTACCTGCAAAAATTACCCGCAATGGGCAGGGTAAAAACCCGCAAAGTGGGTATGGGCACGGGTACGGGCAAAAACCCGCTTTTTTTTCATGGGGACGGGCGCGAGTACGGGCACTTTGATGCCCAGCCCGCCCCATACCCGCACTCATATATATAATTATTTATTAAAAAAATATCATATATAGGGATATATTAATTTTATTAAAATATCTAATATATTTATGCATATTTTTAAAATTGATATATAATATATTATAATTAAAAATATATTTTTTATAACTATGTGTTTATGTTTATTTCTTTATAATATATGGACTAATTAGTGTTAATAATAATTTTTTACAGATCTTGAAAAATTTTAACACATGATATCCAAGTTTAGAAAATAGTGTGACGTGAAAGTATATTGTAATATTTAATAAAAAATTTGACCTTTAGATCATTTGTTGTGTTTTAGAACATTCACATATTGTTTCAATGTAATTAAATTGTTGTATCCCTGATATTTAAAAATTATGTTTGGACGATCTTCGAATAACGTTTTCATTTGAGATATAGTTCTCTTAAATTAATATTTTTTAGTAAGCTGTTAATTTTTTACTTAACAAAAGTGCGGGTAACGGGCGCGGGTACGGGCATATAGGTGCCCAACAGGTATAGGGACGGACACTAAAGTTACTGCCCATGCGGGTACGGGCGCGTGTACAGTTTTTTTTTTTTAAAACGTGGGTACGGGGACGGGCACTGTGGTACCTTGCTCAGCGGGGTACCCATTGCCATCCCCTAATAGTTCTTCATAAGATCTCACGATCAAGTCATCTACTTGATTTCTTATGAAGTTTAAGCTTACTATTCTAAGGACATTAATTATATTCTAAAAGAATAAGTTGCCTTTATAAAATAACATGATATAAGTGATGGATGTTCATAAACATATAAGTCTCTAGTGCATATTTCTAACAATAATGTTGTCCTTAATTGTCATTTTACCATTTTCAACTAGTTTTACGAAACACATTCAATAGCTTTTCAGCTTTCAGCTAGCTTTAAGCTTTCAACGAGCTTTTCAGCTTTCAGCTAGCTTTAAGCTTTCAGCTAGCTTTACCAAACACACTCTATAACTAGTCTAGTAACCGAGCGAAGAGGATTTCCTCTGATCTATAACTTTTGGTTGAATATTCTATTAATCTTTTAAAGTATTATTTAAGTTAATTATTTATAAATTAAAGAATATAATTAATATCTTTCTTTTAATTAAAATTATTATTTTATTTTTTTATATGCTTTTTATCCCTTAAGTACATTATCTCTATATAATTCTCTCTTTTATTAATTAATTATATGAAAATAAGGGTATATGGTATTGCGATGCGATATTTAAAATGGTGCGAAATAATTTCAGAAATTGGGAATTTTGCTTCCAACGAGCTTAATTCTTGAATTTAGAAATTAGGACGTTACATTTTGGTATCAGAGCAGTTCAATCCAATTGGAATGTGGACTAGTTAGTTCCTGAAGCTTGTTATTATCCTCTTATACATTATTATGAAATTGAGAGACTGATCACCTCGATGTTTGCTTAATGATGTGTAGAGGATTATGGCAGGCAACAAGAGAGGTCGTCCCCGGACCAACCCATCTTCTCCACCACGGGATCAACCTTAGGATCCCGTGGCTGTAGCCCTACAGATGCTCACGCAGATGATGGGAGAGCATGTAGTATCTAACCGGGCCCAAGTGGAGGCCAACCACCAACAGGCCAAGGCGGCGCAAGAGCAGGCTACTGCTAACGTTGTCGTCTTGCAGGAGTTGGTTCGAAGGCAAATGGGGACACCACCTCCTCCCACGGTAGACCCGTTTTTCCAAGGACTAGCGGAGTTCCGGAAGCATAACCTCCCCAGTTCAATGGGGTCTATGATCCGGATGTAGCATCCAACTGGCTCTGCGACCTCAACCGCATCTTTTAGGTGATGAGGTGCACCAATGAGTCAAAGGAGGGTTATGCGGTGTACATGGAGGAGAGGGCGAAGATTGGTGGAAGTCGACAAGTATCTGGGCTACTGCTGCAGAAACCCCACTCAACACACAAAGGCATATAATTTACAATAATGTTTTTTTCACACCTCTAACTACTCGCCTCCCACACACCTCCCTTTTTCTTGTTTTTTTTCGTCAACAGTACCCATTTTTTTTATTTACAAAAAGTCTGATGTTTTTTTTAAAAAATTATTTATAATTAATCAGATTGATAACATACATCATCATCAACTTATATAGTATTAATCATAACTTCATACTCTCTCGCTTGTGTAATAATCCTTATGATTAATTGAAATAAATGTTAAATGTTTGTATCTTTGAATAAATATTTAAGGTACATTAACAAACATTTAACTTTTATTTCAATTTATCATAAGGATCATTACATAAGTGAGAGGGTATGACTTTATGGTTAATTCTGTGTACTTTGATGGTTATTCATGTCATTAAATTGGTTAATTACAAGTGAGACAAAAGGTGGTTAAGTGTGAGTTAGTATGTGGTTAAATGGGTTGCTCAATTGGTTAATATCGAAATTACTTCAGATAATTGTTCAAATTGACAAACCTTTAACGTTGGTTTCAAATGTACATGAGGATTATTACATAAGCGAGGGCAAATAATTTATGGTTAATTATGTGTACATTGATGGTTATTTATTCTATCTAACTGAGTAATTGCAAGTATCACAATAGGTAGGTGGTTAAGTGTGAGTTAGTATGTGGTTATATGAGCTGCTCAATTGGTTAATATCAAAGTCACTTTAAATAATTGTTCAAGATGACAAACAATTGACTTTTATTTTAATTGATCATAAGGAATATTACATATGCGAGGGGGCATGAACTTATGGTTAATTGTGTGTACGTTGGTGATTATGTTTGCTATATATCAATCTGGTTAATTACAAGTAACAGCTGTTGAGTCTCAAAATATTATTAAATGGTTAACAATGTTTAAGTCTCACAACCCTTAGTTTTAATGAATAACAAATTTGGAAATATTCTTTAATAAGAAAGAACAGTAATCTGCTAAAGGAAGTTTCCGTGTTTCAGAAGGTATCAGTTACAACAACTCTCTGATAAAAAGTAACCTTCTGAAGAAGAGGAACCTGCTGATCATCCAGAACCTGCTGAAGCCAGAGAACTTTCTGAAGATGAGAGACACCGTACTGAAGCTTGTATATTTCTGGGAAAGTGCTTCTCTGTTAATTCCCTTTGGAGACTCAAAGTCATTCATAGCCTTCTCAGCTGCTTATGCTTCTTCCAGTAAGTCAGATCAGTTACTTTTTGGCATATTTCAAATTTTCATTCACCAAGGAAGCAAAGTCTGCTGTGAAGTACACTATGCTCAGAAAAAAGTGGAGTCTGCACTGCTGACACCTACTACTTGCTGCACCTGCTACTGCAAGCTACCAGAGCTATGTGTCTCAATGGGAGCATTTGCATTAAATGTTATTTCTCAACGAGAACTCTGCTAGAGCTAAACAGATATCTTCCCCAACCTTATAAATATGAAGTCTCATGCAGAAGTAAACAGAGAAGAGAACGCACATACTTGCTGAAACGCTGCTCAAAACACTCTCTGTTACTAACTCATTTGTTCTATTTGTACAACATCTTTCTTATCTTGAGTTCAACTCAGTTATTTGTACACTTTACCCAGTTTAGGCTTTAAACTTGTGTAGTTTCAAAGCTTAAGCAATCTCTTTTCTAAATAGTTTTCTGTTTGAGCCTAGAGAGGCTTGTTGTTTAAAGAATACTTGGTTTAGAGCCTGAAGAGGCTTGACTGTAAAAGAATACTTGTTGTATAGAGCCTGAAGAGGCTTGGCTGTAAAAGAGTACTTGTAATCTCTGAGATTAGTGGAAATCTTTTACTGGTTTGGCATTGGGACTGGACGTAGCTCACGGTGGATGTGAGTGAACCAGAATAAATATCTTGGCTAAGTTTTCTCAACCCTTATCTCTTTACTTTTGTTATTTAAACTAATAGGAGGGTTCTGAATAACTAGTTTTGTAAGTTTGAACGTATATCAATCTCAAACTCTTTATAAAACAATTTTTTTATATTGTGATTTGGACCTGCTGAAGCATTTTAGCAAGTCTTTGAAAACACTAGTTTCAGCAAGTTTCTCAAAAGCTTTGTTAAAATATGTTTGTGAAAAGGTTTTCTATAAAATCTGTTTGAAATTATAAAACACTATTCAACCCCCCTTCTAGTGTTTCCAGTGATTTCTACAACACCAAATGTGGTTAAGTGTGAGTTAGTGTGTGTTTTGTAGAAACCACAGGAAACACTAGAAGGGAAGGTTGAATAGTGTTTTATATGTTCAAACATATTTTATGCAAACCTTTTAACAAGCAAAGAGTTTAACAAAAGTTTTGAGCAACTTGCTGAAACTGGGAGTAATGGTACTTGTTGAAGTTGCTTCAGCAGGTCCAAAAGACAGCTTTATAAACTTGTTTTAAAGAGTGTTTAAGTTTGCTTTTCAGTTCAAGCTTATAAAACATATTATTCAGAACCCTCCTATTAGCTTAAATAACGAATATAATGAGATAAGGGTAGAGAGAACTTAGCCAAGAGATTTATCCTGGTTCACTCACATCCACCGTGAGCTACATCCAGTCCCAATGCCAAACCAACAAAGGATTTCCACTAACTAATCACAGTTACAAGTATTCTTTTATCCACAGCCTCTTCAGGATGAAACCCAAGTATTGTTTTACAGACAAGCCTCTCCAGGATCAAACCCAAATATTATTTAAACACCAAGCCTTTTCAAGCTCAAACACAAACAGTGTATAAAAAGAAAATGCCTAAGCTTTTAAACTACACAAGTTTAAAGCCTAAACAGGGTAAGATGTAAAAATAACTGAGTATAACTCAGGATAAGAAAATGTTGTACAAATGAAACAAATGAGTATATGAATCTCAGAGAATTTTAGCAGCGCTTCAGAGATAGCTTTTTCTGCATGAGTCTCCATATTTATAGGAGAAGAGAGAAGAGACCATTAGACTTCTCTAAATCCCGTTGAGAGATAGCTTTCTTCCTGTTGTGACACATAGCCTTGGTAGCTTGCAGTAGCAGGTGCAGCAGGTAGTATGTATCAGCAGCACAAACTTTACTTTTTCTGAGCACAGTGTACTTCACAACAAACATTGCCTTTTTGGTGAATAGTGTTAGTGTATGCACTAGAGACCTATATGTTTTTGGACATCCATCACTTGTATCATATTGTTATTTATAAAGGCATCTCATTTTATTAATTCGTTTAGAATATAAATATTGTCCTTAGAATAGTAAGCTTAAGCTTCATAACAAATCAAGTATATGACTTGATTGTGAGATCTTATGAAGAACTATTCTTAAATAGTCCCTAGTCAATTATCATCTTAGGACAAAGATGCATGTAGACTAGTATGTGAGTTCATTGATGATCACATCTCACAGATCATGGATATGAGATATCATGTGCTCACATAGGTACACATTAAGAGTAATGGTGTACTGGACAGACCCACCTTAAGAACGTTGCATGAGTTGTTACATAAGTGTCATGAACGTTTCTTAATTTGATAAATGTTATATGAAGTCCTTCGACCTGAAATCACTACGATTCCTACATAAGGAATTATATGTTTTAATTATCATCAAACGTTACCTGTAACAGGGTAATCATAAAGTTGATTTTTGGACATATAATAAATTATGTGGAGGAATGTGAGTGCCCTAGATGGGATTTGTCCCTCCTATGTAACAGGAGTTATATCTGTAGGCCTCTTGATAAAGTGAGACTGCAAAATGCATGGCCATGCTCAGGAGAATAAATATGAGATATTTATTTTCTGTACAGTCTACTTGGGGATCAAGAAAATATAAATTGAACTATACAAGGTTGACACAATCCATGCCCTTGTGTTCAATTAGGTAATTGGACAAAGGGACAGAGCATATAAATTATTATAATAAAATATGATTTATTATTTTATTAATAATTGTAATATTTGGATAGTGATGTGTTGCTAGATACCGCTCACTATTTATGATATTAAATATAAAAGAGTTTTATTTTAATATTATAACCAAATACTAAAATCCTATTGGGTCACACGCATACAACATGCCACTGGGAAAGGATAATTCTAATTTAATTTAATTAGAATTATTACATAATGGGCCAGGCCCATAAGTGTGAGGGTTAAGTGAGTGAGGGGGTAAAACCCTAGCCACCACTCTATAAATAGAGCATAAGATGCACTACCCTGAGACACATAAGCAATCGCTTCTTACTTTCTAAAGCTACTAGCAGAGTTGAGGAGAGAATCCTAGTCCGACTGTTGGCGTGGATACCAATAGAGACATGGCTAAACTTGCCTCGTTTATAATCCTATTAAGGTACGACCTTTCGTTTCAATACCTTTTGGCCTTGATTCGTGTTTTCGCAAAATGATTATAACAAGGGAGGGAATCCATTTATTTCCGCTGCACTCTGACCACATGCTTGATTCCCTTAGTAATTTGAAATATGCCAAAAAGCAATTGTTCTGACTTTCCAGAAGGAGAAGAGACACAAGCAACTGAGAAAGGCTACGGTTGACTTGAGTCTTCAAAGGGAATTAGCAGAGAAGCTCTTTTCCAAAAAGATACAAGTCTCAGTACGCCGTCTCTCATCTTCAGAAGGTTCTCTTGCTTAAGTAGGTCTTGATCACTCAGCAGGTTCCTCTTCTTCAGAAGGTTGCACCACATCAGAGGGTTACATGATTCAGAGGGTTGCTGTATCAGACATCTTCTGAAACACAGAAACTAACTTAAGCAGAAAACTGTTCTTTCTCATAAGGAATATTAACCGAAATTGTTATTCATTAAAACTCAGGGTTGTGAGACTTAATCATTATTAACCATTTAATAATATCTTGAGACTCAACATTCTCCCCCTTTTTAATGATGATAAATTTGCTTAAACTATCAAATATCTGAAGGGAAATTTAAAAAAATAAGTTTAGGAATTCTCCCCTAACTCAGATACTTGAAAAAGAATTAGTTTCTCCTTTTCTTTACGAACTTTAAACAGAAAACTTGCTTTGCTTTGCTTTGCTCCCCATGAATAAGAGATATCTTCTCTGAAAAGAGCTTAAACTTCAGATTTTGTTAGTTTATATTACTCCCCCTTTTGTCATCAATCAAAAGGGTGTGCAGAGCATGCTGAAGTGATAATTAAGCATCAGAGCAAGAATATCCAGGGTAGAGAAGTTGCTGAAAGAGTATAAACCATTTAATAGTGCAACAAAAAATAGAAAAGTTCAACAGGTAGCATATAACAACAAGTTCAGTTCTTAGACAATGCAAGAATGTGAAGATTGTCTCTAATGAACTTAAACTTATCTTCAGCAAGAGGTTTTGTGAATATATCAGCCCACTAATGCTCCGTGTCAATGAACTGTATATCAAAAACTCCTTTCTGAACATGGTCTCTAATGAAATGATGTTTGATTTCTAAATGCTTAGCTCTAGAATGCTGAATAGGATTTTTAAAAAAGGTTTATGGCACTTGTATTGTCACTAAATACAAGAATAGATTTAACAGGGATGTTGTGAAGTTAAAGTTTCAATCACAAGAAAGAAGGTTGAATTGTGATTGATTAAAATTTTCTGCAATTTCCTCTTAATACTTAATCTGCTCAAGTCTTACTTGGCTTAGTATTAAAGGGGTTAACCACTAAAAGATAGAAATTAGGTGTAATGCAATGTGCAGAAGATAGGATTCCTTCTTTGGAATCTTGATAGTTAACACTTACTTAGGTATTAGATAGTTTTCAAAATAGTTTTATGTACATGTAATAATTAAGGAGAGTAGGGAAGAGATAAATGCACACAGGATTTTATACGGGTTCACCTCTTCCAACCTGAGGCTACGTCCAGTCCCTACACCAAGTAGGATTTTCTTACTCAATAACCAAATTACAATCTTCTTGGGTACACACTACCACTAGTATTCTTTCTCTAGCCTCTTCAGGCTTATCACACCTCCAACCTCACAAATTTCAAGCTTTTTCTCACTGCAGAACCTTCTGTAGAAGATTCAGCTGAAACAGAATGCTGTAGATTACCTTCTGCAGGATCTGTAACTTCTTCTGATCAATCTGAATCTACAATCCTCTCAAAAATACTCAACCTTTTACTGTCACAAGAGACACACTCAATCTCTAGTCTCCTTGTGACTTTACAAGATGAAATAGAAGAATAAGGTGAGTACAGGGCTCAAAATAAATACATATACAACACAACAAAGCTAAGTATTGAGCCAACTCCCCCTCAACAACTTTTAGAAATAGAAGCTAAAGAACAGAGGAGAGAGAAAGTGTTCCAGAAGATGGAAATGATAATCTGAGACTTTTTGATCTTCTGGAGAGAGGTGTGTGTTCAAATATGAGGAAAACGCCTCCTTTTATAGGGATGATGAGCAACTAGCCGTTGGGGAGGCTGCTTACATCTCCAGCTATCATCCCATGAGCTGTCATTGTCATACAGCTGCTGCCACATGCAGGTACAACTGTCCCTTTGACTGGATTCATCTTCTGCAGACCTATCTTTTGCTGAATGCAATTCTAGTGCTTTCTGTGGTTCTTTCTTCTGTAAGAAACCTGAGAGTATTCAATGGATGATTATAGGTTTATTTCAAGTGTGTTTAAACTCAGCTGCTGCCTTAGAAATGATTTACCGCAAGTTAAGATGTATTCTGTATCTTCTGCAGGAAGTATGCCATCATGTTCCTTCTGCAGAATTATCTTTTCCTTCTGCAGATGATTTTCAAGCTTTGTGAAATACTCCAATTCTTCATTTTATTTATTTTGATCCTTGGAAACTTTGGGAATACTTCTTTTGCTTCTTTAAAAATGAATCTTCCTTCTAAAGTAATTTTGTCAATGATTCCTTCTTTGGAAATGCTGATTGCATCTTCTGGAGATCTTGTTAAGTTGTAGAGGATTATCCTTTGACTTATCAACAACTTATTTTCATTCACAGATTTGCCATTCATAAATAATTTGAAGCACCCCTTTATTTCTGTCATGGCATATTTACAAGTTTCTTCTTTTCTAGATCTATTTCATATCTTCTGGAGAATATTTCCTGTATCTTCTAGACACAATCTCAAATGAAATGATTAGTCCATTATGAATCAGAATTATGTTAAGTACTTTTGATAGTATTGTCATAATTAAAAAACCGTTTGGTTTGGAGGATTCTTGGACCTTACAATCTCCCCCCATTTTGATGATGACCACCTTTCAAAATTTACTTGAACAATTCTGATTTTTAGGCATAAAAAACTCCCCCTGAATCTTTTGCAAATATTTTATGAGGAATTAAATTTAGTTTCAGAACATTTCAATCAATTTGCTATAGAAAATGTAACAATTATTTGCAAAAAGATGTGCTCAGTTTTTCAGCAAAATGATCATGAATAATCATAACATTAATCAAGGGGTTACATACAAGACACACATCTAGAAGACCTAAAAAAGACAGTTAATGATTTACAACATTCTTGCCCCAGACTGCCTATGCCCTATAATACTTTGCTTAGACCCTATACTACTTCTCCCCCTTTTTCATCAATCAAAAGACAGTGAATGTACCAAGGAGAAGCAGAATCATCATCTTCCTACTTGGATGGGGAGGAGTGGTTAGATGATGAAGAGGTAGTAGGCTGAAGAATGTTCTGAGGAGGCTGAAATTGAGTAAAAAGGCATGGGAGGAGCCTGTGGTGCAATGATTGGAAGTACAAAGTTATTTAACCGGATTTGGTGCTGAGTAAACCTCTCTATCATCTCATTTACAGTATTCTGAAGTGTATTAACATTTGAGAACAACTTCTTCATGTCAGCTTTTGAGCTTTTGGACATGTTTTTCAACTAAAGTTGAAGAAGCTGGTTGATCAGAGGCAACACCAGAAGATCTTGCAGCAGAATCATGCTTCTCTGTAGGTCAGAAGGAGGTGTGGGAACCTTCTCTGAGCTCAGCTGCTGAAGAAAAGTGTTCATGGATGAGAGATGAGAGGAGATGACTGGAATATTGTCCGTAATAAAGCACCAGCAGGAATACTAGAGTCAAGAATTGGAGAAGCAAGGAATTGATTTACCATATCTGTTCCAAAGGTTCCAGCAGAAGGAACTGACTGTACTCCTTCCTTCTGCACTCCTTCTCCTTCTGTAGAAGCTTGAATTTTCTCCTTTTCTGCTAGGATAGTTGTGCAACAATAGGAGACTTAGGTTGGGGTAGGAGTCTGAGTTTGAAGAATAGGTATAGAGGGGTCATAGGGTGGTGGTTCTGAGTTGCTTTGAGCAAGCATGGTTAGGGTATTTGCAGCTACTCCTTCTGCAGAAGTTGGTCTCCTCATGATCTACTTCTGCACCCATACACCTCCTTCTATGAACTGTGAGATGCATCAGAAGATTAGTTGCAGATGTGAGACAACTTCATCACCCATATATTCTGTAGATTTGTCATCAGAAGAATTGAATGAGGCAGGTAGAGTAGGGTTTTCTGAACTCTTTCTCTAGAAGAATTAACCTTCTGTACTTTTCTTGATGGCTCTCCAGAAGCAGCCTTTGAAACATCTTTTCTTTTTCTGGAGAAGGTCTGAAACTCTACCTTCTTCTTTGTTCTGGGAGCTTTAGGGACATCAGAAATTCCTTCTTCTTCTCCACCGCTGCTGGAATACAGTTGAGAAGGTTCAGGTTTTTCCACTTTCATTTTCTTGACATTCAGCTCCAAGGAAGGTACAAGTATCGGTACTTTTTTCATCTCCAAGGGGGATGTTGTGAAGTCTGAAAATCCTTGTCAAGAGCATTCCATATGGTAAGCTTGCATATGCTCTCTGAGGGTTAGCAGAGTATATCATGCTTCTCAATATTAAGTATGACAGGGATAATGACTTTCCACACAGAAGATGGTACATTACCAGAAGATCTTGGTCATAAACTCTCTCTAAAGGTCCAGCTCTGGGAAGGAGTGAATAGTAGCATATTTTGTGAAATAATCTGCAGATTGGAATTAGTTTGTTGGGTTGGAGAGTGGAATCAGGTTGGTAGAGGACCTTCTGGGTGACTTATGCCTTGGTAATGCATACAGAGGCATACCAATTATCATCATATAGCTTGTTTTCCACAAAAGGAATTCCTATGGCTTCTTCAATAGTTTCTGGAGTAAGAACAATGGTGGAGCCCTTAATTTCAACTACTAAGGAGTTGCCATCACTCCTGTATTGGCTTGCAGAAACATAGAATGCCTTCACAAGCCTTGGATAAACAGGTTCTCTTATCAGAATATAATCTCCCCACTCTTACTTCTGGACAAAGTGTCCAATATCCCATCCACTTTTCCTGATTTCTCTTAATAGAAAAATCCTTCCAGGGATTACATTCTTCCACTCCCACTTATCATAGAAATTTTTCAGCATTTCTTTATCTTGAAAAAGATCCATATTTGCATCTTCTGATCCTTCAGAAGGGTCACTCTCTGTATCTACTCCATTGTTACTTTCACCTGTTTTTCTTCAGATTTCAGTTCTTCGTTGCTGGAAGATTTAGGTTCATTGTTTGAGGTTTTAGAAGGAGAGTCAAGGCCAATGGGATTGTTTGGATCGTTTCCAGAGGAATGGAAACCTTGTCCAGCTCTTAATCTGTCAGACCTTCTGACATAGACAACTGGAATGGTAGAAGTTTGAGCTTTGGAGGATGGAGGGGTTGTAGAAGATGTGGGTGCAGTAGAAGGATGGGATGACTGCATAGAGGGTGGTTCTGCAGAATGAGGTTGCACAGGGGGTGGTTCTACAAAAAGAGGTTGAGCCTCTAGAACTTCAGTATATGGAATAATTTCTCTTCCTACTTCTTCTGAGTTTCCACTGCTACTGTATGAGGGTTCAGAGGTCTGGGAGAAAAAGCATCTTTCTTATTGGCCAAAGATTTGATTCTCATCTTGAAGAAAAAAAAGAGCCTTGAAGGTTTCTAGTGAGCAGAATAATACGAATGAAACAAGAGAGTAAGGAGTGAGGCATTGATTCCTTTCAGTGAGAGCTGAGTCTATATGTATACTCATACTAGCCGTTGAGTTCAGAAGAGAGAGAGAAAGAGCGTTTGAACGAGAGAGAATGGAACAACGCGCAGTTTTTTAGGAGGACAAGTAGCTTTCAATGGTCAGCAATTAATTTGCATTTTTGGTGCAACAACTGATTTTTCTTTTTTCCTAAAGACAAAAGTCCACTTTCCTCAATCCATTTTTTACCTTAATCTACACAGAGGAGGTTTCTACCTAGGATTTTGACTTCATTATAATTTTTTTTATTTAACATGACTTTTCTTGATTGCTGTGATAGACAGTGACACTACCTAGTACCCAGACATGACATATTCAACAATGGTCCAAACCTGATGGCTTTTCTGCCAGCTTTTCAGTTTTTGCAGAAACGCAATTTTTTCAGAAGATGGTGATTCATGTTAGGTTTTCAGAAGATGAAAACATCTTCTGCACACATAGTTGAATGAATTTCTGCAGAAGATAGAGGATTGTGCTAAGGTTCCAGAAAGTGAAGCACCTTCTGCACACATGGTTAAATATATTTCTCAGAAGATAGAGATCTATGCTAGGGTTCCAGAAGATAAAATATCTTCTGCATATTGAATGTATTTCTTAGACTGCACTTGTCCCTTTTTACTGCATAGTTTTGCAGAAGATGTTGCATAACTCTCATATCTTAGAGGGATAATTTTCAGCTAAAAACTGATTTATGAGTTCAGTTTTATCATATTAATTTTATCTCTAAGAAACACAAATCTATCTTCTATAAGAGGTTTTGTAAAAATGTCAGCAATTTGAAATTTAGTTTCTATGAATTTTAACCCAATATCATTCTTTTGAACATGATCTCTTATGAAACGATGCTTTATATCAATATGTTTGGATCTAGAGTGCTATATTGGATTCTTGGACAAGTTAATAGCACTAGTATTGTCATAGAAGATGGGGATTTTAGAGTACCTTAGACAATAGTCCTCCATTTGATGCTTTATCCATAACATTTGTGAGCAGCAGCTAGCAGCTGAAGCATATTCTGCTTCTGTTTGGATAAGGCTATGGTAGGTTGTTTCTTACAAGACCATGATATCAAAGATTCTCCAAGAAATTGACATCCACCACTTGTACTCTTTCTATCCAATCTATCCCCAGCATAATCAGCATCACAGTAACCTGTAAGCTCAAAATTTGTACCTTTCTTGTACCAAAGTCCAAGATTAGTTGTTCCAACAAGGTATCTAAGTATTCTTTTTCAGCAGCAATAGTGATTCTTTTGGAGAAGATTGAAATCTAGCACAAAGTCCTACTGAGAATAAAATGTCAGGTCTACTAGCAGTTAAGTATAACAGAGATCCTATCATTCCCCTATATTCCTTTTCAAAAACAGATTTCCCACCTTCTTCTAAGTTTAAAGTTGTAGAAAGATGCATTAGGGTTCCCATGGGTTTTGATCCTTCCATTTTGTATCTTCTGAGAAGATCTTTAGTATACTTTTCTTGATAGATGAAGATACCAAAATCTTCTTGTTTGATTTGTAGTCCAAGGAAGAATTTTAATTCTCCCATGAGACTCATTTCAAATTCTCCTTTCATTAATTCTGAAAACTATTCACACATTTTTAAATTTGTTGATCCAAAAATGATATCATCAACATAGATTTGCACAATTAGAAGATCTTTCTTAAGGGTTTTTCTAAACAAAGTAGTGTCAATTTGTCCTCTTGTAAATTCATTTTTAAGAAGGAAGTTACATAATTTTTCATACCAAGCTCTTGGAGCTTGCTTTAAACCATATAAAACCTTTGTTAATTTGAAAACATGATTTGGATGCTCTTTACTTTCAAAACCTGGAGGTTGATGAACATACACCTCCTCATTTATGAAACCATTCAGAAAAGCACTTTTCTCATCCATTTGATAGTTTGAAATTTTGTATGCAGCAAATGCAAGAAGAATCCTAATTGCTTTTAATCTAGCTACAGGTGCAAAAGTTTCATCAAAATCAATACCTTCTTTTGGTTGTAACCTTGAGCTACTAACCTTGCTTTATTTCTGATCACATTACCTTCTTCATCCATTTTGTTTCTGAAAACCCACTTTGTTCCTGTTATAGAATGATCTTCTGGAGGAGGAACAAGAGTCCAAACTTTATTTTTCTCAAATTGATCAAGCTTTTCTTTCATGGATTTGATCCATGATTCTTCTTCAAGAGCCTCATTCACATTTTTTGTCTCAATTTGTGATAAGAAAGCTAAGCTATTTCCAATTCTCAATTGTCCCCTGGGTTTTACTCCTTCTGCAGTATTTCGTAAGATCTGTTCATGAGGATGATCAGTGATTAACTTCCAACTCCTAGGAAGATCCTCTTTCTGAACACAAGCATCTTCTGCAGAATCTTCTGTAGAGTTTTCATGATCTGTGGTATCTTCTGGAGGATTTTTACTCTCAGAAGATATCTTCTGCACTTGTTCAGTCTCATCATCTGAATCCTTTTTGTCATTTTCTTGAGAAGGAGGTTAGCATCATTAAGAACAACATGCATGCTTTCTTCTATAGTTTGATTTTTGATATTATAAACTCTAAGCTTTTGAAGTGGTAGAATAGCCAAGGAAGATACTTTTTTCAGATTTGGCATCAAACTTCTCAAGATTTTCTTTGTTGTTTAATATGTAACAATCACAACCAAAAATATGGAAATATGCAGTGTTGGGTTTTCTACCTTTCCATATTTCATATGGAGTTTTTAATTTAGAATGCTTCTGATTGAAACCCTGTTAAGTATGTAGCATGAAGTGGATACAGCCTCAGCCCAAAAGTATTTTTTAATTCCACTATTACTTAACATGGTTCTAGCCATTTCTTGAAGGGTTCTACTTTTCTTTCTACAACTCCATTTTTTGTGGAGTTATAGGACAAGAAAATTGTGTGAGATTCCATTTTCATCAAAGAAGCTTTTGAAAGAATGATTTTCAAATTCCCCTCCATGATCACTTCTTACAGAAGCAATCATTTGACCACTTTCATTTTGTATCTTCTTGGAGAAGATCTTGAAAGCATCAAAAGATTCATCTTTAGTGGTAAGAAACAAAACCCATGTGAATATAGAGTAATCATCTACCATAACAAGGCCATACTTTTTACCACCCAAACTTGGTGTTTTGGTAGAGGACCAAATAGATCTATATGTAGTAGTTCCAAGACTCTCTTGGTGGTGATTACATTCTTAGGATAGAAGCTAGATTTGTATGTTTACCTTTAACACATACCTCACATACTTTATCTTTATCAAATTTTATTTTGGTAGACCTCTAACTAAATCTAACTTAGATAACTTTGAAATGCGTTTCATATTCAGGTGGCCAATGTTTCTATGCCAAGTCCATTTGTTATTTTCAAAAGAAAGCAAAATAAGTTTGGTCAGATAATTCTTCTAAATAAATGCTAATAGGTTTTTGCTTCTAATCCTGAAAACAGTACCTTCTTAGTAGATGATTCTCTAATTTCACAGAATGTTGGTTGAAACATAACTTCATAGCCACTGTCACACAGTTGACTAATGCTAAGAAGGTTATGTTTTAACCCTTTCACATAATACACATTATTAATTTGGGTAGAATTGTTCATACATATCTTTCCAATACCTTGATATGAGCCTTGTTGTTGTCTCCAAAGGTTACTGTTCCACCTTCCATTTTGTGTAGTTGGGATGAATTTGCTTTTGTCCTCCAGTCATATGTCTTGAGCAACCACTGTCCAGTACCATTGCTCTTTCCTTTGATGAATCTTGCTTGTTCCTACATCAAAGATAATAAAGATTTAGGTACCCAAATCTTCTTGGGTCCTGAGTTGTTAGATACCTTTCTTCTTAAACTCCTTTTTCTTTTGTAACAGTTGTTGTGAGTGTGTCCAATTTTGTTACACCAAGAACATTTGGGAGGTTGCCTTTTGGCAGGGACAAAAACATTTTGAGAATTTATGAGGATTGATCTTATTGGATCCTAATCCTCTTTTATCTGAGATTTCTCTACTATTTCCAATTAATTTATTTAAGTTATGTGTGCTTCTAACAAATCTACTTAAGTCTAACTGTAATTCATCAATTTTCTTCTGCAGAAGATAATTCTCCTTCTGCAGTGATGCAGACTTGGTATCTTCTGTAGAGTTATCTTTAATCTGTTTTATCTGTTCTGATAATTTAAGATGAGATTGTTGAAGACATGATTGGTTTTAATTAACCTATTATTATCTTCTTTTAGTTTTTCATTCTCTTCTTTAGTCTTAATGAGTTGTTCTTTAAGAAGTGCACATTTTTTAGCTAGTGTGTGAGAATCGGATAGCAGGTTTTCAAATGCATCTTTAGTTCTCTATATGCAATGGGATTGTAAGTAATTAACTCATTATCTTCATCATCACTTCCAACCATGAGACATAGGTTGGCTGTTTCTTCTCTAGAATCTTCTTCTGAGGAGCTGTCTGAATCATCCCATGTAGCCATCATTGCTTTCTTCTTTAGGAGTGATTTTGGCTCCTTTTTTAATTGAGGACATTCATCCTTATGTGTCCAGGCTTGTTACATTCATAGAAAATAATTTGATTTTTTGTGCCATCAATTTTTTGCCCATCTTTCTTGAAGTTGAAGAAACTTTCTGCGTTTTCCCTTCCTTCTGATCATCTTCTGGATTCTTTTGAAGATGAAGGCAAGTTCATCATCATTATCAGATGATACTTCTTCATCTGAACTATTTCTTTTGATGGGTTTGTGCTGTTTCTTCTGGAGGGCTAGCTTTTAATGCAATTGACTTTCCTCTTCTTGGCAGCTCATCCATAAGTTCATGTTCATGAACTTTTAGTGATCAAAGAAGTTCATCTAACTTTAGAACAACAAGGTCTTTGGCTTCCTATATTGCTGTTACTTTTGGTCTCCAAATTTTTGGCAAACTTCTAAGTATTTTTCTTACTTGCTCTTGGTTGGTATAGCTTTTACCAAGAGACTTTAAGTCATTGATGATAATGGTGAATCTACGGAACATTTCATCAATTGTTTCATGCTCAATCATATTGAACATTTCATATTGGTGAGTCAAAATATTGATTTTTGACTATTTTACTTGATCAGTGCCTTCATGTGCAATTAGAAGGGTGTCCCATATTTCTTTTGCTGTAGAACACCCAGCAACTTTATCATATTCACTTATTCTAAGAGCACAGAGAAGGAAGTACTTAGCTTTGGAGTTCAGAAGATACTTTTGCTTATCTTCTGAAGTCCATTCTTCTCTAGGTTTAGGTTGAGGACCTTCTGTTTGGACTTTCGGTTCTCCTTTAGGTTGGACTGGAATTCTAGTCCTTCTGACTATTGGAATGAAAATTCCCTTTTCTATAATGTCCCAAAGATCAATGTCTTGAGATTCTTAAAATAACTTCATTCTATCTTTCCAATAGTAATAGTCTTTTCCATCAAAGGCTAGTGGTCTGTTTGTGGAGGATCCTTCTGGAATGAACATTACAGCTCCATCGTTAGCCATTTCCCTTGACCTTTTCCTCTCTCACTGTTAAGTGAGTTCAACCCTAGAGGCAAGCTCTGATACCCAATGAAGTTAAAGTTTCAATCACAAGAAGGGGGGTTGAATTGTGATTTATTAAAATTTTCTGCAATTCCTTTAATACTTAATCTGCTCAAGTCTTACTTGGCATAATATTAAAGGGTTTAACCACCGGAAGATAGAAGTTAGGTATAATGCAATATGCAGAAGATAGGATTCCTTTTTTGGAATCTTGATATTAACACTTACTTAGGTATTAGATAGTTTTCAAAATAGTTTTATGCACATGTAATAATTAAGGAGAGTAGGGAAGAGAGAAATGCACACACGGATTTTATACTGGTTCACCTCTTCCAACCTGAGGCTACGTCCAGTCCCTACACCAAGTAGGATTTTCTTACTCAATAACCAAATTACAATCTTATTGGGTACACACTACCACTAGTATTCTTTCTCTAGCCTCTTCAGGCTTATCACACCTCCAACCTCACAATTTCAAGCTTTTTCTCACTGCAGAACCTTCTGCAGAAGATTCAGCTGAAAATAGAAGAATAAGGTGAGTACAGGGCTCAAAATAAATACATATACAACACAACAGAAGCTAAGTATTGAGCCAACTCCCCCTCAAACAACTTGTAGAAATAGAAGCTTAAGAAATAGAGGAGAGAGAAAGTGTTCCAGAAGATGGAAATGATAATCTGAGACTTTTTGATCTTTTGGAGAGAGGTGTGTGTTCAAATGTGAGGAAAACACCTCCTTTTATAGGGATGATGTGCAACTAGCCGTTGGGGAGGCTGCTTGCATCTCCAGCTATCATCTCATGAGCTGTCATTGTCATACAGCTGCTGCCACATGCAGGTACAACTGTCCCTTTGACTAGATTCATCTTCTGCAGGCCTATCTTCTGCAGAATGCAATTCTAAAGCTTTCTGTGGTTCTTTTCTTCTGTAAGCAACCTGAGAGTATTCAATGGATGATTAGAGGTTTATTTCAAGTGTGTTTAACTCAGCTGCTACCTTAGAAATGATTTAAGCAAGTTAAGATGGATTTTGTATCTTCTACAGGGAAGTATGCCATCATGTTCCTTTGTAGAATTATCTGAAGTTGGCTGAACGTCTCTAGAAGGGGGGGGTTGAATAGAGACCTTCCAAGTCTGTTCCTGCAGTTCCACACTAAAATTGATAGTTGAGACTTGCTCTCAAGTTGATTAACTTGGAGTCTCTGTTAAGACAAGAGAGAGCTTATACAATTTTAATGGTGAGCTTAGTCTGATCTAGTGATTAATACTATATTGATTACCAATTAAGTTATCTCTTTAATTATCAAGATGTCTTACTGATTTCAGTATAGTTAGATGTGTAAGCAAGGTAAGAGACAAGAGACAGAGATCTTATCCTGGTTCACCCACACCTTGGGCTACGTCCAGTCCCCACAACCTGTGAGATTTTCCACTATTGACAACCAGCCAATACAGTATTCTTACAGCCTCTTCAGGACGATCCACTCACACTAAGCCTAGGCACACTCCTATCTTAGCTGAGTCACAAGTATTCTTACAGCCTCTTCAGGACGCACACCCTCACTCTAAGACTAGGCACACTCCTATCTTAGGTGAGACAAGATACTGATGAGTGTTTATGATAAGTCTAGCCTAAGCTCATACACAGTATGGATATAGAAGTTAATGAGCTAGACTGAGTCTCAACTCTGATTACAGTAATTGAATGATACACACAAGAGATGAATGAAAGAGACAGATAAACAATCTCAAGATGAGATGAGTCTGATCTTCTGACAGCTGATGGATGTACTTGAGATGTCTGTTGAGATGTGATAAGCTGCTTGATGATTTCATAGATGTATAGGCAGTCTCTCTCCCTTCTCAGTTTCCAACAATGCCTCTTTTATACCAGGACCTTGAGAAACTAGCCGTTTATGGCCGTGAGTCCGTTGGAGCTTGCAGCATCAGTCACAGTCTTTTCAGTAGGTTCTGAGCAGCTTTTCAGTCTAAAGTACTGTGTCAGTGTCCTTGCATGCTTCTTAGTTGACTTGACTTGCTGTCTCCTGATACTGAGAATGCTTTCTGTCTTAAGTCCAGATCGTGTTGTGCTCTTGTTGCATCTCTAGTGAGATCTCTTCTTGCTGCGTCTAGTTCTTGAGACGACGTCTCAAGCTGTTCTTGCATCTCAAGCTGAACTAGCATCTGTTCATAGCTTGCATCTCAAGGTGTCCTTGAGTCTCTTTAAAGCTTCATGCTGAGATCTCTTTTATTCTTGGAATGACATCTGAACAATAGACATGTGCATCTCATGCTGCGTTATTTTCTGAATTGTTTCTATTAGTCTTACTGATGTGTCTGATTGCTTTTGCATCTGTTTATTGATTCTGATTATGCCTTATAAGCTTATGCTTCTGCATGGTTTCTGATCTTGTGTTGCCTTGCATGTAATCTGGTTCTTTCAAGTGAATTGGCAATCTTTTCAGTCTCAATGGTTTCCTAAAATAACTCAAGATGTACAAGGTCTCTGCCATACTTGAACTCACAGTTAGTAATACAAGATGCATCTCATCTGAATATTTGAACTTACTTAGTTTGACATATTAAAAAACTTCTTTAGGGTGAGCTTGTCTCAACAATCTCCCCCTTTTTTGATGATGGCAAACTATAAGTTATATATCTGATGAGATTTTGGAGAAAGATGCATGGGGATATGATTTTCATTCCTCTTTTAAAATGTGCAATCTCATAATTAAACAGAGGTAACAATATGGGAAGAACTCCCCCTGAATCATAGCTTCCTTTTCTGTTTATTGATTAGAGCTTTGATTAATGTATTAAGATATCAGACAAAATTGTACTGCATAATTAGAGAGTCAATTTTCATTAATCACAAAGATAATGAGGATGATTACAAAACAGAAGATGCCACTGCATCTTATCAAAATACTGAAAAGATGCTGACTGCATCTCTAGCATCAATCAGATCAATCCTCACAAACATATAGCTGAAATAAAATAAATCCTAACTAAGACTCTCATTAGATATCTAACCTACTCTCCCCCTTTTGACATTATCAAAACATGAAAAGCTAGCTAAGCTAGGATGAGTGGGAAGAGGATGAGTCAGAGTCAGGTCCTGATGGCCTCAAGCACAGTTTGTGGGAACTCAGGTAATGGAGGCAGGTGGGTAATATGACTGTTGAGCTGCTTGTGAAATTCATTTGTTGCATGCATGGCTTGAAGAACAGTATCAAAACTAGCAAATAGAGCATCCTGCCTCTTCTTGTGTTGATGCAGCTTCTTCAAGATTTTATTCTGATTTTCCTCCAACCTGGTGTTGAGGTTTTGCTGATACTGCTGTTGCTCCTCTTGAAGTTGATTCAGAAATGTATTAATTGAATTGGAGAGATGTGTAGGGATGGATGGTTCAGAGGAGGGTGGATCAGCTGGTTGAGGTCTTGCAGCAGATGGTGCATGACTGGTCATATTTTGGCAAAGGTGAAGTATTGAATATGGTCTCAACGAAGAACTTTCCAGGAGTAGGGAAATGAAGTAGAGCAAGTTGGCTCAGGTCTTACAGGGGAAATTGGTTGAGGATGTGTGACTTCCACTGTCTCTGGCTCAGGTTGCTGTTTGGAGCTGTGTTATGACTTGACTGCAGTTGTATCCTTTTCTAAGCTGACCAGTGTCTCAGCAACAATCTTACTTACTGGGGAAACTTCTCCAGTGATCTATTCTGGTGCAGGAGACTGTGGAGTTGACAGATGTTGGGGTGAGAGGATCAGGGTCTCATCTATATTCTGATGTTCATTTTCACCAGCAACATTTACTTCACCAATGGCCACATCTTCTTAAATTCTGGCCACTTCTTCTTCATGTCTTACTTCCTCTTCTTCTGCCACTTGCTCTAGCTGTGGCTCATTTACTCCAGGAGTTTCTTGTGTTTGGGGAGTGGGTTCAGTCTTTGATTTTCTTTTCTTCTTCTTCTTTTATTCTGTTTCTACAGAGGAGGAAGGTTGAACTTTTCTCTTTTTCTCTTTGACAGGGATCTCAGATCCTTCTTGAGATCCCTCAGCAGCTTCTTGTGATGCCTTCTTCTTCTTTTTCTTTTAGCCTCAGACATCTTTGAAGAAGGAGAGGACCTGTGTGGTAGTAGGCACAATAGGTGTGGAGTTAGTCAAAGGAAAAGTAGGAGAGGGAATGGTCTTACCATCTAGACTCAGGGATTTGAGGTTCTTGGTTCCAATATACCCAGGTCTCTCATTAGACCTGTCACAGCTGCTGAAGTCCACCTTAAAGTGCTTCATGATGATGGTAGTGAGCATGCCAAATGGGAGAGAGGCGTTGATTTTGGAGTTTTGGAAGGCGTGTTCCATGTGTCTCAAGATGAGGAAGGGCAGATTGAGGGGGATTCCATGCTTGAGATGGTACATCACCATCAAGTCTTGGTGATAGACTTTGTTGAAAGTGCCAGCCCTTGGCATGATGCACTTTGCAACCAGATGAAAAAGGAATTTGCCAAAAGGATTAAGGAATGATGAAGCATCTGAGATGAGTCCTCCTTTGAACAGAGAGGTATCCACACTTGCAGAAGGAATTCCAATGTTGTTCCACCATTGATCTTCACGATACAACCTGTTTCCAGTCACAGGTGCTTGGATGATTGCTCCTAGAGACTCCTCAGTGAGCTCAATATGAACTCCTTTGATGTCAGAGATGATGTGGGGCTGTTCCTCAGATGATCCTTTGGCTTTGTAGCAGGCGGCATAGAAAGCTCTGGTCAACTTTGGAAAGACGTAGTCAGTCATGGTCAAGTAGTTCTGCCATCCTTGCTTTTCCAGATAAGGGGTCAGATCCCATCCTTCGTCCTTCAATTCTTGAGTAGAGATGACTCTGCCAATAATGATTGTCTTCTCAGAAAATCTCTTTGTAAACTTTTCTTCAACTTCTTCGTTTGAGAAGAGGTCAGACTGAAACGAAATCTTCTTTCCTTCTGTAACTTTCCCCTTTCTTTTCTTTGAAGATCCAGGTTGTGTGAGGTCAATGTGAACAGAGGATCTAGGTGCAGCAGACTGAGTCACTTGGCCAGCAATCCTCTGTGATTTCATACGAGGAGGCAGTGGGGTACTCTTCTTGGATGATGTGGATTTAGAGGATGGTGAGGGTTGTGAAGGTTGGGTGGTTTGTGAAGGCTCTGTTTCAGTGCTAGGTTGTGGAGATGGAGAGCGAGATAGGGTTTCTTGGCTTAAGTGAACACTCAGAGATTGTGATTTCTCAGAGGAAGACATCTTATCTGGAGAAGATGAGGATGATGATTCAGAATAAAGGAAGTTTTAGAGCTGTGATCTTGATGCGCATTTGAGGGAAGAGAGAACGTGAGAGTTTGAGTGTGAGGTGAGACTTATATAGTCTGATTACTGGGAAGAGAGAGAGAAAGAGCCAGTAATTGCACGTTAGTGGGGAGTTAATGTGGCAGTTGTAGGGTAGTTGGCTCTGCCTTTTATAGGATAACGACTAGTTTGTCAGGTAGTGGGCAGTTACTAGCCGTTGAGCAACGGCTCAAACCCTTCATTTTGCACATGGATACGTCTCACAAAATTCATGAGACGCAAGTTGAGATGAGTCATGAGATGTGTCTGGTGACAGATGCGTCTGAGCTTCACTTCTCTGAACAGATGACACTTGAGTCTCATTTCTGGTGAGACTCTAGTCACAGAGCTCATGGTAGAGCTTGTCTCAACTACTTACTTTTATTCAAGAGAACATATATTTAGCAATTTTAGGTTCTCATTGAATCTTTCCTCAACTAAAGGTTTTGTAAAGATGTCAGCCAACTGACTCTTTGTATCTACAAAAATTAGCTCAATATTTTCTTTTTGCACATGATCCCTTATAAAATGATGCTTTATATCAATATGTTTGGATCTAGAATGATGAACAGGGTTCTTTGCAAGATTTATGGCACTTGTATTATCACAATAGATAGGAATTTTAGAGTACCTGACTGCATAATCTTGCAACTGAGATTTGATCCATAGAACTTGAGTACAACATGCAGCTGCTGAGACATACTCAGCCTCTGTTGTAGATAGGGCAATAGTGTTTTGCTTTTTGCATGACCAGGATATGAGACATTTTCCTAGGAATTGACAAGATCCACTGGTGCTCTTTCTGTCAGTCTTGTCTCCAGCAAAATCAGCATCACTATAACCTATGAGATCAAAGCTCTTTCCCTTCTCATACCATAGGCCAAGATTAGTAGTCCCAGTCAAGTATCTAAATATTCTTTTTACAGCAGTAAGATGAGACTCTTTGGGATTAGATTGGAATCTTGCACACATACCTATAGCAAACTGTATGTCTGGTCTGCTAGCAGTTAAATACATAAGAGAACCAATCATACCTCCGTATAGTTTATCAGATACAACTTTACCTCCCTCATCCTGATCTATTTGAGTTGATGGATGCATGGGAGTTTTCATTGGTCTGGCCTCACTCATTTTAAACTTGCTGAGAAGATCTCTTGTATATTTTTCTTGACTAATGAAGATCCCATCAGCTAGTTGTTTAACTTGTAGTCCCAAGAAGAATCTCAGCTCACCCATCATACTCATCTCAAACTCTCCCTGCATAAGACTTGAGAATTCTTGACATAGAGACTCATTAGTTGATCCAAAAATAATGTCATCAACATAAATTTGAACAATTAATAAATCTTTGCTAATTTCTTTCTTAAATAAGGTAGTATCAATCTTACCCCTTGTAAAATTATTCTTAATTAAAAAAGAATTTAACCTGTCATACCAAGCTCTTGGAGCTTGCTTGAGCCCATACAGAGCTTTAGATAGCTTAAGCACATGTTCTGGATGATTAGGATCTTCAAAACCCAGGGGGCTGCCTTACATAAACTTCTTCCTCTATGATTCCATTTAGGAATGCACTTTTCACATCAATCTGGTATAATTTGAAGTTTCTGAAGGCTGCAAAGGCTAGCAGAATCCTGATTGCTTCAAGTCTTGCTACTGGTGCAAAGGTCTCATCATAATCTATTCCTTCTTGTTGGTTGAAACCTTGAGCCACCAGTCTGGCTTTATTTCTCACGACTTGACCTTTCTCATTTAGCTTGTTTCTGAAGACCCATCTGGTTCCAATTATGGTTTGATGAGATGGTGAGGGAACCAGATTCCAGACCCTGCTTTTCTCAAACTGAGTTAGCTCTTCTTCCATGGCCTTGATCCAGGATTCATCATTTAAGGCTTCATGTATATCTTTTGGCTCTATGTCAGATAGAAGAGCCATTAGATTCTCTGTGTCTCTGAAGGAAGATCTGGTTTTGACTCTGTCTGATGTTTCTCCAAGTATCTGATCTCTTGGATGAGATCTTGCCAGTCTCCAGCTTCTGGGTAGTTGAGATGCATGCTCATTTTGTATCTCAACATTTTCTTGTCTGATTTCTTGAGATCTGGTTTGATTATCTGATTTATCTTCCTCTTGAAGATCATGAGGGGGTTCAGATTGACTGCTTCTGAGAGGTACTCCTTCAGACTGGCCTTCTCTTCTGTGTTCAGACAGAGGTGATCTTATCATTTTTTGTTCAGATGAGAGTCTTTCTTTAGCTTCCTGAGTTGAGATCTTCAGATCTTTTATCAGTTCTTCTATCTCCTCATCAACTTCTTTCTGAGTATTTCCCTGTACTTCATTGAATACTACATGCATAGATTCTTCAGTAGTTTTGGTTCTTAGGTTGTATACTCTGTAAGCTTTAGAAGTTAGTGAATATCCTAGAAAGATTCCTTTATCTGATTTGGTTTCAAATTTTCCCAACTGATCTTTTGTATTTAGAATATAGCAATCACATCCAAACACATGAAAATATGAAACTGAAGGTTTTCTACCTTTCCATAGCTCATATGGAGTCTTATTCAAGATCTTTCTTATGGTGACTCTATTCAAAATGTAGCAAGAAGTATTTACAGCTTCAGCCCAGAAATACATTTCAATTCCAGAGTCACATAACAAAGTTCTAGCCATTTCTTGAAGACTTCTATTTTTACTCTCAACTACACCATTCTGTTGAGGAGTCCTTGGACAAGAGAAGTTATGAGTTATGCCATTTTTATCAAAGAATTTTTTAAACTTAGCATTCTCAAATTCTCCTCCATGGTCACTCCTAACAGATCCAATGCTGTATCCTTTCTCAGATTGAATCTTTTTGCAAAAGGTTTTAAATGAATCGTATGATTCATCTTTCTGAGATAGGAACAGAACCCAGGTGAATCTTGAGAAATCATCCACAATGACAAAACCATACTTTTTACCACTGAGACTTGTTGTCTTAGTTGGTCCAAATAGGTCAATGTGGAGGATCTCAAGAGGTCTGATAGTTGAGACACAGTCTTTTGGTTTGAAACTTGATTTGCTGTGCTTGCTTTTTATGCAAGGATCACACTTCAGGTCTTTGTCAAATTTTACCTTAGGTAATCCTTTGACAAGAGACTGGCTAGCAAGCTGACTCATAGTTCTCATGTTAATGTGTCCAACTCTTTTGTGCCAAAGCCATCTCTCATGATCATGAGACATGAGACAGGTGAGATCTGACAGACTCTCAAGTGTGACTGAGTAAAGATTTTTCTTTCTTGTTCCAGAGAAAATGATTTTTTCCAGTTTTAGAGTCTATGATCTCACAAAAGGTAGGCTGGAAATTAACATGATAACCATTGTCACACAAGTGTGACTGAGTAAAGATTTTTCTTTCTTGTTCTAGAGAAAATGATTTTCCAGTTTTAGAGTCTATGATCTCACAAAAGGTAGGCTGGAAATTAACATGATAACCATTGTCACACAGCTGGCTAATACTCAGCAAATTATGTTTCAGACCTTCAACATAATATACATTCTCAATTTGAGCTGTGTTGGCCTTACCAATTTTACCTATGCCCTTGATCTGGGCTTTGCTGTTGTCCCCAAAGGAGACAACTCCAGAAGACTTTTCTTCAAGTGATAGGAACTTGCTTTTGTCTCCTGTCATGTGCCTTGAACATCCACTGTCTAGTACCCACTCTTTCTTGGTCTTTGCTGCTGCCAGGCACATTTGTTACAACAAGAGATTTAGCTTTGGGTACCCACTTGTATTTGGGTCCTGCATGGTTAGTTGCCTTTCTCTCAGATGTTACTTGTCTCATGTAACAGTCTGTGACTTTATGGCCATATTTACTACAACAAGAGCATCTTTCTTTCTTTTTCTTTCTTGCAGGTATGAAGAAATCTTTGTACCAAACTTCATTTGAAGATCTCTTATAACCAAGCCCAGCTTTATCAAAAATTCCTTTTGAGATCCAATAAGTCTCTCAAGGTTTTTTGTTCCATTAACAAATTTTGCTAGGTCATTTATGAGAGTTCTGTTTTGGAGTTTAAGCTGTAGATTTTCTTCTTGTAAACCCTTTAGATTATGCCCATTGAGAACTTGAGTCTTGGCTTTTACTTGTTCAGATAATTTCATGTGAGACAACATGAGACTGTTGTTTTTATGATTCAGATCTTCATTTTCTTTTTCAAGAAATTTTACCTTCTCAAGAGCTGTATTTAAATCAGATTTAAGTAAAGAGCTCTTAGATGTAAGAAGATTTGAATCATACAGAAGATTCTCAAAAGCAGACTTAAGTTCATCAACAGAATATTCAGAGTCAGATTCATTTACCTCTTCATCTGATGAGTCTCCTTTTGCCATGAGACATAGGTTAGCTGATTGTCCATCTTGAATTTCCTCTTCCTCATCTGTGTCATCCCAGGTGGCCATCATTGCCTTCTTCCTAGAACTTTTCTTCATTTCTTTTCTGAGTTGAGGACATTCAGACCTAATATGCCCAGGCTTCTTGCATTCAAAGCATATAACTTGTCCCTTCTTGTCAGTCTTTATTTCTCCTCTTCTTGAGGGGAAACTCTTTCTTCCAGTCCCTCTGTCCCTCCACATACATTTGATCTTCCTTGAGATGTAGGCTAGCTCATCATCCATTTCACTATCATCTTCATCCTCATCATCCTCTTCTGTTTCTGAGTCTTGAGATGAGTTGAGTGAGGTTTGTTGAGAAGAGCTAATCTTTTTGCCTTTTGAGTTACTAGAAGCTGCTTTCAGTGCTATAGACTTGGGACGTCTGATGAGATCTTCTTCCATTAACTCTTGCTCATGTACTTTTAGAGATCCAAGAAGCTCATCCAGCCTGAGGATGCTCAAGTCTTTAGCTTCCTGGATGGCTGTTACCTTTGGTCTCCAAGGTTTGGGCAGACTTCTCAGGATTTTCCTTACCATGTCTTGATTTGAATATGTTCTTCCTAGAGATTTCAGGTCATTTGTTATGACAGTGAATCACCTTACCATGTCTTCAATACCTTCATCTTCAATCATCTTGAAAAGCTCATATTGTCTGATCAGTATGTTGATCTTGGCTTCTTTGACTTGGTTTGTTCCCTCATGTTCGATCTCAAGAGCATCCCATATTTCTTTTGCAGAGACACATTCTGCTACCTTGTCATATTCACTGCGGCTAAGAGCACAGGTTAGCAGATATTTAGCTCTTGAGTTTAGAACATACCTTTCTTTCTCAGCATCTGTCCATTGATCTCTGGGTTTGGTTGCCCTGAGTCCCAGTTCATCTGTGATGTATGGCATATAGGGGCCCATCTCAATGATTTCCCATAGATCAGCATGCTGAGATTCAATGAACAGTCTCATCCTGTCTTTCCAGTAGTAGTAATCAGTTCCATCAAAGGCAGGAGGTCTGTTTGTTGAAGCTCCTTCAGGAATGAACAGACTTGTGCTAGGACCAGCCATGGATCTTTATCCTCTTCACACAAAGGTGTGCTCAACCCCTAGAGGCCGAGCTCTGATACCAACTGAAGTTGGCTGAACGTCTCTAGAAGGGGGGGTTGAATAGAGACCTTCCAAGTCTGTTCCTGCAGTTCCACACTAAAATTGATAGTTGAGACTTGCTCTCAAGTTGATTAACTTGGAGTCTCTGTTAAGACAAGAGAGAGCTTATACAATTTTAATGGTGAGCTTAGTCTGATCTAGTGATTAATACTTATATTGATTACCAATTAAGTTATCTCTTTAATTATCAAGATGTCTTACTGATTTCGGTATAGTTAGATGTGTAAGCAAGGTAAGAGACAAGAGACAGAGATCTTATCCTGGTTCACCCACACCTTGGGCTACGTCCAGTCCCCACAACCTGTGAGATTTTCCACTATTGACAACCAACCAATACAAGTATTCTTACAGCCTCTTCAGGACGATCCACTCACACTAAGCCTAGGCACACTCCTATCTTAGCTGAGTCACAAGTATTCTTACAGCCTCTTCAGGACGCACACCCTCACTCTAAGACTAGGCACACTCCTATCTTAGGTGAGACAAGATACTGATGAGTGTTTATGATAAGTCTAGCCTAAGCTCATACACAATATGGATATAGAAGTTAATGAGCTAGACTGAGTCTCAACTCTGATTACAGTAATTGAATGATACACACAGAGATGAGATGAAAGAGACAGATAAACAATCTCAAGATGAGATGAGTCTGATCTTCAGACAGCTGATGGATTTACTTGAGATGTCTGTTGAGATGTGATAAGCTGCTTGATGATTTCACAGATGTATAGGCAGTCTCTCTCCCTTCTCAGTTTCCAACGATGCCTCTTTTATACCAGGACTTGAGAAACTAGCCGTTTATGGCCGTTGGAGTCCGTTGGAGCTTGCAGCATCAGTCACAGTCTTTTCAGTAGGTTCTGAGCAGCTTTTCAGTCTAAAGTACTGTGTCAGTGTCCTTGCATGCTTCTTAGTTGACTTGACTTGCTGTCTCCTGATACTGAGAATGCTTTCTGTCTTAAGTCCAGATCCTGTTGTGCTCTTGTTGCATCTCTAGTGAGATCTCTTCTTGCTGCGTCTGTTCTTGAGACGACGTCTCAAGCTGTTCTTGCATCTCAAGATGAACTAGCATCTCTTCATAGCTTGCATCTCAAGGTGTCCTTGAGTCTCTTTAAAGCTTCATGTTGAGATCTCTTTTATTCTTGGAATGACATCTGAACAATAGACATGTGCATCTCATGCTGCGTTATTTTCTGAATTGTTTCTCTTAGTCTTACTGATGTGTCTGATTGCTTTTGCATCTTTTTATTGATTCTGATTGTGCCTTATAAGCTTATGCTTCTGCATGGTTTCTGATCTTGTGTTGCCTTGCATGTAATCTGGTTCTTTCAAGTGAATTGGCAATCTTTTCAGTCTCAATGGTTTCCTGAAATAACTCAAGATGTACAAGGTCTCTGCCATACTTTAACACACAGTTAGTAATACAAGATGCATCTCATCTGAATATTTGAACTTACTTAGTTTGACATATTAAAAACTTCTTTAGGGTGAGCTTGTCTCAACATTATCTTTTTCCTTCTGCAGATGATTTTCAAGCTTTGTGAAATACTCTAGTTCTTCATTTTATTTATTTTGATCCTTGGAAACTTTGGGAATACTTCTTTTGCTTCTTTAAAAATGAATCTTCCTTCTAAAGTAATTTTGTCATGATTCCTTCTGTGGAAGTGTTGATTACATCTTCTGGAGATCTTGTTAAGTTGCAGAGGATTATCCTTTGACTTTATCAACAACTTTATTTTCATTCACAGATTTTTCATTCTTAAATAATTTGAAGCACCCCTTTATTTCTGTCATGGCATATTTACAAGTTTCTTCCTTCTGGATCTATTTCATATCTTCTGGAGAATATTTCATGTATCTTCTAGACACAATCTCAAATGAAATGATTAGTCCATTATGCATCAGAATTATGTTAAGTAACTTTTGATAGATTGTCATAATTAAAACCGTTTGGGAGGATTCTTGGACCTTACATGTTGAAATCTTCAAGTTGATATTTTACTCATAGCAGCTGTGAACAATAGCATGCAGCAGCTATGTACTCAGCTTCATCAGTTGAGAGGGCTATGGTACTTTGCCTTTTGCTAGCCCAACTTATCATATTTTCTCCAATGAAGTGGCATCCTCCACTTGTTGATTTTCTTTCAACTCTATCTCCAGCAAAGTCAGCATCACAGTAACGTAATAATCTGCAGTTCTTACTCTTCTTATAGCATAGACCAAGAATAGTAGTACCATTGAGATATCTGAAAATCCTTTTGACAGCCTTGTAATGAGTTATTCTTGGATCTGATTGAAATCATGCACACAAGCATACACTGAACATAATGTCAGGCCTACTTGTTGTAAGATACAATAGGGATCCAATCATGGCTCTGTACATTGTTGAGTCAACACATTCTTCTCCATCTTTAATTAAGATTGTTGAAGGGTGCATAAGAGTTGACATAGGTTCGCAATCATGCATGTTAAACTTAAGCATTTCTTTTGTATATTTCTCCTAATGGATCCATATACAATCAGAATCTTGCTTAATTTGAAGTCCTAAGAAAAATTTGAGTTCACCCATTAAACTCATTTCAAATTCAGATTTTATAAGCCTTGAAAACTCAGTGCACAGAGAGGAATTTGTTGAGCCAAAAATAATGTCATCAACATATATTTGGACTAGAATCAGATCTTTGTTAGACATATTTCTGAAAAGAGTTGTGTCTGAAGTAGAAATTCGAATCACAAGAAGAGGGGTTGAATTGTGATTCCTTTAAAATTTTCTGTAAATTTCTTTTAATACTTAATCTGCTCAAGTAAGACTTGGCTTAGTATTAAAAGTTTACACTGAAGAAGATAGAGGTTAATGTATATGCAGTATGCAGAAGATATGGTTCCAGTATTGGAACTCAAGCGAGTATCACTTACTTAGATATTAATTACTTTTCAAAATAGTTTTATGCACATGTAATCAACCATAAAATAAGGAGAGTAAGGAAGAGAAGATTGCACACACAGATTTTATACTGGTTCACCTCTTCCAACCTGAGGCTACGTCCAGTCCCTACACCAAGTAGGATTTTATTACTCAATTCTCAGATTATACTTTTTGGGTACTCCTTACCCCAAGAATTCTTCTGCAGCCTCTTCAGGCTCCTAGAAATCTATCTCAATAATCACTTGAGGCTTTATACTTACTGCAGCTTCTTCTGCAGAAGTTTCAGCCACTATAACCACTGCAGAATACCTTCTGCAGGTTCTCTGTTCAGTTTAAATCATTGTATCTTTGACTAACCTCTCAGATAACAATCACACCTCACTGTCACAAGAGGCACTAACAATCTTAAGCCTCCTTGTGAATTTACCAAGTATATAAGAAGAATAATAAATACAAGGCTCAAAATAAATACATTTAAAGCACAACAGAAGCTAAGCAATGGGCCAACTCTCTCTCTATAACTTTTAGAACCAGAAACTCAAAGATCTGAGGATAGAGAAAATGTTCCAAAAGATATGGACTGTAATTCTGAAGATTTAGGCTTCTTCTGGAAAGAGGTGTGTTGAAATATGAAAGGAGCTCCCCTTTTTATAGGAGATTGGAGGAAATAGCCGTTGGAGGACTCCCTAGACCTCCAGTTGTGTTCCTTGACCTGTCCCTATCATGTACCAGCTGCTTTCTGCAGATACAGCTGTCAAAGTTGACTGAGTACACCTTTTGAGTACCTATCATCTGCAGACAGGAAACCTTGTGAATTATGCGACCATTTCTTCTGGGAGCACACCATAGGCCGTAATTTACTCAATATAAATTATTCTAAATGTATTTGACCAAGTTGCATCTCTAAAAATGATGAAAACAAAATTTAATGAATTTTGCTTCTTCTGCAATATATCTGACAACAGAATTCTTCTGCAGAATATCCTTCTTCCTTTTGTAGAGGTTTGTCATTGATATGTGAGAATTGTAGAGGTATTCAGAGAATAGTTTTACTTGTCTTTATCTCTGGAAAGCTTAGGAAGTCATGAATCTTTAAGCATAGTGTTGCTTCTTCAGTTGAGAATAATCTTCCTTCTAATTTTGATCCATGTCTGGGAAACTGATTTTAGGGAGAGAATTAAGTTTCAGTTTAATCTTTTATTGTCCAGACTTTCCTTCCTTGTTCTTTACAAAAAGCTTCCAATATTTTCAAACATAGAAATGTATCTTCTGTATCTTCTGCAGACTTATACTTCTTGAAATCTTTTACAGAAGATTTTTTCTTTTAATTTTCTCAACTGCTTTCTTGCTTTCTTTCATCAAATTGTTATTTCAAATATGTTGAAGACATTTTCTTCAGCTTGATGTAGTGTGAGAGTGTTGATTTCTTTCTTATGGACTTTGGTTCTATATTCTGTAAATTCCTGCATGTATTTTCTTAACATACACTCACGTGAAATGATTAGTTCCTTTTTAAATCAGAATTATGACAAGTGAATTTTGATCAGTTGTCATTATTAAAACCACTTAGGAGGATTCTTGGACCTTACAGTTTCAATCTTTCCTCTTTCAAAACCATTTTTGAGTAAAAAGTTGCTCAGTCTGTCATACCAAGCTCTAGGAGCTTGTTTAAGACCATATAGGGCCTTTTTCAGTTTAAAAACATGCTTAGGAAAAGTCAGATTTTCAAAACCAGGGGGTTGTCTAACAAATACCTCTTCCTCAATGAATCCATTTAGGAAGGCACTCTTTACATCCATTTGATATAGTTTGATGCCATTATTGGCTGCATAGGAAAGTAAAATCCTAATGGCTTCAAGCCTTGCTAGTGGAGCAAAAGTTTTAGTAAAGTCAATACCTTCTTGTTGATTATAGCCTTGTGCAACCAATCTGGCCTTGTTTCTAACGACTTGACCATCTTCAGAGAGTTTTTTCTAAACACCCGTTTGGTTCAAATGAGAGTTTTCCCATGGGGTTTAGGAACAAGAGTCCAGACATCACTCCTGGAAAATTGATTTAGCTCTTCTTGCATGGCTAGGATCCACCCTTCATCATGGAGAGCTTCCTCAATATTCTTTGGCTCAATTTTAGAAAGGAAGGAAAGATTATTGACTTCTATAAGTCTTGATCTTGTTCTTACTCCTTCTGAAGTATCACCAATGATTTGCTCTCGAGGATGATGAGTTTTGTACCTCCACTCATGCCCGCGAGGGAATACATGCTCATTCTGAGACTCAACATTAACTCTGTGAAGAGAATCAGTTTCAGCAGGTTGACTAGAAGTCTATTCGGCAGGTACTTCAGAGGGTCCTTCAGCAGGTACTCCATTCTTGACCTTTGGAGTCTCTGAAGTAGGGTTCAACTCCATTCCTGCAAAATCATCTTCTAGATCTGATAGTTCCCTATCAGTCTCTTTAGCATCATTAAATCTAACATGGATAGATTCTTCTACTGTCAAGGTTTTAGAGTTGTAAACTCTGTAAGCCTTGGATGTTTCTGAATAACCAATTAATAATCCATTATCAGATATAGAATCAAATTTACCCAGATCATCTTTGCTGTTAAGTATGAAACACTCTCAGCCAAAAATATGAAAATAGGAAATGTTGGGTTTTCTTCCTCTCCACAAAATCATAGGGAGTTCTTTTGAGAATTGGTCTTACCAAAATTTTGTTTTGAATGTAGCAAGTTGTGTGAACAGTCTCTGCCCAGAATGATCTTGGTAGATTGCTTGAAATGAGCATGGTTCTACCCATCTCCTCCAAGCTTTTGTTCTTTCTCTCAACAACCCCATTTTGTTGAGGTGTTCTAGAAACAGAGAAATTGTGTGAGATCCCATTCTCATCACAGAACATGTTGAAGCTTGAGTTTTCAAACTCACCACCATGGTCACTTCTGATTGCATGAATGCAAAAGCCTTTTTCATTTTGCACCTTCTTACAGAATTTTGTGAAATTCTCAAAAGTCTCATCCTTGCTTTTGAGGAATATAACCCATGTCTATCTAGAGTAGTCATCAACAATGACTAAGCCATATTTTTTACCAGCCATGCTTTCAGTTCTTGTATGACCAAACAGATCAATGTGAAGCAGTTCTAAAGGTCTTGAGGTAGACACAACATTTTTACTCTTGAAAAAGATTTTTGTTTGTTTACCTTTAAGACAGTTTCCACATAAAATGTCAGATTTCAAAGAAAGCTTGGGTAATCCTTTTACAAGGTTGTGCTTTGTAAGCTTTGAGATTAATCTCAAGCTGGCATGCCCAAGTTTCTGATGCCAAATCTGTTTTTTATCTTTAACAGAAATTAAACAAGTCACATTTTGATATGCAAGTGAAGGGAATCAAGCATGTGGTCAGGGTGCAACGGAATAAATGGACTCCCTCCCTTGTTATGATCGTTAATGCGAAAACACGAATTAAGGCATAAAAGTTATGATACAAAAGGTCGTACCTTTTAAGGATTGCGAATGAGGCAATAGCAGCAACGTCTCTAGTGGTGTCCACGCCAACAGCCAAACTAGGAAACCCTCCTCAACTCTGCTAGTAGCCTTTAGAGAGTAAGAGCGACTGCTCATGTGTACATGGTAATGCATCTTATGCTATATTTATAGAGTGGTGGCTAGGGTTTAACCCCTCACTGTATTAACCCTAACATATATGGGCCTGGCCTATTATGTTATAATCCTAATCAAATTAGAATTAATATCTTTCCTAGTGGCTTGTTGTATGCGTGTGACCCAATAGGCTTTTAATATTTGGTTTTGATATTAAAATAAAACTCTTTTATATTTAATATCTTAAATAGTGAGCGGTATCTAGCAATACTTCACTACTACCCAAATATTGAGAATGTCAACAACTTTTGACGAATCCTATTTTATGATAATAATTTATATGATCTGTCCCTTTGTCCAAATATCTAATTGAACACAAGGGCATGGAATGTGTTAACCTTGTATAGTTCAATTTATGTTTTTCTTGATCCCCAAGTAAACTGTACAAAAAATAAACATCTCATGTTTATCCTCCTGAGCATGGCCATGCATTTTGCAGTCTCACTCTATCAAGAGGCCTACAGATATAACTCCTGTTACATAGGAGGGACAAATCCCATCTAGGGCACTCACATTCCACCACATGATTTATTATATGTCCAAATACCAACTTTATGATCACCTTGTTATAGACAACGTTTGATGATATTTAAAACACATAACTCCTTATGTAGGAATCATAATGATTTCAGGTCAAAGGACTTCATATAACATTTATCAATTTAAGAAACTTTCATGACGCTTATGTAACAATCCATGCAACGTTCTTAAGGTGGGTCTGTCCAGTACATTATTACTCTTAATATGTACTCACGTGAGCACATGATATCTCATATCCATGATCCGTGAGATGTGATCATCAACGAACTCATATACTAGTCTAAATGCATCTTTGTCCTAAGATGATACTTGACTAGGGACTATTTTAAGAATAGTTCTTCAAAAGATCTCACGATCAAGTCATCTACTTGATTTCTTATGAAGTTTGAGATTACTATTCTAAGGACATTAATTATATTCTAAAAGAATGAATTGCCTTTATAAAATAATATGATACAAGTGATGGATGTTTCAAAAACATATAAGTCTCTAGTGCACATACTAACAGCAAGTTCCTCAAGATCAATCTTATACACATTACTGTGTCTTTTGGCGGTAAAAAGGACCTGGTCAGAAGCATCTTTGACTACACAACCATCCTTGGTGAAGGATACAACATATCCACTGTCACATAATTGACTTATGCTCAGTATGTTGTGTTGAATACCTTTAACAAGGAGAACATTTTTAATAACAGAGAAAGGGGATATACCTACTGAACCAATGCCAGTGATTCTACCTTTCTGGTTTCCTCCAAAGGTCACCACCCCTTCATCCTTAGGTCTAAGGTTTTGGAGCAAAGACCTTTCTCCTGTCATGTGTCGCGAGCATCCACTGTCCAGGTATCATTTGTGTTGTCTCCTTTGTCCTATTAAACACATCTGCAACAGGAATTATCAGAGACTTAGGTACCCACAGCTTCTTGGGTCCTTTTTGGTTAGCAGCAGGTTTGCATTTTCTCTTGTGTTTGCACTGAGACACACTGTGTCCAAGTTTTCCACAATAAGAGCATCCCCTACCTTTCTTAGCTTTTTCAGTAGGTTTAAAATTTGAATTATGTGATGATTCATTGTCTGAGAATCCTAAACCTTCTTTGTTTTTGGAGTTCTTTTGAACACCCAACATTCTGTTGAGGTTCTTAGCTCCATTGACAAAGTTGGCAAGATCTCTCGTAAGTTCAGCAACTTTTGAACTACTAGGCTTAGTACTCAGGAGTTTTTCTTTGAGTAAAAGATTTTCTGTCTCAAGTGCTTCATTTTTGTTTACAACTTCAGTGTAAGCTCTTGACAAATCTTTATACTCTTGAAAAAGCTCCTTAGAACTTTCCAACAAATCATCATACATATCTTGAATAGTTTGAGGAATTACCTCAGATTCAGTAGAGAAGGATTCTTTACCTGACTTGCCCATTTTGGTTTTAGAGGATGAGCCTTTTCTGAACTTTCCTTTCCTTTGAAGTATCCTCTTGATCTTTCTGCTCAGAAGAACTAGATCATCATCATCACCAGAGCTCCCTTCTGAATCTTCAGAACCTTCTGAAGACTCCTCAGCTTTCATGGCCTTCTGTGGTCCAGCCTTCAGCAGTTTGGACTTGGCATTCAGGGCAAGTGACTTATTTTTAGGATCATCTTCACCAAGTTCCAACTTATGGACTTTGAGAGATCCCAAAAGTTCCTCCATTCTCAAGGTATTGAGGTCCTTTTCCTCTTTAATGGCAGTAACTTTGGGCCTCCAAATCTTTGGTAAACTCCTAAGAATCTTGTGATAATTATCACCAGAGTCATAGGATCTGCCTAAAGATTTGAGTCCATTAGTTATGGTCTGAAATCTTCCAAACATCTGATCAATAGATTCAGATTCATGCATCTTGATCATCTCATACTGATGAACAAGCATGCTAATTTTGTATTGTTTTACATTGTCAGTCCCTTCATGGGCTGAAGCTTATGTATCCCAGATTTCTTTGGCTAAAGTACATCCATGCACCTTCTTATATTCTGATTTACTCAAGGAGCAGACTAGATAGAGTTTTGCTTTGGCATTAAGTTGCACATACGCCTTCTGATCACCAGTCCATTCTGCTTTAGGAATGGGCACACCATTGTTAGTGGGAATATAATCACCATCTGTGACTACATCCCAGAGATCTATGTTCCTGCTCTCAAAGAATAGCTTCATACGGTCTCTCTAATAATGGTAGTTTGTACCATTGAAAGTCGGGGGTCTTGAGACTAAGGCTCCTTCTGCAATGTAGTTTGGATTGCTTGTTGAGGTTTCCATCTGGATCTTTTTCCCTCAGCACTTGTTAGATGCTCAACCCGAGGTTGAGCTCTGATACCAACTGTAGAAACCATATGAAACACTAGAAGGGGGGTTGAATACTGTTTTATATGTTCAAACAAATTTTATGAAAACCTTTTAACAAGCAAAAAGTTTAACGAAAGTTTTGAGCAACTTGCTGAAACTGGGAGTCATGGTACTTGCTGAAGTTGCTTCAGCAGGTCCAAAAGACAATTTTATAAACTTGTTTTAAAAAGTGTTTAAGATTGTTTTTCAGTTCAAGCTTATAAAACAAATTATTCAGAACCCTCATGTTAGCTTAAATAACAAATATAATGAGATAAGGGTAGAGAGAACTTAGCCAAGAGATTTATCCTGGTTTACTCACATCCACCGTGAGCTACGTCCAGTCCCAATGCCAAACCAGCAAAGGATTTCCACTAACTGATCACAGTTACAAGTATTCTTTTATCCACAGCATCTTCAGGCTAAAACCCAAGTATTGTTTTACAGACAAGCCTCTCCAAGCTCAAACCCAAAGTATTGTTTAAACACCAAGCCTCTTCAGGCTCAAACACAAACAGTGTATAAAAAGAAAATGCCTAAGCTTTTAAACTACACAAGTTTAAAGCCTAAACAGGGTAAGATGTACAAATAACTGAGTATAACTCAGGATAAGAAAATGTTGTACAAATGAAACAAATGAGTATATGAATCTCATAGAATTTTAGCAGCACTTCAGCAAGTTGGTTCGTTCTATTTTTCTTTTATGCATGAGTCTCCATATTTATAGGAGAAGAGAGAAGAGACCAGCAGACTTCTCTAAATTCCATTGAGAGATAGCTTTCTTCCCGTTGTGACACATAGCCTTGGTAGCTTGCAGTAGCAGGTGCAGTAGGTAGTAGGTGTCAGCAGCACAGACTCTACTTTTTTTGAGCACAGTGTACTTGACAGCAGACATTGCCTTTTTGGTGAATACTAATTTGAAATATGCCAAAAAAAACAATTGTTATGACTTTCCAGAAGGAGAAGAGGCACAAGCAACTGAGAAAGGCTATGGTTGACTTGAGTCTTCAAAGGGAATTAGCAGAGAAGCTCTTTTCCAAAAGGATACAAGTATCAGTACGACGTCTCTCATCTTCAAAAGGTTCTCTTGCTTCAGTAGGTCTTGATCACTCAGCAGGTTCCTCTTCTTCAGAAGGTTGCACCACATCAGAGGGTTGGATGATTTCAGAGGGTTGCTGTATCAGACATCTTCTGAAACAAAGAAACTACCTTTAGCAGAAAATTGTTCTTTCTCATAAGGAATATTAACCAAATTTGTTATACATTAAAACTCAGGGTTCTGAGACTTAATCATTATTAACCATTTAATAATATTTTGAGACTCAACATGGTTAAGTGAGTTACTCAATTGGTTAATATCAAACTTACTTTAAATAATTGTTCAAATTGACAAACATTTAAATTTTATTTCAATTGATCACAAGGATTATTACACAAGTGAGGGAGTATGAATTTATGGTTAATACTATATAAGTTGGTGGTTATGTATGTTATTAATCGGGTCAATTACAAGTAATTTTTTTAAAAAAAAAATCGGACTTTTTGTTAAAAAAAGTGACTACTGTTCACGAAAAAAAAAAGAAAAGGGGAGGTATGCGGGAGGTGGGTGGTTAGAGGTGTGGGAATATCAGGATTGATTAATTAAACAAAACACAGGTTTACTAAATAATTCTTGCCTTTTGCCTCAACATGTAGACGGTTGGTAATCTCTGTCGTTGACTAAAAACAATTATGAGTGTGTTTGACAAGGTCAATAAGCTAGCTACTAGCTTATAAACACTGGCGCGGTCCTTCTTTATGACATAGGGGAGTCATGTCTCCCCCAAAATTTCTCAAAAACATATTTATATATATAATTTAAATTTTACTTATTATTAACAGAACTTTTCATAATATTTAAAAATTTTATTATATCATCTTTTTTTCGGTGTACAAGGAAAGCAATGAGGTTTGAACCTAGAACCTCATGTTTGTTGAGTCTCAAATAAAGTATGTCAGTAAATGAATACTTTCTAAAGTCTCATACTCTCACTTGTTTTAATTGATAACAAATATAAAAGTCAGAAGATCATCTAAAATGAACAAATGAACTGTCATGTATCTTCTGTTCTATTTCAGATCGTCTGAAGAATATGTATGCGACTGAAGGTTTCAGATCGTCCGAGGAGTGCTTATGCAGCTGAAGGCTTATATATCATCTGAAGCTTTGCATTGGAAGCTGAACCTATCTTTATCAAAGTTGACCATGCTAAGAGACGTTGTTGTGTTTGAAGGACGTTTTTTTTCTGGTCTAACCAATTTCAGAATCTGTGTCAGAAGAGCTTTCCTACCTCGTTCAAATGATTTGTACATTTAAGGAAATGTTGCTGCTCTGCTCATCTGACGATGTCTGCGCATGTTGCTGAGAAGACGTTCAGCACTCATTAAGGATAAAGGAGTCACAACGTCTTCTGAGACGTATTTAATGCTAGGAGACAACGGTTAAAGCTCCTAACTCTATAAATACCACCATGCAAAGCGAAGCGAAGTAAGAAAAAGAATACAGAAGAAAATATATCAAGAATCATCTGAAGTCTTGCGCAACAAAAACTCTGATTTAAATTCTTTGTACACAATTCATTTTCATATTTTGAGTGTTATCTCAGTTACTTGTACAATCTAGTGTTCATCCTATCGAGTGTGATAGCTGAGTGAACAATTTTTGTTTTAGCTTAAAACAGTTTAGCTGGTAGAGCTTGAAGAGGCTTGATAGAAAAGACTACTTGGGTAGAGCTTGGAGAGGCTTGATAGAAAAGACTACTTGGGTAGAGCTTGAAGAGGCTTGATAGAAAAGACTACTTGGGTAGAGCTTGGAGAGGCTTGATAGAAAAGACTACTCGGTTGGGTCTGGAGAGACGATACTCGTGTTTGTCTGAAGAGACGGTACTTGTGTGTTGGGTCTGTGTGACCTTGGGTCTGTGTGACCTTGTATGTTGGGGTCTGTGTGACTCTGTGTAACACCTGTGCGTGTTGGTTTTGTTTAGTGAAAATCCAGTGGTGGTTTGCCTCTGGGACTGGACGTAGCTAACGAGTTTGTGGGTGAACCAGGATAAATCTTGGCTGAGTTTTCTTCTATCCCTTACTCTCTGTTATTTCAGTTTTTGCTAACCACATCGAAGGGATTGAAAAGTATTTCTGAAAAACTAACTACTTGGGAAAATATATTTCAAGTTATTTAAACTTCCGCTGTATCTGAACTTGTGTTCAGACGAACTGAAAAACTTCAGACGGTAAAACTTGTCTGTTGAATATTTTTAAAGGAGTATTTTCACCTATTTTTCTAAAAGACAAAAAGTTTCCATAGAAACACTATTCAACCCCCCTTCTAGTATTTCCCTGTGTTTCCTACAGTTGGTACTAGAGCTTATCCTTGGGGTTAACACCTAAATAGTGTTAAGGACAAAGATCTTGATGGAAACCTCCAACAACAGACAGTACATCACTGAAGGAGCCTCTATCACGAGACCCCCAACATTCAATGGAGTGGATTACCACTATTGGAGGGATCGTATGAAGTTGTTCATTGAGAGCAACAACATTGATGTTTGGGATGTAGTCACTGATGGAGACTTTGTGCCTATGCATAATGGAATACCTAAGGCAGAATGGACCTTAGAGCAGAAGGCTAGAGTTCAGTTAAATGCCAAGGCCAAACTCTATCTGATATGTTCTCTGAATAAATCAGAATATGAGAAGGTTCATGGATGTTCATCTGCCAAGGAAATTTGGGACACACTTGCAGCTGCCCATGAAGGGACTGAGACTGTCAAGCAATCCAAAATCAGCATGCTTGTACATCAGTATGAGATTTTCAAGATGGAAGAATCTGAAACTATAGATCAAATGTTTGGAAGGTTTCAGACCATAACCAATGGACTCAGGTCTTTAGGTAGAACTTTTGAATCTGGAGATAATAATAGAAAGATTCTGAGAAGTCTGCCAAAGTCCTGGAGACCCAAAGTTACAGTCGTTCAAGAGGCCAAAGATTTAAACTCTCTTAGAATGGAGGAACTGTTGGGATCTCTCAAAGTTCATGAGCTTGAACTTGGGGAAGATGACACCAAGAAGAAATCACTGGCATTGAACTCCAAGGCCAAACAGTCTAGGCATGGCAGTATGAAAGTTATGCAGGCACAGGACACTTCAGATATTTATACTGAATCTGAAGAATGTTCAGAAGATGATGATCTTGCCCTTCTCAGCAAGAAAATCAAGAAGATGTTGCAAAAGAAAGGGAGATTCAGAAAATATCAACCTTCCACATCTAGTCAAGGTAAGTCAGGAAAAGATTCTTTTAATACTGACAAAATTACTTGTTTTGAATGTAAACAGCCAGGACACGTGAAGGCTGATTGCCCAAAGCTAAATAGACCAGCTTTCCAAAAGAAGAAATCTTTCAAAAAGAAGAAAGGGTTGATGGCTACATGGGAAGATCTGGATAACTCCACTTCAGAAGAAGAAGAGGATACTTCAGAAGAAGCCAATTTATGTCTGATGGCAAGTTTACCATCCTCAGACAGTTCAGATTCTGAGATATGTTTAACAGGACCAAGGAAACATCACAAATGGTACTTGGACAGTGAGTGCTCGCGACATATGACGGGAGAAAGGTGTTTGTTCCAAAGCCTTAGACCCAAGGCTGGAGGAGTGGTCACCTTTGGTGGAAATCAGCAAGGGAGGATCATTGGCATAGGGACAGTAGGTATGACCCCTCTATCCCTTATTAAAAATGTTCTTCTGGTTGAAGGGTTGCAACATAATCTTCTAAGTATAAGCCAACTATGTGATAGTGGATATGTTGTATCTTTCACCAAAGAAGGATGTGTAGTCAAAGAATCTTCAGATCAAATCCTCTTTTCTGCTAAAAGACACAATAATGTGTACAAGATTAATCTAGAGGAACTTGCAAGTCAAAATGTGAAGTGTTTTATTTCCATGGAAGATGAAAAACAGATTTGGCATAAGAAACTTGGACATGCCAGCTTGAGATTAATCTCAAAGCTAACCAAACACAATCTGGTTAAAGGCTTACCAAAGCTTTCATTCAAATCTGATATTTTATGTGAACATTGTCTGAAAGGGAAACAAACCAAAAACTCTTTCAAAAGAAAAAATATCGTTTCTACTAACAGACCATTGGAACTACTTCACATGGACTTGTTTGGCCCTACTAGAACTGAAAGTCTTAGTAAGAAAAAATATGGGTTGGTCATTGTTGATGACTATACAAGATTTACATGGGTTATATTCCTCAAAAGCAAAGAGGAAACCTTTGAGAATTTCAAAAAGTTCTGTAAGAAGGAGCAGAATGAAAAAGGAATCTGCATATCTGCAATTAGATGTGATCATGGTGGTGAGTTTGAGAACTCAAGCTTCAGAACGTTCTGTGATGAGAATGGGATCTCACACAATTTCTCAATGGCAAGAACTCCTCAGCAAAATGGGGTAGTTGAGAGAAAGAACAGAAGCCTGCAGGAGATGGGTAGAACCATGCTCATTTCAAGCAATCTACCAGGATCCTCCTGGGCAGAAGCTGTTAACATAGCATGTTACCTTCAAAACAGAATTTTGATAAGACCAATTCTCAATAGAACTCCATATGAATTGTGGAAAGGAAGAAAACCCAATATTTCCTACTTCCATATCTTTGGATGTGAATGATTTATACTCAATACTAAAGATGACTTAGGAAAATTTGATGCTAAGTCAGATAAAGGATTTTTCATTGGATATTCTGAAACTTCTAAGGCGTACAGAGTTTATAACTCCAGAACCTGATGACAACCTGTCAGTGGACCTCTGGACTGACAATGGCTAGGACCAATTTGGAGCTACTTGAAGTGCTTGGAGCTGAACCAAGCATGAGTCTTCCTTCATGAGGGTCAATCCTAAGTCAACATGCAAGACTCAACTTAAGTAGGATTTTGTGATGTAATTAGTAATTCATGATGTAATTAGGACTTTATGATGTAATTAGGATATATTTGTCTTTTCTTTAATTAGGGGCGCCTATATAGGGGTTTTATTGGTTTAGTAGGTTGCCTTGCTACAAGGGTTAGGAGGTCATGGGGTCTAATCCCACATAGGATAGAAAATTAGCTCATCTTTTCTTTCCTATGTAGCTTTGGGCGCATTTTTGTGGGATTAGTGGCTAAAGGCTTAGCTTAGCCAAATACCATTAGGAGCATGGGTTCAAATCCCATTGTGGATGAGTTTTCACTCATCTTTTATTTTCTCTCCCACTCCCTCATGTAAGTGGCCGCCCCCCACACTCCCCTCTCCTATATAATGGGCCCTCCTCTCTTGTATTTTCACACATCATTTTTAGAGTAAAGGCATTATGCCAAATTTTCTCCTCTCTTGAGAGTTGAGTGAGGCTTGGTGGTTGTTGCTTAAACCATGGTGAGACTTATCTAATTCTCCTGAATTAGTGGCGTCTGGCGATTGGACTTATCTGCTGCAGGAGAATTCTTGCTTCAGTGGCGTCCCTCCATTTCTTTCCTCTTCACTTTTTCTTTCATTTTCTCTCATTTTCATTCATTTTCTCACGTGGAATAGCTGCTGTTCCAGCACCTATTTTCGTGATTTAATTGCCTAATTTTGGTTCTAATTGGTTTGTTTTGCCAATTCTAGATCCAGTGCAATTCCTGTCATCATTTGGTATCAAGAGCTTGATTGATTGAGCAATTTGGGGCTGTTTTTGGTGGCTGTTTGGGCGTGTGGCTGCACCTCATATGTGCAGAATTTTGCTTCATTTTAGTGTAATTCAATCCCTCTTTCAGTTGTAATTTGGACTTGGACTGTTTCCCGGGCCCGAGGTGTCTTTCTGCTACTACTTTGTGCTTGTCTGCTTGATTGAATTGGGTGATTATCTTGCTAGTTGGGGGCTGTTTTGGGCCGCTAATTCCCACCCCCTAGGTGTTTGATAAATTGTCTCTTAATTGCGCATACTTGTTCTTGAGTGATTTCTACATATAATTGCTATAAATTGCTTGTTTGTTGGTGAAGTGTGGTAAGAGGAGGCATTGTTGTCTTCATTTTTCCAAAGATCGTTCACCTACATTTTCTCCCTTCACCATTAATTGTTCATCCCCCATATTCATCTCTTTACTTTCCGCTTTTAATTTCCGCTTCTCCCATCCCATTTAATTTCAGCTTCCCCTTTACTTTCTGCAATTTACTTTCAGTCATCCCCATCCATTTAATTTCAGTTTCCCCTTTACTTTCAGTCATTTATTTTCAGTCCTCCCCATCCTTTTAATTTCCGCTTCCCCCTTTACATTTCAGTAATTTACATTCTTGTCCTCCCCATCCTTTTAATTTCAGTTTCCCCCTTTACTTTCTTGTAATTTATTTTTGCGCAATTTATGGGCTTATGTTTTGTTCATATTCTACTCTTGTTATGTCTGTTTGATTGGCATTCTGATTGCAAATTTGGATTGACTGCTATCTCTACCTAGAACTTTCCCTATTTGATTGTGCAAAACGCTCACCTATAGGATCTTTTTTTTTGGTTCATAGTGTTGGAAGAAGATCAACAAATCCTAATTGTTGATTTTCCTTCAAATTTAATTCCAAACTTAAAATTGAACCAAGCGCGTTTCTGTGACCACACTGGTCTTGTATAATCAACAAGGAAGTGCTAAGAAATTTTTTTGGCCATTTTTGAAATCAAGTTGCCATCACGTTTTTACAGTTTTTAGAAATCAGTTTATTCATTATTTTTACTTTTCTAGGCCACTTGGACCAATTTACTGTCAGAAAATTCCAAAAATATTACAGTAGGTTCAGTATTTTTTCTTTTCATCGTGTACAAATTTCTGTAATTTTCTGTTGGGGAAAAAGTCAAAAAAAGAAAAAGAAGGCAAAAAAATATAAAGAGTACGTACGTGCCAAAAATAGAAAAAGAGGTGTAAAAAGTAAAAAAAGGGTGCAAACGAAAAAAAAGACAAAAGACACCCAAAAAAAGTCAAAATTCAAAAAAATTCAGAAAAATAGAAAATTCAAAACAAAGAAGTATCCCAACAATACAGTGACAGTTTTACTGTAATTTTTCTGTTTCATTTTCCTGTATACTGTAATTGAGTTGTATTTGTTGTTTTTCTTAAAAACGACAATTTTGGCAACTCTTTTTCAAAAATCACCAAAAACAATTCTCTTTGCAATTTCTTCCGTCTTGTCTGTTTTGCTGTCTGCTCTTGTGTATAAGCTTGTTTGAGTGCCAGCTTTTCTTGTTTGCTATATCAATTCTTCTGTTTTGTCTTAGGATTTCTAATTCTCTTCCGGTAGATCTTTTCTTTTGTTAGCGCGCTTCTATTTTGGGTAAGGGTTAAGACTTAGACTCAATCTGGTCTTTGCAACTTCAATCAACCTCCAACCGAGTAGAAGAGGCAAGAGAGTCTCATTATAGAAAAAGCCAAAAAAGAGTGACATACACGAGTGTTGCATTCCATTGAGTGTATACACTTAGTTGAGTGGAAAGGTCCAAATTTTAAATCAAAAACTTAAAAACAATGGGTAGTAGGAACTCACCACCTCCTTCTCCTAGAACTTTGAAGTATAGGTCCGAGTTGCAACGTGCAATTCATGATATGACTCGAATGATGAGGCATGAGATGAGTGAACTTAGGAAAGAGCTAAGTGGCAGTAGGAGGGAGAAAAGACATTCTTCTCAAGAAGGAGGAAGTGAGGATAGGTATAGTGTGGTTAGGAGTGAAGATAGGTACCATCCAGAAAGTAGTGAGGGAGAGAGACACTCTAGCCATACCTATAGGAGAAGGGAAAATAGGAGGCCTAGGAGGCGTGAGGAACATAGAGGGTTTAGAGAAGAGTATTATGAGGAAAACCCTAGGAGAGGAAGAGAAGAGTACTACGAGGAAAACCCTAGGAGGAATAGAAGGGAACATAGGAGAGAAGAGGAACCTAGAAGGGAACAAGGGTTTAGAGGGGTAAAGATAGAAGTCCCAACCTTTAATGGTAGAAATGATGTAGAACAATACCTAGAATGGGAACTTAAAATTGAACAAATCTTTAGTTGCCATAGGTATAGGGAACAAGAAAAAGTTAAAATTGCCTCTCTTGAGTTTAAGAATTATGCCTTAGTTTGGTGGCATCAGCTTCAAGCTGATAGAAGAAGGTGCAATGCTCCTTTAGTTTCCTCTTGGGAGAAAATGAAATCCATCATGAGAAAGAGGTTCATACCTCAACATTACACTAGGGAGTTGCACATTAAACTCCAAACTCTTAAGCAAGGGTCTAAAAGTGTAGATGAATATTTTAAAGAAATGGAACTTACTTTAATTAGGGCAAACATAGTTGAGGATAGTGAAGCAACTATGGCTAGGTTTATCAATGGCCTAAATTTCGACATAAGGGACATAGTGGAGTTGCATCCTTATGTTGAAATAGAGGACTTGGTACATCAAGCCATTAAAATTGAAACTCAACTTAAAAGAAAGGGTAACTATAAAAGAGGAAACACTAGTTTTACAACTAGGAACAAGGAAACCCTAAGAGAAGATAAGGGAAAGAGCCAAGAGAAGGAAGAGCCTAAGGGTTCTAGGGTTACCTCTAACCCCATTCCTTATACTAAAAAGGAAGAACCCTCTACTTCCACAAGAAACATCAAATGTTTCAAGTGTGATGGAAAGGGACACATAGCTTCCCAATGCCCAAATAGAAGGGCAATGTTGGTTAAAGAAAATGGTGAATACACTAGTGAAAGTGAGAATGAACATAGTGAGGATGATAAACAAGAAACTAGTGAAGAAGATAAAAATGAAGTTAAGAAAGAAGTGTATAGGGCCGAAGGCAAACTTTGCATGGTTAGGAGAGCCTTAGGAAATCAAATGATTAGAGAAGATGAACAAAGGCAAACTGTCTTCCACACTAGATGTATGATAGAAGGGCGCATTTGCTCCCTAATTGTTGATAGTGGAAGTTGCACTAACATTGCAAGTTCAAGAGTGGTAGCAAAACTTGGTTTATCTACCACACCCCACCCCAGACCATACAAGTTATCTTGGATATGTGATGATGGGGAAAGAGAAGTAAATAGGCAAACTCTCATCTTTATTTCCATAGGTGATTATGATGATAATGTTCTTTGTGATGTAGTACCTATGGATGCCACACATATTCTTTTCGGTCGACCTTGGCAATTTGATAGGAGGGCCATTCATGATGGTTACTCTAATCAAATCACTTTCAAACAAAATGGAACAAAAATCACTTTGATGCCAATGTCAATTCAAGAAATATGTGAGGATCAAGCCCACATGAAGAGAGAGATAGAACTTGAAAGAATAAAAAGGCTTAAGATAGAGAGTGAGGATAAAAAGAAAAAGAAAGAAGAAGCATCAAAAGTGATGGTAGAAAAGGTGAAAAACAAGGAAAAACAAAAAAATAAAAGGGAAGCAATGTTAATACTCCACCAATTTAAAACTGTTGACCTTGATTGTTTTGAAGGGATTCAAGAAAAGGAGCTGCTGGATATGGAAGGAGGAAGTGGCGACACTACAAGGGAGTTTCCTCTAACCTTTTCCCCCATTTCTTCATCTCCTTCTTCTACTCCTCTTTCTTTCACTAAAACTCCCTACATGATTCCTAAATATTACTGTTATGAGCATTAGAGGTTATATGCTTAGGAATAATGAGTCTCCTTTTCTTTGTTGACTAGGGTGTGCAAGGATGTCCAAGATTGAGGCCTAGCTCGGATTCACTAATCCAAAAAAGGGAAGTCTCCACCTTTTCCTTTCTTGTCATCCATTCCCTTGAATTCTCTTCTACCCCTGATAGTCTTCTCATTTCCTTCTTTAGATTTGAGGACAAATGCTTTCCAAGGGGGAGGGGATGATGACAACCTGTCAGTGGACCTCTGGACTGACAATGGCTAGGACCAATTTGGAGCTACTTGAAGTGCTTGGAGCTGAACCAAGCATGAGTCTTCCTTCATGAGGGTCAATCCTAAGTCAACATGCAAGACTCAACTTAAGTAGGATTTTGTGATGTAATTAGTAATTCATGATGTAATTAGGACTTTATGATGTAATTAGGATATATTTGTCTTTTCTTTAATTAGGGGCGCCTATATAGAGGTTTTATTGGTTTAGTAGGTTGCCTTGCTACAAGGGTTAGGAGGTCATGGGGTCTAATCCCACATAGGATAGAAAATTAGCTCATCTTTTCTTTCCTATGTAGCTTTGGGCGCATTTTTGTGGGATTAGTGGCTAAAGGCTTAGCTTAGCCAAATACCATTAGGAGCATGGGTTCAAATCCCATTGTGGATGAGTTTTCACTCATCTTTTATTTTCTCTCCCACTCCCTCATGTAAGTGGCCGCCCCCCACACTCCCCTCTCCTATATAATGGGCCCTCCTCTCTTGTATTTTCACACATCATTTTTAGAGTAAAGGCATTATGCCAAATTTTCTCCTCTCTTGAGAGTTGAGTGAGGCTTGGTGGTTGTTGCTTAAACCATGGTGAGACTTATCTAATTCTCCTGGATTAGTGGCGTCTGGCGATTGGACTTATCTGCTGCAGGAGGATTCTTGCTTCAGTGGCGTCCCTCCATTTCATTCCTCTTCACTTTTTCTTTCATTTTCTCTCATTTTCCTTCATTTTCTCACGTGGAATAGCTGCTGTTCCAGCACCTATTTTCGTGATTTAATTGCCTAATTTTGGTTCTAATTGGTTTGTTTTGCTCAATTCTAGATCCTGTGCAATTCCTGTTATCAGAACCTTAACAATAGAAGAATCAATACATGTAAGATGCAATGACTATAAAGAGACTGATAGGGAACTATCAGATCTGGAGGATGATTTTGCAGGAATGGAGCTAAATTCAGAAGTAAAATCTGAAGGACCTTCTAAAAAGGTATCTGAAGGATCACCTGAGCATAAGTCTGAACTTGTGTCTGAACCTGGAACTTCTCAGACCAACATTGTTGAGTCTTAGACTGAGAATGTATTTCCCCACAGTCATGACTGGAGATACAGGTCTGATCACCCAAAAGAGCAAATTATTGGAGACACCTCAGAAGGAGTGAAAACAAGGTCAAAATTCAAAAGCATGAATAATCTTGCATTTCTTTCTGAGATTGAACCCATGAATATCGACGAGGCTCTGCATGATGAAGGGTGGATCCTAGCCATGCAAGAAGAGCTAAATCAGTTTGCCAGGAGTGATGTCTGGACACTTGTTCCTAAACCCCATGGGAAAACTATTATAGGAACCAAATGGGTGTACAGAAACAAGTTGTCAGAAGAAGGGAAGGTTGTCAGAAACAAAGCAAGACTTGTTGTTTAAGGCTACAATCAACAAGAAGGTTAGTTGGATTTTGTGATGCTGACTTTGCTGGAGATAGAATTGAAAGAAAATCAACCAGTGGAGGATGTCATTTCATTGGTGACAACATGATAAGCTGGTCCAGCAAAAGGCAAAGCACCATAGCACTCTCAACAGCAGCCAGTTGTTGTTCACAACTGCTATGGATGAAGTATCAGTTAGAAGATTTTAATATTAATGTATCGTGTATTCCTGTAATGTGTGATAATACTAGTGCTATTAATATTGCTAAGAATCCCATTCAACATTCTAGAGCAAAGCATATAGAAATCAAGCATCATTTCATTAGAGACTATGTTCAGAAAGGAGTTTTTGATATACAGTTCGTTGATACTGATCATCAATGGGATGATATATTCATAAAGCCTCTAGTTGAAGATAGATTTAAGTTTATTAGAGATAATCTAAATATCTTGGCTTTGTCTGAATAGCATGTGTTTAGTTCATATTAACATACATCTGAAAATGCTTCGTCTGAACATGCATCTGAATGATAATGTGTGTCTAAAGCACTAAGTCTGATGACGTGGCAAGCTGAAACGTTTGGGTTTCCCTCTCTCTCTAAGAAACTGCTTTCTGCACGATTGCACGACATCCAAGACTGCAACTGCTATTATTAAGGTGTCTTGTGACTATTGAAGGGAAAAGCTAAATCATTTTACATGCTACTCTTCTCTCTCTTCTCTGCATCTGTTCAAGTATTCCTTGTGCGCTAAGTCTCGCAGTTTTCTCTCCGAAGTGTTCATCTTCTTCATCTCAAGCTTTACAATGGCACCCAAGAAGGCAACGAAATCTGCAGGAGGTCAAATAGTTCCATCTAGAACCATTGACCTAGATGAACTCAGTATGGTATCAATCTACAGGATATTTTTGAAGCAGCAGGATGGACCAACTTCTTTACAGCGATTGACTGTGCTTGGCATGAAAAGAGTGTTGTTGATTTCTAGAGAAATGCTAGGGATATCTCAGCCGAAGATGGTTCCTTTCAAGCCCTAGAAACCACTGTGCTGGGAAAGAAAATTTTGGTAGATGCAAATGTGATCGCTAATGCAATTCATGTCCCAAATGAAAGAGAAATGTTCTCACCTAGCTGGGAAGGAAGAAATGGCGGCATTCCCAAATACACTAAGAAGCTCTATGGAATGGAAGATATGGATGACCTGAAGAGTTCGTTCATGCACCCTAGAGCAAGGATACTTCATGCTATACTACACTGTTGTGTGCTACCCAAGTCTGGAAGCAGTAACCATGTCTCTGAACTTTAGAGATTTTGTTTGATTCATCTACTAGACAAGAAAGCTCTGAACTTGCCCAGGATTGTTCTATACAACATGCTGAAAAGGGTTAGTGATTCTGCAACCAGCCACACTCATACAACCCTAATCACTAAAATTCTTTTGAAACTGAATGTTCCTATTGAGAGGCTCTATGATCACAATGGTCCTGCTCTATTCTCTGCCTACAACATTAAGAGGATGGGAATTCTTGTAAAGAAGCCATCACCAGAAAAGACCATACTGGAGGAGGTCGTATCTAATAAGGCAGCAAGAACTAGAAGAAAGGCACTGGAGATTCTACAAGAAGCGCAAAGAGATGTCTCGTCTCTCACACCTATGAAGACTTAGAAAAGGAAAAGGTCAAGATCTCAGATGAAAAGTCATGCGTCTGAAGATGAAGATATCATCAAACAGTATGAAGAGATTGTGGGTCAGACTGAAGAAGGTACAAACATTGCTACTAAGCCTACTTCTCAGTCAGAAGGTCAGGCAAAGGACAGCAATGTGTTGACATCAGAGACTAATGAACCTGTTCAGGCTATACCTTTAGCTGTCAGTATGTCTGAAGCTGATCTCACAAAGATTGCTGAAGAAATTGAACAAGAGGAAAGAAGAAAGAAGGAGGAGCAGGAGAAACAGGATTATGCCATTGTTGTTGCTACACAGCAAGCTATTCTTGAGGATGAGAGGCTTGAGCAAGCCTCTAAGCTTAAGAAAAGGAGAGCAAGTGCTCATAAAAGAAGAATAGCTAAGAAAATCAGGTTGCTTGACCCTGTCCGTGAAGCTTCACCAATTAGAACCAGAAGAAGCATACAACAGTATGAAGCGGTCCAATTCCAGGAGATAGCTGAAAACCAAAGGAAGAAGGCATTGGAAGTATTGCAACAAAAGAAGAAAGTTGTTGCTGAAGATGAAGCTCCACTCTCTCAGCAGGATACTCAGATTTCTGAGTCTCTTCCCTCACCTTTACCTGAACCTGAACATGCACCTGCACTTTCACCATCTCATACTACAAAAGTTTCTCAGGCTGAGGATGATGAGAATGCTGAATGCATATGGGTTGGTGGAAATCTATCAAAGGCAATTCTGATGAAAGCCAAGACCAGAGACTACAGCAGAAAACCAACTCAGGATCTTGCATTATGTGTCCAGAATGATCAGCAAATGATGTGGGCTGCTGAGGTGCCTCAAAGGTACTATAATGTTCCTATCACAGGTACTTCAGAGACCATCCACCTCTTCAGTCTCATGATCTATCTAAGTTTCGGTTGGAAAAGAAAGGACGTGTAGCTTATGCTCTTGAAAAGATTAGAAGTGGAGCTGTTACAGCTAAGCACAAGTGGCGTCTGTTGGATCCTTTCACAGATGATAGAGTCTGTTTTGAAGACTGGGCTGTTCTGAAAATACTGTGTCTTGAATCTGAACTAGTGGACTTTCTATGTCAAAAGTACTTTGGTCAAAAAGGATTCATTCCACCTTCCAGGATTCATATCAAACCTTATACTGAAATCAAGGTATGCCCAGATGGATTTATCCCTAGGATACCTTATGCTGAAGAATTGAAACTAAAGAAGAAGCAAAAGATTATAGCGTCAACTTTGATTGAGGGACCGAGGGTCCTATCTGATGAGGACTGGAAGTTCTTAGCTGAAGAAGTTACTGCAGCAGGAGGCATGGATCATTCTCTATACAATGCCATGTGGGATTACCACTGGAATATTGTAGAGAAAGAAGGGAGCTGCTCAAGCACAAAATGGGATGATAATGATTCCATGGTCAAGGTTAGAAAGAACACTACTCTTGAAACTCCAACATTCTTCAGAGGAAGATTCCCTTCATATAATTGGGATCATCATAATTTCCATTATGAATGGGAAGTTATGAAATATGTTCTTGATCAACCCAGATTTGTGAAGGTGACTGATGCCAGGAAGTTCAATCTTCCTCCTGGATTCAATTTTTTCAAATACTATGGGAAGCAAATCACGCTGGTATTCTATGAAGAAAACTTGGAGGCTGAAGTGCGTGTTTTGACGGAGGAGATTCGTGTTCTAAAAGCTCAAAATGCAGAATTAATTCAGAACACAGAACACATTCTTGGGGTCCAACATCAAATCCGGACTAGTCAGTCTGAGCTAAGGGATGCAGTGACTTTGGCATTAGAGGAACACAAGCTTGCTATGCAACAGATGATGGAGCATGCTGTCAAAAGTCTTAAACCTAGTTTATGATGCTGCTATCATTTGACTTGCTTTAGACTGCATTATTTTGGTGTTACCATAATATTCTCTCGACAATGCTATATCATTTTGATGTATCTTGTGTTGTTGCTCTTTATCATGTCTGTTTGATCATAATTATATTTACTCTACTACCTTTTTTCATTGATGACAAAAGGGGGAGTATTATCTTATTATCTGTGAGCTAACAAACTCTGAAAAAGGAGTCTTTCAAAGAATGCAGGGAGAAGCATACTTCAAATTCACATCTTCAGAATATGATGCAGAACTCAGGGGGAGTTATCTTCTAACCCTAAACTTTTTCAGATTCTCTCACATATTTATATTTGTCATCATTAAAAAGGGGGAGATTGTTGAGTCTCAAATAAAGTATGTCAGTAAATGAATACTTTCTAAAGTCTCATACTCTCACTTGTTTTAATGGATAACAAATATAAAAGTCAGAAGATCATCTAAAATGAACAAATGAATTGTCATGTATCTTCTGTTCCATTTCAGATCGTCTGAAGAATATGTATGCGACTGAAGGTTTCAGATCGTCCCAGGAGTGCTTATGCAGGTGAAGGCTTATATATCATCTGAAGCTTTGCATTGGAAGTTGAACCTATCTTTATCAAAGTTGACCATGTTAAGAGACGTTGTTGTGTTTGAATGACGTTTTTTTTCTGGTCTAACCAATTTCAGCATCTGTGTCAGAAGAGCTTTCCTACCTCGTTCAAATGATTTGCACATTTAAGGAAATGTTGTTGCTCTGCTCATCTGACGATGTCTGCGCATGCTGCTGAGAAGACGTTCAGCACTCGTTAAGGATAAAGGAGTCACAACGTCTTCTGAGACGCATTTAATGCTATGAGACAACGGTTTAAAGCTTCTCACTCTATAAATACCACCATTCAAAGCGAAGCGAAGTAAGAAAAAGAATACAGAAGAAAATATATCAAGAATCATCTGAAGTCTTGCGCAGCAAAAACTCTAATTTAAATTCTTTGTACACAATTCATTTTCATATTCTGAGTGTTATCTCAGTTACTTGTACAATCTAGTGTTCATCCTATCGAGTGTGATAGCTGAGTGAACAATTTATGTTTTAGCTTAAAACAATTTAGCTGGTAGAGCTTGAAGAGGCTTGACAGAAAAGACTACTTGGGTAGAGCTTGAAGAGGCTTGATAGAAAAGACTACTTGGGTAGAGCTTGAAGAGGCTTGATAGAAAAGACTACTTGGGTAGAGCTTGGAGAGGCTTGATAGAAAAGACTACTCGGTTGGGTCTGGAGAGACGAATCTCGTGTTTGTCTGAAGAGACGACACTTGTGTGTTGGGTCTGTGTGACCTTGTATGTTGGGGTCTGTGTGACTCTGTGTAACACCTGTGTGTGTTGGTTTTGTTTAGTGAAAATCCAATGGTGGTTTTGCGACACCCTTAGTTACACCACTAAGAATATCACATTGCAAAACGTATCCGTCGAACTTACTATTTTACAACTTAGAAAATACTGGAATATTTTTTTTTTTTTGAAAGAGCTTAGCCATCATCAACTTATTACTTTCTAGTTCCATTTTAAGTATTCATGAAAATGTACTTTCCTTAAGTCTGAAATTTATTTTCTAAAAACATTTAGGCGATTATTACCCCGCATACATACGCAGCATGCACACAGCCATGAGACCGATTATAAGAAGGGAACATCACAAATATATATATACAATGTCACAGTATCAAGTGCTCCTCGAGCTACCAAGGTAACTATACAAAACATGAATTCTAGTAGTAGACTAAGTGCATAAAACCTTAAACCAAAATACACAGAAAATAGATTCCTAAACCAGAGCTGTACTACTAGACTCAAAATGACACTAAACTACTCGTCGGTTTCCGACTTAGTAGAGACAATCCTACAACTCCTCCGCCCAGCGTCGGGAATGGTGATCATCCTAAAATCCTCTGAGGGAACGTCACTAGAAGAATCTTCTTCTGGTTCCTCTCCCTCAGAGTCCTCCTTCGGATCCTCCTCCGGCTCTTCCTCCTCGTCCGTGGTATCATTGATCACGATAAGATTTGGCTCGCTCGGGAGAGGACGACCATGCGTAACAGGACACGTATACTGAGGAGCTGGCACCTCGGGAGAAGGGGAGTATCTGGGAGAATCTGGTCCGACCAAGTCAGCTATCTGGGATGACCGCGGTGATGAAGAGGAAGCTGGACGACGACGTGAAAGACGGAATGCAGTATGCCTCACCAAGTTAGGTGGCATCGGAAACTCGAGAGTCATTGGTACGATGAAGTCCATCTCAGGTACAAGCGGGAGTCCGGGGTGCGTGATGACGACACGGACTTTCCCTATGAACTCACATCTGCGCGGAACGTCCGTCACTCTCCAGGTGCCTCTCGGCATCCACCTTTGCCTTACTTGCATAGACGTCATGACGGAAGTCCTCGATACCGACTATCAACGTGACGAGAAGAGCATAGAAAGAAGAGATAGAAAAGAAGGGTGAGAACATCGCATGAACTCACAGTATGTAGGATACAGTAACTAAAGCATTCACCAGACCTCTTCACAATCGCAATCACAATCACAATCACAATCATATAATTTATGCTGTCATGATGCATATAAACTAATGCATGCGGGCCCAGGGAAACCTCACCAACAGCAGAGCACACAACAACTGCTCAACCATATATGGACAATGTCTCAGGAGTTTGTCTGTACTAGCAAATAAAACAGTACTTAGGAGCATTGCTCAATCTCTGGCCAAGACGATTTTCCCTGTCTTCCAGACAACTCGACTAATTCATGAAAACTTGAGAGCGACAGGATAGTCAAGCCTGTACCCCGTTTGCCCGACAGTAGGGGGCGAGCCTACGTCACCTGAGCCATTCCGGGACTTGACTTATCCTCAGGGCTGGCGTCCCTCTTTCAGGACCCGGCTGGTGTTCTTTGCAAAACCCAGTGCACCCGTCCCAACCAGTTTCACACCGTACTATAGTGTTATTGTCATATAGGTCCCAAGGTTTTTAACCTCAACATCATCATTTATGCCTTATGATGCATGTCACACAACAATGCCTACAGCATTCCACCCTCACAGGCAAAGCCTAATGAGTCATTCCACGTCACCACTTCCCCGTGGCACGCCTTGGTCCAAGTCTTTTCTTCACAAGAGAAACCAGATCACACTCTCTCACCAAGCTCCTCAAGTCTTATGCAAAGAGAAAGTGTTGGTTATAATCTTTTAAGATGGTTTGTAATAGTGTTATTGATAACCAATTTCACTTAAGTCCTATAACTTACTAAGACTTATGGATGTGTTTTATGAAAGGCTTTTCTCATCCTAGTTCTCTTTGTATGACTAATTAAGATTAGGTTTAGTCCTTAATCATAACCAATCCTTATTAATCGGATTACAATTAAGCTTTTACTTTCTTTAATTAAGTCTTAATCCTTACTTAAGGTCCTAATTAATTTCTAATTATCCCTTAATCTCCTCCTTAATCTTGGATTAGGATTATTAATTACATTTGATTAAGTTTAATTATAATTAATTAGTTCTTAACCGTCATTAGCGATTAATTACTTAATTAATGCTTATATTACGATTAATTATATTTAGACTTAATTAATCTTTAATTAACTTAGATAAATTAGGTTAATCAACTTAGGTAATTAAATTAATTAAGTTCACTAATTAATTCTAAGCTTAATCTTAACCACTTAGATTAATTATTTTTAATTATCTTTTAAATTGAGTTTTTACTTTCTTTTTAAATACTTTGGACTTAAATAAAAATCCTAAAGGTTATTGGACCCATGAGAGCCCATTTTTACTCTTAGTAAATTAAAAATATGACTTTTAAATAGACTTTTATTTTTATTAATTTAAAAATCCGAATTTAATTATTTATTTTAAAAAAACATAACTTATTTGCATTTTAGCCCTTTTTGTTACAATTTTATCTTTTAGTCCTTTTGAGCCAATTTATCCCAAAAACATGTTTTAAACATCCTTTTGATCTTTTTAGGATCAAAAAGGACATTCTTGATGAGTTTCATCAAGAACACTCATGAACATCAAGAACAACCTTGAATGTTCATCCACAACTTCAAACTTTTCCAGAATTTCCAGCCACCATACAATCATTTCAAAACCACAAAGATCACACCAAATCATGCCAAAATCACCAATGCACACATTCAAGTTCAACTTCATTTTTAAGCTAAAAATAGCACTTTCTCAAGCATCAACCAACAAGACAATTTTGTCATTCCATCCAATCACATGCATGTTCATCAAATCATCATTTAAACACATTTCCAACATCAACTAAAATTTTAGAAACATGCAGCCACACAAACACATTAACAAGCAAGTTTTTTCTTTTTCAATAAAATTTCAAATAAACAGCCACTGTGCAGATCGAATATCTCCCAGCCTAGACATCATATCGACGATCCGACCGTTAAAAATGAAGATTCAAGTGTTATAAACCAGCAACTAAAATTTCAGCCCGATCCAACGGTGAACGAATTCGCAGTCGCCATTTTATGGTCGCTGCTCTATGTAAAAACGGGAAAAATTTCTTTCCAACAAGTTTCACAATTTGCATGCATCATCAACCACACTCCAAACATATTTCAAGCATCATAATAAACATAAGAACATGTAAACAACCCAGCTCCAAGAATCCAAAACATTTGCTCAAAGAAAAGCTCAAAAAGATGATTTTTTTCAAGGAAAAACCAGAGAAAAAGACAAGGATTCAAGGGCAAATCCTTGACTCTAGTTACAAATCCTACTAGAGTTCAAGTTCTCCCCTCCCTTACCTCAATATTTCAAGAGAATAGGTGCAGATTTTTGCTCCCAAAAACAGCCCCCAAAGATGCTCCTTTTAGTCACCAACAATGGATTTCTCAAGGCTAGAAGGCTTAAAATTTAAAGCTTTGGTTCAAAGATGGAACCTTGGCTTGATTGTTTTTAAGGGAGGATGAAAATTTTTGAGAGAATTTGGTGAAGATGAAGAATGGCTCACGGCCAAGGAAGGAGGAGGGAGGAAAAGATGAGAGAGTTTCTAGCTTGCATGTAGGAAAAGGTGAAAGTGAAGTGGTGATTTGATGTCATCAAGTCACCTTTTTCTTACACAAAGCTTGAGTGGAAAGGAAGGAAAAGCAATGTCTCTTCATGCATTCATGGCTGGTTGCACGGTCTTTGAGGAGAAAAAGGGAATGCTTGTGCAATTTTTCTGGCCCGGATCAAGAGTATTCGGGCCCGGTTCAGGGTACCGGAGGGCAAAAAAGTCATTTTTCACAGAAAAATCCCAAAAATTCCCAGAAAATTCCTAAAAATAGGAAATTCAATTTTAAAATCAAAAATATAAATTTTGATGATTAAAAATAAATTTTAATCATTCAAAATCCAATAAAACACTCAAGACGACAAAAATGGCAAAAACGGTAAAACGCGGGCGTTACAGGTTTGCCTCTGGGACTGGACGTAGCTCACGGGATTGTGGGTGAACCAGGATAAATCTTGGCTAAGTTTTCTTCTATCCCTTACTCTCTGTTATTTCAGTTTTTGCTAACCACATCGAAGGGATTGAAAAGTATTTCTGAAAAACTAACTACTTGGGAAAATATATTTCAAGTTATTTAAACTTCCGCTGTATCTGAACTTGTGTTCAGACGAACTAAAAAACTTCAGACAGTAAAACTTGTCTGTTGAATATTTTTAAAGGAGTATTTTCACCTATTTTTCTAAAAGACAAAAAGTTTCCATAGAAACACTATACCAAATATAATTATATCTCTCATTTCCTCTCTCTTAAAATAGTACTACTTTGGACTTGAATATAAGCTAAAATAACTAAATTCACACTCATTAAGAAAGTTAGTTAAACTCATTTATTTTTCTTGATATCATCTAAAAAATAATTGCATTGCTTAAATTACCTACATTCAATTTCATTAAAACTTGTTTTAAGTGGACAAACTATCTTTCTATTGGCACATGATTCATTAAATAGAGTGATTGGAAAATAAAATCTGAATTAAATGAAGGATACTTTGGAATGATCTCATTAAATAGGGTGAAATTAGTTAAGATTTTCTTATATTTTAGAACACCATATGTGGGTGTTTTTTTTACCTATATTCAAGTCCGAAGGAGATATTATATTTGTTCCTATTTAACTGACTATTTAGATAGAAAAATACACATTAAGAAATGCAATCATTACTCTTATTTTATAAAAATAAATTTTAAACTTTTTGTTATATCATTTATCTCTCTTAACATTTATTGAGTCTCATTAGTTTTCAATACTGAGTAATTTATTCAAACAGAATTAATATAAGGGTAAATTGGGGAAAAACGTAACTATTACAACATTATTACTCCCTCCGACTCAATTATAAGCAAAAATAACCATATTCACACTTATTAAGAAAGTTAGTTAAACTCATTTATTTTTCTTGATATCATCTAAAAAGCAATTGCATTACCTACATTACCCTACATTTAATTTTATTGAAACTTGTTTCAAGTGGACATACTCTCTTCCCATTGGCACATGATTCATTAAATAGAGTGGTTGAAAATAAAATATGAATTAAATAAAGGGTAATTTGGGATGATATCATTTAATAGGGTGAAAGTAGTTAACTTTTGCCTATATTTTAGTCCACCATAGATGAGTGTTTTTTCTTTTTTTACTTATAATTGAGTCCGGAGGGAGTAGGTTTGCAAGTAGACAATTAAATAGGAAGAAATTTTGCTAAATAGAAACGGAGGTAGTACATTCAGTCTTTATTATATATAATCGATCTCTCTTTATGTTTTCAATGCTCTTTTCAATGTGGGTGAAGTATTAATGAGGGTATTTTAGTAAAAATTGTACTAACTCCGGTCCTAATTATAAAAACTTTTTAACCACTTCACAAGAATTAAGAAAGTTAGTTAATTTAGTTAATCACAATTAATTTATCATGAATTAATATGTACCATCTTTACATAATTACCCTTGAATTTATTGAGACTCATTATCTTTGTCTCTCCATTTAATTACTTCATTATGTCACTCTCTTTCTATTCATTAATTACTGATCACCTATCTCCACTAGTGGGGTATTTTTGTCAAAAAATAATTAATGCAAGGGACAATGTGAAAAGGTTCTTATAATAAGGACCAAGAGCAACTCTCCAAAAGGTTCTTATAAATAGGACTAGAGGTAATATAAATTTGAGTAAACCACCACTTTAGTCCCTGAAAGTGTGATCAACTGTCAATTTAGTCCCTGAATTAAAAAAGCTGTCAATTGAGCCCCTAAAAGTGTTAAACATCGGTCAGATTAGTCCTTTTGCATGTTACTGTGCGTTAGTTAACAAGATTACTCCTCATGTCTCAAAATACATTGAGCTAAATTAATTCAAATGCTTATCATGTTAGTGTGCGTTAGTCCTTCTTTAGTGATTAATTCCTATTCGTGGTATTGTATACCTTGATTACATATCATGTATTCACCAAATTAAATAAAGGGTTCTTGTGGGCCTTTTGAGCACATCCCTGGGATATGTGCTTCCCTTTGTCCCAAAATAAGTGAGATTTCAGCAAATACGACCATGACGTGATCAAGTGGTGTTTATTAATTTAAGAGTCCTTGTTTCATAAGTCATTGCAGAAACACGGGTCACTGATGCAGACCAAGTTAATTTAATTAATTTGAATTACTTTAGATAATTGATTAATTATTGATTCAATTTACATCAAATCTATACTAAACCAAAATAAAAATACTAATAATTTTGCGGCAATAATTGAGTTGAGAGAGATAAGAGAAGGGATGACTTATGAGTGACCAAATCCCAGAGGGAAAAAAAAAGAGAAATGAAAGAATTTTATTAAATTATTAAGGATAAAAATATAAGAAAAAAATTACAAAAACACACTCGATCATTTTCATGATGAGGGGCATTTGGCTCTCAGGTTTTTCTGCTATGAAGATAATTTTATTTAAAATCATTTGATGGTCATATAAATAGTTTCGTGATACATCATTTTTGTATTATTTTGCTATAATCATCTCATAAATACATCATTTTGTTGTCAAGTGTTTGAAGATCGATATTAACTAAGTACTTTAATACACTATCAAATATTTTTAATTATTTTTAAAAAGTAAGTATTAAATTGTTTAGTATTTTTAGTATAATATATATATTCTTTATTAAATACTTTCTATTATGTTTTCTTATTAACTAGTATACTAAAAGCATCTGGTGATATTTTACTAATTTTAAATTATAAAATTTCTGACCGCGGCTTCTCCGTGTGTGATTTTGGTATAATGGTACACGCTTAATGTAGAAGTATCGTGATGCGGTGTGGTGCATGGATTTAGATACTACTACTAATTAAAAAATTGAGTGACTAAATTTTATCAAATAAATTATTAAAAGACTAAAATCATACATTAAAATTAAATATGATAAAGACTAAAAATACAAATAAATATAATTTAAGTGAGTTAATTATTTCCAATTTAACCCATGCGTAGGCACGGTCCATGACTCCATGCCACTATGCCAGTGTTTATAAATAGTGTGTCTTGTCAAAGCACACATAGAATAGCAATATTGTTACTTTCTAAGTACATTGCTCCATCCCAATTGCTCTACAACTACAAGAATGAGTTCAAATGGCTATAGTTTGGGCTATACGGAAGATCATGCAGATAGAACAGGTTCACGCTCTTCCCAGAATGCTAAGAAAAAGCAGGGGCGCCCTTCCAATTCCAAAGACCAAGGTATAGGATATAAGGGAGATCCTCCTCCAGCATACCCAACAAGTTCTAAAACAAGGCAAACAATGTCTGCTCAATCTAGCCTTGCTTATGATAATAAATAAAGGACCCTATACAGGTAACACTTTTTGTGCTCCATGTATTTTTCCCTACTTTCTTGTACTCCTCCACACAAGTATCCTATTCTTAGAATTTCTTTATTTGTTTATATATAGATAGAATAGGAAGCCGTTATTTCAACATGATTTTCCTTCTTTAATTTGGATGTTTTTAGGAGTACTTGTGAGAATTTTGAATAGTTCATAGAAATAAATAAGTTATGATAATCCTAATTTTTCATCTTAACATCAAACAAGAAGATCATTTATATGTTGGTTGGTGCATAATATATTTATGTGTTTGCTGTAAGGTTGAAGTATTTTATTTCCTCACGGTTACCGAGGATCGTTGTGATTGTTTTGTTGGGTTGACACGGTTTTTTTTGTCTTGCAGTGAGTTTGGTTTGCGGGTCTCTAATCCTGGAGGGGTTCATTGAACTCTAGCTTATATTTTTTTAATTTTTTTGCTTTTAGGATGTTGTAATTGTAATAGATTGGAATAGCTTAATTAGTGGTTTTCCGCACATAGAGGTTTGCTCAAACCGATTTTCTCCCATGAAAAATATAAGTGAAAAAAATTATTTTCTTAAAATTTTCCATTCCCTTCTTTATTTTATTCTCTTTTATCTATGAAGGTCAATTTTATTGGCAATAATAGTCTTCATGTTATAATTTTACATGACTTGATCATATTAAAATTTAATTTATGTCAATCTCTCTTTTTCTAAATATTTACCAATTTTGATAGTCTCACCTACTTAACATTTAACATGATAATAGTATATAAAACTTCAATATGAGAATGAGAGGATCTATTTCTGTTTCACATTTATTCATCATTTCAATTTTAATTTCTGCAGGTTCTTTTGCACGTGGAACGTACGTAGGAAGAAAATCTACAGCAGCAAAATCTATTGTTGGTTAAAGATTCATTGTTCGTGCTTTCTATGGTACACAAAATGGGAATTTGTGTATCGATACACAAGTTTTTGAGCTGACACGGGGAGATAAAAAGCGTTTCTGCAGATGTCTTTCCATTAGTGTTGAAAAAATTTCTTTTTTCAAAGAAGCCCATGTAACCCTGATTGTTTTTCACTAGTTTGCCCACCCAATAAATAAATTTATTTACATGATATTATATTATAATTAATTAATCATTAATCTTAAGAAATACACAGTATTCATATTTACTTTTACCAACAGATTTTAGTAGCAAATTTACATCGAGTAAATAACATCAATTGTTCTTATATACATAAAACAGATAGCCAAAACTTTTTTTTTCATGCTTAGCAAGGGGGTTAAATTTTATAAGAGAGAATAAAATAGTTATAATAGTAAACTCAAGAGGAAAATAAATTATAAATATAAATATAAATATATGGACTCCTAAGCGCTTGTGCTTTAATCCATAAATATGTTGACAAGTTATTAGGTAAAATCAAAAATATAAATAAAGGAAACTTTCTTTTAAACCATTAAATAAGCTTTTAAAAACCTTTTTTTATGACTTTGACGTAAATGCCCTTTGTGAATTATATATTTACTCTTATGATAAAATATGCTTTGATTTCAATTTTTTAATAGGTATAATATATATTAATATTTTAATATGCTTCGGTGTTAATTTTAGGGCATGTTTAGTTTGCATTTTCATTTCTTGTTTACATTTTCTATTTCCTGTTTCCTGGAATTTTACAAAGGAAAAACTGGAAATGTTGGAAACAAAAATTTATTGTTTCCAGAATTTCCAATTTTTCCTTTATAAAATTTTAAAAAACAAGAAACGAGATGAAAACAGGATGAAAACAGGAAATGGAAATGTAAACCAAACACCCCTTTATATTCATTGAGCCATGGCATTTGTATATTAATACCAACTCAATCTTATCAAAGACAAAATATATCAGGTAAATTCTCCTTATAAATTTAATATTTAACTATTTTAATATTAATGAGATGCTTGCTCACGTTAAGCATAATTTCATAAAAAATGCATGACATAATAAAATATGTTATAATATAATTTGATTAAATGAAAACATAAATGTTTATGTTCCAAGAATGTTTTGAAATATAAATAAAATGTTAATGTGTTTTACCGTATTTTTACCCTTAATAATCAGTACTTAGTCCTACAATTTAAATATTAAAATACTTCTAGGTAAAATTTTTATTCATATGTAATAAATATTTAGCCCATATGATCATCTATATATTTAGACTTATGGTACGAATATTTACTAATTGTTTGTATATTTTATGATAGAATAAGAAAAATGGCTTGTTCCAATTAATTCCATTCCTCCCAATTAATATTGCGATATTATTTCAAGTACATTACTCAAATCTATTATAAGTATAAGCTTTGGTTTTCCTACAATCTAATATCTATTAGGTGCTGCACATTGAAGTTGTCCTCTTATCTAACGTTATCACACCTGCTCCCTCAATATGATTCCAGAATTTTTTAAATGGAAATATCCATTATTGAAAATTTAGCTACCCCTTCAAAACTTGTTGGTATATAATAAACAGAATAATTTATACAAATTCAAGCCAAGCTTTAACCCAATATTATTATTAACAATATTATATTAATTGTAATAAAAAAGTTGTCAATTCATATGTAAAAATATTTCCCTGGAAAATCAACACACAATTTTAGCTTTGAAAACAATGTAATCAACTATTTGTCTATTTCCTCGTAATATAAAAAGGATGACTTTAATGTCATTATAAGAGCTGATTATTAGAAATGAAGGTCTTAGTGAGTCCTACACCGGTCAGGAGTTGGCTAATATATCCACATCAAGCAAGTCCCAAATCGTGCACTGAGCAGAGGCATTTTATGATAATAGAATTTGGTTACATTTCTGTTATTTACACTTTTCCTTTCCATGTTTTTTCTCTTTTTGGCTTCCGCATATTCCCTTTCTGTTAGGATGCATTTTGTTGGATATATATAGGTGATCCCCTTCCTCATATTGTATTACAGAATCAATGAGAATTATCAGTTTTCTCTAAGCTTTCCTCTTATCTTATTTTACTTTTATGGTATCAAGAGCTCGTTGTTTCAAGAGCTCAGGAAATTTCCGCCACCATGGCTAGAGGTGGTGGTAGTGGTGGTGCTTCCAATCATCCTCCCCCTCCTCCTCCTACCGATCCAGCCCTCAATCCTCTCAGTGTTTTCTACATTCATCCAAATGAAAACCCAACTACCCCCCTTATTTCTCATCTCCTCAACCTTAAGAACTATCATAGCTGGGCTCGAGCCATGAAACGTTCCCTCATTTCCAAAAATAAGTTAAAATTTGTGAATGGTTCTCTTCCTATGCCTTCAACCTTTGATCCCAGCTTTGATGCTTGGGAACGTTGCAATAACTTGGTGTTATCTTGGATATTTAGCTCTGTTGAACCGACGCTTGCACAAGGGATAGTCTATCTTGAGGTTGCTGCTGTTGCCTGGAAACTCTTGAAAGATCGATTCCCACAAGTTGATCGTGTACGCATATTTGATTTACAGCAAGAAATCTCCAATCTCAAGCAAGGTACAAATTCAGTTACTCATTTCTTCACTGAATTAACCACTCTGTGGGAAGAGCTCGAGAATTTTCGTCCATTGCCTGCTTGTTCTTGTACTGTTAGCTGTGTTTGTGTTACTGGTCACATAGGAAAAGACTATAGAGCTGAAGATCTCATAATGAAATTTTTAAGTGGTTTGACTGATGATTATGAAGTGGTTACTACTCAAATCCTAATGATGGATCCATTTCCTGATATTAACAAAACTTTGAATCTGGTTGTTCAACATGAAAGGAGAATTTCTTCTTCTTCTTCACTAGATAGTGCTTCAGTTTTGGAAGATACACAGGTCTTTGTTAATGCAGCTGAGGGTAGAAAAACTTTCAATCGAGGCAGAGGAGGCTATAGTAATCACTTTGGTAGAGGTTCTAATAATTCTGGGAGAGGAACTATCAAGGTTTGCAATTATTGTGGTAGAAATGGCCACACAGTTGATGTTTGTTACAAGAAGCATGGGTACCCCTCTGGATTTCGTGGCAGAAATACTATCTCCTCCAACAATGTCATTGGAGAGCACTCTGAAGCCTGTGGTGATGATAGGCTCACCATCAATTCTGGAAATGAGACTTCACATCAAGTTTCCTTAACTCCTGAGCAATTCAAAGCATTCATGTCCTTGGTTCAACCTTTTGTTTCGACTAGCACTTCACCTTCTCAAGTTGCAGCAGTTTCTACTACCCAGCAGGTCCATCCTCCTGAGAATTCTGTTTCCACCTATACAGGTACTTGTTACACTTTAGCCCTTAAGCAATCCACCAAATCTTCTTGGATTTTAGACTCAGGAGCAACAGATCACATCTGTTCAGATAAGTCCATGTTTTCTTCACTTCATCCTCTCAGTCATAATAGTCCTACTGTTAAACTACCAAATGGTAGTTTGACTTCTGTACACATATTGGAACTGTTCAATTCACCAGTACCTTGCTTCTTTCACATGCCTTATACTTACCTGATTTTTCCATAAACTTGATTTCTGTTTCCAAATTGCTTGCCTCTCTTAATTGTATCCTGACTTTTTCTCCAACCACTTGTTCTATTCAGGACTTGACCACTTTGAGGACGATTGGTTCAACTAAGTTGATAGATGGATTGTACTACTTACATGCAGAAGTTTGTCCCTCTATAGAAAACCAGCATCAAGCTCACAACATTACCACCACTGCTTCTTACTTCCCTGCCTCAGCTATTTGGCACTTTAGACTAGGGCATTTATCTTCTTCTAGGATGGATTTACTTAATACCTTGTATCCAGATTTACTTCCTTTCAATCAAAAGTACACTTGTGATGTTTGTCATTTTGCCAAACAAAAGAAATTACCATTTTCAATCAGTGCTCATAATGCTTCTAAACCTTTTGATCTAATACATATGGATATTTGGGGACCTTATAAAACTACTACCATTGAAAAACATAGATATTTTTTAACCATTCTGGATTATTGCAGCAGATTTCTTTGGATCATTTTTATGAAACACAAATCTAAAGTTGCCACTCATGTCAAAAATTTTGTGAAAATGATTGAAACTCAGTTCAATGTAACCATTAAAACAATTAGAACATATAATGGTCATGAATTCTTTCTACATTCTTTTTATCAATAAAAGGGAATTTTACATAAAAAAATCATGTGTTGAAACACCCCAACAAAATGGTAGAGTAGAAAGAAGGCATCAACACATCTTAAATGTTGCTAGAGCCCTCCTTTTTCAATCCCACTTACCTAAAACTTTTTGGGGCCTGGCAGCTGCACATGCAGTGCTTTTAATTAATAGAATTCCTACTCCTTTGTTACAGGGTAAGTCACCTTATGCCTTACTTTATGGGACACAACCTGATTTGTCTCACCTAAAGGTCTTTGGTTGCTTGTGCTACATCTCAACACTTAGCAATCATAGGTCTAAATTTGACTTGAGAAGTCATAAGTCTGTTTTTGTTGGATTTAAAGCTGGTACAAAAGGCTATTTGGTATATGATTTGCACACAAATAAATTGGTTCTTTCCAGGAATGCATCCTTTGAAGAATTTATTTTCCCTTGGTCTAAATCTGCTACCACATCTGTTACCCCAACGTCACCCATGTGCCTCACACATCCTATTTCTTCTCCTCCCTCACCACCTTCCCCTCACCCACATTCCCCTCCCACCTATTCTTCTCCAGGCCCTGCTGTTTCCTTGCCTTTATCTCCCACACCATCACCACCTCCTACAAACAGAAAATCCCTGAGGACTAAACACAGACCTGCATATCTGCAAGACTATATTTTCAATTTATCTATCATCTCTCAGTAGGATCAATCAGGTTCTCCCTTTCCTCTCCCTTCTTTTGTTTCATTTGCAAATCTGTCCCACTCACATGCTTTGTACAGCTCCCTCCTTAGCTCAGATAAGGAACCTGCTACATACAGTGAAGCTAGTCAAATAGACTGTTGGAGACAGGCCATGGCTGCAGAGATTTCAGCTCTTGAACACAATGGAACTTGGTCTATTGTTGATCTTCCTCCTGGTGTTATCCCCATAGGAAGCAAGTGGGTTTATAAAATCAAGAGGAAGGCTGATGGTACAATTGAAAGATACAAAGCTAGGTTGGTTGCTAAAGGATATAACCAGATTGAGGGCCTAGATTACCTTGATACATTTTCTCCAGTTGCTAAGATCACCACAATCAGGACCATCCATGCCTTGGCTGCTCTTTATCATTGGCATCTTCACCAATTGGATGTCAATAATGCCTTCTTGCATGGTGATCTTAAGGAGGACATTTACATGTGTGTCCCACAAGGTATGGTTGTTTCTTCTCCCTCAAAAGTTTGCAAGCTTACTAAATCCTTATATGGTCTCAAACAGGCAAGTAGACAATGGTATGACAAGTTGTCTCTGTTGGACAAGTGGCCTCACTAACTTAAGAGGGGGGTGAATTAAGTTATTCAAGACTATCTAATCTTTTCGATTAATGAATTATCTTTCCCTAATTATACTTAAAAAGTTCTTTTCAAAGATGAAGAATGAATGTTAATGCTTAATATAATGAAATTGTAAATGCAATAAGTAAGGTAGAGTTAAGGGAAGAGAGATTGCAAACACGATTTATACTGGTTCGGCCAATCCACTTGCCTACGTCCAGTCCCCAAGTACACACTTGAGATTTCCACTATTCTTGTAAAACCCTTTACAAGAGATGAACACTCACACACCTTGGAACCCCTTCCCTTGTGTTGAGTTTCACCAACAAACCACGAGAGGCACCCTCTCTTAATCACACAGTATGAGAAGAAATTGTTTGAACAATATGAACTCTCTTTTAGAGTAGATAATACAACTTGAAGTTCCTATAAGAATCCTTAATAATTTGCAAGTGTTTTGGCCAAAATGATTCTTAAAGAGATTTCTCACTTTTTGTTATTTCACATTGTAATCTACTGATTTTTTCGAAATGAAGACACATATATATAAGGATGAAGATGAAACATTGTAATCCTTGATTAAAAGTCATGTCTCTTCAAGAATTTCAAAAACAGAACACTGGTAATCGATTACAGGTTTTGGTAATCGATTACACAGTTCAGTTTTGCGAACCGTTGTGCCTGAAATATCAAATTTGAATTTCCTGCACTCTGGTAATCGATTACAGGTTTTGGTAATCGATTACCAGAACCAAAATTTCATTCCAGAAGTTGAATGCTTGCTGGTAATCGATTACATTCCAACTGGTAATCGATTACCAGTTCAAAATATTTATTTTGAACTTAATTTTGGTTCATAAAACATTTTTGCATAAACTTTATTTTAAAGGCCAAATTACTTGCAAAGTCTAGAATTCTTTTAACACTTTATCTAACTAGACTAATACTTATCTAACATCACTTGTAGTCTTGATCTTGTATTGACCTTTGCTCCTTGCTCTTTTTCTTTCTTTTGCCAAATTCTTTTTGTCAATCTTGTGAACTCATTTTCTTTCCATTGCCATCATCAAAACCTGCATATAATATATCTACAAGTATATGCATCTACAATCTCCCCCTTTTTGATGATGACAACCATCTTTAAGGGAAGAAAGAAAAAAATAGTTTCAAGTATACATATATCAATCATTTCCCCTTTTTGTCTCCCCCTTAGTATTTGTCTTTTTAGAATTATTTGGGGATACAATGAAATTTCAATTTCATAGTCTTTTCCTTTCCTTTTCTCTCCCAAATAAACTTTTTTTTTTAAAATCTCATAACATAGAGTTCTTTCCCTTTCTCTCCCCCTTTGGCATCATCAAAAAGAATCCAAGAGCATCAAATATATACTAAACAATATATATCCAAAGTATTAACCAAATAGTGTATCTTTTAATTTAGAGAAATCTAAGATTCCTAACTCTCTTCTAATTTATTTCCAAATAACCATTTAGATCCTATAATTTGAATGATCACTTGGTCTATCAACTAGTTTCCATACATGATTTCTTTTTAAATTGATTTAATTTTTCTTTCATAGCAATAATCCAATGTTTATCTTTTAAGGCTTCATCAATATTTTTATTTCAATTTTATAAACAAAAGCCATATATATCTTCAAGAGAGAGTCTAGTTGTTACCCCTTTTGAAAATTCTCCAATGATGTTGTCAAGAGGATGATCTCTTTAAAGTCTTTTACTCTCTTGAAAAATCCATGTTGATTTCTTTGTTGTTGTCTCCATAAATGATATGTTCATTGTTTTTGGGAGTAATGTTGATAAATTTTGAAGTATCTCCCTTCATGTGCTTGGAGCATCCACTATTAAGTTACCATTGAGAATGCCTTTCCATCAAGCACACCTACAACACAATTCTTAACTTTTGGTACCCATATCATCTTGGGTCCTTGAATGTTAGTTTTCACCAAAGATCCTTTAGGGATCCAAACCATATTTTTAAGATTTGCAGCATTCTTTCTAAAATAACAGTTTGATGCACTATGACCCTTCTTTCCACAATAAAAACATGTTAAGAATGATGAACTAGTGGATTATGCATGTATAAAGAAATTTTTATAATTCTTTTGTTGAGTTTGAGGATTATATCCTAATCCTGCTTTATCAAACACACACCTTTGATTTCCCAAAATAACATCTAAATTGTTTTTACCAAAGGTGAACTTTGTAAGAGTAGTATTTAACTTTTTAATTTCTTCTTGATGTTTTAGGCATGATGTACAAGGATGAGTTTGTTTAATCTTTTCCAAATCAATGATAAAACATAAATTTTCATTTTCAGAATTCACTACTTTAAGTTCATTTTTAAGTTTTTCTAAATCTTCATTTAATTTTGAAATTTCTTTTTCAAGTTTTGTAGTGGTTTTCTTATAAGATAAAACTAATTTTGCTAACTTAAATGATTCTTTATGTAAATCATTAAATGCTTCTTGTAATTCATCAAATGAAATGGATGCATCATTGTTAGAAGATGTTACCTCTTCTTCACTTTCGTAGTCTTTGGCCATAAGTCCTAGATTGACTGTTTCATTCTCTGAGTCACTGGAACTTAAGTCATTATCATCCCAAGTGATGTAGGCTTTCTTTCCTTTCTTATCTTTGAAAGTCTTCTTGTTTGATTTTTCCATTCTCTTCTTGTATATGGAACAATCCATTCTTAGATGCCCTGGTTGGTTGCATTCAAAGCATTTTTGGATTGACTGAGTATCTTCTCCTTTCTTCTTTGTGTTGGGTATAGGTCTTCTTCTATTTCCTCTATTCTTTAGAAATCTGTTGAACCTTTTGACAAATAAACTGAATTCTTCGTCATCATCTAAGTCCTCATCTTCAATGATGTCTTCTTCCTCATGGACGATTGATGATGAAGCTTTGAGAGCGATACTCTTCTTGCTTCTATCATTCTCTTCATTTTGATTTAGTCTCATCAACTCCAATTCATGTTCTTGAAGCTTTCCAAATAGTGAATGAAGTGACATTGTTGTAAGATCTTTGGATTCTGCAATTGCTGTCACTTTTGGCTGCCACTGCCTATTCAAACATCTTAAAACTTTGTTAATTAAGTCTTCATTTGGAAAACCTTTCCTAATGATGCAAGATGATTAACAATATGGGTAAATCTCTTTTGCATTTCTTGAATACTTTCATTTTGATTCATTCTAAATAGTTCATATTCATGTGTGAGAGTGTTTATTCTAGATCTTTTTACATCACTAGTTCCCTCATGAGTTACTTCCAATGTATCCCACATTTCTTTTGCACTTTTGCAATTAGAGACTCTAAAATATTCATCAATTCCTAGTGCAGATGTGATTATATTTTTAGCCTTCAAGTTATATTGAACTTTTCTTTTATCCTCTTCACTCCATTGATCCCTAGGTGTTATCTTAACTTCTTCCCCTAGTTGCATTGAAGGAATAAATGGTCCATTTTCAACAGCATCCCAAATGTTTAGATCAATTGACTCTATAAAGATTTGCATTCTAGACTTCCAATAGTGAAATCCTTCACCATTAAATACAGGGGGTCTATTGAAAGAACTTCCTTCACCAAACATGGAACTAGATGAGGCCATTATAGATCTTGAGGCTTCTAATCCTTAAACAAGATACAAGCTCTGATACCACTTGTTGGACAAGTGGCCTCACTAACTTAAGAGGGGGGTGAATTAAGTTATTCAAGACTATCTAATCTTTTCGATTAATGAATTATCTTTCCCTAATTATACTTAAAAAGTTCTTTTCAAAGATGAAGAATGAATGTTAATGCTTAATATAATGAAATTGTAAATGCAATAAGTAAGGTAGAGTTAAGGGAAGAGAGATTGCAAACACGATTTATACTGGTTCGGCCAATCCACTTGCCTACGTCCAGTCCCCAAGTACACACTTGAGATTTCCACTATTCTTGTAAAACCCTTTACAAGAGATGAACACTCACACACCTTGGAACCCCTTCCCTTGTGTTGAGTTTCACCAACAAACCACGAGAGGCACCCTCTCTTAATCACACAGTATGAGAAGAAATTGTTTGAACAATATGAACTCTCTTTTAGAGTAGATAATACAACTTGAAGTTCCTATAAGAATCCTTAATAATTTGCAAGTGTTTTGGCCAAAATGATTCTTAAAGAGATTTCTCACTTTTTGTTATTTCACATTGTAATCTACTGATTTTTTCGAAATGAAGACACATATATATAAGGATGAAGATGAAACATTGTAATCCTTGATTAAAAGTCATGTCTCTTCAAGAATTTCAAAAACAGAACACTGGTAATCGATTACAGGTTTTGGTAATCGATTACACAGTTCAGTTTTGCGAACCGTTGTGCCTGAAATATCAAATTTGAATTTCCTGCACTCTGGTAATCGATTACAGGTTTTGGTAATCGATTACCAGAACCAAAATTTCATTCCAGAAGTTGAATGCTTGCTGGTAATCGATTACATTCCAACTGGTAATCGATTACCAGTTCAAAATATTTATTTTGAACTTAATTTTGGTTCATAAAACATTTTTGCATAAACTTTATTTTAAAGGCCAAATTACTTGCAAAGTCTAGAATTCTTTTAACACTTTATCTAACTAGACTAATACTTATCTAACATCACTTGTAGTCTTGATCTTGTATTGACCTTTGCTCCTTGCTCTTTTTCTTTCTTTTGCCAAATTCTTTTTGTCAATCTTGTGAACTTATTTTCTTTCCATTGCCATCATCAAAACCTGCATATAATATATCTACAAGTATATGCATCTACAGTCTCTTTTTCTCATTGGCATTGGCTACCACCAGGCTACAACAGATCATTCCTTGTTTCTTAAATTTAATGGTTCTTCCTTTACTGGGATACTCATTTATGTAGATGATGTACTTCTATTTGGGAACACTCTTATAGAATTTAGCTTTGTCAAAAGCAAACTTCATGATGCCTTTGGGATCAAAGATCTGGGAACACTTAAATATTTTTTGGGTATGGAAGTTGCACATTCTTCATCTGGCATCTCCTTATGTCAAAGAAAATACTACATTGATTTATTGGAAGATAGCTGCCATCTTAATTGTAAACCAGCCTCAACTCCACTTGACCCTGCATTCAAGCTTCATCAGGATTCTGGTCCAAGTTTTCCAGACATTTCCTCTTACAGAAGATTGGTAGGTAGGCTCCTATACCTTACTTCCACAAGACCTGATATATCTTTTGCCACACAGTAGGTTATCCAATTTATGAGCTCACCCACTGTCACACATCATAAGGCTGCCTTAAGAATCCTTAGATACCTCAAAGGAAATCCTGGTCTCGGATTGTTTTTCCCACGTGACACCAGGCTGCAATTACAGGGATATTCTGATGCGGATTGGGGAGGCTGTAGAGACTCAAGAAGATCAATCTCTGGTCACTGCTTCTTTCTTGGAAATTCATTGATTTCTTGGCGTGCTAAAAAGCAACCCACAGTTGCTAGATCTTCAGCTGAGGCTGAATACAGGGCCCTGGCTTCAGCAACTTGTGAGCTCCAATGGTTACATTATCTCCTTCAAGACCTTCAAATCACTTGATGCAAACCACCTGTGCTGTTTTGCGATAACTAAAGTGCCATTCATATTGCCAATAACCCAGTCTTCCATGAAAGAACAAAACACCTTGAGATAGACTGTCACTTAGTTCGAGAGAAACTGCAATCTGGATTTCTGAAACTTCTACCAGTGTCTTCCAGCAACCAAGTAGCAGACTTCTTCACAAAGGCTTTGCTTCCAAAGCATTTCAATACCTTTCTTTCCAAGCTCGGAGTATTGAACATTTTTTCATCCTCCAGCTTGAGGGAGGCTATTAGAAATGAAGGTCTTAGTGAGTCCCACACCGGTCAGGAGTTGGCTAATATATCCACATCAAGCAAGTCCCAAATCGTGCACTGAGCAGAGGCATTTTATGATAACAGAATTTGGTTACATTTCTGTTATTTACACTTTTCCTTTCCATGCTTTTTCTCTTTTTGGCTTCCGCATATTCCCTTTCTGTTAGGATGCATTTTGTTGGATATATATAGGTGATCCCCTTCCTCATATTGTATTACAGAATCAATGAGAATTATCAGTTTTCTCTAAGCTTTCCTCTTATCTTATTTTACTTTTACTGATATCAAACATTATTCAGAAAGATCTTGAAATAAAAAATATGAATACATAGATAATGAAAATAGAAAAGGATGAGGAGGAAAAAAGGAAAGAAGATAAAAGAATTAATTGGCCAAAAGCGTGAGAGACAGGTGCAAGACCTCAGAGACACCACTTGGTTTTGGGGACAAAAAACCATTGAAATTATTGAATGAAGAAAAAACCTTTGCTTTTACTTTGACCCCTCTCTCTCTCTCCAAAGGCTAAGCTACCAGGAGCTCTCTATCTATCTACGGTGCTTCTCTCTTCCTTTTTTTTTTCTCCCACTGCTAAAGCAACGTATTGGAACCCTTATTTTACAATTTGTTATAAGGAAATCCTAGGATAGGATTCCAATACAACGAAGCTGAGTTCCGATCCTTGAAATAAGGTACTCTTTTGGGCTCATCGTCTTGCATTTCTTCTCATACTGTGTTTGCTCCTTAGCCCTTCTTCTCAACATTTTTTTCGTATCTGGATCTCTCTCTTTGGATCTGCTTCAGATTCCACCCAAAACCATGCTTCCTTGATCAAAACCTTCAATTTGTGCGAGATTCATTCTGATGGGGACCCAACTGTCACACCGTTTAACAATGGTGTGTTGTCTTCCTGGTGACTCGGCTAAACCACAACAAAAAAACTTAATGAACCACTGCAAGGTCGATCCACAGCAAAAAAGGGTCGGTGTACAGTGAAAAACGGAATGAACAATGGCAAACTACGAACCAAAAAATGTTGGATGCACAACAATAGACGCACACAGCTGTGGTACGATAGAAGGATGATGCTAGAGATGCATTTAAAGGATTTATTAAGTGGACACAGTTTCCCCCAATTGAGTATGGACGCCTTTTCACGGCGTAGGAGCAACATGCAAACAGGGGATGAGCTGCTTAGTCACTGGACATGCGGCAACTGACCGTGGTCTCACTGGACACACGGCAACCAATCGTGGTCCTGGAGAATTCTTGACAAGTGACTCATGAAATAAATTATGGCATGAACAGTGAAAAGTTTCTTTGCAAAAAATGGTGAGTGTACAATAATAGATTTCCTCAAAATGCCGAGTCTTGTCAATAAACGTCGAGTCTTTTGTTCGCTTTCGTTCACCTTGTTGGAGTACTTCCATCATAGGTCCAGTTTGCTGTCATGTAGGCTATGAACAAGGGCAAATTTTGAAGTATATTGCTTCTAATTAAGATTATTAGGGTGTATATATTTTTATTTGTTTTTATCTATACTCTTAACTTAAAATACTATTTAAAAATAATTAAGAGAAATTATTTTTATCAACATAAATTTTATATGCATGGAGAGATAGGTTTTGAAGATAAAATTCGTTCTAGATAGCCACACTATAATGATCGGAATTGAACCTTTGAACATTGAAAAATGAGATTAGACCATCATACATCTAATCTGAATAATCGTTACAGTAAAAGAAAATCAATTTTTAACGGAAAAAGAAAATCAATTTATATAGACTATATTTAGAATATAATTGAATTAAGTCGTCCTCATCATTTTGTAAGTTGTAACACTATTGTCAACAATAAAAAAAAACAAATACCATGGTTTTGTCCAAAAATAAAAAAAATATTAAAATTAGCCGTCTTCTTCAATCTTTCCTTACAAGCTCATCTCCGACCGCATGCTTACCGTATATGCTGACCGCCGGTGATATTACTCAAAACTTTGTGACACTGTGGCCACTATTGTAACCTTTATACTATGACACCTCACAAATTGACATTCCCTCACGATTCTAACGGTTACGGCCTAAACCTAATGCCCAATAGCCAATATGGCTCATATCCTATATTATTATCATATTCATGAATATATAATAATATCCGTGCCATATCTGCAATTATATCCATGATATCTCTCAATATATGAAATATAATTATAATATCTATAATTGTATGATTACACCTGCAGACTTACCCCTTTTACGCAAAGGCCCACTTACCGTATTTATACAGGGAAAACCCCTATAAATGGGGATCACTTACAGATCATCAGGTACACAATCTTACTCAGTCAATCACTTTGACTATTCTATCTATCTGACTTGGGCGTCGGAGTCCCTTTGCAGGTAAACCCCCCCTCGGGTCCAACTCGGATTCTATCCTCCACAACCCAGATCCGAATCCAACTTCTCTCGTGCTGACTCAGGCCCAGGTTCGAGTTCTATACCAGAACATTTGGCGCTAGAAGGAGGGTCTCCCCTTCTCCAGCATGACGGTCACAACCTGTCGCCAGACTACAAGGGTCCGTCCTCAACCAAAATCGATGGATGGGTGGAGGATCTCAGACCCCAGGATGAACTAGCGGAACAAGAAGGAACCTCACAGCCTCATAATCAAAAGGGGGCACGCGAGGAAGATCACCAACCCGACCCCCGAGACGAGGTTATTCGACGCCTCGAGGCCCAACTCAGGGAATTCCAAGAGCAACGCCAACAGTCTCTCTGTGAACCGCAGCCGAGAACAGCTGGAGAGCCGACCGCGAGCCACATCGAGGAACGCCTCCGACACTTGGAGCGCAGCATAAACCCACAACCTCAACCCACGATTCAATCTCGGCACGCTTCAGAACGAGATCACCACGAGGTTCTGTAACCGAAAGGCATGGCTCATCCGACTCCATTCAGACATCCTTTTTCTGAGAGGTTAGCCCGGGTCGAGATCCCTAAGCACTATAGAGGTGCCCTTCCCATTGAAACCTTCAATGGCACCACAGACCCGGTCAAGCATCTAGACGCCTTCACCAACGAAATGCTTTTTATTGGTGCTCCAGAAGATGTCATCTGTCGCTCATTCCTAAGAACTTTGAAAGGAGAGGCCTTAGCCTGGTTCAAAACTCTCCCCTTGGGATCCATAGATTCATGGGACGACTTGCAATCCACCTTCCTGGGACGCCTTACAATCTCTACTGAGATCCCCAGGGACCAATTCACACTTTCCAAAGTCAAACAACATAAGGATGAACCTCTCAGGACTTTTCTATCTCGGTTCTACAAGGAATGTGCTCTTATCCCAGACCTAACCGAGAATGTTCAACTCGTATGCGCCGTCTCGGCCCTCTCACCAGGTTCACCACTCGTTGTCTCCCTTTCAGAGGAACCGATCTGATCTATGGAGCAATTCAGGCAACGTTTACACAAGTACGTGGGAAGAGAAGCCCATCCGGCTGCTGCTGCCAAACATGACAGTCATCAGAGGCAGGACCGAGACTCATATCACGACCAACACAAGGGAAAGGTCAGAGGACACCACCAGCAAGATCAACGGCGGCCCCCTAAAGGTCGATACAACAACTATGCCTCTCTGAACACTAACCCAGGGAAGATTTTGAAGGAAGTGATGCACATTGAGCTGGCCGACATACCCAAACCCCCACCACTCAAAGCTTCAGCTCAAAAGGACAAGTCAAAATATTGCTCGTTCCATGAAGGCTATGGACATAATACTGATGAGTGCATACAGCTGCGCGATCTCATCGAACAGCTCATTCGCGACGGCCGACTTGGTCGTTATGTGAAGAAGAACCGATCCCAGGGAGGATATCGGAAGAATGAAGACCGGAAGAGATCCCATAGTCCAGAGGGAGGAAATGATAAGAAAAGAAAACGTTCCACATCCCCCAAAAGGTACGACAACAAGGAAGATAAAGCCGGCTCCAGCACCCACACTACTCAGGCCACACCAAGGGTGTGGATCAACATGATTTCAAGTGGATTTGTTGGTGGAGGACTATCAAATAATTCAAGAAAGAGACACCTCCGAGAAGTCTACAGTGTCGAACAGTCCGACATGAAGACAGCAGCCAAAAGACCCCCAAACCCGGTCATAACCTTCTCAGATGAAGACTTTTTTGATGATGTGATAGAGCACGACGATCCCTTTGTCAATCGCTCCCTAATTGGGGACAGTGATGTCGGACGCATTTTTGTTGACCAGGGCAGTTCAGCCGACATCCTCTTCTACAGGACTTACACCCAATTACTGCTACCCCCAGAGTCACTCCTGCCCTATTTAGGAGATTTGGTGGGCTTTTATGGAGAAAGGATCCAACCCAAGGGATACCTTCAGACTACACTCAGAGTCGGCTCTGATACCCAGAACAAAGTCGTCTCGATGAAGTTCTTGATAGTTGACTGCCCCAGCCTGTACAATGCCATACTCGGACGTCCTTCTCTGAATGCCTTGGGAGCGGTCATTTCCACCAAACACTTGGTGATGAAGTTCCCGGACCGAGATGGTAAAGTAATCACAGTCCAAGGAGACCGGGCAGAAGCAAGGAAATGTTACAATGCCGCTCTGACCATCCTGCCCGCGTCTCAACCAGAGAAGACAGTATCCAGAGGCCAAGTCCATTTGGTAGATCTCGACCCCAGAGCCAAATCTGATCCCAAAGGATGAGATAGAATCGAACCGGCTGCAAAGACGAAACCTTTTCAGATTGGAGCCTCTACTGAACAAACAACCAAAATCGGCTGTGACATGGACCACACCATGGAGAAAAAACTAAAGGAATTACTTTCCAAGAACTCCGACCTCTTCGCGTGGACCTCAGCCAACATACCAGGGATTGACCCCACCTTCTGCCATCATAAACTTTCTGTTGACCCCAATGCCAAGACGGTCGCCCAGAAAAAGAGGAAAATCGGCCTTGACAGACAGCAAGCAGCAAACCAGCAGGTGGAGGAACTGCTCAAAGCCAAGTTCATCAGAGAATGCAAGTACGTCACTTGGTTATCCAATGTCGTCCTTGTAAAAGAGTCCAATGGCAAATGGAGAATTTGCGTAGACTACACAGACCTGAACAAAGCTTGCCCCAAAGATCCTTTTCCTCTCCCCAACATCGACCAACTGGTCGACAATTCTTCAGGGTACCGTTGGTTATCCTTCATGGACGCCTACTTAGGCTACAACCAAATACCCATGGACCAGTACGATGAAGAGAAGATGGCTTTCATCACCGACAAAGGCATTTACTGCTACACCATGATGCCCTTTGGTCTGAAGAATGCCGGTGCCACATACTAGAGAATGATGACCAAGGTTTTTGGAGACATGATGGGCAAAACAGTTGAAGTCTATATAAACGACATCATAACCAAGACTGTTAAGGGAAAAGACCATATAGCCGACTTAGAATCAGTCTTTGACCGACTCCGAAAGCACAACATGAGACTCAACCCTCTCAAGTGCTCCTTCGGCGTACCATCAGGACATTTTCTGGGGTTCCTCCTTTCCAACAGAGGAGTTGAAGCAAACCCGGACAAATGCAAAGCCATGTTGGAAATGAAAAGCCCGACTTGCATCAAAGAAATCCAGCAACTCAATGGAAGAATCACTGCCCTCAGCCGATTCATTCCCAAGGCAGCCACAAGGTCCCTTCCCTTCTTTCAGCTCCTGCGCAAGGGAAAATCCTTCACCTGGTCGGACGAGTGCGAAGCCGCCTTTCAAGAACTCAAGCAGACTCTAGCAAATCCCCCCATCTTGGTGAAACCAGCCCCAAGAGAACATCTATACCTCTATATCTCCATAACCAACCAAGCCTTAAGCTCAGTTTTGATCAGGGAAGAAGGGCGCGACCAATTCCCCATCTACTTCATCAGCAAACACTCCAGGGGGCCGAGGTAAGATACCAAAAGTTGGAGAAAGCCGCTCTGGCCGTCTTAACCACAACTCGCAGACTGTGACATTATTTTCAAGGACACAAAGTCATGGTTTGAACCGACTTATCTCTCAGACTCGTCCTTCACAAGCCAGACCTCTCAGGACGCTTAACAGCCTGGGCTCTGGAGCTATCTGAGTTCGACATCCAGTTCGAAAGTCGTACTGCTCTCAAAAGCCAGATCTTAGCCGACTTCGTAGCTGAGATGACCCACCCTGAAAACACACCAAGTTCAGAATGGACCATCTTTGTGGACGGTTCATCCAACAAGAAGGGCGCTGGAGCCGGGATAGTCTTGGAAAGACCCAATGGAATTTGCATTGAAAAATCTCTGAAGTTTGAATTCTCTACTTCAAACAACCAAGCAGAATACGAGGCATGTATAGCCGGTTTGTTGATGGCAAAGGAAGTTGGGGCCAAAAAGGTCTTCGTGTGCAGCGATTCCTTGCTGATGGTATCCCAGATCAAAGGAGAGTATCAGGCCAAGGAGCCACTACTGCAAAGGTACTTGGAGAAAGTAAAACTTTCAAGTGACGGTTTTGAAGAAATCACCTTCCAACACGTCCCAAGGGCCGAAAACACTAGAGCCGACATACTCTCCAGGTTGGCAAGCACCAAGAAACTAGGAAACAACAAGTCAGTTCTCCAAGAGGTCATCTCGACTCCAACAATTTCAGAACCGGCTATCCTAGCAATTGAAGAGTCTGAATCATGGATAAGCCCCATCAAGACTTACATCTTGACAGGCAAACTCCCTGAGGACGAAAAAGAAGCCAGAAAACTTAGACGACTAGCATCCCGGTTCACGGTTGTTAGGGAAAAGTTGTACAAAAAGGGTTTCTCAACCCCCCTGCTCAAATGTGTGGGAGACAGCGAGGCCAAATACATCCTGGCCGAGTTTCATGAAGGCAGTTGTGGAAACCACCAAGGAGGAAGAACACTCTCAAGAAAAGAACTCAGGGTCGGATATTACTGGCCAATCCTGATTCAGGATTCCATGGACTTTGTCAAGAAATGCGAAGTGTGCCAGAAGAACGATCTCGTCCACCATCAACCCTCTTCTGAACTAACTACCATGTCGATCCCTTGGCCCTTCCACCAATGGGGCATTGACATACTTGGTCCTTTCCCACCCGCTCCAGGACAAGTCAAGTTTCTAGTGGTAGCAGTGGACTACTTCACCAAATGGATTAAAGCAGAACCCCTTGCCACAATCACTTCAGCTAAGGTTCAAAAGTTCTTTTACAAGAACATCATCTCCAGGTTCGGGATCCCTCAAGCTGTAATCACGGATAATGGAACTCAATTCAATGATAGGAGGTTCAGAGAGCTCTTGTCAGGATTAAAAATCAAGCACCATTTCACCTCAGTGGAGCACCCACAAACTAATGGCCAGGTCGAGTCTGCGAACAAGGTGATCCTCAAAGCCTTAAAGAAAAGACTAGACAACGCCAAAGGCAACTGAGTAGAACAACTCGACCATGTCCTCTAGGCATATCGAACCACCCCACAGTCGTCCACCAACGAAACTCCTTTTAGACTCACCTATGGAACCGAAGCGCTCATCCTGGTCGAGATTGGAGAACCAAGTTAGAGGGTTGAAAACTTCAACCAAGACACCAATAACAAAGCCATACTTGAAGAGCTAGACCTCTTGGATGAAACTCGGGCAGTGGCACACATCCGAGATTCAACATTGAAAGAACGCCTCACGACTCGGCGCAATGCCAAAGTGATGGCCCGAAGTTTCCAACCTAGAGACCTTGTCTTGCGAAGAGCCGACATTGGAAACAAGAACGCAGCCCAAGGGAAACTTGCAGCAAACTGGGAAGGCCCCTATAGGGTTACTGAGGCAACCGGCAAGGGGGCGTACAAGATAGAAACACTCGAGGGGAAAGTCGTACCAAGATTTTGGAACTCGGACAAGCTCAAGACTTACTATTCTTAGGAAATAGTTAATAACACTTAGGAAATTTCTCTGTTTTGTTTAAAACCGGACGCGAAGAGCGTCCTAGTCGTTGAGATTCCAGTATTAATAAAACCGGATGTGAAGAGCATCCCGACTTTGAATTCTTACAGAACATCTTCAAAACAAGTGCAACTAAAGCGTTAAAAGCGTACCAACGTTAAAAGCACAAGTTCGAGATTAAAGCGTTAAAAGCGTACCAATGTTAAAAGTGCAAGTTCGAGATTAAACGTTAAAAACGTACCAACGTTAAAAGCACAAGTCTAAAATCAAGGCGTACTAACGTTAAGAGCGCAAATCGAACACACAACGAGAAAAGACAACCGAGACGGGATAAAAAAGGACTTAATAAGATTCAACCCAACTATTGTCATTACAAAACATGAAATTTCACAAAAAAGAACAAGTTAAAAACAAGGGAAGATCATCCTTCATATGGGCCGACTTCCTCGCCAGAAGCGACATCAACATACACCTTCTTCTCCATGTCGACCCGGCAGATCTTCCCCTTAAAAATTTCATATTCGGACGATGATCCTTTAACCTTCAAACCAGGGTTAAGCACTTCCAGCTGCGCCACAACATTCCCGAAGGAAGCCTTACTGATCTGCTTAGAAAGTTTCACAAGGATAGCTTTCTCGTCATTGAACTTAGCTTGTGCCTTCTGCACATTCTTCCTGACAATCTCAGTCACGGCTTCCTCAGTCATACTAGACGCTGGAGGAGCCACCTGCAATTTCTTCAAGTCATCCTTCAGCTTATTTACTTCAGTCTCAAGGGTCTTATTTTTCTCTTTGGCCGACTTGAGCCACCCCTTGTACTTCAACCTCTCCTTTTTCTCATTCCCCAAGGCCTCCTGAGCAGCCTTGAGGTCCACCAACGCCGAATCCCTCTCCGCCGTACGGGCCTCCAAATCCGAGTTGACTCGGTCAAAGTTTGGCATAATGATGGGTTTCTGGCAAGCAAACCAAAAATCCAGTAGTATAATAGTAAGAAGAGTATCGTATCCACAGGGAGCGGTTAATTTACATAGACTGTGATCTAATTATCAAGGAGAACAACAGTTTAGAGAGTATTGTTGCAGAATTGTAAATAACAGATTAAATATCAATGGAATTAGAAAGGAAGAGTTAGAGACACTTTACTTGGATTAGGATTGAACTTCATCTCATCGCACCCCTCATGTATGTCGAGACTACCTACTACTTATAGGCTTTGAACTATAACGCTGTAGACAAACTTTATTGCTAATGACCCCGAGTTACCAGGCGCCCCTCACACTCAAAGGTAATCCATGCGGGCTCTCCCAAGTGACAGACTTACCCTCGGCTTATTTTGCTCTCTTTTATTCCGTTTGTAGAAGAATTAGTTGATAAACGAGGCCTAAAGCTACAGACACATCCTCTTTAGAGTACTGTCACTACCCATCACTCATTAGATGTGAAGTCTATAAATTATTTTGAGCATTCAAACTTAACTCAAGACTTAGCATCCTTAGGTTTTAATGATTAACAAATAAAGAACAAATAAGATTATATAAGCAGGTTCTACTGAGAAAGGTATCAGTTTGTTGATTATGTTTCAGGTTGGAATATTCATCTAAAGTAAAGACTTAAGAAGAAGAAGATCAGATCAGAAGAAAAGAAATCCGAAGAAAAGAAATCCACAACAAAGATGAAGCAATTCTGAGTAAAGAAGAAATTGAAGAAGCTATGGAATATCTGAAGAATATAAAGTAAAGAATATAGAAGATTCAACTATCTGAAGACAAACTTCGTCTGAAGCATATTCTCTGAAGACTCTGAAGAACTGAAGACTCTGAAGACCTGAAAACTATCTGAAGACTTAAAGACAGTAATGAAAACTTGTCTATCGTCTGAAGAACATCTCTTGAAGTAAAGAAATGAGAAAACTCATCTATCTGAAGAATCTGTATCGTCTGAAGACGTGACTAAACCTGGAGAGCAGTTATCGTCTGAAGATATAAAGATGATCTGAAGCAATCTATGCATCTGAAGAGTGAACGTGTTAGAATAAAGAAATAATTTCTTGGGAGACGTTACTAAGTGTAAAGCACACTCCATCAAATGGACTACACTCATTTCAGCACAAAAGCTAGACATGCTTTTCCATCTCGACCAAAGTCTTGCACAAATGAGGAAACTCTGCAAAGACTTTCGGCAATGGCTGCTGCACCTGCAACAAAAGTGTTTTGTGTATGCAGACTTACTGCACCTGCGTCTGCTGCCCAGAACTGATCAGAAGACTGAGAAAAAGCAACCAGAAAGATGTTTGAATAAAATAAATTTGATTCAACTTCTTTATTCATCTACATCTCAGAAGAAGAAAAGGAAGAAGATACAAAGAAGAATGAAGCTGCAATCGTTTGAAGAAAATAATAAACATCTTATCAGAAGAAATGAGCTTATTGAAAGCATTTCAAGCTGGAGAATTGAAATAAGCTTGAAACCATTATATAAGATGAGCACATATTGAAGCTGATGAAATCACACTGAGATAAAAGCAAGCATTTGAGTATATGTGAAGAGATCAATCGTTTGAACATATAAACTCTCTGAATGCATGAAACAAATTTCAACATAGAAGAAATCAACACAGAAGCCAAGACTATATGATTCAACGAATATGATATCATATGTCTTTATTCAAGAAGAAACTGCAACAACAGCTATTGGACAAGACACTTCACTCAAAGAAGAAAGAAGAAATGGTGTCAGGAGCAAATGAAAAAGGAGTATATACAGAATAAGCAAAGGTACAAATCCAACGGATACCTCCTCATATACACTCCTAAGGAAAGCAGAAGAAATCAGAAGTCAGCTGAGAAACACAGAAGAAACATGAAGAAAGCAGAAGAGAATCAAGAGAGAGAATAAGCAAAATAATATCAAAAATATCTCTCAAAGGAGCCCATATATAGAAGTGTCAGAACAGGATCGTCTGAACACTTATTTGCTTAAGAAGAAGCAACCGTCTGAGAAGCTTTTACACAACGGCTATATGAGCCACATCATCAACAACTCAACGGTATTATGAATCATCTTCAACGGATATATTTCATCAGAACATATAAATAGCCTCAAGATTGATTTTGGAAAATATACATACACAGAGAGAAGAGTTGGTTGACTGGAGTGACAGTCAACCAGGTTGCTGACCTGTTGGTCCGTAAGTTGAGTTGTTGTTTGGATGAACAATCAACCCTGGTGGCCAAAATAACATAGAACCAAGAATGGATTGAAGCCACGAACATACCTTGGTTATTCCAATGATACGGGTGAGAATGTAACCGTGGAAACCAATGGTTGGAGAACAAGGCTGAAGCTTAAGTTCAGTATCTACTTAGCCTATTCTCAGAGGATGTCATTCCTCATATTAGAGACAGGGATTGTACTTCAATTTTGAATACTTGTATCACTGTCTTATCCTTGTACTTAGATTGTAATGTCTGTATCCTGAGTAAGTAGTCAGTAATCACTTTGTACAAGAAGAATCTGAGTTGATGGTTCTAACGAACATCAAACTTAGGTTGAATTGTAAACACTATATGTGTCTGAGAGCCTGGAGAGGCTTGGTGGAAGAAAGAATACTCTACACTTGGATAAGTGTCTGAGAGCCTGGAGAGGATTGGCGGAAGAAAGAATACTTGAGGTAGAGATTGGAGAGGCTTGATAGAAAAGACTACTGCATAAGTTTCCTGGAGAGGCAGTTGAAAACAAAGTAATACTCGGTTGGGCCTGGAGAGGCTGTGTGTGTGTTTTTGGTTAATGGAAAATCCAGTGGTGGTTTGCCCTGGGACTGGATGTAGCTCACGGGTTTGTGGGTGAACCAGGATAAATTCTGTGGCTAAGTTTTCTATCCCTTAATCTCTTTTATTTACAGCTTCTCAATTACAAAGGGGATTGAAAAGTACTTTTTCATAACAATCTTAATTCAACAATTTCAATAAAACAAGTTTTCAAAGATAATTTAACCGCAAGTCTCTCTCATATCGTTTGAAGCATTACAGAGAATGTACCTTGAAGAACCTCTGAAATAAATGTCTGAAGTGAGACTGAAAAGAACTCAGTTCAGAAATCAGAAACAGACTTCAGACGATCTTCAGTCATCTCAAGTATTTCAGAAACTGTTCTGAAGATACTCTTTGTAATAATCTTCAGAAGATACCTTGAGAAGCTTCTGTTTAAAACGATCTTAAGCTTTTAGAAGAAAGATTATTAATTTCATCTTTCTTATCTTCCACACGTTTTAATTAACTCTGATCTTAAGATTTTTTTGAACTTAGTTTATGTTATTCGGTTGTTTAATTCAAGATTTCCAAAATTAGTCAAAAAGTTTAAAACACTATTCAACCCCCCTTCTAGTGTTTCCTGTGGTTCTAACATTAGATGCATCCTTGCGTCGAATCCTGGATTGACAATCAACTAACCTTCGCTATCGGTTTATTAATACCAAGCTTAATGTTTAGATGCCCTTCATTATGGTACTCACACTACCCATCAATCATTAGTAAACACCCATGGTTCAGTCAGTGGTTAACCGAGTATTCTCATTCACTCAGAGGTTGAGTTTCCTATGTCTAGGCTCCCCCAAACTCAATCCTAGTCGCAACGTTAATTACAAACTAGCCTATAACTCCGGCGCAAGCGTGGAAGTTAGGAATAAAGCACAGAACGAGATTACCAGCACTATAATTAGGGAACTGCATAAATAAATAGATAGAGTTCAACATACACTTGGGAATGGAATCGACTACATTCAATCCTAATGGAGAGTTAACTACACGAGGTAGCCATACAAACCACCGAAGATGTTGTCACCATCTTCAATCCTTGTGAAGCGCTCCTCCTCTCCTACTCTAAACTTAGCTCTGGTGCATTATCACTGAAATAAGACTGAATTACAATAATCGTGCACACTGGATCTGGTGCAAGAGGTTCCTATTTATAGACTAGGGAAAGACAAAGCAATTTGGGGAGAAATCTATCTAAAAACGGCAACAGGAAACAAATCAGCGTAACATGCGCTTCAGGCTGCGCTACAGCGCAGGATGGAGAGCAACTTCCAGAGAGCCTGCGCTTCACCTGCGCTATAGCGCAGGGTGAAGCGCAGGTAGCGTCCTGCAGCTCCAACTTTCTCTTTTTAATCTTGATCTCTCCTCGAGACTAGTTTTGGCAGATTTGTCTTTCCTTGTTTCCCTTTTCTTGATAAAATCCTTGCATTTATTGAGCAATCTTTGATTTATTTGGGAAGCTTGTCTGCAGAATCCTTGATTGATTGTCAGTGATCTCCTCATTAATTGTCTTAAATCTTCTTCAAATCCTCTTGCAGATATCTCCCTCATTTAATGTTATTTATCCTTCAAATCAAATCTTTGCAATATCCTGCAAAAATCAGCAATATTTCTATCAAAATAGCATCAAATTCAAATCTTAGATCAATAAATACAATTTATCTAATATTTAGTAAAAATGGATTAAATTGGGGCAAAATTACCATTTTATCCTTGATAAGTGAACTAAAAAGTGCTCTAATTTATCAACTAATTTTCACTTATCACACAACATCCAGCCGCATGTACCTCAGAAATGCAGCATGCTGAAGGCATTGGCTCTCCACATCGCCCGGGTGTTCAACCATGGATACATTGTCATGGACCCACTTCAGAAAAGGGTTATATATAAGACGGTTCACCTCTGGAGTATCTAATTCCTCCTCTGAGTCGTACAGATTGATGCCCGACTCACCATCAGACTCCTCAACCCGGGGCCTCTTCTTGGCCTTAGCAGCTTTTTTCTTCTTCTGGGGACGAGGTTGTTCAGTGTTGACCCCATCCCAGCATCCTGATTGGGCTGGCCACTGAGAGTCGGCCCACCGGCACCACCACTCCCACCAGCTTGCTGAGTAAAATCGATGTCAACATGCACATCATCCTGGAGACCGGCGTTAGCATTTTGGGCATTCTGCAAAGCCCTCAGTTGTTTAAGCGCAGCATTGGCCATGGAAGCTACACAAGAAAACACAAGAATTAGTCGAGATAGACATATCAATAAAAAAACAAACTAAAAATACAAGTCTCACCAATTCTTGAACCGACACTGCGATTCGGACCATCTAAAATTTTCTTAGAGGAAAAAACCCCCACAATCCTCGACCGACTTCATCAACAAATTCTTTGCCACCGCATCTTGTGGGGACAGCGCCGACTCAGACACCTCAAAGTCGGACGGCTTCATGTCGTAATGCTTATCACTCCAATAAATTGGAAAACGTGGAGTGTTAGAAGATCGTTCCTCCCAAAACGGCTTCACGCCCTTAGCCGCCTGTACTTGGAAAAATTCTTGTTTAAACGTTATGCTTCCCCTCTTGGCTGACTCACATTATGGGGTTATCAGCTTTCGATCCTTATGCCCCCTAAAGGAAATCCACCTTTTTAACGTCTCTTTCTTTTCCCCCTTAGGATGCTTCCTCAATACTATGAAAAAATAAAAGAATAACTTTACAGAAGGGGTGAAGCCGAACTCAGACAAGATCAAATCGAAGCACCTTATGAAGGCCTAGGAGTTGGGATGCAGTTGCGAAGGAGCACACCGCAGAAACATAAGCATTCGCTCTTGAAAGTCGGTAAACGGAAGCCTCAGTTTCACTTTCGAATGGAAAAATCATAAGTATACAAAAAGGTGTATTAGTCTCGGATAAATGACACACTCGGCCCCCTCGGGGGGGGGGGAAGCACCACATTATACAATTCTTTCATCTCGGCAAAACTAAACACCTCCAGATCAAATAAACGCTCCTGGAAATGCTCTGGGCAGCCGGGGTCTATATACAGAGCAGGTACCAAGGACCTCCGGGTCCACCCACCTATACCTATCAGCCATAGGGGCACAAAATATTCTCCGTCGCGAGGCTCAACCATTTCAACACCTGCAGGGGTGATTGTATAACAACTACCCTCATCAGAACCGGGACGAATAGTGCTTGACTCATCAAAAATACTATCATACGAATCCGTCTCGGATTTTACTAAATTCTTATCATTACCGGCCCGGACAACCTCCCCAGAGGTCATATTCCTCCGCCTCAACACCTCAACCACCTCAGGACTAAGACCATCATTATCCCCACAAGATGACCGGCTCCGAGATACCCACGACTAAGGTTTCCCGGACAAAACCTCCAAGGACTCACTATCACTCATTTGCGTAAAATGAAGAAAATGAGGGAAAAGAAATACCTGAAAGTCGAATCCTGAATTCGAGTTGAGGAGCGAAAAGTCGGATCTATGTTCGAGAATAGTTTCACAGAGAGAGAATCAGAGCAAATTCAAAAGCAAAGTGACGAAGTGTAATTTTTTCATCACCTATTTATAAGGCCGAAAAGGCCCATAACCGCTACAGCCCAGGAAGTCGAACCGTCGTGACCCAATACCAAAGCGACACGTCACCTGGGATACGAAGTGTCACAGACAACTGAAACGATTAAGGAAAAATGAAACGTCGCAACGGTATGTCAGAGGGAGATCCGTCCCGGTTCAATCCATGCAAATATGACTCGTCTCGAACTTGTGAAAATAGTCGAAACGCATCTCGAACCATCGCACCAACAAAGAAATATTCAAGTCACACCAGATCCCAAACATTGATCCCCAGTAAAACATTAAGTCCCAGAGGCATCTCAGCCCATGAGGACCGCCTTGGATCATCCCGAACGAAATGCATCTCGAACCCACACAGGCATTGTTTAACTCGTCTCGGACCAAGGGATCACATACCTCAAAGACGGTCTGAACGAACAACAGTCGTCCCGGACGCAACAGAGAAATATACCAGAGCTCAAAGTCATCCTCTTCGAAGACTAGAGTTGGGGGGGCTTCTGTTACGGCCTAAACCTAAGGCCCAATAGCCAATATGGCCCATATCCTATATTATTATCATATCCATGAATATATAATAATATCCATGTGTAATATAACCATATCTGCAATTATATCCATGATATCCCTCAATATATGAAATATAATTATAATATCTATAATTGTATGATTACACCTGCAGACTTACCCCTTTTACGCAAAGGCCCACTTACCGTATTTATACAGGGAAAACCCCTATAAATGGGGATCACTTACAGATCATCAGGTACACAATCTTACTCAGTCAATCACTTTGACTATTCTATCTATCTGACTTGGGCGTCGGAGTCCCTTTGCAGGTAAACCCCCCGGGTCCAACTCGGATTCTATCCTCCACAACCCGGATCCGAATCCGACTTCTCTCCTGCTGACTCAGGCCTAGGTTCGAGTTCTATACCAGAACACTAACCTTGCCTCAGTCGTCCACCATTCGTTAGAGTAAAACATAGATCTTCTCCTTTTGCACAGAAAATACATCTCAAGGCCACTATTAGACTTACCCTTCTCACTATTGTTCAATGCCTCTCAACCACCTCAGGATCTGCTTAAAATAAAATAAAATAAAAACCACCTCAGGATCTCTCTGCAATTTCCCAAGACTTTTTACGGAACTACTTATTAAATGAATATAAACATGGATTGCCCCCTCATCTGGTTTGGCAGTCTTCAATCTGAGGCTTCCATTTTTTAAAATATTATATCTATGGTTCTCATTACTTATGTACCAGTACAAGTTTTATTAACTTGTGTACCATAAAATTTACCTTCATTGTTTGTCTAGACTTTGGGTATTATTACAAATTAAGTACTAATAGTACACAATAATTTCGATGAAAAAAAAATTTTTTTTCGTTATTTTTTTGGTGCAAGACCCCAGGTATCCTCCACAGGAGGCAACCTGTCGAGCCGGGTAGGACCTGTGTGGGCGGCAAAGCCCTAAACTTGTTTTTCGTTATTTTTTTCATTATTTGTAACTAGATTGTGAATTTCGGATTCTCAAATTTGTTTATTCCATTTGTAAGTTTGTACGTACCTTAGGATCCGGTTATTGTACACAAGTTGAAAAACTTAAACTTGTGTACCATACAACTAAGTTCCGTTGATATGACACTGTGTTCGTTGGAGCACTCAGATTGATCAAGGAAATGCCGGTAACATATTCTTGATTCAATAATTCATATTTGTTGTTTAGTCCTCGCTTATCTCTATTATTTTTATTACTCCATTACTTTACTTTATTGTATATTAAAACACCGAAAAGTGCTAACAAAACATTCTTTCCAACATACTTCTTGTACTTAGTTGAAATCACATGTGTCCGGCTATATTGGGAGTGAAACCAACATAATTGATGAGACAAATGTGAATTTTAACCAATCGCATAAAGTGTGTTGAAAAAAGTGTGTTATAAAGTGTATCGGTAGCACTTCTCTAGAACATTTCGCCTAATAAACGCGCGTGGTTCTTTTTCCTTTGTTTGTTTTTTTTAAATTACTCCTTTAAGACAATGATTCACTTTTATATTTTTTTAATTTATTTTTTCACATTTATCTATTATTACTTGCATTCTTATTTTTTTGTTTTATTATATAAAAATATATATTAAGAAACAATAAATATGTTGATTTGTATTAAATTTATATTTTCACTTATCATCTCTTTTATTAAAGGAAAAAGTATAAAAAATTAATTAATACTCTATTCAACTTCTAAATGGAAAATGTAAATAAAAAAGGGGAAAAATATGTTTTCCGTCCATATAGTTTCGGTCAACTTTAGTCTCCGTCCCTAAACTTTAAATCCTGTGTTTTTTGTCCCTATACTTTCTAAACCCCTAAACTGTGGTCCCTGCCCGTCAGTGAGATCTGTTAACCTGATGAATTGGCTAACAAAAGTTACATGTCAGCCTCAATAATGAGTCACAAATAACTGAATGTTCATCTAATAAACTTTTTTATTAATTTTTAATGATTAAAATAATCCTAATTGCTAAATTAGGGTTTTCACCTTAGCAATTTTACCCGATAAAAAACCTAATTTCATAATTATAGTTATTTTAATAATTAAAAAAGTAATTGAAAAATATTAATTAGATGAGTCAGCTATTTGGGGTCCACTATTCAGACTAACATGTAACTTTTGTTACCCAGCTCATCAGGTTAACAGATCTCACTAACGGCCAAGGACCATGGTTTGGGGGTTTAGAAAGTTCAGGGACAAAAACAAAGGATTTAAAGTATAGGGACGAAGACCAAAGTTGACTGAAACTATAGGGACGAAAAACATATTTTTCCCATAAAAAAAATCTTCAAATGAGATAAATAAACAAGAAGGGAGGTAATACCTATATGATAAAATCATTCGCCTTACTACACGTGTTAAATTTCTAGCAATTTACTCTCTCACTCTTTCTATTCATATATGTTATTTTACTTTTCCTGCTTTTTTCTGCAAACAAAATGATAAAAACAAAGATGCATGGTTTAGGAACAATTAGGTCTTTGTGTTACTACTAATTTATTATATTATAATTTAAAAATTTATGCGAAAGACCAACATTGTTTTGTATGACAACAACACTCCTATTTATTTTAAAATTAGCAACACTCCTAACAATCTACTTCATTCTTCTAATCATATTTTTTAATTAGAATTATGAAATTTATAATTATGTTATTTTCACCTACTTGAATAAAATTATTATTTTTCATTTTGATTCATTATATATTTATTAGAAAAAGTTTTTTTATGAATCACATATATCCTTCATGGGAGGTAATTCTGCTTTTGTCATGAACATATTTTAAAATTCATAATTATGGTTGCGGTGATTTTGGAACAATTGAGTCTGTGTTACTACCACTATCATCATCATCATCATCATCATCATCATCATCATTATTATTATTATTATTAGGGAAAATTGCACTCACCTCCCCTGAGGTTTGTCTAAATGACAAAGACCTCTCCTCTAGTTTTTGAAATGCAGAAACCTCCCTTCTCATTGACACCTTGAGGATTATCTAGGGATATTAATGGGGCAGAATGGATTATACACTACATCTATCCATACCTACTAAAATTAACAGCTACCCATGCAGGTAACGGGTATTCTCAAGTATCCGTGAATATTTAAGAATTCAAAATTTATAGAAAAAATAAAGAGAAAGTGACATATAATATATTATGATATCATATTATATTAATTTTATATATAATATAAATTAACATTATATAATATTAATACAAGTTAATGTATTGAAAATATTATTATAAATAATAAAATTAAATTTTATCCAATGTTTTAAAAACCTAACCGGTAATTGAACCGGTGAAGGCACTGGTTCATGGTTCAATGGTTGAACTGTGGTCGAACCGGGGTATTAATTAAATATATATTTTAATTAATAAAATAACACAAAATTATAAGAAATTAAGATATATGAAGTTATAAACTTGTTTAAACAACCTTATTATAAGGTTTATAAAATAAAAAAAAAATAAAAATAATTGATAAATAATAAATATCTATATGTAATTCTCAGACATATGTTTTTATTTATCTTAAAATTATTTTAAATTAAATAAAAAATTAAAGATAAAAAATAGAATTTTTTTATCAAAGACCGGTTCAACCGGTTTTTTTACCAGTTTTTGGCAACACCGGTTCACTGGTTTATTTGGACCGGACACAGGGCCGGTTCACCGGTTTATCGGTCGGACCGGCCGGTCCGGTCCGATTTTCAGAACTATGACTTTATCTCATCATAAATTAACAAAAAATCTTAATATTTTAATATATTTAATAAAAGATATATTTTAATGAGTATGCGGGTACCCGCGGGTCGAGTAGTATAATATTTCGTCCCACTAATTTAATAAATACGCGGGTACTCATTGCTGGTATATTTACGAATATCCACAAGTACGAGTTTTTTTATCATTCCGCTTTAGGCAAGGGAAGTGAGTGCATTTCAAAAACTAGAGGGGAGGACTTTGTCATTTAGACAAACCTCAGGGGAAGTGGGTGCAATTTTCCCTTTAGGCAAGGGAAGTGAGTGCATTTCAAAAACTAGAGGGGAGGACTTTGTCATTTAGACAAACCTCAGGGGAGGTGGGTGCAATTTTCCCTTCTTCTTCTTATTATTGCTTGATATTAACATTGTTTTGTACTTAGAACACTCTTATTTATTGATCTTGTCGTTAATATATTTTTAAATTTGTAATCAAGGCAACGATGGTTTAAAGTAATTTTGTATTTTTAATTCAATATATATTTATTTTAGTAAGTTTAAAAGTTAACCAAATCCTTCCCTTCAGATCACCTTTAGAGCAATTGACTTTGGCCCTTTTGAGTAGATCTTCCTCCATCAGTTCCTACTCATGCACCTTGAGAGATCCAAGCAATTCATCCAATCTGAGTGTGCTCAGATCCTTTGCTTCTTGTATTGCAGTCACCTTGGGTCTCCAGGGCTTAGGTAGACTTCTGAGTATCTTCCTAACCATGTATTGGTTGGAATAAGCTCTTCCAAGTGACTTCATGTCATTGGTGATTACTGCGAAGCATCTCATCATATCTTTTATGCCCTCGCCTTCATTCATCTTAAACAACTCGTACTGCCTAACCAAGATGTTAATCTTGGCCTCGTTGACTTGGTTGGCTCCTCCGTGCTCAATCTCAAGTGCCTCCCATATTTCCTTGGCTGAGGCACAACCAGCTACCTTTTCATATTCATTTCTGCTCAGTGCGCACGTCAACAAATACTTGGCTCCTGAGTTTAGAATGTATTTGTTCTTCTCAGTGCCAGTCCAGGTTTCTCTAAGCTTAGCTGTTCTCGAACCCAATTCACCAATCTCGTATGGCATGTATGGTCCCACTTCAATGACCTCCCAGAGATTAGCATGTTGAGATTGAATAAACAACTTCATCAGTTCCTTCTAGTAGTAGTAATCAGTTCCATCAAAGGCAGAAGGCCTATTGGTGGATGCTCTTTCAAGAATGTGTGACACCCTTCTACCCCAAACTCTTATACGTTTAATAAATTGAAGTATAGAAAAGGTAACGTCCCACAACGGGTAAAAGGTTCACATAACTCTCTCATTAAAACCTCATTAGTTTGAAAACAACTTAATTAAAATAAAATAAACTCAAATATATTCAAATACTCATGCAGCGGAATCTCCAAAGAAATAAAACAACTAAACATCCTACTTGCCGTGCAAGGCATCCAAAACAGTTTACACGAAAACCTTCCTAACTAGAAACATAAAGAAACAACCCTAACATTATGCCCTGATGTCACATGTATCAGAACCCACTCCCTTTACTCAAAACTCGACACCAGTCATGTCATCATCAACACCTATAAAAAATATCCACAGTATAACGGTGAGGAAAAGAATACTACTCATACATACACATAGGAGGCTACCCTATCCTCACCCACATATAAATAACATCATCAATCACCACACCACATACCTAAACATCACATAATCATCAGATAATAATCATCTATAAACCAGCATATAATCATTCATTTATATCATCACACAATTCTCATACCATCATTCACCAAAGGAATCACATACTCTATTTTCACACATAATATTCATTCATCATCATTACTCGTAACATCATTATTTACTCAGTTTCGTCATCAAATATATCTCATATATACATCCATCATGTATGCACCAAAACTCATCATCATCATATTATAACTCAATTCATCATTAAGTATAGCTCATCATCACATGCACCAAAACTCATCACATCACCTACCCAAAGATCATGACTTGAACTCCGCACAATGGGTGCACCTCGTCAATCACTCTAGTTAGTACCAAGATAGTCTACCGGTGTCACCACACACAATTCGAAGGTTGTACCCCCTCTATGGGCCCGCACAACGACATTCGACCCTAGGTTGCACCCCCTCTATGGGCCAGTACAAATCATCCCTAGGTTGCACCCCCTCTATGGGCCCAGTGCATCGAATGCCCCATCTTGATCCCCTGAGTTGTACCCCCTCTATGGGCCCGCACAACATCAGTTCACCTCCCGAATTTTACCCCCTCTATGGGCCGCACAATTCAGGTCTCATCACATATGCTCAAGGCATCTCTCCTAAGTTGTACCCCCTCTATGGGCCTGCACAACTTAGGTAACATCATCATCAAAGGGTGATATACACTATCACATGCATTATCATGCTCATCATTAAACATCATTATTATAAGTGATATATACTTATCATCATTACACCATCATCATAGTTCACATTGCACAGTGTGCACACCAAAACATCATTCATATTCAATATCATCATCAATCGCATTGCATATTATGCACACCAAAACATCATCAATATTCAATATCATTGTCAATCTCATTGCATATATACACACCAAAACATCATCAATATTCAATATCATCGTCAATCTCATTGCATATTATGCACACCAAAGTATCATTATAAAGCATTATCACACACCATCAATCATCATTAAGCACTCAGGGTCTCAAAATCCACTCTGGTAATCGATTACCAACCTCTAGTAATCGATTACCTTCAAACAAGGTCTCTGGTAATCGATTTACAACCACCTTGTAATCGATTACCTGCAACCAAACACACTGGTAATCGATTACAGCATCTTTGTAATCGATTACCTGCAAGCAAACTCTCTGGTAATCGATTACCACCATCCTGTAATTGATATTACCAGCGAACAAACAACACTTTGGGCTACCAGAACACCCTGGGTAATCGATTACCATAGGTAATCGATTACCCGCGACGTAGATCGCAGATTTCACGATTTCTAACACTTCTACATCACTCTATTCAACCTCTATTCAATCATTTTCGATCAAACACCATTCATAATCATTAATATTCATCAAACTCATCAAAATCGTCAATCTTTAACAGTTTTTACATGGTTTTTCCCATAAAAATCCCAAATCATCAAACCCTTATTTAACCCCTTTTCACATTCTCATTCAATTCACTCAAGATTCATCAAGAATTCATTCAATCAATCATACATCACAGTTTTCATCATTCATTCTCCATAATAACATAGATTAATACGAATTTATACTCTTAAATACTACCCAAGCACTCCTACATGCATATACAAGCAGCACCCTCTTCCCCACTGTACCTTAAGTGAAGATCGATTGTCAGCAAGGAAGTCCCTTTCTTGGTTCTTGATGCTCACTCTACAGCAATCCCCTCTTGAGACTCGATTTCTCCCCTCCTTTGCGTTTCGCTTTCTGATGATTATACGAATAAGGATTAGGGTGAACTGATAACCCCTCCTTACCAAAATGCCTATTGGGCTTGGGCCCACTCTCACCCCCTTATCCTCTTTTTAAGATTAAACTATCTTATGAATACACTACCCAATAGATTAATTAGATTATTTATTTATTTAACTATTTATTCCTTTACTCAATTACATTTAATTTTATTTAAATTTTATTTAATAAATTTCAGGATGTTACAGAATGAACATACTTGTGTATGATCTAGCCATGTGTTCTGAAAGGATCTTTCCTCTCCACACTTAGGTGTGCTCAACCTCAAGAGACCGGGCTCTTATACCAACTGAAGTTGGTTTAAATGCTTCTAGAAGGGAGGATTGAATAGAGAATTATAGAATTCTTTCCTGAAAACTTGAGATCAATCTGAGGGGTAGTTCTTAATATTTAACTTAGATGCTCAGATTGACTCTTAAACTAAAACACAGTCTCAGATGTATGGAGGTTAGATAAATCAATTACGTGTGTTGTACTTAGACTTAGACAGTTTAAGTTATACTAAGATTAGTTAGCTTATGATTACCACCTAGATATCTTAATTATATAGTATGTTGACAATGTGTATACTCAACCAGATTAGGATCAGATCAATAGAATAAATAATAGAGTAGGGATGAGAAGAGATACGCAAAGATTTATCCTGATTCACCCACACCTTGGGCTACGTCCAGTCCTCATAACCCTGTGAGCTTTCCACTATAACTGCATTTACGTTACAAGTATCTTAAGTACACCTCTTTAGGCTTTCTCTCTGAGTATTCTTGTTAAAGTGCCTATTCAGGCTTACATTTACCCACACCAAACACTCAAGCAACTCCTAGCTTGGTTGGGATTTCACAGGGAAGGTAAGATTAAGGCTTTTCTAGTTTTGATACGTATAAGGTACGGTTAAACAGTGAGCTTGGCTAGATACAGTCACTCTTTAAGAGTTTATATTACAAACATATGTAAGAATTGATTGATAGATGAAAGAAATAAATGTGAATGATGATGAGAGTAACTCAAATTCAGGTTTTATAGCAATTCGACAGAGTCTCTCTCATTCAACATTTATGAGGCTGTTATTTATAGGCTTTCCCTGAGCTAGTCGTTATGCGACCGTTGTAGGAAAGAGAAATGTACTTTTGCTTTTCTTGAAACGGTCAAATGTGTTAGCGTGACTTGATCATGCAATCTGGTCTTGTGTCAGAGTCTCAGTCTTAGCTTTTTAGTCTGAGGTACAAATCTAAGTTGTCAGTCTGAGGTGCAAGTCTGAGCTGCTAGTCTGAAGTCAATTCTTTCTTAAGCTTTATGCGCAAGATTTGTCCATGATTGAGGTCCATGCTTTTTGATCTGACTTGCTTTCTCCTTTGTACAAGACATACCATTTGACTTAATCTTAGTCCGTGTTCTGCAAATCTTACAGGAGTGATTCTGCTTGTTGAGTCTTAGTAAAGGACTTACAATCTGTATCTTTGAACTAAGATCTGCAACACTTAACACCACAAATTAGTATAATAAGTGAATCTCAGATGGATCACAAATGTTTACAGACTTTGAAGGGTTTTGTTAGCATTAAAACAACATAAGAGAGTTTGTTTCAACAGTTTATAGTAGAAAAGTAGAGAAGCCTATGGTAATCTCACTAAATTGGTTGAAAATATAGTGCTTACTTTGACTAAAACATTACAATACATAATAGCAAGTTAAATGGTTTTTTCCTTCTGAAAGCACTGAGAATATATATATATGTTAGTGTGAGGAATAGAAATGTGATGAGTTTTTTTCCCGATATATTCTATGTTTGGTGCTGAACCCAAATTGAATCCATTGGTAAATAAAATTTCACCCAGATGTTTGGATATTTTTGTCATCAATCAAATACTGCTTGTTATATTTGTTTGCCTTTGTGTTTTATACTCTCAAATCAAGGCTTAATTTGTGTAAAAGATCCAAATATTGGTTATTTAACTTTTAAATAGATTCAAATTGTCATTGGGCCTTGAGCTCATTTTTGTTAATTATACCAAACAAACATCATTCAACATTTAATATGGATAATTTATGCAGGTAGCAAGTACCCCATAGTGAAGTGATTATTCTCACTGATCCAGTTTCTAACCTCTCAGTGCACAAAAATATGGTCTTTTTGTATCCTATACAAGGTGAATATTCGCGAGACAATTAGGATCATGTCTTATATTGTAAGATCACATTGCATCCACAGTATATACAAAACATCCTTTAAGCGACGCGGACTTTATACTGCATTTGATAAAATGTTAAAAGAAATAGTAATATTTTTATACTCCCTCTGTTCCTATTTATAAGACACAATTGACCAAATAACACAGACCGACAAAAATGGTTAATTAAAGCTAGTTAATTTTTATTGAAGTTTTAAAAAATAGTTTAATTTTCTAGTTTTATCCTTATTTAATGAATTCCACTATTTTTTAATAGTTGGAAAGACATTAAAGTTAATAAGGATAAATAAGGAAAATGGTAATAAATGCTTCCTTGAAATTATAAAGTGACTTATAAAAAGGAATACAAAAAACTTCTAAAAAGGTGTGTTACAAATAGAAATGAAGGGAGTATAATTTAACAACATTTGAATGTTGCTAAATCTTAGTAATATAGTAGTGACTATACCCATGTGGCATGTACCAATACCATCACTCCTTATGGTTCAACTGTACACTTACATGGCAAAAGACAATGGTATTATTTTTATGAAAAAGTATGAGAAGCCACACCCTAATACTATATCTATTAGAACATTGGTTTAAAGAATCCAATATATAGCAGATTTGTTAGAGATCACGGCATTAATTACATTTACAGTATTAAATACTGCAAAGGCCACTAAAAACTTTCTACTTTTGGTTTCTTAACCAGTGCAGAATACTCGTTAGCATTTCCCATATAAGAAAAATATTAAATGTGTAAGGTCCAAGACCCTTTTGAGCAAAGATTTTAATGACAAAAAACTTTCACCACAATATTCTAAGTGTTCTGAATACTTTGGTACTAAAGTTTGCACTTGAAATGCTTGAAAGAATAAGGAAAAGTTAAGAATGAAGGTGCAAAGATAAAAAACATCATTTAACATCAAAACATGTGTCTAGAAGCATATGTTACATAGAGCTTTCATGTCAAAAGTGATGAAACAAGTTTAAGAAGTAGCTTCTTAGCTTCAAGAAGGTCAAGACAGTTCATCTAAGATCCCATGACTATTAAACTGAGTCGTATCAAGCTTCAGAAGCAAAGCTGAAGCTTTAAAAAGGATCATTCAAGACCACTAGAAGCATGAGAAAGAGTTTTCATGAAACCTGACACCTTCTGAATGTGAAAGATAACTTAAGCAATTCAAGAATATTCATTCCAAGTGTTATTGATGCAAACAAAGTAATTGGAGAAGGTCAATATCACTAGAAATACAGTTTTGTCCTTAGAAGCAAAACTTACAGTTTCTGCAAAAGCATCAAATTCACATTTCAAGTTGTAAACATGTTCAAAGTATCTTTAGAAGCATTGAACAAGTTCCCACACTCCTTAAGCTATTATCCTTGAATATTTCAAGTTGAAGAACACTCTACAGAAGAAATAGAATTCTGCACACTTCCAGAAGAAGAAACAGAATTCTGCAGAAGAAATAGAATTTCTGCACACTTCTAGAAGAAGCAGTTTGCTCCAGAAGAAGAAACATAATTTCTGCACACTTCCAGACGAAACAGTTTTCTCCAAAAGAAGAAAAATAATTCCTGCATACTTCCAGAAGGAACAGTTTTCTTCAGATGCAGGAAAAACATCACAGATTTTTTCCAGGAGCTTATTATTGTTATTTTCCAGAATAAATGCTTTGTGCAAGAACAGAAGAACACCTCTAGAAGATACGACCAGTCAAAGCTAAAGAAAGAGAAAAGCTGCCACATGAAAAAAAAAACCCATTCAGTTTTGTAAAGATTAATCCACTGATCTATGAGTGTTTTGTGAGCCATATGTAAAAAAACCCATCTCTTGTTGAAGAGTGTTTATGATCTCCCAAGCTAACTAGATAGAGTTAGTGTTGGTTTGAGAATGGGTAGAGCCTGTAGAGGCTGAGCAAAGAATAATGTTGTAAGGAGCCTGAAGAGGCTGCAAAGAATACTTGAAAATAGCATGAGGAGGCTATGGGAGCAAAGAATACCTTGTAATCATGATTGATTAGTGGAAAATCCTATTGAGGTAGGTACTGGACGTAGCCCAATGATTGTGAGGGTGAACCAATATAAAAATCATCTGTGCAATGTCTCTTAACCCTTATTCTCTTTATTTTTCTGCACTTACATTCTTTGAGTTGCTATTCATACTTTGGATATTTAGCAAGTTGTAAACCAGATTTTGATAAACCTATTTTTTTAATTGATATTTTCTCATAAATCACATCCATATCAGTTCAAATATTGATCTGGAAAGTTTCTTTAAATTATGAAGCTGTTTAGTGCTTCAGAACACATTTCTTGAAATCTGTCATTGTTCAACATTGAAACTTGAGGTTCAAACTACCAAATTTTGATAAACTATTTTTAAAACTAATATTTTCACATAAATCCACATCCATATCAATTCAAATACTGATCTGGAAAGTTTCATTACATTATGAAATTGTTTGGTACTTCAGAAGCACATTTCTTGAATTTGTTCATTGTTCAACATGAAACTTGGGGGTTCAAAACTACCAGATCTTTACAAACTTGATTTAATCAGATCTAACTTTATATTCTGATTGTTTACTATTTAAATATCTGATATGGAAAGTTTCATCAAGTTTCAAGTTCATTTGATACTTCAGAAGAACATATATCAAATTCCATTGTGTAACTTGATTTAAAAATATCAGATTGATATAAACTTTCTTCTGAACAGATTTTCTCACATAGTCTTATTAGTTATTGGTTAAATAACTATGCTGGAAAGTTTTATTAAAATACAAAATCATTTGACCCTTCAGAAGAATGGTTTAAAGTGACAGATTCACCCGTTTTGCTTCTGCATAAATGCATAAGTTTTATACTATCTTCTGAACCTTATTTGAGTTGTATCTAATTAGAATTACGAAATTAATAATTATATTATTTTCATCTACTTTGAATAAAATTATTATTTTCCATTTTGATTCATTGTATATTTATTATAGTAAGTTTAAAGTTAAGCCAATTTTTCATTTATAGGTTTAGAAGCGATTTTTTTATGAACCACATATGATGTATCCTTTATGGGAGGCGGTCATGCTTCTACTATGAACATATTTTTAAATTTACCATTATGGCGTAGTGATCGTTTTAAACAACATTAACTTTTTTTTTCATTGAGCATAAGGATTATTACATAAGCGAGGTTAGTAATGGATTTATGGTTAATTTCTGTGCATATTATTGGTGGTTATTTGTGCTATCTGTAACATCCTAAATTTTTAGGATAATTATTAATTAAATTAAATAAATGAGTAGAGGAAATAATTAAATTAAATAGGTGAATAAATAATAGGATTAATATTATTATTATTTTAATCCATAAAAGATAGTTTAAAATTTAAAAGAAGATAAGGGGTTGATGATGGGCCCAAGCCCAAGTAGGCATTTTAGTAAGGAGGGGTTAATAGATCACCCTAATCCTTAGTTCGTATTATCGTCAGAGAGCGAAGAGCCAAGGAGGGGAGAAACAACAATCTCAAGAAGAAGTTACTACCGAGTACCAAGCATCAAGGATTGTTGCAGTTGATCTTCACTCCCAAGTAACAAGGGGAAAAGGGTGTTCCTTGTATGGGCATGTAAGGGGTTGTTGGGTAGTGGTGGGCGACCATAAGACCCATCTAAGGATTTAAATTTGATGGAATCTATGTTGATGTTGATTAATGATGATGAAAAACTGTGGATTGTTGATTGTTGTATGATTCTTGATGAATCTTGAGTGGATTGAATGAAATAATATGAATAGAGAAAAAGGGGATTGATAAAGGTTTGATAATTTGGGGTTTTGATGGGAAAACCTTGAAAAATTGTTAAAGATTAATATTCTTGTTGAGTTTGATGAGTATAATTACGCAAGATTTGCGATCTGCGTCGTGAGTAATCGATTACCAGGAGTGGTAATCGATTACCAGTGAGTTCTGAGCAACCCAGAATGGCTGTTTGTGCGTGGGTAATCGATTACAACAGGGTGTGTGGTAATCGATTACCAGAGAGTTTGTTTGCAGGTAATCGATTACCAGAGACTTGTTTGCAGGTAATCGATTACAGGAGGTGTGTAAATCAATTACAAGAGTGATTTTGGTGATCTTAATGATTGATGATGGTTGCTATACCTGAATTTTGGTATGATAATGATGATATGAGTGTGTCCTTGATGATAGATGATTAATATTGATAACAATGATGATGATTAATATGTTGATAATTATATGATGTGTGATAGATGATAATAATAATGTGATAATTGATGTTGTTGATGATGATGTTATGTTGTTGAGTGATATATTTAATCTTGTGATGTTGTTCATGCATTGAGCATGTGAGTTGTGGTACTCGAGATGCACAAGCCTAGAGAGAGGCGAGTGTATTTGGGATGCACAAGCCTAGAGAGGGGCGAGTGTAACTCGGGGAGTTGTTGTACTCGTGATGCACGAACCTAGTGAGAGGTGGGTGCAGCACAGGGAGTTGTGGTACTCGGGGTGCACAAGCCTAGAGAGAGTGAGTGTAACTCGGGGTTGTTGTACTCGTGGTGCACGAACCTAGTGGAGGTGAGTGTAGCACGGGGAGTTGTGGTACTCGGATTGCATGAGCCTAGAGAGAGGCGAGTGTAATTCGGGGAGTTGCTAATGATGAATAAATACATGTTGCATATAAATGTGGTGAATTATGTTGTTGTACTCGATTGCATGAGCCTAAAGAGAGGCGATGTAATTCGGGGAGTTGCTAATGATGAATAAATACATGTTGCATATAAATGTGGTGAATTATGTTGTTGTACTCGATCACATGAGCCTTGAGAGAGGCGAGTGTGGTTCGGGGAGTTGTTTAATGTTGCATGAATATATGATGCTTATGATGAAGTTGTGAATTGATGTTGGAATGTTATGAGCTGGTTGATGAATGATTATGTGTTATAAATGAATATGATGTTTACTATGTGTGGTGAGGATAGGGTAGCCTCCTATGTGTATGTACGAGTTAGAGCTCTTTCCTCACTATTACTGTTGTTGTTTCAGGTGATGATGATGACACTTTTGGTGTCGAGTTTTGATTAACGGGGAGTGTTGCTCTGGTACAATGTGACATCAGGGCATATTATTGGGGTGTTATTTTATGTTCTTAGTTAGGAGATTTTTATAAACCGTTTTGGATGCTTTGCACGGCGAGTAGGATGTTTAGTATTTTTTTTATTTCTGAAGTTTCCGCTGCATGAGTAATTGATTACATTTGAATCTTATTCTCTTAATTAAGTTGTTTTCGAACTAATGAGGTTTTAATAAAGGAGTTATGTGAACCTTTTTACCCATGTGATCTTGTTATTTTCGAAAGTCTTCCGCTACGTTTTTTTATGTAAGAGTTGGGGTAGAAGGGTGTCACACTATCAAACTTCTTAATTACAGTAACACAAAGGTGGTTAAGTGTGAGTTAGTATGTGGTTAAATGGGTTGCTCAATTGATTAATTAATATCGAAATTACTTCAAATAATTGTTTAATTGACAAACCTTAAACTTTTGTTACAATTGAACGTGAGGAATATTACATAAGTGATGGGGAATAGTTTATGGTTAATTATGTGTAGATTGATGATTATTAATTCTATCTAATCGGTTAATTGCAAGTATCACAAAGGGTGGTTAAGTGTGAGTTAGTATGTGGTTAATGGGTTGCTCCATAAGGAGACAATGGGTAGGGTTTGGGTAGGGTACTATAGTACCCGTCCCCATACCCGCATTTTGAAAAGTACCCGACCCATACCCGCGTGGGAGTGATTCTGATACCCGTACCCTTACCCGCTGGGTACTTAAGTACCCGTCCCCATACCCAGTACCCGCACTTTTGTTAATTATAAAAATAATAATTCATTAGAAAATGAAAATTAATTAAAAAAAACACTCTAGCACAAATGAAAAATAATTCATAGATCACCAGTTAACTACAAAACAACTCAGTAATGTGGAAGTGGATGAGCGATGAGAATAGTGGGAGGGGAAATGGAAATTAGTTCAAGTTTTAATATTTCAGTGTTTATTATACAAAATTATAACATATTCCAAAACATTTAATTAATTAATTAGTATAGTATATATTAATTTTTGTGACTATAATATATATTAACATTAATAAAATTTTTGGGAAAAAAATATTAATTTTATTTTACATTGGAAAAAATATTAATTAATAATATATATTAAATTAATCATATGTATATAAATTACATTAATTATATATATTATATAAGTGCGGGTATGAGTACGGTAAGGTACCATAGTACCCATACACGCACCCGTACCCATTAAAAAATGCAGGTAATTACTCAGACCTCGGACCCAGACCCATCTGATGGGTAATTACCCTACCCATTGTGGGTAATTTTTGCGGGTACCCATTGGGTATGGGTCCAATTGCCATCCCTAGTTGCTCAATTGGTTAATATCAAAGTTACTTTAAATAATTGTTCAAAATGACAAACATTTAACTTTTATTTCAATTGATCATAAGGATTATTACATAAGTGAGGGATTATGAATTTATGGTTAATTCTGTGTACATTGGTAGTTATGTATGCTATCAATCTGGTTAATTACAAGTTAACACTAATGTGGTTAAATGTGAATTAGTGTGTGGTTAAATGAGTTGCTCAATTGGTTAATATCAAAGTTACTTAAATAAATTTTCAATGATCCCCATAATTAAATGACAGTATCCCCCACAATACACTTATTTAATTTAAATTCCTTTCTAATGGTCCATTTTGCAATAAATATTAAGAAGGATAATTTAGTAAATGTTGTTCTCTTTTTATGTTAATTTGAGAAAATTTAATGAGCTCAACTAATATTCTTAATTAGCATGAATCAGTTATATGTTGCTTATATTCAAGACCAAATAGTATTTAATAAAAAATATTGAACACTGGATTAGGTGTTACGTTTTAGAACCTTAACATAATGTATTTCGATTTAATTAAATTATTATGTCACTAGTATAAATAATTATGTTTGAATGATTTTTGAGTAATTTTTAATTGAGTAATATTTTTTCTTATATTAATACTACTTCCGTTCCTATTAAACCGTCAATTTTAGTGAAAAAATTGTTCCTATTTAACTATCCATTTACAAACACATGTAATAATTACATTTTAACCCTTATATTAATAAATGGCTCACTATTGAAAACCAACAAGACCCATAAATACGAGAGACAAAAGATAAAATAAAATGTTTAAATTTATTTTCATAAAAAATAAGAGTATAATTACATTTCTCAAATTATTTTCTTCTACGTGTATGATTAAATAGAAACAAGGACTAAAACGTCAAATTGGGTCCCTGAAAGATGGGGTCGATTTCAAGTTAGTCCTCCAAAGAAGGAAATCTCAAAAATAGTCCCTGAAAGTGTGCTCCGTCTTTTAAGTTAGTCCATCCGTTAGTTTCCGTGACTTAACCATAACGGAGATGCTTAGTTGGCACGTTAACTACAACGTGGCATGCTGATGTGGAGATCTGCGTGGCATAGATTAAAACTGTTAGAAAAAACTCTTCATTTCCGTCCCTCACATTAGAAAATAAATTTCATTTTCGTCCCTCACATGCATTATGCAATTGAATGGAGATTTTTTTTATTCTAGCTTAGGCTTCTAGGTAGGGATGGCAATGGGTACGCTATGGGTAATGTACCATAGTACTCGTTCCTATACCCGCGTTTTAAAAAAATCTCATACCCGCCTAGGCAGTAACTTTAATGCATGTCCCCGTACCCGCTGGGCACCTATATGTTCATACCCACGCTCGTTACCCCCGCAATTTAGTTAAGTGAAAATTAATAATTCATTAAAAAAATATTGATTAAGGAAAATTATACTCAGTTGCTAAATTACTACTCCAAATCATTCAAAGATAATTATTAAATATCAGTTACATAACAATTTAATTAAATCTAAATACATTAAGTTAATGTTCTAAGACACAACACATATTCTAATGTAATATTTTATTCTGTAATATATGATATGGCTAACAAGTGCCACATTACCGTTTTGCGGGTTTTTACTCTGGCCAATTGCAGGTAATGTGACACTCTGTTATCCATATCAACCTAAAGTGGGTATGGGCGGGGTACGGGTAATAGCCATATGGGTGCCCGTAAAAAATACTTGCAATGGCCAAAGTAAAAACCCGCCAAAGTGGGTATGAGCGCGGTTACAGGTAATAGCCCTGCATTTTTTCATGGGGACGAACGTGAATATGAGCACTATGATGCCCAGCCTGCCACATACCTGAACTCATATATATAAATATAATTAAATAATACTATATAATTATACGTAGATATATATTAATTTTATTAAAATATATAATAGATTTATAAGTATTTTTAAAATTGATATATATCATATATTACAAGAATAAAAATATTACATTAGAATATGTGTTGTGTTTTTAACATTAACTTAATGTGATTAGATTAATTAAATTGTTATGTAACTGATATTTAATATTATCTTTGAATGATATTAGAGTAATTTTACAACTGGGTTATAATTTTCCTTAATCAATATTTTTTTTAATGAATTTTAATTTTTCACTTAACTAAATTGTGGGTAACGAACGCGGGTATGAACATATAGGTGCCCAGCGGTACGGGGACATGCATTAAAGTTACTGCCCAGGCAGGTACGAACTTTTTTTTTAAAACGCGGGTATGAGGACGAGCACTATGGTACACTACCCATAGCATACCCATTGCCATCCCTACCCGGAAGCCTAAGCTAAAATAAAAAAATCTCCATTCAATTGCATAAGCTTCTTTATCAATGCATGTGAGGGACGAAAATGAAATTTATTTTCTAACGTGAGGGACTAAAATGAAATTTATTTCTAATGTGAGGGACGAAAATGAATATTGTTTTAAAATGTGAGGGACGAAAATGAAGAGTTTTTTCTAGCAGTTTTAATCTATGCCACGTAGATCTCCACATCAGCATGCCACGTTGCAGTTAACGTGCTAACTAAGCATTCTGTTATGGTTAAGTCACAGAAACTAACGGAGGGACTAACTTGAAAGACGGAGCACACTTTCAGGGACTATTTTTTAGATTTCCTTCTTTGGAGAACTAACTTGAAATCGACCCCATATTTCATGGACCAATTTGACTATTTAGTCTAGAAACAAGGGATAATCTTTTTTTATTGAGTTATTAATTTCTTCACTTAATAAACTAAAGTGCGGTAACAAGAGGTGGGTATAAGCTATAGGTGCCAATGAGTAAGGGGACGCGTGAGCACTAAAGTTGTTCACACAAATATGAATGCATATTTTTTTTACAAAACATGAGTGTAATAGAGACGAACACTATAATACCTTGTTCGGAGGGTATACCCATTATCATCTCTAATATTTTTCAAATCACCTTGTCATTGTTTGTTGCTTTATTTATTTTTCTTCACATGATCAATTATTTAATTCTTTAGTGACTCATTCTTACACCAAACTTGAATCTTACATAATGTGTTTGTTTAAGCGTTGAAATGGGCCAAACTCAAGTTTAGATTTCCAACGCAATTATTTCTAGCGTTGAAACTTAAGTTACCACGTTTCAACGCCAAACTAAACACGCAATTAAACTCACGCGCAAGTGTGTGGTGAGTGTTTTACAGTTAGAGTGTACAATATCCAGACTAAAAAAAAAAAAGATATCCCCCCTCCTTGAATTCTATTCTATTCTCTTTCTTGGACGCCATAAGCTTCCCTGTCTGGTAAGTTCCCTGTTCTTTCCTCTCTTTAAGTTTGGCTTTTCATATAAACTCAGAAGAACACCCAGAAGGCTGAAAACTGCGAATATTCATTCTAGAACTGGATCAGAATCAAAACACAACCTGCCCCATTAACTTTTTCCCTGACTTCGTCTTTTTATTGGGTTTGCCGCCATTGTCCTTTACTCTTCTTCGACTTGTGCTTATCTCCATTCCGTGCTCTGCTTTTCATGAGGATTCACTTCCTTAAACTCTATTGGTTTTATAATAACACCTGCTCTCTTCAAGACCTGCACATACAAAGAACATATTTAGTATTTACAAGACAGCCAGAGAAAAAAATATACATATGTATCTTACTGTATTTTTCCCACATAATTTCATTTGGTATAAAACAAGAACCCACTCAAACCCATTAACAGTATCCAATAAATTAAGGGCGTTCTTCTTCCCGAATAAGAAGTAGGACTGTCCAAATATTATATTTAATTACTTTGAATAAAAAGGCTACAGCATAATACTGTAACACAGGAAAAATTAAAAGGCAGCCAGTTTGCCAAGGAAAGGAACTGTACTGAAAGCACTTACTTCAGGCCGGTTAAGAGGTCCAATTGCAATTGCTGGATTAAATTCAGGTCCAATAGGCACACGCATGCTTGCTCAAAGACCTCCTTGGAAGTAAAAGGGTAAGGCAACGCTTTTGTATGGAGTTTCTCAGCCTGCCCATAGCCAAAAGAAAGTATGAAATTAAAACTTGCTCAATTACTTGATTGGATAAAAAGAAACAAAGCAAATACACAAGAAACAAAATAGTAAGTATTCAACTAGTCAGCCGATAATTAGGAGCAAATGGTAGTTGGCAACATGATCCAAGAGAAGTCACTAAATTATAAAACTGAAATTAGAACATGAAGGTCTACCAAAAGAAAACACCAATATCAACAATAACAAGTAAAGTACTCTCCCTTTCCTTGCATATTGTGTTTACATGCAGACCTTCCATCATCATAAAAACCTACCATAACTCGATTATATTTATGAAAAACATGCTATGATTAAAATCCTAAAATACTGTCAAGCCTAATGAATTCATTAAATGAGCCGTTAGCTCATGGATATTTAGTGTCAAAATGCCATTCCTACTCTTATTTAGCCTTACACGTCAAGAAAATGGGAAAAACATTCATTTGGTGGAACCTTCTATGAGAATACATGAGAGTTCTGAAAAATAGTAATAGAGAGTAGGTCCATGTATTGCAAAGTAAAAAATGATGTAGGAGTGAGTAATTTACTAATAACAATATTAATAATATTATTATATTTACAAATCTTAATGAGATTAACCACCATTGCAAACACCAATATCTAAAATATGCCAATCACAAATAACTACGCAAATTTTTTATAGGAAACCATTGCATGCATGTAATCATGTTGATATCTATGATCTGAAAAGAATATGTAAGGTCCTGAAACTTGTGTTTAAAGCCACTGACCTTCTTATCTAATTTTTCAGAGATGATGACATTTTTTAGCTGAGCATCTTTCCTCTTTTTGAGAGCTTCTGCCCTTTTTTTCTGGGCATCTTCATGTTTTTTCCGCATCCAAGATGGTAAACCTTTCTTTTGCTGTATATGTGTCCATTGGCCCCAGCCAGGAAGTGATAGAGGCTTTTCTGGTTCAGGATTTTCTTCATTAAGGATCCCCTCCTTATCCTTCTCAAAATCATCTTCTACATCATCACCCGCAAAGCTTGTCGAATGAGCTCCTCTTGAGAAGGAAGTTCATAAGATGGTTTAGATACAGAAGACAAAATTCCATCCACCATATGTCCCTCACTATCTGTATCGCTATCCTCTCCCAATTCCTTTTCAGTATCCTAGGACATAATAGGACCAAAAAAATAAGGCTACACCAACAACTTAATTTATATTCTTAACACACAGAAAGAGTTCATACTTTTATATCTTGCTTAACAGGCCCTGCGAGCTTTGGAGACTGCTTAATATTTGTGTCTTTATCATTTTTGTTTTTTGCCTGCTCATCGTTAGTACATCAGAACGCCAACATTTTAGATGGAAGATATTTTTCTTTAATAAAAGAAATTACAAATATTTAAGGGCTTGTTTGGTTTACATTTTCATTTCCTGTTTCCATTTCCTGTTTTCATTCTGTTTCCTGTTTTTCTGAAATTTTACAAAGGAAAAACTGGAAATGCTGGAAACAGCAAATTTTTGTTTCCAGCATTTCCAGTTTTTCCTTTGTAAAATTTCAGAAAACAGGAAACAGAAAATGGAAACAGAAAATGAAAATGCAAACCAAACAGGCCCTAAACAAAACGATATATTAAAAGTGTTTTAAACCTTTTGCCACGTATCTGACGCAAATATGGAGACTTCATATGTAGTTTTTGTTCCGGGATTTTTAATAATCTCATCAAAGTTCTGTGAACAAAAAATGCATAAAATATATCATATCTATCAAGCAAGACATACACTTTAGAATAAATCCAAAAAAAAGGAATATCATCACCTTAAAAACAGATTCCTGTGAGTATCAGTGTCTTCTTGAACTAAGACAAAATCACTGTTCACATCTTTCTGCAAAAGGTCACTTCCCCCCATTCTCAATATTGCCACTTTTGCTGGTCCCCAGGTCATCCTCACTATCACTGGCATCATAAAAATTATCTGATTTCACCTTATTACCAACATCAGATACCGGAGCTTTAGACATTCCAAACACTCTTCTGCCACTAGTAGAAGCAGCTTTTGGATCTTCTGAGCCATCAGCATTCTCCAGCTTCTTCAAGGAATCTTCAAATTCTTGAAGAGCAAGGTTGGCTTCTTCAACAGCTGCCTCTTTTCTTTTCTCCAATCCACGCCTCTACACCAGTACAAAGAAAGGGGATAACACAATCAACAAGATAAACTTCCTAACTGACAAATTTCAATATCAGATACTAAAGAAAATAATAAAAATTAAAAACAAAACTAACATAAGTGAAAGACATACTTCCTCACAGTTTAAGACCCCAACCCCCCCCCCCCCCTTTCCTGTATCAATTAAACAAATCATTTAAGATAATAATTCATGTGGAAAATTTTATTTAACCCACAGTCTTCTCCGGATTAGGAAGATATATCACCATGAGAGGCTAGGTTACTAATATTTCTTTTAGGGGTAAAAAAGGAGTGAGAAGAATGAGAAGAAAGAATAATTACCATAAAAGGTAAGAAAGCAATCCTGACTTGGGAACTTCATCCTCTTCCTCTAAGACTTTCATTGTCTTTTCTTTTGCTTTTTCCAGTAGCTTGTAAGCCCTATCCTGATCAGAACCAGCAGAGTTCTCATCTTCATCATCCTCGTCACTGGTATCATCACTGCTGCTGCTGCTCCCCTTCATAGAGTGCATTTTTCTAGTCAATTCAGCATGTCTTTTAAGTTGTTCAGCTATGGCAACATGAGTTCCTTCATCTTGGGCATTTAAACCACGTTCTAATATACGCTTAGCCCACCGATTCTGGTTTTTGTGTTTCAGTGTCAAGCGTTCCTGTACAAAATTGGGAAGTGGGAAAAGGATTAATAAAAACAAATTTCCCTTTGTAATCAATAAGACAATCGATATATCAGTAATCAGCACTCAAAATTTCTCCAGCTCTTAGTTCTTGATGGATCATAAATTCATAATATACCTCTGCCCTCTGGCGCTCTTGTTTCATGGCATATTCCTTAGCAGCTTCAGGGTCCATTTGAATCCGAGAAGATTCTGCCTTCAATCTGTCTTTCTTCAACAAACGATGATATGTTCTAGACTTTATCTTTTAACATGCTTTGCCTTCATTTCATGACGAAAAAGAAGGCTCCGCATTTTGGCAATCCGATTTTGCCTATCCTTCTCATCTTCTATAGAAACCTGTCAGGCATCATAGACTACATAAAACAATTGAAATGCAGCCATAAAACAGTAATTCCAAGTCATATGCATCGCAAACAACATGGGTTAAAAATAATGTTTGGTAAACAGAACTTATAAAGATGTAGTTAGTGCTTAATTTATTCTTAAACTGCAAAAGAGTAAATCAAAGGCATCACTTCAATTGATAATTGACCATATCACTATTTAAAATTTAACTTCCATCTGCTTGAGTTTACGTAGTGATTTTGGCAGAATCCCATTATTACTTTTTGGCAGAAGCAATAGACTGATAGAGTATGGAATTTTCCTAAATGAATAGATTTCCATTCATCCATGTTATCAGATATTTCCACATAGTTTAATAAGAGGGGAAAATAATAATAATATTGAGGGGATAAAAGAAGATAGATTAAAAAGGGAGGACTTGTCAATCCAATAATTTGTAAAGACATCACCGATAGCCAGGAAAAAAGGTCTATTGTAGAATAAATATCATTTAATTTCCCCTTCAATAGTGTCAGTCAGGTTGAATTCTTTTTTTAATCTTAATGGGTAGAAGAACAATCTTATTCAAATCAAATTTATCTCATAACAGTATCCTTACCTTTAATTTACTAAATAAATTCAAATTTGACCTCTGAAATTTAAAAATAAAAAGCTTACAAGTATGCCAGACCTCAATTGATTCAACTTTACCAATAATGATTCAAGACAACCGGATCATGCAACAAGAGACTAGGAAAGCATGGGAACCAGAAAGAGACAATCAGATTCCAGATTCGATCTGGCTACTATCAGTAATGTCAAATTCAATTATTATCAACTAATATAAACAATATTTGTACCTTATTCATTTCAAGAAGCCTAGAACCATCTTTTTTATGAGCTTCCATAACTTTGTCATTGTGAACTAGTGCAGCCATTTTCCTCTCAAATTCAGTTCTCGGTTCAAATTCAGAAGCTATTGCCCCTACAGTTGAAAACCCTAAATCTACATTTTCACCAAAGAAAATAGTTGGCGCCTCTCTATTTCTTTGAATAATGTGCTGCCACTTTGTGACATCTTTTTTGATATTTCATATGCTGCCTTCCTCTCTACCTTCACTTGATCTGCCTTTGGAAGCGGCGCATAAATAGTTTTAGCATTTTTCTCAATTTGTTGCATTCTCTTCCTGAGTTTTCCATAATCAGGATTTTCACAAAGAGGATTAAGAAGGTCCTCAATGCTAACACGTCCATCACCATCCACAACATCACGACTAGGATTATATTCAGATTCTGGATACAGCTCTGGTATAATGGCATCATTCATCATCACCTTCTTATTCTCTGCATTATGATTAAAATTTAAAAGTTAATCATAGCTCTGAAGACACAGTAGAAAAACTCTGGAGCAACATCAACAGGAAACCATTCATATGCAAGAGCTGCTTCAACATTCTTCCATGTATCTCCAAAATAAGAGCAGTTATATATATGTTTTTAAAACTTATTTAAAGGCAAGATACCAGTCTCTTGAAGCACATTATCATGGAAGCATTAACAAATATCAAACATAAAACCTTCTAACCTAGTAGGACCAAGCTTTGGTTGTTGTTTTTATTTGTGTAGTTATAAGCTTCTAAGATAAAATAATTCCCATATATGAAGTGGCCAGACTTGTCTCAAAAAGTTCAAAATTAACATCATTGCATGTTAAGTACTACAATGCCATATTAAAAATTCATCATATGCATCTCCAATAATTATTTCTCTCTTCCAATATATAGAGCAGAGCATTGACAAGATGTCTCTAAGTTCTAACATGAATTGCGGGTAACAAAAAAGTTAAACACTTATCTTCATACCTTCAAAAGCCTCACTCGGCATACCAGTAATTCCTTGTAACATCCTTACATGCCTTCCATCATCTTCCTCTCCAGAATCATCACTCAGAGCATTTGCATTCATCTTTGTCCCAATGTAATCATCATCATCATCATCCTCATTTTCATCATCAGATTGCACATTCTCATCCTAAATATATAAATGGACATATAAATGAAAATGAATCAGCATAGATAGACTGGATAAATTGAAATATAAATTTTTCAATCCAGCAATCACCAAAGCAATGAAATACCAAAAGTATTTGAACAATGACATTAAGAAAAAAAAAAACATGGCATTTAAAATATAATCTCTAGAGATATGACTAGCATTTGAGTCACCTTAACCCTGGTATCATACTCTAATGCCGTTTAATTTACCCTAAAATTTAATGAATATTGAGGCAAGGGGAATCAAATGATAATGGTGTAGCACAAGGGGCAAAATGACAGAATTCAGACTACAAGGTGCTAAGGGCAAACAAAAGAAATTCATCCATAATTCACTATTTAGATGAAATTCAAGATTTCTTTAGGATAAAGCCCCTGTGCAAGCAAAAGAAAGAATTCAGCCTCATCAATCAAGGTTCATTTGCATTTTTTTTCATTCCTGTGAAGCTCGAGTGGGAAACTGAAGCAGTGGCTATTGTTCGATTGAAGTAGATTTTTAACACGGTGAACTGGGAGGTTTTGGAATTTGATGGAAAGATTGAAGTGAGATTTTGGAACATTAGGACCGTTTGATGGACTTCACAATAAACTCAATTCAATTCAAGATCAACATAATAAAACCTCAATGAGAATTGTCATGGTTAGAAAAACAGTGATACAGAAAAACAAAAAGAAAAGAAAAGAGAAAGGGGGACTATTTTATTTATTTCAGAAACCAAATTAACAGATAAAAATAATAAATTGGAAATATAATTAAGCAAACCAAATGCTGAAACAACATGCGAAGCACTAGTTGAATTGAAGCGAAAGGTTTGAGAGGAACACCTCGAATTCAGGAGAAATGTCATCATCGACAGAGACAGGGTCATAGCGCTTATTCTTCTTGGACTCCTCCTCGGCCTGCTGTTCCTCGTACTCGTATACATCACTGTCATCATCAAAATCGATGCTATTCACTGTGGTAGTGTTTAAACTGTCAATCTCTTTTCGCAAAGATGAAGGCAAACGGGGGCCCGTCTTCTTACGTTGAGTGCTAGCCTTCCTCTTCCATTTCTTTCTTCCACGGTTGCCTTCATCCCTATCCTTCCGCTTCCTTTCTGCCATGCCTGAAGCTGCTTCTGTATTCAAAGCAATCACAATGCTCAACAATACAACCTTTGTTTCATTACTAATTACTTAAATTATTAAATTAAATTAGCATACAATAATCCTGATCAAGAGCTGTCAAAACAGGCTACCCGCCCCGCCCTGACCCAGTGCGGGTAGCGGGCTTGTGCAGACCGGGCTAAAAACCCCGGAAAAAATTCGGTCTTGTGAAATAAAAGACCGAGCCTAGCCTGGTATGGGTAGAGGGCTTGTGCAGGTCAGCCTAGTTAAAACTTAATTTATTAAAAAAATTAGCTAATTAAAAGTTATAAAGAATTACACTTCTAAAGATTAAAAAAATGACAATATATTAGCAGCATGGTGAGTTAAAAAAATATAACAATATCATAAAAGTAGGGCCAAACACAATAGGACATAGACACACAGTGTATATATATATTAACTCATTACTCACATTCATCTGCAAAAAGTAGAAGATTCATCATCACAACGCACAAAATACAAGAGTTATATATTATCCATATCCCAACAACATGCAGATATTCAAGTTCCATCAAATTAATAAAAGCATATGAAAAGAGGTGAAAATAGGAAAATAAAGATCATAGAATGCAATATGAAAGTCTGCACATGAAAAGCTCTCCAAGGTTGATATGCACGGGTGATAGAAGGAAAGCCGTTTTATACTAATATTAACAAGCAATATCATCATAGTGCTATAACTGAATCACTAAAAATTGTATACGATTAATGAGAGGACAAGATAAGAATAGGTGATACAATATTCTCAGAAAAAGGACAGATATAAACATTAATGCCGAACAATGTAATCCTTGAAGTGGTAGAACAAATGCAGATGTAAGTTCTTAATAAGTAATAATCACCAAAACAAATTCTCAATTTCTTAATAAGTTTTAGTCACTAACCTCATTAAGTATGCTGAATTTGGAAGATGGCATATTTAATTATATCATTGCCCAGCAAAAGCATAACTGGAACCAGCTTACTTACATATCCAATTATAAGTCGAAGTTCTATGTTAAAGAAATCAAAGGCAAAAACATTGTTAAACTATACTTGAACCAGTCAGACCAAATCATGACCAAGAGCAGAAAGGCAAACCAATTTCTTCTTTGTTAAGCTATACTCGAAGTTTTATGTTAAAGAAATCATAGGCAAAAACAGAGAATCACAGGAAAAAAACAAAGATTGAACTAACTAGACGATGCTTGCTGCTTGTGACTGAGAAGAAGAAGTTGCATGGTCGCCAGTCGGACGCGGGAACGAGAAGCCGAGAACGGAGCTGTGCGGCGGCACGGTGCTTGCTTCCTCCGACTGTCAGTGCTGCCTGTGACTGAGAAGTGAGAAGACGACGCCTGCTGCCTGGTCGCCGGTCAGACGCATTGGCGGCGAGAAGCCCAGAACCGATATGTGCGGTGGCGGCGCGGCGCGGCGCGGAGCTGCTTGAGAACGGAGCTGTGCGAAGGGAGAAACGTTAAGCCTAATGTGTTGTTCATTAACCGCCCTGAAAAATGGGCCCGCACCCGAATCAAATGACGGGTAGCATGAGACCAGGTCCATGGGTTGCTTTTGGCACTTTTTGGCTATTCCCACCCCCTACCCACCCAGTTTCCATTTTAGTGTGGATCAATCTTTAGCCAAAAATCATCAAATCCAATTATTGCGTTTTTATTGTTTCATCATCGGATCAGTTTTAATATTTTTTCAAATTCGATCCAATCATTTTAATTAAGGATAAATGGTGGGAAAAAGTATGTGATATTCTCTTGCTTCTGGAGTAGACCGATACTTCTAAAAATGTGCATATATTCTTTTTTATACTTATGAAGCTTTAAATGTGCTTCTAAAGCTTCCTACCTTCTACCCTTACTTTGTTTACAGTAGTGCGTTAACTCGTGCGATGCACGAGAATATAATAGTACAAAAATGATTAGTTTTAATTTTTTAATAATTTAATACATTTATTTCAATAAACAAAAATTATATAATATAATAAATTAATCAATAATTATGTACTAACATATCTATTGACAATAGAATTAATTTGAGAAAAAAATTAATACCCCACGTCATAAATAATTTAAATATATTAGAACTATGTAATTATTTATACTATGAAACATTACAAAATAAAACTCATAAAATAAGTAAATGAATAAATAAGAAATAAAGTTATAAATACAATATATTATTCAAGCTCCTAAAAAATAGAAAAATATTGTAAGTTGAAGATATATATAACAAAAGTCAATTGGATAAATTTTTTATTGAAAAGAGAAACTAAGGAAACATATATGGAGTATATATAAAGGTATTGTTAATTAGATCATTTATTATTATTATTAAAGATATGAAATTTAAATTGTGTGAAGTTGTATTTTTTACATAAAAATATTACTCACAATATATATATATAACAAAGATGAATAATTTGCGTAGAATAATAATATAGATTTTATGGTAGGTTCAAGTGCGATACAATTAGTGTTAATAGACAGTAAAATGCTTTGATGGAGTATTTTATTCAGCATAACTCTATATTATTGTTTTGTATTAATTGAAGTATGGAGTTATAAAGCGAAAAGACACCTTATTTTACTAGATGCAAGCAATTTTATTGTGTTTGTGCTTTAATATCAAAAGTTCGACTCAACATATAAGATAATAAGAAATGATGTTAAAGGAGTTGAAACAACACATATAAAAAACTATCGGTTAGAGATAATAAATTCATAAAAATATATATTACCACTACACATATTTACATGCTAATTAATTATACTTTAAATAACCCATTACAATGTGACTTTAATTTTTTATTTTTTACTAAAAACGTAAAAGATTTGTAATTCTTAACATTAATAAAGTTAATTTTTCAAAAGACTTGTACATTATAATTGTGTCTAAATAATTTGTCATTTTTTAAATTTATTTGTCATAATGCTTAATAATCATCATTCTACTCTAATAAATATCGTGTTCAAAAGATTTTATATAATTATCAGTATTTTTTGCATAGAAAAATAATAAAAGTAACTATTTTGTTCATCTACAATTCATTTACTTTCCAATTATATAAATAAAAAGGCATATTTGTTAAAGTTACATTGTTACTTGAATATACAAAAATATCAAAAGTGTAACGTCCAAGACCCTTTTGAGCAAAGGTTTTAATGACAACAAACTTTCACAGCAATATTCTAAGTGTTCTGAATACCTTGGTACTAATGTTTTCACTTGAGAATGCTTGAAAGAATACAGTAAAAGTTACAGAAGGAAGGTGCAAAGATCAAAAACATCATTTAACATCAAAACATGTGTCCAAAAGCATGTTACATAGAGCTTCCATTGTTGAGGCTCAAAATGTTATTAAAGAAATTAATAATATTTTAAGAGCTCACATATCCTAAGTTTTAATAGACAACAAATTTGATTTAAAAAAGTATTAATTATTTATTATGAGAACAGAATCACTTGAAGATATTTTGCTTTACTATTTCATCAAGTACTATAAAGAAGAAGCCTCAAGTTGAACCTGTTGATGTGAGGAACCTTCTGAAGAGCCAAGACCTGCTGAACTCATATCTACCTTCTGAAGTGTTATAGAATATTTTATTATAAAAGAACTGATGAAGACCTCGTTACAGCTGTTCACTGAAGCCTCAAAGTTGCCTGCTCAAGACTTCATACATCATTAATGTCTGAAGTAAGTTTGATTCATTTAAGGAATAATTTAAAAGTTCCTTTTTGCTATCAAAGTCATCTTACCTTAAAAGGAACGTACTGTACGTGTCAGAGCAGTGTTGCAGACTGCAACACCTGCAATTCTCAAAAGTCAGAAGCTTTAAAGAAGATTATTTCACAACGTCTCAAATAGCATTTAATGCTATCTCACAACGGTGGATGAAGCACTCTTCAACGGATTCATTTCAAGACTCTATAAATAGCTTCTCTAAAGACTTTGAAGTTGTCGGCCAAGCTCTATATGAAAATCCATCAAGCCAACATTCTGCTGAAATTACTCTGAATTTCCTTGTACTTAGAATTTCTCATTTGTACCCTGAGTTATACTCAGTTAACCTTTGTACAAGAACTCTTGTGTTTAAGTTTCTCAGAAACTTGAACTTATTATCTTTGTAAACATTGTAAAGTGTCTGAGAGCCTGAAGAGGCTTGGAGGAACAAAGAATACTTGTTGATGTTAGCCTGAAGAGGCTATGTCCAAAGAATACTTGTGGTTTAGCCTGGAGAGGCTGTGTCCAAAGAATACTTGGTGTTAGCCTGAAGAGGCTGGGGTCAAATAATACTTGTATCTGATCTGATTAGTGGAAAATCCAGTGGTGTGTTTGCCCTGGGACTGGACATAGCTCACTGTGTTAGTGGGTGAACCAGGATAAATTGTTTGGCTAAGTTTTCTCAACCCTTATCTCTTTACTTTCTGTTTTAACTAACAAAGGAGGATTCTGAAAAGTGATTTTATAAATCCACGCAGCAAAATAATCTTGCTTATCGCATTAAATATTTCAAAATCAATTTACTCAACCTGCTGAGTCATATCAACAAGTTGCTGAAAGCTCCAGTTTCGGAAGGTTGCTCAAATCTCTTTACAAACTCTTTACTTGTTTTAAAAGGTTTTCATAAAATCTGTAAAGAATTATAAAACACTATTCACCCCCCTTCTAGTGTTTCCTGTGGTTCTAACATCCATGCCAAAAGTGATGAAACAAGTTCAAGAAGTAGCTTCTTAGCTTCAAAAAGGTGAAGACAATTCATCTAAGATCCCATGAATATTAAACTGAGTTGTATCAAGCTTCAGAAGCAAAGTTGAAGCTTTAGAAGGATCATTCAAGACCACCAGAAGCATGAGAAAGAGCTTTTCATAAAACCTAACACCTTCTGAATGTAAAAGATAACTTAAGCAATTCAAGAATATTCATTCCAAGTGCTACTGATGCAAACAAAGTAATTTGAGAAGGTCAATATTACTAGAAACACAGTTTTGTCCTCAGAAGCAGAACTTACAGTTTCTGCAGAAGCATCAAATTCACATTTCAAGTTGTAAACATGTTCAAAGCATCCTTAGAAGCTTTGAACAAGTTTCCACATTCCTCAAGCTATTATCCTTGAATATTTCAAGTTAAAGAACACTCAAAGATGCTTCCATAAGCATAATTACTTCTCTCACAATGTAAATAAAGCAAAGATAAAAGATTGGAAGCTTTACAAGCATATTTGAAGCTTCGGAAGAAGAAACAGAATTTTGCACTTCCAAAAGAAATTGTTTTCTCCAGAAGAAGAAACATAATTTCTGCATACTTGGAACAATTTTCTTTAGATGCAGGAAAAACATCACATAATTTTTTCCAGGAGCTTATTATTGCTATTTATTAATTGTTGGATGTTTTTACACGTCCAGAAGAAAGATATTATAAAAGAACAGAAGAAACACATCGGAAGGATTGTCTGGTCAAAGAATGAGAGAGAAAGAAGTTGTCTTATGATAGTGACAGCTCCTACAAGGCCAGCTAAGAGCTTGACCACTTCTCCAAGCAATTGCAATGGCTAGTTTGACTACCATAACCCTATAAACACAACCCCATTCAGCTGGGCAACATTAAGGAGAGCAAAAGGGAAAAAACAAAAGGGTCATAATGTAGAAATTCCCTTATAAAGTGAGGTTCTCCTTCAACCACTCCAAAATGCAGAGTTGTTGTTCATAATTCTTAGAGAGTGTGTTAAGGTTCAATTTTATAAAGATTAATCCACTCCATGAGTGTTCTCTATGAGCCATATGTAAAAAACCCATCTCTTGTTGAAGAGTGTTTATGACCTCCCAAGCTAACTAGAGAGAGTTAGTGTTGGTTTGAAAGTGTGTAGAGCCTGCAGAGGCTGAGCAAACAATACTGGCATTAGAGCCTGAGGAGGATGCAAAATAATACTTGTAAGGAGCCTGAAGAGACTGCAAAAGAAAAAGAGCCTGAGGAGGCTGTGGGAGCAAAGAATACATTGTAATCAAAATTGATTAGTGGAAAATCCTACTGAGGTAGGTACTGGACGTAGCCCAAGGATTGTGAGGGTGAACCAGTATAAAAATCATTTGTTCAATGTCTCTTACCCTTACTCTCTTTATCTTTCTGCACTTACATTATTGATTTGTTAGTTATTGTTCATACTTTGAATATTTAGCAAGCTGTAAACCAGATTTTGATAAACCTATTTTTGAACTGATATTTTCACATAAATCACATCCATATCAATTCAAATATTGATCTGGAAAGTTTCATTAAATTATGAAACTGTTTGGTGCTTCAAAAACACATTTCTTGAAATCTGTTCATTGTTCAACATTGAAACTTGGGGTTCAAACTACCAGATTTTGATAAACATATTTTTGAACTAATATTTTCACACAAATCACATCCATATCAGTTCAAATACTGATCTGGAAAGTTTCATTAAATTATGAAACTATTTGGTGCTTCAAAAGCACATTTCTTGAAATTTGTTCATTGTTCACCATTGAAACTTGGGGTTTAAACTACAGGAATTTTACAAACTTAATTTTTGTAACATCCTAATAATTTCTAAAATAAAGGAATAAATAAAATAAAATAAGATTTAGGTAGCAATAATAATATTATTTTTATCTTTATTATTATGTATCAGAAACAATATTATTTAATTAAAAAGGGAGATGGGTGAGTCGGAGTAGGCCCAGCCCAGTTAGATATTTAAATAGAGAGGGGTCATCTATTTCACCCTATCTTTTTTAAACGTCAGATAACCAAACTCTAGGGAGGAGAGAAGCGACTCTACAAGGAGGAGGTGCCGAAGTGTAGATCATCGGAAGAGTTCTGCCATTCATCCTTGATCGTCATTCCTATGGTACGGGGGAAGGGGTGAAACTATATGTGTATGCTGGAGCGCTTGGGTAGTGAGGGAAACCATAAGTCCCTCTAGGATCTCTAAATTTTGAAATATGAATTGTGAATTATATGTTTTATAATTGAAATTGTTCTGTGTGATGCATAATGGCATGTTTCTTGATGAATTTGAGAGTTGTGAGCGAGGTTGTCGAAAAGGAGTCGAATTAGGATTTAACGGTGAGAACTCATAATTAGGCCTGGGCAGCGGTCGGGTTTGGTTGGATTCGGGCCCAAAAAGCCCAACCCGACCAAAACCAATTGCAATATTATATGGTCCAAAGAGCAACTCATGTAGCTTAGCGGTGAGTCTCATGCCCAGCATACGGCTCGCTTGGTGGATAGGGGTTCGAACCCCACTATTGCACTTCTTTATTTGCTTAGCAAAAAAAATATTATACGGTCCAAATTCAACCGAAGCAGACATCGGTTTATTCGGATTTCGGGTGTCACGGGTTACGGGTTGAATGGACGGATTGAACGGATTTGGGCTAGCATTGGGTCGTGTCATTTTTTATCTCAAGTTCAAGGCTTTTTATGTTTTTGATATTTTTCAAAGTAAAAACTGCAACATTTCTATAACATTTTTATTGTTGGCCTCAAGCCTAATAATCAGATTTCATAACTGGGCCTAAATAGTAAAAAAAAAAGCAACCCAGAATGATAAATCAAAAAGAAAAGAAATAGAACCTGTAAAAACAAATCACAACCCAGTAAAAAAAATAAAAAAAACAAACATCCTAATTAAATCATGGGCGTCCAATCAGGGCCATCAGACGGCCAAGGATGCTCCACGCCATCACCCATGATGAACTAGAAGCTTCTACCCTTCTGGAGCCTTTTGGAAGCGGAAAAGACAAGGCTGCTATAGAAGAAAAGAGGTCGCGACAGAACACGTTGGATGGTGTTACAACAAATCTGGAGCAACGTTCAATGGAGTTCTTCACCGGAGTTCTTGGAGAACACACGAATCCTGTCCAGAACACACGATCATAACGTCGAATGAAGTTCTTCACCGGAGTTCTTGGAGATGAACTCGAGCTTGCTGGAGTGACGAACAAAGTTCTTAATTGGAGCTTTCGAAAAGGGGATGAAGGACGACGAACGATAAACGAACTCCCTGCGATGGGTGACTCTTCCTGCGGTGGGCGATGAACTCCCTGTGGTGGACGACGAACTCCAACGGTGGACGTCGACGACGAACTCCTTGTGGTGGGCGACTATTCTTCATGGAGATGAGCCCTTGAATGGATTATAGAGGGAGAAAGAAGAAAATGAGTCTTGGTGAGTTGTTGGAATAGTCTCTAAGATTGAAAGAGGAGAAGAGTAAAAGAGAAAATAGGTGAAGAGAGTGAGAGGTTGAATGAGGACTGATTGAGGAGAGTGGGAGACTCTTTGTGCGCTTTAGACTTTAGAGAGATTGAATGGTCAGCTATGTTTATCTGTCGTTGAATCATTGTTATGGAGTCATCTGAGCCATCCAGAAGAAACACAATCCGTGTGTTTTCTAGTAAGCCATTCACTAAATGACATGTGTCGGTCGATTCGGTCATCAGCGAATTTTTTTTACGAAACCCGAAGCCGACCGCACTAATCCGAGTTAAACTGAGATTTTCATCCGAATAGAACCGTGACCCATATTAACCCGCTCGTTCCCCTTCTTTAAGCCTCGGATTACATGGGTTGCGGACGGGTGATAAGTGTAAAATTAGCGTTAATTTCATATAGTTTTTATTACACTTATCAAGGATTAAATAGTAATTTATGCCCCAAAATATCCCTTTTTGTTAATATTTATAATAATTGTATTTATTTGATACAAATTTGAATATGATGCTATTTTAAATAGAAATTTCTATTTTATTCAGAATTATAGCAGATTTGGGACAAGAGTGGAAAAAGCACCAGAATGGAGGATATTGTAGATTCAGAAATTAAATAAATAAAAGAAAATCAGAGAATCCTGCAAAGAATCTCTTCAAATTCAAATACAAGCAGATAAATACAATAATAATTCGGATAAAGGGATAAAGGAAAACCGAATAAGATCAGAAAGGAATCAAGAGGTTAGATCCACGAATCAAGGAAAGCTGCAGCGTGTCACACGCTCCACATGCGCCTAGCGCGCGTGGAGCGCATGAACAGAGTGGCCAGGCTTCATGTGCGCTAAGCGCACATGAAGCGCGTGTCCTGATTAATGAAGCCGTGCGCATGTGACGTCATTTAATGAAGGGGAAGGTCCTGATTGGTCAAGCTTCACAACAGTGATGTCAATTAATGAAAAGGCAGCCTCTGATTGGATTAAACACTCACCAGTGACATCACAACCTGTTCCCTTGAAGGTTTTCCAAGTCTATAAATAGAGCCCTTGGCAAAGGTCACAGACTGATACACATAGAGAGAGAGTAGTAGAGGATTGAGAAAGGTGACAAATTTCTCAGTGGTTTGTAATGGCTACCATGAGTAGCTAAGCTCTCCAGTAGGATTTGATGTAGTAGATTCAATCCCCTTGTGTATAAGAATTCTCTTTCCTTTTTTATTTATGATTCTATGCTTGTAATTTATCGGTATCTTTATGCTGTTTGTAATGCATCACCTCCGCGCGTGCGCCGGGGTGGTAGGCTAGTGCTCTGGATACAAAAAGTGGAACTCCGACTAGTATCAGAGGTAGGTGAGCATGGAGCTGTTCATGAAGCTTATTCTCGGATTGCTAAAGATACTCGGTTTAGTCATATCGTAGTATAAGGATTGTATTCTAACGATTGGAGGTTCAGTGAGTGACACACCCCTCCATAGGTGCCTTATATGAAAGTATGGCTAAATCGATAGAGCTGATTGCAAAATATGGGGAATGTTCGGGGTCGCTAAATGCCACTTTGAATGCCTGTAGAGAATAGCATTTGGTGTTTAATTACAATGTTATAGGGGAATTTGCGGGTCCGAAGAATTACCAGGCATGCCTTATAATTATTGTAATTAAACAATGCTAAGGTAACTACAAGTACGATCATAAATAAGGGAAAAGGGATTCGAATACACAAGGGGGGAGATGAAACGAAATCAAATCCTAGTCCTAATTATTATTCATCTCGTGTTATTTGTGTTTATTTCAGTATTTTATTATTCAGTATTAAAACCAACCTTTTTTGAAACGTTTTATTGAAAATACAATTGCTTTAACTTTACAAGTAAAAACCGCTCCCCGTGGATACGATATCTTACTTACTCTAAAACTATTGGACTACTGGTAAACTTGCCAGGAAACCCATCAACGGGTTGGACAAATTTGCCCACCTTTACTCATAATCGATTAGATGTAAATTTTATGGTAATCTGTAGGAATAATTGACGATTCCACTGGTTTTAATCGGTAAAAACGTGCCTAAATAAGTTAGGAATGTAAAGACTTGAGTAAATACTGAAGAAGAGGGTAAAAAGGGGCAAAAACGCAAGTGCAGTCGCGTCTCGTGACGCTGGTAATCGATTACAGTGGTCCGTAATCATTTACCAGGTGTTTCTGGGCAAAATCGTGAAAATAGGCCTCTGGTAATCGATTACAGGCTTGTTGTAATCGATTACCAGGCTACCAGGTGCTCTGGTAATCGATTACAGCTTCCTGGTAATCGATTACCAGGCCCAAAATTTGAGTAATTGCTTCTGGTAATCGATTAAAACCTTCTGGTAATCGATTACCAGGCCAAAAATGAGATTAGTGTGTTATGTTTATGTGATATTGTGATCCTCTACTTATATGATGGTGTTTATTTGAAATATGAATCGTTTTGTGGAATTGATTGATTGAATTGGATGTACAATGTGTATTAATTGTGGCATGAAATATTGTTAGGTGATTATTCTATGTGATTGAGGTATCATGTGTGTTTTGGATATGATGAGATAAATGCGAATGTGAATGTTATATGTTCATAATATTCATGATGTGATGTGGAATGATTAGAGTAGAGGAGATTGTATGAGAAATATGTGAAGTGATGATGATGCATTGAGCATGAGCATATGATGTATGAGACGCATGAGATGCATGAGAAGCCAGGCGTGGCTAAAATATCCTGGCCCTAAGAGGGGGTGATGAACCGAGTGGACCATGATGGGGGGACATTCGATGCATGGCCCCAAGAGGGGGTGTTTTATTATGCAACTCACCGGCCCATAAGAGGTGGGTAACGGTGGGAGGGGGCGAGTGTCTTTGCACGGGCCCAAGTGGGGGTGTTTAACTGTGCAACCTACCGGCCATGAGAGTGTTTAACGATAGGGCCATCATTGGTAACAACTAAGGGAAATGATGATTTGCGCCCATTGTGCGGAGTTCCAAATCATGACTCTTAGGAGAGATGTTGTACATGTGCATGGTGTGAGCATACTCATTACTTGTGATTGTATGAGAAGTATGAAATTAAATTTGTATGAACCTGATGTGTGGAATGTATAGTGTGTGAATTGAGATAAATGATGTTGTGTATGGTGATGGGTGGGAACAAGGGTAGCCTTCTGTATTGCATGTATATGTCTGTATTTCATTCCTCACCGTACTCTCTCTTGTGGTTTTCTTAGGTGACGAAGAGGGCACTCAAAGTGCTGAATTTTGAATGGATAGGGTCTCGCTCTGATATATGTTGTGACACCCTTCTACCCCATACTCTTATATGTTTGATAAATTGAAATGTAGAAAAGATAATGTTCCACGATGGGTAAAAAGGTTCACAAAACCCTCTTAATAAAAACCTCATTAGTTCGAAAACAACTTAATTAAAATGAAAGAAAACTTCAAATGTAATCCCATACTCATGCAGCGGAATCTCCAAAGAAATAAAAATACTAATCATCCTACTTGCCGTGCAAGGCATCCAAAATAGTTTACAAGAAACTTCCTAACTAGAAACATAATAAAAGACCCCCAAATTATACCCTGATGTCACATCTATCAGAGCATATTCCCTTTAATCAAACTCGACACCAATCGTGTCATCATCAACACCTGTAAAAATATCCACAGTAATACGTGAGGAAAAGAATACTACTCATACATAAACATAGGAGGCTACCCTATCCTCACCCATATATAATCAACATCATCATTTACCACACCACATACCCAAACAACAAGTAATTCATCAAATGAAAATCATCTATAAACTCACTTAACAACTCATCGATATCTTCATATAAATCTCACAACGTCATTCACCAAAGAAAGCACACACTTTATTCTCAACACAATATACTCATTTCATCATTATACTCATAACATCATCATATAACTCAATTACATCATCATATATAACACAGATTCATCCATCATCATATAACTCATTTCATCATCATTTATAACACATATTTATCCATCATCATATACACCAAAACTCATCAACATCATTAATCTCAACATCCTCATCAATACTCTCCCGAGCTGCACTTCGCCCCACTCTAGGCTTGTGCTCCTCGGTACAAACTCTCCCAAGTGCACTCGCCTCTCTCTAGGCTTATGCCCCTTGGTACAAACTTTCCCAAGTCGCACTCGCCCCTCTCTAGGCTTATGCTCCTTGGTACAACTCTCCCAAGTCACACTCGCCTCTCCCTAGGCTTATGCTATGATGGGTTCCTGGCAAGCGAACCACAAATCCAGCAGTATAATAGTAAGTAAGATATCGTCTCCACAGGGAACGACAATTTATGTAAACTGAAATCGTATTTATCAAGGGAAGTAACAGTTTAGAGTAATTATGGTGCGAAAATAGAAAATAGAAGGTATGATCAATGGAAATTAGAAAGGTAGAGTTAGAGATACTTTACTTGGATTAGGATTGAACTTCATCTCATCACACCCTTCATGTATGTAAAGACTACCTATTATTTTAGGTTTACTCTATAGTACTGTAGAAAAACGCTATTGCTAAGACCACGAGTTACCAGCGGCCTACACGCTCAAAAGTAAACTATGTGGGTTCTCCCAGGCGATAGACTTACCCTCGGCTTATCTTGCTCTATTTGTTCAGTTTGTTAAGGATTAATTGAAATACGTGGCCTACCAAATGAATGTATACCTTCACTAGAATACTGTCACTACCCATCGCTCATTAGATATACCTATCTCTCGCTTCCAGGATTGACAATCAACTAACCCTTTGCTATCGGATTACCAAGCCTATTGGTCGGATGCCCCTTCAATTAGAGTACTCACACTACCCCTCAATCATTAGCAAAACACCCCTTTTCGGTACAAGTGATAACCGAGTCCTCTTATTCAATCAGAGAATGAGTTTCTTCATAATCCGCTCCCCCACTCTCGCTCCTAGCCAGAACTGACCCAGTTAAGACTACCCTATAACTCCAGGCGTAAACCGCGGGAATTAGGAATAAACACAGAATAAGATTACCAATACTATAGACAGAGAGCTCATAAATAATAAAATAGAATTTACATACATTTGGGGATAGAATCGATTACATTCAATCCTATTGGAGAGTCTAACTACTTAGAGTAGCCATACAAACCACCGAAGATGATGTCACCATCTCCAATCCTCGTGAAGCACTCCTCCTCTCCTACTCTAAACTTAGTTACGGTACATTATCTCTGTACTATAGACTAAATTACAATCGATCGTCCTCTGGGACTGATGCAAGAGGTTCCTATTTATAGATTAGGAAAGACAAAGCAAATTTGGGAAGAGATCTGACTAAATACGGCAACAGGGACGTAATCTGCGTGTTCTGCGCTTCATGCTGCGCTACAGCGCAGGCTGTAGCGCAGCATCCAGAGAGTTGCGCTTCACCCTGCGCTTTAGCGCAGGTGAAGCGCAGCTAGCGTCCTGCAGCTTCAACTTTCCTCTTTTATTTGATCTCTCCCCGAGACTGGTTTTCTCGCGTTTGTCCTTCCTTGTTTCCCTTTATTCTCTGATATCTTTATATTTATTTGTGCAATCCTTGTTTATTCGGGAAGCTTGTCTGCAATATCTTTGATTGATTGGCTCTAATCTCCTCATTAATGATTCAAATCTGCTTCAAATCTTTAATTAATGGTCTTCAATCAATCTTCAATCTTGCATAAATCCTCCATATTTAATGCTATTTAATCCTTCAATTAAATCTTTACAATATCCTGCAAAAATCAGCAATAAATCTATTAAAATAGCGTCATATTCAAAACTAGGATTAATAAATATAAATTAGTAAATATTAAATAAAAAGGGATAAAAATGGGGTAAAATTATCATTTTATCCTTGATAAGTGAAATAAAATATATATTAATTTATCAACTATTTTTCAATTGTGCAATTCATAAAAAATAGAGAAAATGAAGATTTCAATTGGTAAAAATTAAGTAAAACATAACTGAAAGTTTCAAAATTGATGGAAGTTTGTGAGTAGAAAGAGGGAAAAGAAGAGCTTTAGGAAGTAGTACATGAGAAAGATTTTTAAAATTTCGTATCCTGCGCTTCACCCTACGCTATAGTGCAAGTGAAGCGCAGAATACAGTGACTAAAATTGCAATTCTGCGCTTTACCTGCGCTACAGCGCGGGTTGAAGCGCAGAAAATAGAATGCAATTTGCAATTTTCAGTCACGTTTTCTGCTACTTCCTATTTTTTAAAAAAAAATTATTTTCCACAAACTTATTCCAATCAATTTTGAAAATTTCCTAAATCCTAAAAAAATCCTAATTAAGAAAATAAAACAAAACTAAAAACTTTAAAAATCTCTGGGTTGCCTCCCAGAAAGCGCTTGTTTAACGTCTGATAGCTCGACGCCTGTTCTCTCAAGGTGGCTGAAACTGAAATATTCTGATGAGCTTGTGAGCTGCACCCTTCCTTTTTATGGCCTGTATACCTCCCCATAATCTTGCCTAGGAGCAATTTGTCCTTTTCTTTACTTTCTTGCTTTGATGTGCATGAATTTTCTTCTCCTTAAGCTTGAATGGTTCACAAAAGAATTCTCTCAATTTCTTTGCTTCGGGGGGTTCTTTGACATGAAACACACCTGACCACTTGATCTTCAATCTGGCTCTAGGCTCTGAATTTAAGTCTAGCTTGACTTTTCTTCTCTTTGCCTTGTTCTGGTCAGTGTGATTGTCGGCCTTTCTTTTATGAGGTCTGGAAGGTTTATCACTTGCACCATGTCTTTCTTGATCTTCCTTTAGAGGACTGATTGGATAAGGCAAGGTCTCTGTTCTTGAAATCATTTCCCTTCCTTCCTCGGGCTTTGATTCTCCAACTCTCTGTTCACAATCAAATGTTGTATTCTCTTCCTCCCTTTCACAGTCAATCTCTTTTTTAAGCACCATCTTTGTTGTTTCATCCTCTCCTTGTTCTTCTTCTTCTGCTGCACCTTCTTCTTCCTTTTCTTCTTCAGCTTCTCTTTCTTGTGTTTCTTCAGATTCATCTTCTTTTTCTTTTTCTTCTTCTTCTTCTTCAGCTAGATTGTCATTGATTTCCTTCCCTATCAGCTGAACAATGTCATCGCACTGCTCTTCGGGGTTGGGTAATGCATTTGCTGAAGATTGCTTGTCCCAACAGTCGATCATATTGTGTATCTCCTCTAGTGCAAGGCTAACGGTTACTTCTTCTTTTTCGCAATACTGCTGAAATTGTATAAATTCATCCCACTTTTCTTCCATGAAATTGTCACTATCTGAATGCCCTTCTGAGATTTGTTCTAACTGTTGGTTAGCTATTGCTTCTATTATCTCTTCAATTGTTGTATCAGGAGACTCTCTTCTTGTTGAGCAGTCTCAACATGGTGTCAGTGTTTCTTCTTGCTTCTTCTCTTCCCTTCTGAAGTCTTGACTCCCTTTGTTCTGCCATCTGTTTTAACAAAGCATCAGTGCTTTGTCTTCTCTCTTCGCTTTCTTTCTGAAATTGTATATTGCTTTGATTGAAATCTTCCATAAACTCATAAAATTGTGAGTCTCTTTGTTGATAGGAAGAGTAACTCTGCTGCTGTTGAAAAGAAGGTTGCATGTGGAGTGAAACATCATCTTGGTGCCTCCCAAAATTCTGGTTCTGGTAACTTCCCCAATACTGTGAAAAATTGTTAGAATAATTGTTGCAATTAGAGAAGTTACCTTGAATTGGTGCATGAGAGGAGTAACTTGGTTCTTGCCACCCAACATAATCTCCAAGGGTTCTCCTTGGTTGATTTTTCCACTCATAAGCCATGTGACATTTACTTCACTTGAGGTGGTTGAACAGAGAGTGTTGAGATTGGCTCTTTGAAATTTGTCCCCTTTTTCTCTCTCTCTATTTAGACACTTCTCTCAATTAATTTTGAGACACATGTCTTCCACAAGAGCACTATTCAGGAAGCTCAAACAAATGTTAGCTCAGGAGAGTGGAACAAAAATTATTATCTTTTTTTTTCTTAAATAATAATAATAATAAATATATTTTTTTTAAAAATAATAATATTTTAAAAAAAAATTAAAATAAAATAATTAAAAATAAAATATTTTTGTTTTCTTCTCGACTTCCCTCTTGCATCCTTTCATGGCTTCTACTTTTATTCTTCCTTGATGTCCTTCCTATTTCTGCTTCAAGTTGTAATTGATTTGGGGACACCTGACTTCTCAAAAGCAAAAACAAGAAACTTGAAAAAGGTAAGTGTGGAAGAAAAATTAATAATAATAGAAAAAATTTTAAATTTCCTAAAATAATGAAAATTACCTAAAATAATAAGAATAATATATAAAATAAATCCTAAGATAGATATTCTTGATAAATAGACCTCAGGGTTCTACACAAATTGGAACCGTTCCCCGGCAACGGCGCCAAAAATACTTGATGGGTTTCTAGCAAGCGAACCACAAATCCAACAGTATAATAGTAAGTAAGATATCGTCTCCACAGGGAACGACAATTTATGTAAATTGAAATCGTATTTATCAAGGGAAATAACACTTTAGAGTAATTATGGTGCGAAAATAGAAAATAGAAGGTATGATCAATGGAAATTAGAAAGGTAGAGTTAGAGATACTTTACTTGGATTAGGATTGAACTTCATCTCATCACACCCTTCATGTATGTAAAGACTACCTATTATTTTAGGTTTACTCTATAGTACTGTAGACAAACGCTATTGCTAAGACCCCGAGTTACCAGCGGCCTCACACACTCAAAAGTAAACTATGCGGGTTCTCCCAGGCGATAGACTTACCCTCGGCTTATCTTGCTCTATTTGTTCAGTTTGTTAAAGATTAATTGAAATACGTGGCCTACCAAATGAATGTATACCTTCGCTAGAATACTGTCACTACCCATCGCTCATTAGATATACCTATCTCTCGCTTCCAGGATTGACAATCAACTAACCCTTTGCTATCGGATTACCAAGCCTATTGGTCGGATGCCCCTTTAATTAGAGTACTCATACTACCCCTCAATCATTAGGAAAACACCCATTTTCAGTACAAGTGATAACCGAGTCCCCTTATTCAATCAGAGAATGAGTTTCTTCAGAATCCGCTCCCCCACTCTCGCTCCTAGCCAGAACTGACCCAGTTAAGACTAGCCTATGACTCCAGGCGTAAACCGCAGAAATTAGGAATAAACACAGAATAAGATTACCAATACTATTGACAGAGAGCTCATAAATAATAAAATAGAATTTACATACACTTGGGGATAGAATCGATTACATTCAATCCTACTGGAGAGTCTAACTACTTGGAGTAGTCATACAAGCCACCGAAGATGCTGTCACCATCTCCAATCCTCGTGAAGCACTCCTCCTCTCCTACTCTAAACTTAGTTACGGTACATTATCTCTGTACTATAGACTAAATTACAATCGATCATCCTCTGGGACTGATGCAAGAGGTTCCTATTTATAGATTAGGAAAGACAAAGCAAATTTGGGAAGAGATCTGACTAAATACGGCAACAGGGGCGTAATCTGTGTGTTCTGCGCTTCATGCTGCGCTACAGCGCAGGCTGTAGCGCAGGATCCAGAGAGTTGCGCTTCACCCTGCGCTTTAGCGCAGGTGAAGCGCAGCTAGCGTCCTGCAGCTTCAACTTTCCTCTTTTATTTGATCTCTCCCCGGGACTGGTTTTCTCGTGTTTTTCCTTCCTTGTTTCCCTTTATTCTCTGATATCTTTGTATTTATTTGTGCAATCCTTGTTTATTCGGGAAGCTTGTCTGCAATATCTTTGATTGATTGGCTCTAATCTCCTCATTAATGATTCAAATCTGCTTCAAATCTTTAATTAATGGTTCAATCAATCTTCAATCTTGCATAAATCCTCCACATTTAATGCTATTTAATCCTTGAATTAAATCTTTGCAATATCCTGCAAAATCAACAATAAATCTATTAAAATAGCATCAAATTCAAAACTAGGATTAATAAATACAAATTAGTAAATATTAAATAAAAAGGGATAAAAATGGGGTAAAATTATCTTTTTATCCTTGATAAGTGAAATAAAATATATACTAATTTATCAACTATTTTTCACTTATCATGCTCCTTGGTACCACACTCCATAAAGCATATTGCATATTCACCAACTATATGCACACCAAAATAGCATAAAGCATATTGCATATTCACCAAATATATGCACACCAAAATATCATCAATTATATTGCATAAGCACCAATCATTATCATTATTATCATCATAACATCATCATCATTCTCAACATAAATCATCATAGGTATCATCAATCAAGCATCATCATCATAGTTATTATAAGGCATCACAAGACATCATCAATCATCATCATCATAAATAACACACGTCATACACTTAATACATCATCATCAAGCATAACACCCATCATATACTCAACATATTATCATCATAACTATCACCATCATAAATATCATAAAAATCATAATATCATCATCATCATGTTATACATCCAATTCATCAATCAAACCACACCACAGTAAGAATCCAACTCAGTTTCACGTTTTTAAATAAGTTAATCTGCATGCTGCGCTCAGCTTGCGCTCAGCGCCCATGCAGCGCGAGTTCCAGAGAGTCACGCTCCATTCTCGCTCAACGCCAGTGGAGCGCTGATTCAAAGAACATGCGCTTCAGCCTGCGCTCAGCGCCACTGAAGCGTACGTATCGCAGAACGCTACTGTTCATACGTTTTTGCCCCTTTTGACCCCCTTCTTCAACCTCTAATCAATCCTTTTTGATAATACATCATTCATAATAAGTAATATTCATCAAACTCATCAAAATCATCAATCTTTAACAGTTTTACATGGTTTTCCCATCAAAACCCCAAATCATCAAACCCTTATTTAACCCATTTTCACTGTTCTCATTATTCTCATTCAATACAATCAAGATTCATCAAGAATCATTCAATCAATCATACAACACAATTTTTATCATTCATTCTCCATATTAACATATATTAATATGAATTCATACTCTTAAATTACTACCCAAGCACCCCTACATGCATATACAAGCAGCACCCTCTCCCCCACCGTACCTTGTAGTGGAGATCGTACAACAAAGAAGACTCTTTCTTGGTTCTTGATGATTACTCTCCAGCAATCTCCTCTTGAGACTTGGTTTCTCCCCTCCTTAGCATTTCGCTCTCTGACGATTATACGAACAGGGATTAGGGTGAATTGAGAACCCCTCCTTAAATACATAATTGGGCAAGGCCCACTCTCAACCCACTTATTCTATTTATTATTCTTATTATTTATTAAATATCCTTATTCATAAAATATGCTAATCTTACTAATATTATTATTTATTATTTCTCTTATTTTATTAATTATTTCCTCTACTTATTTATTTAATTTAATTAATATTTTACTTAATAAAATTTAGGATGTTACATATGTGACATCGGGGCTTAGTGTCTAGGAGTTTATATTTCTTATTTGGTTATGTAGAGATTTAGAAAAATTATTTCCAAGGGTCTTATACGGCCAAGTTATGTCTTTATTATGTTGATAATTTAGTTTCTTGAAAACCTTGATTTTACTCTCTTATGGAGTCAACATTGGATTTGGATTAAGTACTTATTTAAAAGAGGATTTTGTGAACCTTTTTACCTCGGTATTAACTGTAATTTTCCTCATAATTTAGCTTGATAATTGTTTTATTATTTGGGGTAGAGGGTGTCACAATTTTAATAAGATCTAACTTTATATTCTAATTGTTTACTATTTAAATATTTGATCTGGAAAGTTTCATCAAGTTTCAAGTTCATTTGATACTTCAGAAGAAACATTTATCAGATTTCATTGTGTAACTTGATTTAAAAATATCAGACTGATATAAACATTTTTCTGAACAAATTTTCTTATATAATCTTATTAGTTATTGGTTAAATAACTATTCTGGAAAGTTTTATTAAAATATAAAATCATTTGACCCTTCAGAAGAATGGTTTAAGGTGACAGATTCACTATTTTGCTTCTGCATAACTGCAGAAACTTTATATTTTTCTTCTGAACCTTATTTGAGTTGTATCTACATTAAATATACTATATGGAAGAATAAAATTTGATGATATTAGTCCCTATGATATTGTTTACCTTTAAAAAGATAGTTTCAATCAACTCAGTTGGTATTATACACTAACCACTATCTTTTAGAAGTAACTTCTGATAGCCAAGGTATTCCTTGAACAAAGATCAGTAAATATTTCAAAGTACTTGTAGGTTGGACCAAAAGTTTTCAAGGGTCACAATTCAACCCTCATTCTTATGACTCTTTTATTTACTTCAAAAAGTACTCTCTGCTTAAAATGATTAGTGAAGTGCAAATGAATTGAATTCAACCGATGAATTTTTAAATATATTATCATATTTACAAAAATAAAATAATTCTATTTTAAAAATATTATTATACGGGAATATACCTTCATCAAATTGATAAATCAAATTTGAATAAGAAAATAGTAAAAAAAATACACATATTAATCCCTTATTTTGATAAAAAGTAGCACATACATATCAATTAATTTATAATATAAATAAATTAAAATATTAGAATATAATAAATTATAAGGGTAATATACATAAAAAATTAAAATAAAATAAAATATACAAAGTATATCTTAAATATATCACTTTTTATCTCATATATATCAAAATTACAAACTTTGTTTATAAACTAAAATTAAATTAGTGTTGAAATATATCATTTTTTATCTCATATATATATATATATTAAAATTTTATATATTATTCTCATTATTCATGTGTATGAATAGAGAAATATTTAAAAATAAATTTTATTTTCATTTTATTATAATTTTTCTTTATTTTCAATTAATATAATATCATCTAAGATCTAAGATAAAAAATTAAAAATTAAAAAAATTATAATAAAAAATTTATTTGATGATAAATTTGCCTAATATTATCCTTTCTTCTGTATAAATCTTAATCAATAAAATTTTTATATATTAAAAAAAGATATAATAAAAAAATATTTCTAATTAAAGCATATGAATCAAAATAAATTAAATAAAAATTTCTAAAAAAATCATCTATATATATAATAAATAGAATTACTTCTAATATATATAATTTTTTGTAACATTATTTTATATAAATAAGTTATATAATATTACATTTTTCTTCATAACTTAATTAAAAATAGTTATGAAGCTAATTTTTATTATTAATGAAATATGTTTTTTATTAATTCTTTTTATTATATTTATTTGTATTTTTATTTCAATAATATAGATATAAATAAATTTTTATTTAAATGTCTCAACTGTATTAAAGTAATATATTAAAAAAATTAAATATTTTAAATAAAATATATCTTGTCTTTCAAATTTTTAAAAAATATATTAATACATTTAATATTTTAATTTATTAATTGGATAAAAGAAAAAATGCAAAAGAAGAATCGATAATGTGAACGTATAAATTATTAGCAAATGATGAAAATGTGTAAAAACACTCAAATGAATAATAAAAGATGAAACTCCACTCAAATTGGAATGGTTACTATAATGATGAATATAAAAAGCCCCCAACATTAAGGAATGTAAAATTCTATGGAAGTGATATAATCATCTCAACAATGGGAGTTGAAAAGGTGTCTTTGGAAAACAATCAACATTATTAAAAAATACATCAATATGATTTATTTCAATATGTATTTAATAAAGGATAAAAAAATTCTAAAATAAAATATTTTAAGCAAAATGATATTTTTACCCCTTAATTTAGGAGGGAAAAACTATTTCTAGTGAAACCTCAAGACTACCTTGCTATATATAAAGATAAAGATAAAAATTAGCTAATAACTGTATTAGAAGTCTTTAAATTATTTCATGTAACATTCTACTTGCACTGTGTGAACTTCCTGAATTAGGGCTTAAATCATGTATCTAGAAGTTTCTTGAGTGTCATTCAACTTGAAATATTTAAGGATAATAGCTTGAGAAGTGTGGGAACTTGTTCAATACTTCTAAAAATGCTTTGAATATATTTACATATTTAAATTTGAATAAGATACTTTTAAAGAATGATAACTTTACTTTGTGTTTTTAATGACATTGACCCTCTCCAATTGCTTTGTTGCATCATTAGCACTTGGAATAAATTACATATGCTTGAACTTCTTAAGTAATCTATTCAGAAGGTGTCAGATTTCTTGAAAAGCTTATTTTTATGCTTCTCGTCTTGAAAGATCCTTCTGAAGCTTCACCTTTACTTCTGAAACTCAATTTAATGTTCCTGTGATCTTAGATATACTGCCTTGACCTTCTTGAAGATAAAAAACTATTTCAAGAACTTGTTGCATCATTTTTTACATGGAAGCTTTGTGTAACATGCTTTTGTACATATGTTTTGTTGTTATATGATACTACCTCTGGTCCTATATGTAAAAATCATTGGACTAAAATCATCAAGACCAAAGAAATGCATTGGAATCTGTTAGTGGTAATTAATAGTGCCATGAATTTAATTTTTCTCTCAAAATATCCTTAGTATTAAATGAGTAAATGAGTGGATACCTCTTTAACTACTCATAATAATTAAGGGCATATAAGGTATTTAACAGTTAATGCTGTGAAGTCTATAAATCAGTTTAAGTATTTAAACATGATTATAAGACTTAGCATCTTTAAGTTTTAATGAATAACAAATAAGATTATATTAATGAATAAACAAATAAGATTAAATTAATAATTAACAAATAAGATTAAATTAATAATTAACAAATAAGATTATATTAAAGTCGAATATGTTTATATAAGAACTTAATAATATTACATAAACAGATTATACTGAGAAAGGTATTGGTTTGTTGATTATATTTCAGGTTAAAATATTCATCTGAAGAAGAAGAAGAGTAGAAGAACACATCAAAAGAAGAATCACATTCAGAAGATCAGGATCAGAAGAACAAAATGCAGAATCCTAAGAAGAAAAATCCACAACCAAGTTGAAGACTCGAAGACTATATGAAGAATCGAAGACTAATTGAAGATCTGAAGAATTGAAGACTACGAAGACTTGAAGATTTGAAGATGATCTAAAGCAGTCTTGAAAATGAAAGATGAAGATGTTAGAATCAAGAAATGATCTCTTGGAGACGTTGCAAAGCGTAAAGCACACTCCATCAAATAGAGTACACTCATCTTAGTAGAAAAAGCTATGCTTTTCTTCCTCGATCAAAGTCTTGCACAAATAAGGAAATACTGCAAAGACTTTCTGCAACGCCTGTTGCACCTGCAACAAAAGGATCTGTGTGCGCAGACCTACTGCATGTACGCCTGCCAATGACCAGAAAGGGTTAGAAGACTGAACAAAAGCAAGCAACAAGAAGAAGAAGAAGATACAAAGATGAATGAAGTTACAATCCTCTTATAAGAAGGAAGAAGCTTTCTGAAGTTTCAACTCTGAAGAATTGAAGTTGTCTGAAGGACGCAACCCGTCTGAAGTATTGAAGCTGTCTGAAGTTTCAATCTGTCTGAAGGACGCAACCCGTCTGAAGTATTGAAAGTTGTCTGAAGTTTCAATCTGTCTGAAGAACGCAACCCGCCTGAAGTATTGAAGCTGTCTGAAGCATCAACCTGTCTGAAGGTTTGAAGCTGTCTGAAGTTTCAATCTGTCTGAAGTCTCAATCCGTCTGAAGTATTGAGGCCTTCTGAAATCCGACGTGGCACCCTTTGCTGAAGTTTGTGAAGACTTTTCTGAGTCTCTGCTGCACGTACCTTTTCAAACACATTTATGGAAATAAACACAGAGACCTTTCCTGGTGCTTTTGAATTTCATACACCACTGAGGAAATCTCTACAACGCAGCATTCGCAGCAACAACGGTGGCGGCTTTATAGCAGCACCTACGCTGTACTATGTCAGACATGTCAGAGCCCTCAGAAGCATGTCTCACAACGGATTAAAGAGGATTCAATGCTATCTCTAAACGGTAGTATTTTAACGGATATTTCCTCATTGATACAATCCAAAAGAGATCAGAAGAAAGCTGAAGGAGAAAGCAAAAGTAGAAGAAATTCAAAAGAGAGAATACGCAGAAACATATCAGAATATCTCTCATAAAGAAGCACGTAACAAGTGTCAGAACAGGATCGTCTGTACACCTATTCGCTTAAGGAGAAGCAACCGTTTGAGAAGATATTACACAACGGCTATATGAGCCACATCATCATCAGCTCAACGCTATTATGAATCATCTTCAACGACTATATTCAAGAAGAACATATAAATAGCCTCAAGATTGAATTTGAAGATGTTGGAAAAAGGTTGGTCAAGGTTGGTTAAGATTGGTCGATGTTGGTCGGTCCAACCAGTTGTTGTTAACACAACCAAGTTGGCATGATTGCCCAACCAGTTGTGGGAGTTAGATTAACTGCCCAACCAAATGGAGTTAACTAGGCTGAGTGCCAAATGGTTAACAAGAGTTGACTTGAGCTAAAGTGGATCATCAATATGTCAACAAAGTTTGATCAGAGAGTTGGTTCTCAAATCATTCAGGCTACTGACTAGCTGGTCAGTTAGTCATGTTGCTCAGTTGATCTGTTTGACTAATTAAGTTGGTTGTTGGTCTGAAGACAACCATGCTGAGCAAATGACTATCAAACTGGGTACGGTTTGAAGCTTTGAAGATACCTTGGTATTCCAATGATACGGGTGAGAATGTAACCCATGGAAACCAATGGTTAGAGGATAAGGCTGGAGCTTAATTTCATATCTTAGTTAGCCTACTCTCAGAGGATGTATTCCTCATAGAAAAGACAAGGATTGTACTTAATTCAAACACTTGTATCACTGTGTATCCTTGTATTTAGTTTGTAATGACTATATTCTGAGTATGTACTCAGTAATCTCTATGTACAAGAAGAATCTGAGTTGAGAGGTTCTAGCGAACATCTAACTTAGATTGAGTAGTAAAATACTCTACACTTGAATAAGTGTCTGAGAGCCTGGAGAGGCTTGGTGGAAGAAAGAATACTCGGTAGAGCTTGGAGAGGCTTGATAGAAAAGACTACTTGATAAGGTCCGTGTGACCTTGGGGTCTGGAGGACCCTGTGTGTTTGTCTGGAGAGACTGTACTTGTGCTGGTCTGAAGAGGCTGTGAAGAATACTTGTATCTGTGGTCTCAGATAGTGGAAAATCCAGTGGTGGTTTTCCACTTGGGCTGGATGTAACTCACGGTGATGTGGGTGAACCAGGATAAATTTTGTGCCTAAGTTTTCTCATCCCTTAATCTCTTTTATTTACAGTCTTTACATTTACGTTGGGGATTGAAAAGTATTTTCATAACAATTTCAATCAAACAAGTTTTCAAAGATAATTAAAACTCACATTTCTCTCATATCGTTTGAGATATTACAGAGAATGTATCTTGAAGAAGTTCTGAAATAGGTGTCTGAAGTGAGTCTCTAAAGAACTCAGTTCAGAATCGGAATCAAACTTCAGGCGATCTTTAGTCTGCTGAAGTATTTTAGAAACCATTCTAAAAGATACCCCTTGTAATAATCTTCAGAAGGTACTTTGAGAAACTTTCATTTAAAACAATCTTAAGACCTTTTTGAAAGATTATCAATCTTATTTTTTTTTCCGCATGTTTCAATTAAACTCTGATCTTAAGATTGGTCTTTGAACGTTGTTCTTTTTAAATGCTGTCTTAAATCAAAGATTTCCAAAATTATTCAATAAAGTTTTAAAACACTATTCAACCTCCCTTCTAGTGTTTCATGTGGTTCTAACAAATGCAACTAAAATAAGGTAGCGTTTGGTAGACACTTCGGAACGGAACAGAACGGGACATATAGGTTTCATTCTATGTTTGGTGTATTTTAAAAGTAGAATAGAACATGACATATTATTTAAAGAGTGGAACACTTTGGTTCTATTAAAAAAGGTGGAAGCAAAGAGAACATGACAGAACATCTTATTATTAATTTTTTATTGACAAAACTACCACTGACTCTCCTAACATTTTTCCCAAAAATGCTATTCTCCCATTGTCACCTAACACATTTTACCACCACCATTGTCACCGACATCCTATATCGCAACCGTTGTCGCCGCCACCACCACCACGACGTCGCAACTGCCACCGCCATCACTGCCACCACCACCTTTGCCGCCGCCACCACCTAACACATTAATTTTCCACCACCATTGTCGCTCGGCACCTTACACCACTACCGTCGGCATTGTCGCCACAGCCATCGCTGTCACCACCACCACCGCCGCCACTACCACTACCACCTTTGTCGTCGCCGCCACTACCTAACACATTAATTTTACCACCACTATTGTCGCTCAACATCCTACACCACCACCGTCGTCGTTGTCATTACCGCCATTGCTATCGCCACCACCACTATAATTGCCATCGCCATCACTGCCGCCACCATCTCTGTCTCCCCCGCCACTACCACATAACAACACCTTTTACCACCACCATTGTCGCATGACACTCTACACCACCATCATTATATTAATTTTTTCAATACTTTATTAAATAATAAATAGGATAAGGATATATATGTAATTGAACACATATCATCTTGTCCTGTTCTGTAGTTACCAAACACAATGCATAAAACATATTTTGTCCAGTTACATTTTGTTTTGTTCTGTTCCGTTCAATTTTGTCCCGTTCTATTATTTTACCAAATGCTACCTAAAAATAGTACTATGTTTCTTATATATATATAACCAAAATAATTTTCATTTTTGTTTCTTATATATAGAATCGAAGGTAGTAACTTTTGAACATTCTACCTTCCTTTTGCACATCATGTATTTTTCAAGCATTTTCAAGTATAAATAAGTACCAAAGCATTCAGAACGGTTAGCATATTATTAAAAAATTTGTTGTCAATAAAACCTTTATTGAAGAGGACCTGAGACTTTATTGATATCTGTTGGATTTAAATTTGAGATGTAAATATTATAATATAATTGATTTATATAAGGAATTTGATATAAGATTTAATTAATATAAACTATCAGTGTAAAAATATTTTACACTATTATCCAATAATATACTATCACATTATTTATTGAATTTAATAACACATAAAATATATATTAAGTGACAACAATTTACCACTAATATTTACAAGACCTAGCATAAAAAATCATCGCATCCATTCCATTTAGGTATTTACACTTTGCAATCTCCGAACATCGAAATTCATTATCCATTTCAGAGTTAGAGATAGGCTTCTCTAATTCCCGTTGGATATTGCGTTGGGTATTGCAATGCAACTGATTCAAAAGTCCAAGTGTCGAGTTTCTACGCTTTGCATGAGAGAACGTGTAACCCATTCAAAGAGCTTCACTTCTCCCTTTTCTCTCTCTACCAATAAAAGATTTGCTCTCTTCATACAGTTTTTATTTATATTTTTAATGAAATCAATCGTTTTTTCTTTGCACAACAAAAGAAACCCTTTCCGTTACTTTGATTTTTGGTAAGGTTTCTCTGAGTTTTTGGATGCGCTGTGATCAACAATGGCGGCACAAGCGATCAAGAGCTTTCACCTTGATTCTCACTCCAATAACACTTCTTCACCGTATGTTACTAGTTTTAATTTAATTAATTAATTAATTGCTTTGCCTCTTTCAATTTCTTTGTGTTGCTCTCATGTGTTTAGTTCTTGAATTCAAAATGGTTATGCGTTTTGTTCCCTTTCTAATGCGTGATGGATAAAAGAAAAAAAAAACAGAGAGATTAATTACTTGAGAATTTTGTTTTCTTTTTCTGTGTAATTTTAGGAATTGATTGCACTTGTGTGAGAAATTGCTGGGAAGGGAAAAAAATCAATATTCATATAGTTTTTTGAGGGATTTTTTCAATCCGAAATTAATGTTTCACTCTTTTAGGTAGTAGTTTTTTTTTTTTAAATCGCTTTAATTGAAAGCGTGAAACATGTTATTGTTGATTTTGATTTTTGACTGGGATCTTGAAAGTTAAGTTGTGGGGATGGTTAATTAAAATCAAACTCACATGGATTAATTAGCTCTTTTTAATGGATTTGGGTTATCTCATTTTCTCAAGAACCGAATAATCTCATGTGTTGTGTGTAAAATTTATTGTTCCTACTCCCTTCCCAATAAAATGTGTTTCCCCTATCATATTGAGACCCTAATTCCATTTTAATTATCCTGTTACTGATAAAGATGGAAGCAAATTCAATCGTATTGTTTCCCTCATTTGGCCCCTTTTTGTAATCTGAACGGCCAATATAATAGAGAATGACCAATTGACAAATCATCCATTTATTCTCCTTTGGGTATCATCCTCTGTAGCCAGTAATAGTCAAATAGGTCATATTTCTTTGTCCTGTTATTCAGTGATTTGGCACTCAAAGCACTTACTGTGTTGTGTGTCACTGTCTTTATTGCTAGAACTAGAAAAATGCAGAATATGTCAAATAAAAAAGGAGAAGAACTGTTTAAGGCCTTGATCAGAAAGAGGACAAGTGGTAAGGGGAATGTAATGGAAAGCAAACCATTCTATGACTCAAAGAAGACATCTATTTATGCTCCCAGTCAGCAGAATCAAGATGGAAAGGAAATGTTGAAAGTGCTAAGGAAGGGGACTGAGAGGTTGAACATGAAGGAAAGCAAATACAAATCAGGTACACATTCTACTATGTGCTTTTGTTCACCAACAACTCATGAAGGTTCATTCAGGTGCCGTCTCCACCGCATCAATGCAGCAAAGAAATCAGCCACTGAGAAGAACAATCTGAGGTTGTATTCCAAGCGTGCACATGGGATTGTAGAGTTTAAGCCTCAGTTATCAAGGTTTGGTAGGGTTGCCTCTGCTGAAGTGGGAAGTGGGAGCACATGATAGCCTAATCCAACTATCTGGGGTGGAATTTGTTTAAGAATTGAGCTGATTTTCATGTTCAACTTATAGACTATATTTTTGGGTCTATATGTGATGTGAGAAAATAGTTAATGTCAAAGCTTTAAAAGGCTCTGCATATAGTATAATTGTAACTTTCTAGTTTTGCTGTATATTAGTTGAGTATGGATTGAACTAGTCCATGTCAAAGCTTTCTATGAAACCTCTGCATTTTAAGAAGGGGTTAGGGAGAACTTAGACAATGAAAGCTGTTATAATATATTATTTTGACCATACTGTTTCTTCTTTTGGATTTTAGTTTGTATGGGCTAATGTTGTAGCGGAACTTGGATAAAAAATGTGGCAGTGTCAAAAATTAATTTCACTAAAATAAGTGTTAGCTTTTATTAACCACATGTATTCTTTCCAAAGGAATCAGCTTATTCACACTTAAGATTTACCACTCTGTGGAGATCATTAATTTAACTATATGGTTGCTATTGGTTTCTTTTTTTATATTAGTTATTATGAATTACTATTATATTATTTTGTGTCAAAGCCAGAAAGTTATGTATGTTTTCTGTAAGTTTTGTTGATTTTAATTACTGGGAAATATAATATACCCTTCTTAGATCTGATATTTCATTTCGTGCATGCATATATTTAATACAATCAATATTTTTAAATATATGTTTTTTAATAATAAATAAATATATTAAAATATAAAATATATATTAGATTTAAATTAAAATAATTTAAATTTAATATATAAATATTAAAGGATAACTCATTTAAATTATGGATTTAATTTAAATATATATAGAAGGATGATTATTTGGATTTTGAATTATTAATAATTATTTCAATCATATCATTTAACTAATAATATTTTATATAATTTTAAAATTATTATATCATTTTATACCGTTTAAATTTTAAAATATAAATCAATCACCATATTATTCAATTTTTTAAAATCAATTATTAATGGATGATTATATATTATTAAATGGTAATAATAAGAATTTGAATTTGAATTGATAAAAAGATTTGGAATAGGTAAAAATGGAAATAAACTAACAAATCTGTCCCTGACTTTTTTAGGGTGTGTTTGTGAGTTTGAAAGAAGGGGAAAGGAAGGGAAAGGGAAGGATTAGGAGGGGAAGGGAGGAGGGGAGAAAGCTTTATAATCTAATTACACTCACAAACACAAGGGAGGGAAGGATTTCCTATAAACCCTTCCCTTCCCTCCATTTCCCTTCATTTTCTAACTCGCAAACATACCCTTAGGGTAATGCAATTTAGTCCCTGAGAAATAAAAAACTCCAATATAGTCCCTGACTTCTTAATTTTTCTGTCACTATAGTCCAACTATGTGTTTCTTGTTAATTTTTTTACGACGTGTCCCTGACTAGTACGGACGCCATTACTTTTTTGATTTTGTTGAATGACGTCTGGTGATGACCTTCCCACTTGAATGGGCCATTGTATTTGAGCAATTCTCTCACGGGCCCAATCAATTCACCAAGTGCTGGGATGAAGCGTCTTATGTATCATAATTTACCCATTAATTGTTGTGTTTCTTTAACGTTAGCAGGTGGTCCCATTATCCTGATAGCCTCAACTTTGCTTTCCTCTGCAGACACACCTTCTTTATGTATCCTAAACCCCGAGAACATCCCACATGACAGCGAAAATGCACTCACTGGGTTCATTCTCAACTTAAACATTCTGCATCTTTCAAAAACCCTTCTTAAGTGCGCCTCATGCTCCTCTTTGCGTTTAACTTTATCATCAAATCATCCACATAATCCTCAACAATGTCATGCATCATGTCAAGGAAGATAACAGTCACAGCCCTTTGATATGTGGCACCAACGTTTTTTAGGCCAAATGGCATGAAAGTGTAGTAAAAGTTACCAAAAGGCATTCTAAATGTTGTCTTTTGTTCATCACCCTTTGCCATCTTAATTTAATTATACCCACTGAAACCATCCATGAAAGAAAAATGCTCATGAGCAGTTGTTGTGCCCACCAAACTATCTATGTGTGGCAATGGAAAATCGTCCTTCAAGCACACTTTGTTCAAATCTATGAAGTCCACGCAACATCTTATATGTTTGTTCTTTTTTCTAATTGGTACAATTTTTGCCAACCAAACTGGATGTTGTATTGGTTTGATGAAACCAGCTCCCAACAACTTTTCTACTTCCCTTTTTACATATTTCTCAATTTCTGGTGCGAACTTCCTCGTTGCTTGCTTTACGAGCTTAAGAAGAAAGGAAAACCCAAAGCTAACAAGAAAGGACCCAAGAAGCTATGTGTATCTAAGAATTAGATTGTTCTTGTTGCAGATGTGTTTAACAGGACAAAAGAAACGCCTCAAATGGTACCTGGACAGTGGCTGCTCGCGACACATGACGGGCGAAAGGTCTTTGTTCCAAAAAACCTTAGACCTAGAGATAGTGGAGTGGTCACCATTGGAGGAAACCAACAAGGGCGGATCATTGCTGGGGGAACAGTAGGTATGGCACCTCTGTATTGTATTAAAAATGTTTTGTTAGTAGAAGGACTCAAGCACAATCTACCGCGCATAAGTAAATTATGTGACAGTGGTTATGTGGTATCCTTCACTAAGGATGGATGTATAGTCAAGAATTCAGATGATCAAGTCCTCTTCACCGCTAAGAGACGCAACAGTGTGTACAAAATAGACTTGGAGGAACTTGCAAGTCAAAATGTAAAATGACAGATTTAGCATCAGAAACTTGGGCATGCTAGCTTAACATTAATCTCAAAGCTAACAAAATACAATCTTGTTAAAAGATTGCCCAAGCTTTCATAGAAATCTGACATTTCATGTGAAAGTTGTCTAAAAGGGAAACAAACAAGAAGCTCATTTCAGAGTAAGAATGTTGTTTCAACTAACAGGCCTCTTGAGCTGCTTCACATTGACTTGTTTGGTCCTACAAGAACCGAAAGGCTCAGTGGGAAGAAATATGGACTAGTCATAGTTTATCACTATTCTAGATTTACATGGGTGATATTCCTCAAAAGCAAGGATGAGACTTTTGAGAATTTCACAATATTATGTAAAAAAGTACAAAATGAAAAATGATTTTGTATTTGTGCCATTAGAAGTGACCATGCTAGTTGAAAATACAAACTTCAAACTGTTCTGTGAGGAGAATGGGATCTCTCACAATTTCTCTATGGCAAGAAACATCAACAAAATGGGGTTGTTGAGAGAATGAACAGAAGTTTGCACGAGATGGGTAGAACGATGCTCCTTTCAAGCACTTTTCCTAAGTTTTTCTGGGCAGAAGTTGTTCATATGACATGTTATCTTCAAAACAGAATACTGGTAAGACCAATTCTTAAGAAGACTCCTTATGAATTGTGGAAAGGAAGGAAGCCCAACATTTCTTATTTCCATATTTTCGGATGTGTGTTTTATACTCAATACAAAGATGATATTGGAAAATTTGATTCTAAGTCTTACAAAGGCTTCTTCATTGGATATTTTGAAACTTCAAAGGCTTATAGGGTTTACAACTCCAGAACCTTAGTTATAGATGAATCAATCCATGTGAGGTTCAATGATAAGAAAAAGATTATTAGTGACCTATTAGATCTTGAAGATGATTTTGCAGGTATGGATCTGAACCAGTCATCTGAATAAATTTTAGCAAAGACTGAAAACCTGTCTGAACCACCTTCTGAAGGACTATATGAAGTTGAGCCACTTCAGGAAACTAATGTTGAGTCACAGACTGAAGGCAAATCACCTTCTAGAAATAATTGGAGATATAGGCCTCATCATCTTAAGGAGCAAATCATAGGTGATGCTTCAGAAGGAGTGAGAACAAGATCAAGACTTACAAAAGTCAATAATCTTGCACTGCCTTCTAAAATAGAACCTAAGAATATTGATGAAGCTCTACATGATGAAGGGTGGATCCTAGCCATGCAAGAAGAGTTGAATCAGTTTGCTAGGAGTGATGTCTGGACTCTAGTTCCTAAATCCGATGGTAAGACTATCATTGGAACTAAGTACGTGGGTGTTTAGAAATAAGTTGGATGAAGATGACAAAGTTGTTAGAAACAAAGCTAGACTTGTAGCCCAAGGATACAACCAACAAGAAGGTATTGATTTCACTGTAACTTTTGTTCCAGTATCAAGGCTTGAAGCCATTAGGATTTTGCTCTCTTATGCAGCAATTAATGAAATCAAACTATATGAAATGGATGTCAAAAGTGCATTCCTTAATGGCATCATTGAGGAACAAGTATTTGTTAGACAATCCCTTGGTTTTAACGATGTATCTCTTCTTAATCATGTTTTCAAATTGAAAAGGGCTCTTTATTGTCTGAATCAAGCTCCAAGGGATTCGTATGACAGATTGAGCAGTTTTCTTATTAGAGATGGTTTTGAAAGAGGAAAGGTAGATACAACTGTTTCTAGAATAACCTCTAAGACTTCATCCTAGTTCAAATATGTGTTGATGAAATTATATTTGGATCAACAAATTCTTCTTTATGCAAAGAGTTTTCTAAGCTTATGCGGTCTAAGTTTGAAATGAGCATGAAGGGAGAATTAAAATTCTTCCTTGGACTTCAGATTAAGCAAGAAAATGAATGTGTTGGTGGTGGAAATTTTATGAAGTCTTTCTATCCAGGAAAACCGTTTAGGATGAAGAAATTCGAAAAAGTAAAGATTTTGGTAAAGTGAATTTGAATTTTGTCTATCCGGAAGGCATGTTGTATTTGAAAAGAAGGTTGTTACAAAAGGAAGAAAAATTCGAAATTCATCATGTTTCGAAAGTATGTAGCTTTTAGAGAATCCAAAGACCGTAAGAAAAGATGGAAATGTATCATGGTTAAGCCTTAATGATTGTCAAATTCGAAAAACATGAAAGATATCCCTTAAAGTTTCGAATTATAGAAGGATTCGAAAAAGAAGAAACATTTTTCAAACAAGTTTATTCGAAGTTAGAATTAAAATTGATTATGCAGAGTCATTCCAAGTGAGCAGAATAAATCAAGAAGAACATTGCATTTATAAGAATATGGAGGTTGTTCGAATTACAATGATATTCGAATAAATTGCAGAAAAGAAAATACAAAGAAAGATATAAAGTAAAAAGTTCTTCTTAGTCTTTGATAAATTAGTGAATCTGCTTCTAGTTCTTCCTTTTTCCGCCTCCTCCTCTTCCTTCTTCCCAAGCTTAGCTGGCCTGATAATCATGAAAGCTAGGGGTGTAATCGGGTCGGGTTGGGTCGGGTTTGAGGTATCAGAGTGTCTGAACCAATTAAAACACCTTGGTTTGGATTGGGTTGAGTTTGACGTTTTTTACAGTTTAACCCGAACCGAACCAACCCGACATTTTACGGGTCGGGTCAGGTTTGTGATTAAAACAATATAATTTTTAATCGCGAAAGAAACATAGAAAAAATTGTAAAAAACTGGAAAAAATTTTTAAAAAATGGACTAATCATTTGACAATACAATCAGGCCGATAAGTTAAGGAAGTCATTTGCAATTTGTTATCACAATCAATACATACGCTACAATTACAATTTGGAAAAAAAATTACATGCCATAATTACAATCAATGAAAAATAAAAATAATAAGTAATAGGGTGTATTGTGTATTCACGCTCTGCAAATCAGCACTCCCAGTGCTCGGTGAACAGGGGACAAGATCATAAGAATATGAGAAATCTATGAAGCATAAGGAATATATTATATGCTTTTTAACATTGAAATTAGTAGAATAACTATAGATCTGAAAATAAAAAAGGATCTTTACTTGAGAAGGGATTTGGGAAAGGACCCTTGCCTTTCAGGAAGACAACGACACTGGCGATGACAACAGACGATAAGCCGATGGTGATCACTGAGCGGTGACGACAAAGGGGCATGCAACAGTGAAGGGCGACACAGAGGTGAGGCTGATGGGAAGCAACTCTGGGTTAGGGCTCAAACAGGGAAGTTTGACTGAGTGAGTGTGTATCTCAGCGTTTTTTCACGAATAAAGGCACGGAGCTATACCCCTCGGTTTGGGTCGGGTAACTCGGTTTTGGAAATATGGGACCCGAGACCCGAATCGAGCTCCATCGGTTTTAAACAATTAGACCCGACCCGAACTGTAAACCCAACCCAACTCGGTTTTCTTTGATTGGATCGGGTCGGGTTGGCGGGTCAACCCTTACCCACTTACACCCTTGGTGAAAGCCTTGCCAGATTGAAAGCAAGGACATGGGTGGGCCACTTGGGGAAGAAACAAAGAGATATTACTAGGCGCAATTGCCTAATGACTCCCTCTTCTGGCTACAACGTTCGACCTAAAGGATCATTGAGCAAAGTTAGAAAATCTTATAACGTTGGCTACTTCATCGACCTGATTAGGTGGACGATGAAATAAATGCACCTGCAAAACTTCCGAATAATTGAGAAGTCCAACATTGAAGTAGTTGAGTGATCAGTGGTCAAAAACACTTGCAAACTTACCAGAAAGTAGTACGACATTTGGGCAGAGAGAGAATAAAGGCACATGACTTAGAAATCAAAGACAAATCAGAAAACAACTTTCAGATTTGCTAAGTATGAAGATGTATTTCAAAAACTAGAAAGAAGTCGAAGATGATGAAGAATTCAAAAAAGTTGATATTCGAAGACAAGTGTCAAGATGAATTCGAAAAAGAGGTTTAAGTTATCAGAAGTTGATACTTAGTTATTCTTGAAGAAGTTTGGGAAACATCACAATCGAAGATTCAAGTCAGAATGAATTTAAAGATAGACATGTGGCAGACATCCAATGGAATGAAGACACCAATTCGGCCGAAGATTAGGCAGTTACCAAATTGTTATACGTGTCTATTGTAAATTAATTTACCGTTAGTCAATGAAGTCTATAAATAGGTCAAGTTAAAAGTAAAAAAGACAATTTCACTCTGCATGCTTAGATTTCACTCGAAAAGCATACTGTTTATTCACATTTACTGACCACTTGCTATCTTGAGAAGATTCTAAAGTATGTTTAGTCTGAGATTCGTCATTTAAATACCCTTTTACTTTCAATCTGTAATTTCTTTCTTTTATTTTACTGTTCATTATTTTATCTTTCACACTTCTACTTTTTAGTGCACTTAATTATTATAAAACCTACCAAGAGGACTTGATTCAAGTCCCAGATTGATTCATAAGAATCTTTTACCAAAATCACAACAAACAAATTGGCACGCCCAATGGGACCATTTTTTCTGGTTTAGAATACCCTGTGCATGCGATTGAGAAGTGGTCGGATTGTGTTAGTGTTGGTTGAAAAAATATAAATTTTTCGAAGGTATTGGAAGTATGATTTCTTCGAGGTATGAAACAAGAAGAACGTGAAGGAAATTCAGATGAATTAGTTCACATTTTGATTATTAATTGATTAGTCGCATTCGAAGAATGTAGATAGGGAGATTCAATAGAGGATTCAAAGAAGGAAATAAAGTTATTTGACGTTAGGATTCGAAATCAATCTAAAAAGTTATTCAAAAAGGAAAAGAAGATCGAAAGGAATATTGTATTTATCAGAATACAGAAATATTCGAGTTACATTATTATTCTAAGAAGAAAATAATTGAAGGGAATATAACAGAAAATAAATACAAAGACTTCTTTTCTTTGAAAATTTTAGTAGATCTTCTCCTAGTTCTTCCTTTTCTCCCACCTCTTCCTCTTCTTTCTTCCCAAGTCTGGGTGAACTGATAATCATGAATGTCTTCCCAGATTCTGGGAATAATGTAAGCAGTCCACTTGGGGTAGAAGTAGAAAGAGAATATTAGGCACAAAGGCCTAATAGTTTTTGGCTACATTGTTCGATCCAAGAGGTCAACTAAGAAAGATTGGAAAAGCTTATAACGTTGGGTACTCCGTCAACCTGGTCAACAGAAAAACTCATGAGGATTAGGTCGAACGGAGTAACCAAAGCCAGAAACTTCTCCATGGTTAAGAGGAAGGAATGAACAAGATATGAAACGAAGACCTCTATTTATAGGGAGGATGATGGACAGTGGAATTAATTCACCGTTAAGATTGACCAATGGTTATAAGGTCAATATATAACAAAAGTGGTTGAATGGTCGGTGGTTAATAGGCACATGTGAATTGACCAAGAAAGAAGTTTGACATCTGGAAAAGTGGAAAGATGGCACAGGAAATCGAAGTCGAAGTCACAACATTTATCAGAAATTGCTAAGTGCAAGAAATGTTCGAGAAAGTTAGAATAAATCGAAGGTGATGAAGAGTTCGAAGAAAGACATGACAAAAGAAAACTTGGAGAAAATTTTGAAGATTGAAGATTAGGAGCAGATTCAGATGACAGTTATCAAGAATTCAAAATCAGCAGTTATTGGAAGTTTTTATTCGAAGACAGGTGTGAGGATTCTAGATAGGAAGTTATAGAAAGTGAAATGATCGTTGTTTCTAATATACGTGTCACGTAGGTAGAATGTTATTTCAAATAGAATGTAAACGTGTCAAAATTCCATTGGTTAGCCGTTAGAATAGGAATCTATAAATAGTAGAATTCATTATGTAATGAGGGTTGGATTTCATTTTCTGAAACATCTCAAAATACCAAACACGTCTACTCTTATCCACAAACATTCTGGTTCTCTGAGAGTTCAAGTATGCAGTCCACCATTATAGCTTAACTTTTATCTTGCAATTATTCTTCCTTACGTTTTATAGTTTCTTTCTTTCTTCTTTGTTCTTATTTTCCTTTTTCGTTTCTTTTTATTAGTTTGTTTACTATTTTGTTACTTTGGTTTTTACTTGATTTCTTTTCATTTGATTTACATTTCTTTGAACTTGTTTCTGTTTCACTACACTTCAACATTTTAAATTGAATCCTTCATAAGTAAACCTATTTCCTAAAAAGAACCCATAGGATGATTCAGATTCTAGTCCCAGATTGAACATTAGAATCAAAGTGAAGATTTCTAACACCTTGCACGAGAAATTAAAGTTTTCGTAGTAATAAACGGAAAATTGTACTTTTTTCGAAATTGCTTCCAAAAATTTTCACCACAAATTATTAGATAAAATGGCTAACAAAAATAGGACAACCAAAAATGGTAATAGCAATGAGAATAGCAGTTCTGGAAGCCCCAAAAAATGTTGATTCCACTAATAATGAAATAAATGACAATAATGGTAATGGTAGTACCGATAGAAGTCTGATAAACTCTGAAACATTGCCACAAACGACTAACCCAATAGTTAGTCAAATAAATGGAATCCCAGTGACCATTCTGTTAATCAGGATCCAGGTTCAAGTCAATGAAACCCAGTTTATGGAATGCCATATGGATTTTTGTCCAAAGTGGGTAGTGCTCCTTCGACATTTTCTAATGTCATATCAACAACAACGCCTTTAGGACATGGAACTGCTACATGTTTAAATACGAATTCTGTGTCAAACTCAGGCATATCTTTCTTCATCTGGGATTGATCTTTATGTAGATGAAATTTGAGTTGTCTGAGTGCTTCATCCCTATCCATCAAATCTCGAGATACTGCCTCCACTCGTGTCTCCCCCGGTATAAATTTCAAAATTGTAAGTGGCTTCTGCCCATATACAACCTCAAATGGTGTTGTATTAATGGATACATGAAAAGTAGTATTATACCATAATTCAGCCCAAGGTATCTAGATGGCCCAAATACGTGGCTGCTCTGCTGCAAAACATCGAAGGTAAGCTTCCAAACCTCTATTAACAACTTCAGTCTGCCCATCTGTTTCGGGGTGGTAAGATGAACTCATCTTTAACTTTGTCCCCTGTAGATTGAAAATTTCTCGCCAAAATCTGCTCATAAAAATAGGATCTCCGTCACTTACAATTGATTTTGGAACCCCATTCAACCTCACCACTTCCCTTACAAAGATTTCTGCAATGTTCTTTGTTGTATAAGGATGTTTGAGTAAAATAAAATGAGAGTACTTGGATAATCTGTCCACCATAACCAGAATTGCTTCCCACCCATTGGATTTTGGTAATCCGGTGATAAAATCCATTGAAATATCCTCCCACACAATCTCAGGAATTTCCAATGGTTTCAAAAGCCCCCTGGTGATAAGGTAGAGTACCTCTGTTGCTGACATACATTGCAATTCCTCATAAATTCCTGCATCAAATTCTTCATGCCAAACCAGTATAGATTTATAGCCAGCCTCCTATAGGTTTCTGATGTATCCTGAATGCCTCCTTCAGGTGTTGAATGAAATTCCTCCATTAATGTTGGAATCCAAGGAGAGTTAGCAGGTATTACCAATCTGTTTTTGTAATACAACACCCCTTGGTTCAGTGAAAAACCGGGTCTGGAATGAAGGGTCATTCTGTAAGGCAGCAAATGATCTTTTGGAGTTTGTGGTATCTTGAGATACCCGTAGTTTTAATTCTTGCCCCTTCACTCCAAATGGGAAAAGACAATAATGAAGCAAGTTCAGCCTCCCCATGAGATCTAGAAAGAGCACCAACTGCCCTGTTTATCACAACCAGGTTTGTAAAAATGTCAAAGTGATACCCCATTAGTTTTGCTATCCAATTCTGCTGATCCAAGGTGGAATTCGCTGTTTGTAATAGGAACTTTAAGCTCCATTTGATCTGTAAACACTCTAAACCACCTTCCTAACAAATAGGGGTCTCCAATGGTGGAATTGCTAGAGCCAAAGCCATGATCTCTCTCTCATACGCTAACATTGGCTAATGCTTTATCTACAGAGCCTTACTAAAATAAGCGATTGACTTACCCTCTTGCATTAATCCCCAACGCCAATTCCCTTTCCTAAAGCATCACACTCAATATCAAATACCTTAGAGAAATTAAGGTAATGATAAGATAGGGGTTGTTGTCATCAATCTTTTTAAAGTCTCGAAAGCTCATTGCGCATCTTCACCCCATTTGAACCCCTCTTTCTTTGCCAATTCTGTTAATGGCTTTTGCCACTTTCCCATATCCAACCACAAACATTACGGTAGTACCCAGTCAACCCAAGATAAAACCTCTGACCCCCTTGACATTCTTAGGACGGGCCAATCTATCACAACCCTAACCTTCTATGGATCCATATCAACACCTTTACTGGATATTAAGTGACCCAAGTATGCTATAGTTTGCTTGCTAAATGGGCACTTCTTTTGGTTAGCCCTAAAGTGGTTTTGTTGTAACACCTTTAAAACAGTTTCCAAATGGTTCAAATGTTGCTGCCACATTTGACTAAAAACCAAATGTCATAAAAAAATACTAGCACCATCTTCCTAAGGAATGGTCTAAAATCTCGTTCATAGCAGCCTGAAAGGTTGAAGGGGCATTTGTGAGGCCAAAAGGCATAACTAGATACTCATAGTGCCCATCATGAGTTCGAAAGGCAGTTTTCTCAATATCCTCTGGCTTCATTATAATCTGATGATATCGGATTTCAAATCCAGCTTAGAAAAATAGCAAGACCCATGCAACTCATCCAATAATTCATCCACCACTGGAATTGGGAATTTATTAGGCATTGTTGCCTTATTTAATGCTTTGAAATCTACACACATTCACCAAGTTGAGTCTTTCTCTTCACTAAGATGACTGGGCTAGAATAGGCACTAGTACTAGCTCGTATTATCCCTTGCTGTAGTAATTCTTGAACCTGCCTTTGAACTCATCCTTGTGGAAGTGTGGGTATGTATAAGGCCTAACATTCACCGAACCATGTCTTGGTATCATATTGATTGCATGATCATAGCTACGAGGCAGGGGCAATCCTTGCGGTTCTTGAAACACCTCTGAAAATTTTTGCAACACTGCTCGTAATTCATCTGTTTGAGATACACTCAGTTGTTCTTGCTCCATGGCCTTACCCATCTCCACTACACTCCCACATCTCACTCTATTCTTTTGTATCTTTGCATTCCCGATCAAACTGTGTAAGCTGCAAAACGCTGACTATCATATCCATGTAACTTCACTTCCTTGTCTCGACTTGCAAACGTCATAGTCATGGTTTCCCAATTTGCCGTGACATCTCCTAAAGTCCTGAGCCAGGCAACTCCATGAATCAAGTCAAGTCCCCCCATATCTAGAACCCAAGTGTCTATCGTACAAGTGTATTTCCCCATTGATACCTCCAATTTCGAACATATTCCTTTGGTGATATGCTCGAGATCCATCTCCCAATTGAATGCCCTAATCCCTTATCTGCCTTCTCTACTGAAATTCCCAATGCCTTGACAACTTTAGGGGAGATAAAGTTATGTGTAGCTCCGCTGTCTACAAGAATGAGAATAGGTATTCCATTCACGAACCCCTCCAATTTCAAGGTCTTTAAAGGCTGCGATTTATCCTCCGTGATGTTATAACCATCCCACATTTTTTTATAATCCAAAACACTACATTCACCCACCCTCTTCCATCTCTGATTCTTCCTCAACTTCTGCTAAAACAACCTCACATGTCTCATTAACCATCTCGTCTTCCCCCAAAGCATCACCCGCAACTTCGGATTTGGGCACTTGTGTGTTGGACTATAAGGATGAGCACAACGGAAACACAAACCCTTACGCCGTCGTTCCTTCCATTCTTTTGTTGTCAATTCTGAGTTCCTCGCTTAAAATTGGAATCCCCATACTTAATATTGCCAAAAACACCTCCATCATTTTGTCATGGTTAGCTCCATAATCAGCGTTAGCTCCATGCCTTCTCGGCCATGTGTTTTACCTACTTCATTTGGCCCACTAGATGTGGACTTTTAAAGGGTATAATATTACGACCCACTCCCCCACTTAGCTTCTTCAGTGCAATTAATTTCCACATTTCGAGCCAAACTTCATAGCTTGGAGACGAAATATAAAATACAGTAAGAAAGAGTGATACCAAACTAAGAGAGTTCTAATAATAAGTAAGAATAACAATAAGTCATATCAATAGGTATCTGAAATCTTGACAAAGAGAATTTTAACAATCGTTTATCTAAAAATTCTGAAGGTATTATATAACAATAGATATCTGAAGGGTTTAATAACAATAGGTATCTGAAATATCAAAGATAAACTTGTAACAGTTGGTTAATAAAAGATTTAACAATTAGAATTGATTAATTAAAGACTTATTGTTTCAGAAGATATCTAAAAGAATCAATGCCTGTCTCAGGGGGAGTAATATGATAGAGGGAGTAATAAAATTTATTATCTTATTTTATTATCTCTCATTTCTTTTATACCCATTTTGTCAGTAATATATAATTTATTTGTCATCATTAAAAAGGGGGAGAGTGTGAAGTCTATAAATCTGTTTAAGTAATTAAACTGATTATAAGACTTAACATCGTTAGTTTTAATGATTAACAAATAAGATTATATAAAGAACAATAGATTATATATCAAGAACAAATAAGATTATATATAAATAAGATTATATAAAGAACCAATTAGATTATAATAAACAGGTTCTACTGAGAAAGGTATTTGTTTGTTAATTATGTTTCAGGATGAAATACTCTTTAGAAGAAGAAGAAGATTTTGTGAACAGAATAAGAATCAGAAGATCAGAATCAGAAGAACAAGAGTGCAGAATCTGAAGAAGATTAATCCTTAACAGAGTTGAAGCAACTGAAGAATAGAAGTGAAGACTTTGAAGACTGTCTGAAGAGTGAAGGACCTTGAAAGGACACTATCTGAAGAATTGAAAGACTAGAAGACTATCTGAAGATTGAAGACCAAGAGACTATCTGAAGAACTGAAGGCAAAAGATATGAAGAAGTACAGATTCAAATATTACATCTGTCTGAAGAACACAATGAACTGAAGAAACGAAGAAGAAGAAGAGATACAAGAAGAAGAAGATACAAAGAAGAATGAAGCTACAATTCTATTATCATAAGGAAGAAGGCTTCTGAAGTTTCAACCAGTATGAAGAATTGAAGTTGTCTGAAGAACGCAACCCGTCTGAAGTATTGAAGCTGTCTAAAGCAATGAAGCTGTCTGAAAGACTTGAGCTGTCTGAAGTCATCAACCTGTCTTAAGTGTTGAAGCCGTCTGAAGAGCCAAGCCCGTCTGAAGACTCGAACCCGTCTGAAGACTGGAACCTGTCTGAAGACTGGAACCCGTCTGAAGTTTGGAAGCTGTCTGAAGCTTTAGTAATGACGTGGCATCTTTTCTGAAACCTTGCGTGAAGACTTTTCTAAGTCTCTGCTGCTCGTACGTTTTGAAACACATTTGTGGCAACAAACACAGAGACCTTTCCCGGTGCATTTGAACTTCATACACCACTGAGGAAATCTCTACAACGCAGCATTCGCAGCAACAATAGTAGCAGCTTTACAGCAGCACCAACGTTGTACTATGTCAGAACTTTCAAGAAGCGTGTCTCACAACGGATTAAAAGAAGACTATTTGCTATCTCTAAACGATAGCATCTCAACGAGATATTTCTTCATTTGTGCAATCAGAAACAAAGCAGAAGAAAAGCTTAGGAGACTAAGCAAAAGCAACAAGGAAGATGTTTGAATAAAATATTATTCAATTCAACATCTTTATCTAAATCCCAAAAGAGGAATCTGCAAACAACGACTTTTGGTCAAGACATCTCATTCAAAGAAGTAATGGTGTCTGGAGTAAATGAAAAAGAAGTATATGAAGAATAAGCAAAAAGGTAAATTCAACGGATACCTACTCATATACACTCCCAAGAAAATCAGAGGAAATCTGAAGAAAGCAGTTGAATGCAGAAGAGAGCAGAAGAAAATTAAGAGAGAGAATTAGCAGAAGAAAGCAAGCAGATGCAAGATAATGCAAGCTGGATAAAACAGATGCAAGAAAGCAAAAAGAATTCAAGAGAGAGAATACACATAATCATCACATCTCTCAAAACAGAGCTCATCAACAGAAGTGTCAGAACGGGAGTATTCTGAACACTCAATATGCTTAAGGAGAATCAACCGTTTGAGAAGCTATTACACAACGGCTATATGAGCCACATCATCAAAAGCTCAACGGTATTATGAATTATCTTCAACGGCTATACTCAAGCAGAACATATAAATAGCCTCAAAAAGAAGTTGAGATGTTGTTGTGGCGTACAACCAAGTTGGTCGGTCCAACCAGTTGTTGTTGTTGTTGCAGTGCACAACCAAGCTGGTTGGGTGGAAGATCAATCAGGTTGTTGGAAACAACCATGCAGCTGCTGTCGCAACCAAGATAGATCAATTGGGATTGTTTTCAAGAAGGTTCTTGAAATCAATCAGGATGAAAATTGTTAACTAGGCTGAGTGTCTTACAGTTAACAAGAGTTGACTTGAGCTTAAATACATCATGAAAAAGTCAACAACAATTGATCAGAGAGTGAATTCTCAATCTGGCTACTGATCAGCTGGTCAGTTAGTTAGATTGTACAGTTGGTCTGTTGATCAAGTGAGTTGGTTGTCGGGAAGGCAATCATGCTGTACAAATGACTATCAAACCGGGTACGGTTTGAAGCTTTGAAGATACCTTGGTATTCCAATGATACGGGTGAGAATGTAGCCCATGGAAACCAATGGTTGGAATAAGGCTGAAGCTTAATTTCATATCGTAGTTAGCCTACTCTTAGAGGATGTATTCCTCATAGAAAAGACAGGGATTGTACTTAAATTCAAACACTTGTATCACTGTCTATCCTTGTATTTAGTTGTAATGACTGTATCCTGAGTATGTACTCAGTAATCTCTATGTACAAGAAGAATCTGAGTTGAGAGGTTCTAGCGAACATCTAGCTTAGATTGAGTAGTAATACTCAACACTTAGTTAAGTGTCTGAGAGCCCGGAGAGGCTTGGTGGAAGAAAGAATACTCGTGGTATAGCCTGGAGAGGCTTGATAGAAAAGAATACTTGTTGTGTTGGCCTGGAGAGGTTAACATGTGTATCTGTGGTTTCAGATAGTGGGACATATATGTGGTTGCAAGGGTCTGGGGGATTCGGAGTGGCACATATGTGTTGTTGTTATTTTGATTAAAAGCTAGTGGTGGTTTGCCACTAGGACTGGATGTAGCTCACGGGGTTTGTGGGTGGACCAGGACAAATTCTGTGTCTAAGTCTTCTTTCCCTTAATCTCTTTACTTACAGTTTTCATATTTACGTTGGGGATTGAAAAGTACTTTCATAATAATCTTAACACAACGATTTCAATAAAACAAGTTTTCATACAAACATAACGTTAAAACGTCTCTAGTGTAGGTTGAAGTATTATAGAAGAATATATTCAGAGGGATGTTTGAAATACCTGTCTGAAGTGAGCCCAATAGGAACTCAGTTCAGCACATGATATAGATGGTCTCTGATCATCTAAAGTATTTCAGAAACAGTTCTGAAGGTACTCTTAGTAATATTCTTCAGAAGACACTAAGAGAAGTTTTTTTAAAATCAAAACAATCTTAAGTGTAAGAGAAAGTTTTTAATCTAAATCTTTCATATATTCCGCATGTTCTTAAAATAACTCTGATCTTAAGATTGGTTTTGTACAATGATCACTTAGCGTGATTGTTTATTTTAAAGATTTCCAAAATTGTCTTAAAATGTCTAAAACACTATTCAACCCCCCCTTCTAGTGTTGCCTGTGGTTCTAACAATTGGTATCAGAGCTCACCTTCGGGTTGAGCATCTAACAAATGCAGAAGGAGTAGATCCTCAGAAGATGGAAATCTCACCAGGCTGAAGCAACTCTGAAGAATGATAATGAGAATAGGAAAATCATTTTCCAATACTCATCATTCATAAGGCTAAAGCACAGGAAGCAACAGGAAAAGGAAAGTGAATCTATCTCTAGATCACAAATGGGTAACACCTTTCCTATCTATATTTAAGTTATAATATAGTCTGTTGCATGATTTGTTTTATTGAAATTGTGAAAAATATGACTACATGATATAATTGTTTCATGCTTTTAAAATTGTGTTAAAATAAATCACTGCATGCTATGTGTTTTACTATGTCTACTGTGTGAAATGTATGATTCATTTTATGTATGCTTTACTTATTTAAATATATGTGTTGAAGAGTCACACATGCTTAGTAAAGTAATAACTGTGTTTTTAATTAAGTAATGAAGAGTCGTGTGTGTTAGTCATAACTTTTTTTGAAAATATGAAACGGCACGATGTGAATCATTGAATCATCAACCGGTTTCTCTCAATGGACACGATGCACATCTCTCCACAACTGCTTAGTGGATGAAATCGCTCCTTTCATAAAATGAAGCGACGCTTGATTGCCTATTTAAAGGATTGGAAGATCATCAGAAGAACCTCACAGTTTATTTCCTTCCAATTCATCTTAATCTATCTCAATGGCATCAAGATCAGCAATCTCATGTGCTCAAAGTCTACGCAAGTATGATGAAAGAATTATTCCCACAAGGGGAGTAAACTTAAGTGACTTTGACAAAGAAGAACTAAAAAATCTCTGAGTATTTCAAGGATGCTGGCTGGATTTCCTTTCTTGAAGAGGCATCATTCCCCTGGCATGAGCAGAGTGTTCTAGATTTCTGGAACAACTCAGAAGTGTTTCTTGAAGAGACAAGTGGTATAAACACTTCAGTAATGGGAATGCCTATCAGAATGGACTTCAAGGTTCTGATGGAAATCATTGGGGTTGAAGCAACCGGAAAACAATTCTCTTCAGATTGGGAAATCAATGATAGAGAGAAAGATATGCATGATCAAATGTTATTTGGTCGAGAACTCTTGAAACACCAGTTTGCTCAAACTTACTGGAAATTCCCAGAATTCTGCTGACAATCATTAATTGTTGTATTCTACCCAAAAGGAAGAATACAATCATCATCTCTGATATGGAAAGATTCGTGCTGATACATCTCCTTCAAAGGAAAAGATTAAATCTTCCCAGAATCATCCTCTACCATATGATGAGAAGAAAATTAGAAGAAGTCAAAGTCTTTCCCCATACTACACTGATTATGAAAATCCTTCAATATAAAGGATTTCCTATTGAAAGATTCTTTGACCAGGAGCCATCACCCTTGTTCACTATAAAGGAATATGAACATTCTAAGGGGATACCAGCAGAGATAAAGAAGAACACAATTCTCCGTCATCAACTCATAATCATATGGAGTCATCTGATTCTCTAAGAAATCATGGAGATTTAAGAGAAATTTTCAGAAGATGTAATATAAGGAAGTTGAATGAACGCATCGGGCGGCTGGAAGAAACACTCAGATTCTATCAACGTGAACTGCAGATGCTGAAAACAAAAAGGAGAAAGTCAGTGCCAATGAGAACAAACCTGTTGAAGATCAATGATACACTTGTTTCTGATTTTTTTTCTGTATCTATGTCTTTCTGTTTTGAGTCCATTTCACTTTCTATCTCTGTTTATGTGTTTCTTAATATTAACATTCTATGTGTTCTATTTGTTTATATGTGTTTCCTTTCGTGCACATTTAAGTCTATCAATAACATAACTCTATCCTTAATTGATTAACAATTGTATTTCTAAAAGATAAATTTAATTAACCTAATAAGATTATTTTTAAATTTGATGAAATGTTATCTGTAATTCTAAAATGCTTAATTTAAATAATTAGACAAATTACAATCAGGTGCTACTGAAAGGTACTTCTAGTTTGAATGTTTCAGGAAACAGGTTTTAAGAAGACCATCTAAGAAACATCATCTAAAAGGACATAATGTGATAACATCTTTATTATCTGAACCTATTCAGGAAGTTCAAAATGAACTCTCTGAAAGTGTGGGTCATCAATATTAAAGATAGTTAACACTCTATGTTAACACTCTATAGTTTTCATATTTACGTTGGGGATTGAAAAATACTTTTCATAATAATCTTAACACAACGATTTCAATAAAACAAGTTTTCATACAAACATAACGTTAAAACGTCTCTAGTGTAGGTTGAAGTATTATAGAAGAATATATTCAGAGGGATGTTTGAAATACCTGTCTGAAGTGAGCCCAACAGGAACTCAGTTCAGCAGTTCAGACACATGATATAGATGGTCTCTGATCATCTAAAGTATTTCAGAAACAGTTCTGAAGGTACTCTTAGTAATATTCTTCAGAAGACACTAAGAGAAGTTTGTTTAAAATCAAAACAATCTTAAGTGTAAGAGAAAGTTTTTAATCTAAATCTTTCATATATTCCGCATGTTCTTAAAATAACTCTGATCTTAAGATTGGTTTTGTACAATGATCACTTAGCGTGATTGTTTATTTTAAAGATTTCCAAATTGTCTTAAAATGTCTAAAACACTATTCAACCCCCCCTTCTAGTGTTGCCTGTGGTTCTAACACAAAGATCCTCCAAAGATGTTTTAATAATGACAAACTCTCAAATTTAATTAGTATCATTCTGATTATGGTACTAATAATTCACTTGAGTATGTTCAAGAAGATACATATAAAGGATCTTCTGAAGATATCATTATTTGCCCTTGAGAAATTTGAAGATTCAAATCAAGGATTAAACTTTGAAGTTTATCAGAGATACAATCATTGTAAGGTTCAAATATCCCCTCAAAGGGTTTTAATTATGACAACTAAATCAAATGGAACTTAGCACAATTTTGATTTCAAAGGAGACTAATCATTTCATTTGAGTGTGTATTCAGAAGCAACAGGTCTTACTTTGAAGAAGGCAGGAACCATCATATAAAGAAAAGGTTGAGAAGCATGATTCATTACTTCTGGACTAATAAGGAGTAATACAATTTAAAGGAATGATGAATCATAAAAATCAGAAGCTGTCAAGCACTTCTCTGAATCTCCAGAAGCATGAAAGAAGCTTCTAAGAAGAACTTCAAATGAAAGCATATTAGAAGGGAGATTCACTTAAAAGAAGAGAAATCATTAGCTGCAAGTACAACTCAGAAAAAAGGCTTCAAATATATCACAGAAGCATAGCATTACAGCTGCAGCCCATCAGAAGCATTCACAGCTCAAGAAGCAGAATTCTGCAGAAGCAACAGTTGCAGCAGAATTCTGCAGAAGCATAGATCAATGGCAGGATCTGTAATTACTTCATCTGATGAATCAGCTAAGTTAAACAAGTCTATTTACACTTGAATTCATCCAGAGATCCTCCTCAACATTGATCAGAAGCATAGGTGAAGAGAAGAACCAGTATGCTGTCTGCAGAAGCATGGTTCTGCAGAAGCATGAAGCTGGTCAAACAGCCAGCTGCACTTTGGCAGCTTAACAGCTTGTACCTGAAAGGACTTGTCAAAAGGCACAGCTGGACCATTTGGACTGATCCCCAATGGCTACAAGGCTCCTCACCTATAAAAGGAGGTGTTCTCTTCACAATGAGACAACACACTCTCCCTCTAGAAGCACAATAGAATTCTGACTCAATACCTTCCTGCTTCTGGAACACATTTTCTCTCTCCTCAGATTTTCTTTCATCAGCTTGAATATCTCATTGAGAGGGGAGTTCTGCTCACTAGAAGCTGCTAATACTGTTCTGATTGTAATCTAGTGAGCTTTGTTCATTTTTACACTTTACCTTTGTTGTATGTGTTCTCTCAAGGTCCAAGGGATTACTGAGTTGTTAAAATCACTTGGGACAGTTTCTGTACAGTGTTTGAGAGGTTGTCAAGGCTCTGTAGTGAGTCTGTGTGAGTTTGTAAAGGCTTGAGTGCAAGCCTGTGTAGTGTGAGTCTGCAGAAGCAAGTTCTGCAAAGAAGCAGTCTGCAGATTTCTGCTCCTGTTGCTTCTGCAGAAGGTTCTGCAGTAAGACAGGAACTGTTATTGCAGTGTGTGTGTGGTTTGTGTGAAGCTGAAGAGGCTGTGGGAAAAGAATACTAGTGGTAGTGTGTACCCAAGGTTGTAATTGAGATTGTTAGTGACAAAATCCTACTGGAAGGTAGGACTGGAGGTTAGCCTTTGGTTGGAAAAGGTGAACCAGTATAAATCCTTGTTGTCCTCTTCTTTCTCTCAACTCTTAATACTGCATGAGCATACAAAGTTTTTAAAACTACCTAATACCTAAGTAAGTGTTAACTAATTGGTTCCATCAAAGGAATCCTACTTTCTGCATAATAAGCATTATTCTAACAAGTATAGTTTTGAAGATACATCTTCTAATAACGAGCCAAGAACTAATCTTGAGCAGACTTTTATTAAAAGATAAACTTGCAGAATTTTAAAGAGATCACAATTCAACCCCCCTTCTTGTGATCAAACCCATTTTACTTCAATTGGTACCAGAGCTTGCCTCGTGGGTTGAACTCACTTAACAGTGAGAGAGGAAAAAGATCAAGGGATGGCAAACCATGGAAGCTGCAATGTTCATTCTAGAAGGATCATCAACAAACAGACCACCAGCCTTCCTATGGAAAGGACTACTACTATTGGAAGGATAGAAATGAAATTGTTTATGGAATCCCAAGATATTGATCTATGGGATATCATAGAAAATGGCAACTTTATTCCAACTTTGAGAAGAACCAGAGTCTAGGACCTCTTACAGATGGTGACTTGATGTTGTAGAAGAAGCACCAAAACCAAAGCCTAGAGAAGAATGGACACAAGATGACAAACAAAGGTATCTTCTAACTCTAAAGCTAAATTCTTTCTTCTTTGTGCATAAGCAGGGGTGAATATGATAAGGTTGCTGGCTGTAACACAGCAAAAGAAATATGGGATACTTTGAGAATTGCTCATGAAGGAACAGATCAAGTTAAAGAATCCAAAATAAATATTTTAATTCACCAATATGAAATGTTTAACATGATAGAACATGAATCTATAGATGAAATGTTCAGTAGATTTACTATTATATAAATGATTTAAAATCTCTTGGAAAAAAGCTATTCTAACCAAGAACAGGTGAGAAAGATATTAAGAAGTCTCCCAAGAATATGGAGACCAAAAGTTACAGCTATCTAGGAAGCAAAGATCTAGCTGTGCTAAGCTAGATGAGCTTCTTGGATCTTTGAAAGTTCATGAACAGGAACTAATGGATGAGCTACCAAGAAAGGATAAAACAATAGCTCTAAAAGCAAGCACATCCAGAAGGAGTGCTTCTGCAGAAGAAAAACCCTCAGAAGCAGAATCATCATCTTCTGAAAATGATGATGAATTAGCCTTTATATCAAAGAGGATACAAAGGTTAATTAGAAGAAAAGGGAAAGGCAAAAAGTTCTTCAACTTCAAGAAAGAAGGACCTAGAGGAGAAAGCAGCAAGAGTCCTATAATTTGCTATGAATGCAACAAACCAGGACATATCAAAGCAGAATGTCCACAGCTGAAGGAGTCAAGGCCATTTCAGAAGAAAAAGGCCATGATGGCTACATGGGATGATTCTGAAAGCTCCATAGAAGAAGATGATGAAGCTGAAACTGCACAGCTATGTTTTATGGCTGGAGAAGCAGAAGAAGAAGAGGTAATCACTTATACTCTTTCTGCATATAAAGAACTTGAAGATGCATTTGAAAATTTGCTGTCAGACTCACACACACTTGCACAAAAATGTGCTGTTCTTAAAGAACAATTAGTTAAAACCAAAGAAGAAAATGAAGCTCTCAGAGAAGACAATAATAGGTTAAATAGAACTAATCAGTTTCTGCAACAATCTCATTTTGAATTATCTGAACAAGTAAAGAAAGTAAGAATCAACTCTGCAGAAAGCAGAAAATCTGCAAGTCTGCAGAAAGAAAACATGCTTCTGCAGAATAAAATTGATGAACTTCAAAATGATTTATGCAAGTTTGTTAATAGCACTCATAACTTGAATCAATTAATAGAAACAGTAGGGAAACCACTGATAAAAGAGGATTAGGATTCAAGTTTGATAAAATAAAAACACACATAAAAACAGTTTTTGTTCCAGCCAAAAGGAAACCTCCTTATTGCTTTTGGTGTAACAAATTTGGACATTATGACCAAATCTGTTACAAAAGAAAAAGGAGTACCAGAAGAAAGGTATCTAACATCAAAGGACCCAAGAAAATTTGGGTACCTAAATCCTTACTATCTTCTGATGTAGGTACAAGCAAAAGGATCCAAGAAGAAAGAGCTATGGTTCTTGGACAGTGGCTGCTCCAGACACATGACTGGAAACAAAAGCAAATTCACTCAACTCCACATGATGGAAGGAGGAACAGTAACTTTTGGAGACAACAACAAAGCTCAAATCAAAGGTATTGGAAAGATAGGTATGCAAGGTTCTACCCAAATTAATAATGTATATTATGTGAAAGGGTTAAAACATAATCTTCTTAGCATTAGTCAGTTATGTGACAGTGGCTATGAAGTTATGTTTCAACCTACATTCTGTGAAATTAGAGAATCATCTACAAAAAGGGTATTATTCTCAGGAATCAGAAGCAAGAACCTATATAGCATAAGTCTAGAAGAGCTTCCACAGCAAACATGCCTTGCTTCTTTTGAAAATGATAAATGGATTTGGCATAGAAAAGTAGGACATTTAAATATGAAGTCCATCTCTAAGCTATCTAAGCTAGAACTAGTAAGAGGACTACCAAAACTGAAATTTGACAAAGATAAAATGTGTGAAGCATGTGTGAAAGGAAAACATACCAAATCTAGTTTTCACCCTAAAAACATAGTAACTACTCAAAGAACCTTAGAATTGCTGCACATTGATCTTTTTGGTCCTACCAAAACACCTAGCCTGGGGGGGAAAGAAATATGGACTTGTAATTGTAGATGATTACTCTAGATTCACATGGGTATTATTTTTAGTAACCAAGGATGAATCTTTGAATCTTTCAAGATCTTTCTAAAGAAAGTTCAAAATGAAAGAAATCAAAAGGTTGCTTCTGTAAGAAGTGACCATGGAGGGGAATTTGAGAAACTATCTTTTCAAAAACTATTTTGATGAAAATGGAATTTCCATAACTTCTACCTGTCCTAGAACCTCCACAACAAAATGGAGTTGTAGAAAGGAAGAATAGAACCCTCCAAGAAATGGCAAGAACCATGTTAAGTGATAGTGGCATTCAAAAATACTTCTGGGGAGAAGCTGTATCTACTGCATGCTATATACTTAACAGGGTCTCTATCAGACGCATCCTAAATAAAACACCATATGAACTTTGGAAAGGTAGAAAACCTAATATTGCTTATTTCATATCTTTGGAAGTGAATGTTATATATTAAACATCAAGGATAACCTAGAGAAGTTTGATGCTAAATCTGAAAAGGGAATATTTCTTGGATATTCCACTTCTTCCAAAGCATACAGAATCTACAATATAAAAAATCAAACAATAGAAGAAAGCATGCATATTGTTTTTAATGATGCTAACTCTCCTTCTCAAGCATGTGATAAGCAAGATTCTGATGATGAACATCAGCCAAAGAAAATTTCTTCTGAGAATCACAGTTCTACAGAAAAGAATGCAGAATCTGCAGAAGCTGCAGATCCTGCAGAAAGCAGTCGATGCTTCTGGAAGAGATCCTGATAGTCAGAAACAGAATCTGCCCAGAAGCTGGAGATCTGTGACCTATCATCCTCATGACCAAGTAATTGGAAATGTTGAGGAAGGGGTTAGAACAAGAAGACAACTGTCAGGATCAATGACACTGCATTTCTTTCTCAAGTTGAACCAAAAAATGTTCAAGAAGCACTTGATGAAGAATCATGGGTTGAAGCCATGAAAGAGGAACTAGACCAGTTTGAGAAAAACAAGGTCTGGACACTGGTACCTATGCCAAAGAATCATACCTTAATTGGCACCAAATGGGTATTCAGAAACAAACTGAATGAAGAAGGTAAAGTAATTAGAAACAAAGCAAGATTAGTAGCTCAAGGCTACAATCAACAAGAAGGTATTGATTTTGATGAAACTTTTGCACCAGTAGCCAGATTAGAAGCTATTAGAATCCTTCTTGCTTTTGCTGCATTCAAAAATTTCAATCTTTACCAAATGGATGTGAAAAGTGCCTTTCTAAATGGTTATATAAATGAGGAGGTATATGTACATCAACCTCCTGGTTTTGAAAGCAAAAAATATCCTAACCATGTTTCAAACTAACTAAAGCACTATATGGTTTGAAGCAAGCTCCTAGAGCATGGTATGAAAGACTAAGCACTTTTCTATTTCAAAATCAGTTTTCAAGAGGACAAAATGACACCACTCTTTTTAGAAAAACTTTCAAGAAGGACCTTCTAATAGTTCAAATCTATGTAGATGATATTATATTTGGATCTACAAATTTAAAAATGTGTGAAGAATTTTCTGATCTTATGAAAGGTGAATTTGAAATGAGCCTCATGGGTGAATTGAAGTTCTTTCTAGGACTTCAAATCAAACAAGAGAAGCATGGCATTTTCATAAATCAAGAAAATATACTAGAGATCTCCTTAAGAGATATAAAATGGAAGGTTCAAAACCCATGGGAACACCTATGCATCCTTCTGCTGTATTAAACTTAGATGAAAATGGGAAACATGTTTCTGAAAAAGAATACAGAGGGATGATAGGATCCCTGCTATACTTAACTGCTAGTAGACCTGACATTCTTTACTCTGTAAGTCTATGTGCAAGATTTCAATCTTGTCCCAGAGAATCACATGTTGCAGCTGTGAAAAGAATTCTTAGATATCTTGCTTGAACTACAAGTCTTGGATTATGGTACAAGAAAGGCACAGATTTTGAGCTCACAGGTTATTGTGATGCTGATTATGCTGGAGACAAATTGGACAGAAAAAATACTAGGTGGAAGCTGCCAATTTCTTGGAAAATCATTGATCTCTTGGTCTTGCAAGAAGCAAGCCCACAATAGCTTTATCCACTACAGAAGCAGAATACATATCAGCTGCAAGCTACTGCTCTCAAATGCTATGGATTAAGCACCAGATGGAGGACTACAGTCTAAGTGTCACGCCTTAAATTTCATAAGCAAGAATTTGATCCGTTGGAAACCAAATTCTTGACTTCGAATTTGTAATGTTACATTTCAATATCGACCCGTTCTATAAATCATCCACAATTCCAACCAATCGAGAATAATTTAAAGTAAACAACATGAATTAAAGTCTTTAAACTAACATCGTTCTACCCATTCAATCACATAACAGTCCAATTACACATAAAGTCCTTCTTACATTACCAAAACACCAAGGGATCCATTAGAAGACCAAATCCATAATTCTACTAACTACTAAAATACATTACTTGAATTATAAGAGGATTTACATAAGTCATATTCATTTACAATACTCCCAAAATATAAGGAACTTGATCATCTTCCACAAACAATCAAACCACCTCATGGATGTGCATTCCGTGGAGGAGGAGGCACCTGGACATCTATAATCCACATAACGCGTGGTGAGATAAAAATCTCAGTGAACAATCCTCAATGCATGTATGCAAGCAAATAGTCATGTCAGGCAAAATATAACAATCATCATCATATTCCATAAATATCTATGTATAACATATGCATAAGGATGCTCCTATATGTTTTGCCACTAGGCCATGAGCAATCACCATACAGAGTTAGACTCGAGCTCGAACTACAGGGGATATCTCCCCCGGGACGAATCCCACCCTCACATAGGCCGAAGCCTCCATGTTGACCGAAGTCCTTTGATCATGAAACTTGGATTGGACAATTGATTTAAGCATTCCGGAATTGATGAATATCGAAATCTCGGTGATTCGACAATTTCGACATTTCGAAACCTTTCGAAACCAACGAGATTCAATGTCAACCGACAACCGCAATGTATACTCATCAATTCCGAGACTTAAATCAATTCCCAAACACTTAGTTTATCATTTCGGCACGAGGTTAATCGAAAAGAACGGAACGTTTCGACGTTTCGAGAGTTTCGAAACTATCGATTATCAAGAATCGATCCGTTTCTAACCGATTAAAATCATCCCCATAGTTCAAATAATCAATTTCAATCACAAACAAACAATTACGTCAAGTAAATTCAGAGAATTGGAAGAGAGAAGGAGGGGGTGCATGGGTATAGAGACCAATTCTAATCCTATCAAAAAGTGAGAATTACTCACTATGATTGTAGAAATCCAAGTGATTAGAAGGAAGAAATGAAGTTCCTAGCTCCGTTCCGGCGTTCCTACTTCGATCCGGCAACTTCTCTCTCTAGGGTTCCCTCTCTCTCTCTAGAAATGAAACTCTCCAAAATTCTGCTGAAAAACGCGTCCTGGGTATTTATATTTTTGTCTGCTAATCGATTACCAAACTCTGGTAATCATTACTGAAGGCAAAAATATCCTAAAAACCCATTCTGGGATCCTGGTAATCGATTACCAACTTTGGTAATCGATTACTGAGTTCCCAGGCTGATGGTAATCGATTACAAGGGTTATGTAATCGATTACCACGATCCAACCCCTCTGGTAATCGATTACTGACCCTCTGTAATCGATTACCAGTGGCAAGGATCTATGGTAATCGATTACAGACCTTCTGTAATCGATTACCAGTGGCCTAAACTTAAGAGTTGGTTTAACACAAGTTATAATACCCATTCTTTCTAATTTCATTCCTTTCTTACTTCCTTAGGGTTCATACCATAACATTAACCTATAAATCTCAATTAATCCTATCTAAAGTGGGATGTTACACTATGGTACACAAATATCCCCATTTTCTGTGATAATACAAGTGCAATTAACTTGTCTAAAAATCCTATTTAGCATTCTAGATCTAAGCACATTGACATTAAACATCACTTCATTAGAGATCATGTCCAGAAGCATGACATTGAATTGAAATTCATTGAAACTGAACTCCAAATTGCTGATATATTCACAAAACCTCTTGTGGAAGAGAGATTTGTGTTTCTAAGAAACAAAATTAATATGAAATGTCTTGATAATTAAGGTGTGTATTAATTCTTAAGGCGTGTATTAATTCTGTGAATATATTGATTGTTGTATATGCCTTAGAAGCACCATCAGTTGCAGAAGCACCAATCTGCATAATGGCATAGAGAAACTAGTATGTTTGCTTCTGCAGAAGCTTATCAGAAAATGAATCCTTCTGCAGAAATAAATTAGTTGCAGAAGCATCAAGTAGCTTCTGGAAAAACCACCCTACTGCATAAAATTAAGTAATGTGCTTCTGCAGAAGACATTAGCCTAGCTTCTGCAAATTTCCTTCTTCAAGGAAAATGGCAAAGATGCTTCTGCGCACTTGCCTGATAGAGAAACAATACAACAGTGACTGTTGACTAACAAACCTAGCTTAGTCACATCACTGATACTAGGAAAAGTCCCTGTCAATGCTCAGCTTATTGTTCTCCTAGGCAAAGTCAAAGGCAAAGCTCATAGCTTTTTTAAGAGCTACAAAAGGAATAAGGGAAAATGACCTTTTGTCCCTAGCTGAGAGAAAATAGATCATTTAATGATCATTTAGGGAATTTAAAACTAGTGACCGTTGGTCACTAACCAACCCCTAGAAAGCTGCGCATGCTTTCCTCTTTCTTCCTCGTCCTCTCTCTCATAGCAACGGCTAGTTAGGGTCTTTGATACTTAAGCAATCTCTCAGCTGAAAGAACCATTTTCAGCTTACTCTCTGCTCCTTCACTCTCCCTCACGATCTCTATTCCTTGCCTCATCCTTGTCTTTGTTTTCATCTCAAAACCTGAAAATGAGAATCAAGCACGCTGCTGTAAAGAATCCTGGCTCTCCACTCAATCAAGAAGAAGAAGATTTCATTGTCTTAGGGAATGAGATTGTACTCTATGAAGGACCCCCCTTCTTCTGAGCCCCAAAATCCAGAAACAGAGCAACCCCCTGTTTCTGATGAACCCTCAGCTTCAAGCCACCAAATAAAACATGCTGTTGTTCCCTGTGAACCTCTACCCCAAGCAGAACCCAAGAAGCTGAACCTCAACCAATGGCTGATGAACCCAAACCTAAGCCTTCATCTTCAAAACCTTCTTCTACACCAAAATCTAAGCCTACCCCCTCTGTAGTATATGTTCGTAGGTCTGAGAGAAACAAGGCAAACTTCAAAACTATAGGAAATGACCCCAATAAACCCATAGAAATTGACCCTCCTATAGCTGAACCTCCTTCTGAAACACCTGCTTCTCCTTCTCAAACAACTGCTTCTTCACAAGATAAAGGGAAGAGAATATTTTCAGAAGAAGAAAATGATCCTTCTGAAACCACTCAAGACTCCAACCATGACCTCTTTGGAAATGAGGAGCTGCTGAAGATCTTTAATGAAAAGTGGGAATGGAAGGCTGTCATTCCAGGAAAGATGTTTCTGCTGAAAGAAATTAAAAAGTGTGGATGGGATCTTGGACACTTTGTCCAGAAGCAGGATTGGGGGGATTACTTACTGATGAAGGAACCTGTTTATGACAGGCTTGTAAAGGCCTTTTATGCTTCTGCAAGCAAATACAACAGTGATGGGAACTCACTTGTTGTAGATATGAAAGGATCAACCATCGAGGTCACTGTTGACACCATAGCAGAAGCTTTGGGATGTGAGAATGATCATCCACACCTGTATGATGACTGGTTTGCTGCTGCAAAGATATCCAAGGAAGAAGTGAAGAAGAAGGTGTTTACATGTTCCTCCTCTCAGCCTCAATCAAGTAAACTCAATCCCATCTGCAGGCTGTTTCACAAACTTTGCTGCTACTCTATTCTTCCTAGAGCTAGAACCCTAGAAAAGGTCACTGATCTAGATTTGCTGGTCATCTATCACTTGCTCACTGGGAAACTCTTTTCCTTACCTTATCTCATCCTCAGAAGCATGATTGCTTCTGCTAAACCCCAGAGAGCATATGCTAGCCTACCTTATGGCATGCTTCTGACCAGGCTCTTTCAGCAGAACAACATCTCTTTAGAAGATGAAGTTTCCACTGATCACTGCAGCTTCTTTAGCAAGATGAATGTCCAAAGAATGCTCATCAAGCTTCAGTCTTCCCAAGACTATTCTAGCCCCAGTGAATCAGATGAAGAAGAAGAAGGAAGTTCAGTGCCTAGAACTAAGAAGAAGAAGCTCCTGACTTTCTCCAGAAAGAGAAAAGATATTCCTATTGATGCTTCTGGAGAACCATCAACTAAATCCTTGAAGGAATCCTATCTTTCTCCTGAACCAGCACAATCCCCTGAGCCACAATCATCTGATAAATCTTCATCCTCAACCTCCCTCTCCTTAGATCCTTTGATGGATGAAGAAGCTGTTTCTCAACCTAAAACGATTTCTGCAGAAGCTGAGAAGGAAGCAGAATCACAAGGAGTGAGCACTGCTTCTGCAGAAGGCATGGCTATTGATACATTGGCTCAGCTTGCTCAAGGTTCTCCTTACTCTCCTCAGTGTGCTTCTCCAGAACCAATTCCCTCTCCCATGCAGACGTCCCCTCCTGAAGAAGCACCCACAGAAAAGAAGCCAGCATCTGAAGAAGCAAAGCAATCCACTCCTTCAATGGGAACCTTTGGAACTGACATGGTGAATCAGTTCCTTGCTTCTCCAATACTGGATTCTGGGATACCTGCTGCTGCACCAATATTGGAGAGTATTCCTGTTATAACCTCTCGTTTGTCATCCATGGATACTTTCATGCAACAACTAAGCAGTGAGAAGCCCCCAGAAGCACCTGCTAAAAAGTCTGCTATGCCAGATATTGCTGCTGCTTCTACAGAAGTTCCACCTGCTGCTTCTTCTTCAAGATCTGTGCATAGGAACATCCAGAAAGTCAAGTCTGACATGAAAAGCTTTTCTCCAATGTAAACACCCTGCAAACACAGTAAACGAAATGATTGAGAGGTTTACTCAACATCAATTCTGGGTGAATAACTTTCTTCTTCCTGCCATTGCACCACAAGTGCCTCCCATGCCTTTCACTCAATTTCAGCCTCCCCAGAACCTGCTCCAGCCTTCTACCTCATCATCATCAGATCACTCATCCCCTTCTAAGTGATAGATGATGATTCTGTTTCTCTCCTTGCATTTCCATAAGGGTTTTTTGATTGATGACAAAGGGGGAGAAAGAGTTAGGAAAGTTAAGGCTTAATTAAAAGAGTTAGGAAGTTAAGGCTTCATCAGTTGTGGCTGAATTATATTTTTGGGAGTTATTTTCTATTTTGTTTAGACTGACTTCTGTTAATGATCATTATCCCTTTGATGTAATTTTGATGAATGATTAATGACAATGAGATGTCTTTTGCTGCATATTTTTGCCATCTGTTAATTGTATGCTTGCTGAATACTAATTATCTTTGTTTCTGCTGCAAATTATTTCAAACTGTAACTCTGATATGCTATCTGTAATGAAGTGCCAAAATTCAGGGGGAGTTTGGTATAAAAATCAGAATTATCTAAGCAAAATTTGATAAGGTTGTCATCATCAAAAAGGGGGAGATTGTAAGGTTCAAATATCCCCTCAAAGTGGTTTTAATTATGACAACTAAATCAAATGGAACTTAGCACAATTTTGATTTCAAAGGAGACTAATCATTTCATTTGAGTGTGTATTCAGAAGCAACAGGTCTTACTTTGAAGAAGCAGGAACCATCATATAAAGAAAAGGTTGAGAAGCATGATTCATTACTTCTGGACTAATAAGGAGTAATACAATTTAAAGGAATGATGAATCATAAAAATCAGAAGCTGTCAAGCACTTCTCTGAATCTCCAGAAGCATGAAAGAAGCTTCTAAGAAGAACTTCAAATGAAAGCATATTAGAAGGGAGATTCACTTAAAAGAAGAGAAATCATTAGCTGCAAGTACAACTCAGAAAAAAAGGCTTCAAATATATCACAGAAGCATAGCATTACAGCTGCAGCCCATCAGAAGCATTCACAGCTCATCAGAAGCAGAATTCTGCAGAAGCAACAGTTGCAGCAGAATTCTGCAGAAGCATAGATCAATGGCAGGATCTGTAATTACTTCATCTGATGAATCGGCTAAGTTAAACAAGTCTATTTACACTTGAATTCATCCAGAGATCCTCCTCAACATTGATCAGAAGCATAGGTGAAGAGAAGAACCAGTATGCTGTCTGCAGAAGCATGAAGCTGGTCAAACAGCCAGCTGCACTTGGCAGCTTTAACAGCTGTACCTGAAAAGGACTTGTCAAAAGGCACAGCTGGACCATTTGGACTGGTCCCCAACGGCTACAAGGCTCCTCACCTATAAAAGGAGGTGTTCTCTTCACAATGAGACACACCTCTCCCTCCAGAAGCACAATAGAATTCTGACTTAATACTTCCTGCTTCTGGAACACATTTTCTCTCTCCTCAGATTTTCTTTCATAAGCTTGAATATCTCATTGAGGGGAGTTCTGCTCACTAGAAGCTGCTAATACTGTTCTGATTGTAATCTAGTGAGCTTTGTTCATTTTTACACTTTACCTTTGCTGTACTGTGCTTCTGCAAGGTCCAAGTGATTACTGAGTTGTAAAATCACTTGGGACAGGTTCTGTAAAGTGTTTGAGAGGTTGTCAAGGCTCTGTAGTGAGTCTGTGTGAGTTTGTAAAGGCTTGAGTGCAAGCCTTTGTTAGTGTGAAGTCTACAGAAGCAAGTTCTGCAAATTTCTGATCCTGTGCTTCTGTAGAAGGTTCTGCAGTAAGACAGGAACTGTTATTGCAGTGTGTGTTGTGTTTGTGTGAAGCCTGAAGAGGCTGTGGGAAAATAATACTAGTGGTAGTGTGTACCCAAGGTTGTAATTGAGATTGTTAGTGACAAAATCCTACTGGAGGTAGGGACTGGAGGTAGCCTTTGGTTGGAAAAGGTGAACCAGTATAAATCCTTTGTGTCATCTTCTTTCTCTCAACTCTTAATTACTGCATGAGCATACAAAGTTTTTAAAACTACCTAACACCTAAGTAAGTGTTAACTAAATTGGTTCCATCAAAGGAATCCTACTTTCTGCATAATAAGCATTATTCTAACAAGTATAGTTTTGAAGATACATCTTCTAATAAAGAGCCAAGAACTAATCTTGAGCAGACTTTTATTAAAAGATAAACTTGCAGAATTTTAAAGAGATCACAATTCAACCCCCCTTCTTGTGATCAAACCATTTTACTTCAAATCATGTTATAAATACTTAAAGAAATCAAGAAAGAAGTTGAGAAGAAACATCAGCACACTCTAATATGAGAATCACAACTTGAGAAGAAGCATAACATCTGTCAAATAAACAGATCCATATGACAGAAGAAGCAAGGTGCTCAAATTAAGAAAAGATGATAGTTCACAATAATTTGAGCCCTTTGTACTAATGAGATATGACAAGAAGAAAGGCATAACACACAAACAGTGTATTAGAAGGAAGATTCACTGTCAGGATGTTTGCAAAAGAAGCTGTTTCTTGGAAAATTCAAATTCCTCAATTTTCCCTGTACTTCAAGTGTTCAAAAATGATTTTAAATTATTCCTTCAATCCTAAATGTCTAAAAATAATCTTCTTGAAGAGTTTGAAGGTTAAGATACAAAAGGAATTAATTTCTGCAGAAGAAATGTTCTCCAAAAGAAACATCCAGTCAAAGGCCAGCTATCTTTGATCATGACAGCTTGCACCAGGATAGTCTGCTCTTGAAAAGGACATCTCCTCTATCACAGCTGGAGATGCATAAGCCTTCACAAGGGTTTCCAACGGCTAGAAATCTCAATTGCCTATAAAAGGAACTCAATTCTTCAAGGAAAACACACACACAGTCCAGAAGAAGCATATTTACAATCTCTACCTTCTAGAAAAATTCTCTCTCTAAAAAATCTCTGGTATTCTGCTTCCAAAAGTGCAAGAAGAGAGAGCTAGCTCAATAATTCTCTTATGTGCTTAATCTGCATCTTATTTGAGCTTTATTTGTAACATTCTATTATTCATATCTTCTGTAATCTCTCAAGGAGGCTTTAAAAGTGTTTGTGTCTCTTGAGAAGGTGTGTAACAGTTGCTGTAAGCTACTACATAATTTTAGTGAGATGTTTTAAGTTGTAGAACTTGCAGAAAAGATTATGCAGATTGTTTTTGAGCCTGCACAGTCTGCAGAAGAAGCTGCAGTATCTGTAAAGGCTTTAAAGGAAGTGTGTGAAGAGCCTGAAGAGGCTGCATAAAAATACTAGTGGTAAAGTGTACCCAAGGAATCTGTAAAAGCAAGAGTTGATTAAGAAAATCCTACTTGAAGTAGGGACTGGACGTAGCCTTAGGTTGGAAGAGGTGAACCAGTATAAAATCTGTGTGTGCAATCTTCTTATTCTCACTCTCTTTATTTTACTTTGATTACATGTGCATAAAACTGTTTTGAAATCTACCTAATACCTAAGTAAGTGATACATATAAAAGTTCCATCAAAGGAATTGTATTTTCAGCATACTACACATATTATATCTCATATCTTCTTGAGTATCATCTTCTAATACTTAGCCAAGTTTTACTTGAGCAGAATTGGTATTAGAAGTTTGCAGAAATTTAAAAAGATTACAACTCAACCCCCTTCTTGTGATTGGAATTTCAACTTCAGTTTCTGCTTGAGAAATCCAGCAACGCGGATCACCTCCTTCAAAAGGCGACAACTCAACTCGTTTAGCGACTAGATGTGTGTCGCTCCGAAACTCTATACGTGACCCATGGGAGTTTTCTGTTTCAGCCCCATCATCTTCATCGGAAGGTCGTTTCACCCGTTCTCTCATAAACTTCACAATGAGATTGCGAAATTCCTCCTGTTCATGCTTCTCCTTGGTGAGCGATTCTTGCATAGAGGTTAGAGATTGGACGAGATTCTGAATCTGGTTCTTGAAATTCACCAATAGAGATTCGTTGGCCTCAACACGAGCTTGAAGACGCGGGTCTCCATGGTATCCGGCAGATCGGACCAATGATGAAACTTTAGACTTCAGTAATAAGAAAAAATACACAGTAAAAGAAAAATCAGCAACAAGAATTCTTAGAAAGAATACCTCACAACCCTTTCCTAAGTTGTAGGTCCCAAGCCTCAGGCTGTTTCTATCTCTCAATTCTTTACGTGCCTCTCCCTAGTCCCCTCCACTACCTTTTCACACCTTGCTACTGCTGCAACAGAATTCACACTATGCGCAAATGCCTCCTCTATCTGCTGATTGCCACATGTCCCTTTTCTCTTTCTGGTGTAGACTCTCCAAGTCCTTGGGCCATTATTGTACTGACCCAAAAGTTGATCTCTCTTGTCTCGGGCTTTATCATCATTTAAGATAATAATTCATGTGGAAAACTTTATTTAACCCACAGTCTTCTCCGGATTAGGAAGATATATCACCATGAGAGGCTAATTACTGATATTTTCATTGAGAAAGGATAATTACCATAAAAGGTAAAGAAAGCAATCCTGACTTGGGAACTTCATATTGAAGATAACCCATAGTCTTCTCCAAAAGTTACTGATATTTCTTTTAGGGGTAAAAAAAGGAGTGAGAAGAATAAGAAGAAAGGATAATTACCATAAAAGGTAAAGAAAGCAATCCTGACTTGGGAACTTCATCCTCTTCCTCTAAGATTTTCATTGTCTTTTCTTTTGCTTTTTCCAGTAGCTTATAAGCCCTATCCTGATCAGAACCAGCAGAGTTCTCATCTTCATCATCCTCATCACTGGTATCATCACGGCTGCTGCTGCTCCCCTTCATAGAGTGCATTTTTCTAGTCAATTCAGCATGTCTCTTAAGTTGTTCAGCTATGGCAGCACGAGTTCCTTCATCTTGGGCATTTAAACTAGGTTCCAAAATACGCTTAGTCCACCGATTCTGGTTTTTGTGTTTCAGTGTCAAGCATTCCTGTTCAAATTTAGGAAATGGGAAAAGGATTAATACGAACAAATTTCCCTTTTTAATCAATAGGACAATCGATATATCAGTAATCAACATTCAAAATTTCTCCAGCTCTTAGTTCTTGATTGATCATAAATTCATAATATACCTCTGCCCTCTAGCGCTCTTGTTTCATGGCACATTCCTTAGCAGCTTCAGGGTCCATTTGAATCCGAGAAGATTCTGCCTTCAATATGTCTTTCTTCAAAAAACGATGATATGTTCTAGACTTTATCTTTTTAACATGCTTTGCCTTCATTTCATGACGAAAAAGAAGGCTCCGCATTTTGGCAATCTGATTTTTCCTATCCTTCTCATCTTCTATAGAAACCTGTCAGGCATCATAAACTACATAAAACAATTGAAATGCAGCCATAAACCAGTAATTCCAAGTCATATGCATCGCAAACAACATGGGTTAAAAAACTATTTAGTAAACATAACTTATAAAGATATAGTCGATGCTTAATTTATTCTTGAACTTCAAAAGACACACGAAAAACATTGTAAGGCAAAAAAAAGACTTGGATAAATGAAAGGTATCACTTAAATTGATAATTGACCATATCACCTCAAAAGTATTTAAAATTTAACTTCCATCTGCTTGAGTTTACGTAGTGATTTTGGCAGAATCCCATTATTACTTTTTGGCAGAAGCAATAGAGTATAGATTTCCATTCATCCATGTTATGAGATATTTCCACGTAGTTTAATAAGAGGGGAAGATAATAAGAATATTGAGGGGATAAAAGAAGATAGATTAAAAAGGGAGGACTTGTCAATCCAATAATTTTTAAAGACATCACCGATAGCCAGTAAAAAAGGTCTATTGTAGAATAAATATCATTTAATTTCCCCTTCAATAGTGTCAGTCAGGTTGAATTCTTTTTTTAATCTTAATGGGTAGAAGAATAATCTTATTCAAATCAAATTTATCTCATAACTGTATCCTTACCTTTAATTTACTAAATAAATTCAAATTTGACTTCTGAAATTTAAAAATAAAAGCTTCAAAGTATGCCAGACCTCAATTGATTCAACTTTACCAATAATGATTCAAGACTACCGGATCATGCAACAAGAGACTAGGAAAGCATGGGAACAAGAAAGAAACAATCAGATGAAGTTGAAGTTCCAATCACAAGAAGGGGGATTGAACTGTGATTGATTAAAATTTTCTGCAATTTCCTTTTAATACTTTATTTGCTCAAGGTGTACTTGGCTTAGTATTAAAAGATTAACTACTAGAAGATAGAAGTTAGATATAATGTAATATGCAGAAGATAGGATTCCTTCTTTGGAATCTTGATGGTTAACACTTACTTAGGTATTAGATAGTTTTCAAAATAGTTTATGCACATGCAATAATAAAGGAGAGTAGGGAAGAGAGGAATGCACACAAGGATTTATACTGGTTCACCTCTTCCAACCTGAGGCTACATCCAGTCCCTACACCAAGTAGGATTTTCTCACTCAATAACCAAATTACAACCTTCTTGGGTACATACTACCACTAGTATTCTTACTCAGGCTTATCACTGCTTTCCTTTATACTAAATTCAGACTTTGCTCTTACTGCAGAACCTTCTGTAGAAGATCCAGTCAAATCAGTATTCTACAGAGTTCCTTCTGTAGAAACCGAAATCCACTTAGATCAATTTAACCTTGCAAATCTCTCTGTAAAACCTCACACCTCACTATCACAAGAGGCACAATCAATCCAAAGCCTCCTTGTGATCTTACAATAATAGAATGGAAGAATAGTGTAAGTACAAAGCTCAAACTCAATACATATAAAGCACTGTAGAAGATGAGTAATGAGTCGGCTCCCCCTCAATAACTTGCAGAAACAGAAACTGATGAATCAGAGGAGAGAGAAAGTGTTCCAGAAGATGGAGATGATGATCTGAGACTTTTTAGATCTTCTGTAAAGAGGTGTGTGTCCAAGTGTGAGGGAAACGCCTCCTTTTATAGGAATAATGAGCAACTAGCCGTTGGGGAGGCTGCTTGCATCTCCAGCTATCATTCCATGAGTTGTCTCTGTCACATAGCTGCTGTCACATGCAGGTACAGTTGTCCCTTTGACTGGTTTCATCTTCTGGAGACCTATCTTCTGCAGAATGCAATTCAAGTACTTTCTGTGGCTCTTTCTTCTATAAGCACACTGAGAGTATTCAATGGATGATCATAGATTGTTTCAAGTGCATTTAACTCAGTTGTAGCCTCAGAATGAATGTAGCAATTTATGATAGATTTTGTATCTTCTGCAGAGAGTTTGTCATCAGGTTCCTTCTGCAGAAATGTCTTCTTCCTTCTGCAGATGATTTTCAAGCCTAGTGAAAGTCTCCTATTCCTTAGGAAGTTATGATTTCTTTCAAATACTTCTTTTTCTTTCTTTGACAGATTTGTCATTCTTAAATAATCTGAAGCATCTTTAATGTTGTTATGCCAATTTAACAAGCTTCATTCTTCTGTACCTATCTTATATCTTCTGCAGAATGTTACATGTTTCTTTTTGAAACAATCTCAAGTGAAATGATTAGTCCAAATCAGAATTATACTAAGTGACTTTTGATATATTGGCATTATTAAAACCATGGAGGATTCTTAGACCTACATCAGATTCCATATTCGATCTGGCTACCATCAGTAATGTCAAATTTAATTATTATCAACTAATATCAACAATATTTGTACCTTATTCATTTCAAGAAGCCTAGAACCATCTTTTTTATGAGCTTCCATAACTTTGTCATCGTGAACTAGTGCAACCATTTCCCTCTCAAATTCAGTTCTCGGTTCAAATTCAAAGACTATTGCCCTACAGTTGAGAACCCTAAATCTACATTTTCACCAAAGAAAATAGTTGGCACCTCTCTATTTCTCTGAATAATGTGCTGCCACTTAGTGACATATTTTTTTTATATTTCATATGCCGCCTTCCTCTCTACCTTCACTTGATCTGCCTTTGGAAGCGGCGCATATAATAGTTCTAGCATTTTTCTCAATTTGTTACATTCTCTTCCTGAGTTTTCCATAATCAGGATTTTCACGAAGATGATTAAGAAGGTCCTCAATTCTAACGCGTCCATCACCATCCATAACATCACAACTAGGATTATATTCAAACATATGGATACAACTCTGGTATAATGGCATCCTCATGGTCACCTTATTCTAGCATTATGATTAAAATTTAGAAGTTAATCATAGCTCTGAAGACGCAATAGAAAAACTCTGGAGCAACATCAATAGGAAACCATTCATATGCAAGAGCTGCTTCAACATTCTTCCCATGTATCTCCAAAATAAGAGCAATTATATATATGTTTTTAAAACTTTTTTAAAGGCAAGATATCAGTCTCTTGAAGCACATACATGGAAGCATTAAACAAATATCAAACATAAACCTTCTACCTAGTAGGACAAAGCTTAGGTTGCTGTTTTTATTTGTGTAGTTAAAAGCTTCTAAGATAAAAATTCCCATAAATGAAGTGGCCAGACTTGTCTCAAAAGTTCAAAATTAACATCCTTGCAAGTTAATTACTACAATGCCAAATTAAAAATTCATCATATGCATCTCTGATGAGATTCTGGCAAGCGTACCAAAATTTCAGCAGTATAATAGTAAATATTGAGTTTATCGTATCCACAGGGAACGGTTGGCTTCGTATTTACTAGTGATCATACTATAAGTAAGAAACTGTATTTTTGAGAATTTGTGGTGAAGAAAGTAAATTTTCTAAAGTAAAGAGGACAATGAGAGAAGGTAAAATACGTTACTTGGATCAGGATTGAACTTCGTATCATCTCACCCCTTATGCATGTGAATCCCTATATTATTTATGAATGTATTTCTATAATACCCTAGCCAAACTATATGCTTTTACCCCCGAGGTTACCATGTAGTAAACCACTCGAGATAATCTATGCGGGTTCTCCCAGGCGACAAATTACCCCGGTCTTGATTGCTCTACTTTTCCATCGTTAACACTATCAAATAAACCGTATACTCCTATAGAGACTACTATGAAGAGGCTGTCACATTCCAATTCTTCAATCATGATTCCCTCTATATTCCTTATAGCGATTAATGAGTACTTTTACCAATCATAATTTGAGTTTCCTAAGTATCGGTTTCCCCAAACTCGCTGTTGAATAATAAAAACCATTTACCATTGTATTTTTATAAAAACAACCTATGACTCTGGCACAAGTGCGGGAAGCTACGCAGATTAAGGATAAAGTATAAAACACCGATATTGTAGAATATGGGATTCATAAATCATAAAGAGGAATTCACATACAACTTGGGAGCGATTGCATCAACTACCATATTCCAATCCTACTGAGATGCTTAGCTACGCATGGTAGCCATTACAACCCAATGGAGAAGTTGTCACCTTGCTCCAATCCTAGCTCTGCCTTTGTCGTCTCTCTAATCTCCTTCCTAAATGCTCCTTTGCTAACCTCCTTGTGATCTTTACAAAAGGTCCTATTTATAGACCAAGGAAAGCTATCTTAAATCTGGAAGGAATCTATTTTGAAAAAAGATCTAAAAACAAATCCGCGCAACTGCGCTTCACTTGCACTCAGCGCAAGTGAAGCGTAGATTACAGAATGTTGCGCTCCACCCTGCGCTCAGCGCAGTTGGAGCGTGGAGCGCGTAACTGCTTTTCTGTTTCCTCTTTTAACAACTGATTTCTTCTTGTTTCCCTCTTTTGATCTGATTCTGTATTTATCTTGCCTTTGAATTTAAATTGGGAAGTTATCCGCAGAATCCTTGTTAAATGGCAGCTGATCTTATCTGTATTTGTTCTCATTTAAACTTCAAATTTGCAGATCCTATCCTCAAATATGCTATCTTCTCTTCTCATTCAAATATTCTCATAAATCTGCAAATATAACAGATTTTCTATTAAAATAGCATCAAATTCAAATCAAATAAACACAATTATTACAAATAATACTAAAAAGGGATTATTTTGGGGCATAAATTACTATTTTAACCTTGATAAGTGCAAGTAAAAATACAAGAATATATCATATAATTTGCACTTATCAAATACCCCCCAACTTAACTTCTTACTTGTCCTCAAGCAAGAGACCTCTTTGCAATCAAAAATCAATTCACTCCCTGTATAATTCTCAGTAATAAGGACAAAATTTTTCATCATCTCTTTGTTAGGCAGAAGTCACTTTCCAAATATCAGAATAAAAAATCAGAATTAAGAGATGTTACCCATGCTTAATCAGAATAAGATACAACAATTCAGTCAAACTTTCTCAGAAATAGAAATTAAAGCAATAAATGATAAATCAAGGAATTCTATCATGCTTACGGGTAAGTGGTTCCCTCAATTTTTCCACCACAGTTGAACAACTAGAAATGATAATCGTTCCTAGTTTCTAAACATGCACATGGTTAATATGGATCAAAAGGTCTTTCCTTGGTTGTAATGAGGCTGGGTTATCAAGAAATTATGGTTTTTCTGGATAAGCAAAGAACACTTAGAATAGAGAGCATTTTTGATTTTTCTTGAACTTGGAACTTCTCTCCATTCTCCATATCATTCTTGATTTGTCTTATTCAGATGGCCTCTTTCTTTGTTTGAAGATGTACTCCCCCAACTATTCAATTCATGCATTTTTTCTTTTTGATTTTGAGGGGGCAATCCTTTTGCTTTCTTGTGCCTGCTCTTTGTAATTCTTGACTTTCAATTTACCAACTTGTTCTTCCCATTATTTCAAGTTGCACCTTGCTCTCTATCCCAAGTGTGTGTAAGGGACAGGATATAGATATCAATTATGGCTAGGGTGCATAAGAAGAAACATTCAAGCTCAAATGGGTACCAAAAATTTTGGAAAAATTCAATCAAGGGTTGGCTTTTTGGCACTGAGCAAATAATGTAAAAACAAAAATTGCCTTGTCACTTCCCACATTTTCCATGAAAGAGTAAAATCCAAAAAACTCAATCAATAACAATTCACAAGCAGCGGTGAAAACTCTCAATTTAAGTGTTGGACTCACAACTCACCGGCTTTTTGGCTACATTCCTTGATAAAGAACTTACTGGTTTTAATTAACTACTTTGATAGGTTTTTCTGAGAAGTATCCTAATCTAACTGATTATGGAATTAATCACAAAACCCTTTCTTCTTTCCTAATATGGTTAGTTAAACTGCCTAATTTCAGAGGATGTTGAAAATAGACATTCCTCTCGAAGGAACGTCCCCGTAGGCATAGGCACTTTGCAGTCTGAATATCCAGGGGATCATTGCCATTGATCCCCACTGCTCTCATCCCTCATGGTGCTGGCACACTATGCTTCTGTCCTCAGGCTCTGGGTATTGTAAAGAGCAGTGATCGCATTACGATCTAAGAAATCACCTGCCCTCGGACATAGGACTGCCGCCTCACATCAATGTCATGGTCTCCAATGGCATTGGCATAGAACTCCCTAACTATGTTAGGGTCAAAGTGTGGGTCTGGGCGGCTAAGGCGGACCTAGTTCCTTCGGACTATCTCGGCTCTAAAGTTCTCATACTCATCAGGCTCCAAAGCCACTGGCCTCTCTTTAATAAAATTACAGTTCATCAGCGAACTATAAACTTCAAAGGACTTGGCGTCCTTGAATCGGTGATCATCAAACTCAGGGTCCTCCTGGGGAACCTCTATAGATCTCTTGGCATCCCCTTGCCTCTCCTTGAGGTTCCTGTTGCATGCTACCTTAGTACGGGCCATCTGCAAAACAAAATCAAACCAAGATTATTTCTATGCAAATAATAGACTATTCATAATTAATGAAATAAATGGCCAATTTAATTCAAAAATCAGAGTAGTCATCCAATCAAACACTTGCACATAAAAATATTGATTTTTTAAGTTACCAAATGCCAATTAATTAATTTATTAAGAGCATGCTAAAGTGATCAATTAAAGTCGTCCTAATTAATTTTAAAGCAAGGCATAAATTGGTAACAAAAATTAAGCTAAAAAATCATGTCATCGGCAACATGCAATAGTGCACAATCATTCACGCATGGTCATGCAAAATATAGAACAAACTGAGCATACATGCACCCAAACAGAACAACTTGCAAAAATTCATCGAGCACTTCAAAAACTACTACCTAAACATATTAACATACACCAATAAGCATACCACAGTAGCAAACATACCAAACAAAGACTCTACTGACAAATTTTCCTAATTCAAAAGGTCCTAAGAGCCTAAGTTTTCTATCCTAAGGTTTTCCTCAAATAAATGAAAAACTGAAAATTTTATTCGGTGCAAAATGACTAAAAATATAAAACATACCTTGTGTAGCTTTAGAAATTGAAAAGAAATGGATTTGGAAGTAAAAAGGTTAAAGGAGAGGGTGGATTCTCAGAGAATATGGGAGTCAAGAGTGGAGGGAAGGTTGAAATGACCTTCCCTCGCTCCAGGATTTCAAATAAATCCTAAAGCGCGCGTTTGCGCTGCACTTTCGCTCAGCGAAGGTGCAACGCGTGCTTCCCAGAATTTGAAGCGACCCTGCGCTTCACCTACGCTGAGCGTAGGTGAAGCGTAAGAAACAGAGAACAAATTTTATATTTTTGCGCTTTACCTACGCTTAGCGTAAGTAAAGCGCAGAAAACAGAGACTAATCATCAAATCTGCACTTCACCTGCACTAAGCGAGGGTGAAGCGCAGAAAACAGAATTGAAATTCTATTTTCTGTTTTCTACTGCTTCCTAACTTCAATTGTTTCTCATCCTTTACTCATTAAAATTAATCCAATTCCTAACAATTTCTTATTATACACAGGCATTGACTCCAAACAAAACAAAACAAAAAACAAAAACAAAAACAAAAGAAAAATTAAACAAAAAATGTTGGGTTGCCTCCCAGGGAGCGCTTGTTTAACGTCTGATAGCTCGACGCCTGGTTACTCTAGAACTTATGGTGGCCTCAATTGGAGGATGATGGTTAACTCTGTTCCAGTTCTTCCTTTTAGTTCCCATCCTCCATGCCAATTTCTTAGTTTCTCATCATCACTGTCTTCACTTAATTCTTCTTCTGATGCTGCTCTTTTTCTCTTTTTAAATCTGAACTCCATGATTGACTCTGGTTGTTTTAATCTCATTCTTGGTTTCCTCAGAAATCCAGAAACCCTTTTCTTCTTTTGCTCCATAATATCTGGGGGAGCTTCCTTCTTTCTTACCTTTGGCAGTTGAGATTTAGATTTAAATTTATAGATCCCATCAGTAGGATCCATTTTTAATTTTTTTAGAGTTTTCTGCACTTTGGGGATTCCTCTGTCAATGTGAAACATAATGCTTTCATCTTTAGAGCTCAATTGATATTTCCCCGATCAACATCCACTATCGCCTTGGCAGCTTTCATGAAGGGTCTTCCCAAAATTAAGGGGACATCAATATCCTCCTCTTTTGTCTCTGCAATGTAAAAGTCAACAAAATATACAAACTTGTTCACTTTAATTGGTAAATCTTCAATCTTCCCATATGGGATTTGAGTGCACTTATTCGCAAGTTGTAACCTCACGTTGGCAGGCTTGACCTTCAAAATTCCTAGCTTGTTAAAATACGATAGGGGCATCAAGTTGATGCTCGCTCCAAGATCCAATAAAGCATAAGTAGCTGGTTGATTACCTATAGAAGAGGTACAGTGAACTTACCCGGGTCAAGTGACTTGCCTATGGTGTAGACCTCTTCTGGTTCTCCTTCTTCTCTTTGCAAAATCTCTTCTGGCTTCCCTTCTAGTAGAACACTCTCCTTGATAATCTCTTCTTTGGGCACTTGCTCTTTAAATGTGATGCTTTCTTCTGTAATGTTGCCATCAGTAGCAATCAGGTTGCAATGCTCCTTTGGATTTGTCTGAGTGTTTGCTGTAAAGTGGCCATTCTTGTGTTTTACCATTTCTGTTGCTAGTTGGCCCACTTGATTTTCTAATGCTTTGATTGATGCTTCTGTGTTCTTCTTGAATCCATCAAATCCTTGTATGAATGCATCAATCTTCTCTTCCAACTTGTTCAATCTGTCATACGTTGATGGTTGCTGCTGCTGGTATGGTGTCTGCCTGTTCCCTCCATTCTGCCCCCATCCAGAGTTGTTTTGGTTATTCCTCCATGCTTGTGAGTAATGATTGTTATTATTGGAGAAATTTCCTGCCTCCCCTAGTTACCCATGAAGTTGATGTGGAGTCTATAAATCAGTTTGAGCATTCAAACTTGACTCAAGACTTAGCATCCTTAGGTTTAATGATTAAAAAATAAGATTATATAAGCATATTCTACTAAGAAAGGTATCGGTTTGTTGATTGTGTTTCAGGTTGGAATATCCATCTGAAGTAAGACAGTTCAAAAGAAGATGAAATCAGAAGAAGAACAGATCAGAAGAGAAAAAAATGTAGGATCTGAAAAGAAGAAATCTACAAGAAAGATGAAGCGAAGCACTGAATCTGAAAAGAAGAGAAGACTTGTCTATCTGAAATGTACTATTTATCTGAAGACCTGAAGACTAAAGTAAAGTGTCAACTGTCTGAAGACCTGAAGACGATATGAAGATTTGAAGACTATCGTCAGAAGAGAAGAAAGAGTAGCACAAATTTGAAAAGAAGAAAAGTATAACACAGAGTCTGAAGAGAAGAGAATACTCGTCTATCTGAAGCATTTTTCATCGTCTGAAGACTTGAAGACAAGTGAAGACTTGCTCCATCTGAAGAGCGGTTATCATCTGAAGATTTAAAGTTGAAGAACACTCTACCCAAGAAAATACACTTAATTCATCATAAGAGTCAAAACCACTTCTTGCCTCGATCAAAAGCTTTGCACAAATAAGGAAAGTCTGCAACGCCTGCTGCGCACCTGCAACGAAAAAGCATTGTATGCGCAGATCTACTGCTGCCCAGAACGTATCAGAAGACTGAACAAGAAAATGATAAGAAAGATGTTTGAACTAAAACATCTTTATCCATTTGTATCTCAGAAGATTAGGAAGAAGAAAAGAAGAATAGATTTGCGATCGTCTGAAGAAAAGAAGAAACATCTTGCCAGAAGAAAGGAGCTTATTGAAAGCATCTCAATCTGAAGAATTAAAATAAGCTTGAAGCTATCATCTGAAAGAAGCATATGTTGAAGCTGAAAACATAAATCTGAAACAATGCAACCATCTGAAAGCTTATCAACCTTCTGAAAGTATGAAGTTTGAATTTACTAAACACATACTCTATGAACAGAATGACTTGACTGTCTGAAGTAATAAAGACTCTCAACTCTCTGCCTAGGTGGACAAATTTCAACATAGAAGAAGTCACAACAGAAGCTGAGACCATATGATTCAACGACTATAATATCATATGTTTTTATTCAAATAGGAAATAGCAACAACAGTTATTTCCTTAGGACAAGACACCTCACTCAAAGAAGAAAGAGGAAACTGTGTCAGGAGCAAATGAAAAGGTGTATATACAAATAAGCAAAAGGACAAATCCAACGGATACCTACTCATACATACTCTAAAGGAAAACAGAGGAAAGCAGAAGAAATGAAGAAAGCAGAAGAAAATCAAGAGAGAGAAGAAGAAGCATAAAAATATCAAGCAAATCTCTCAAAGGAGCTCATCTATAGAAGTGTCAGACAAGATCGTCTGAACACTTATTTTTGCTTAAGAAGAAGCAACCGTTTGAGAAGCTATTACACAACGGCTATATGAGCCACATCATCAACATCTCAACGGTATTATCAACCATCTTCAACGGCTATATTTCATCAGAACATATAAATAGCCTCAAGATTGAATTTGAAGACGTTGGCATTTCTTGCTAACCAGAGGCAGTTACCATACCAGGCAATTCCTCAAAATGAAAAATAGAAGTGCTGCCATGTATTATCATATTCATCCTTAACCCTTGGCATATCACTGATTACGCATAAGAGTTTGGTTCATAGGAAATCAATTATCATATTCAACCAATCTTCTGAAAATACAGAGTTGAATTAGAGCTTAGAAGAAAATACATTCTCTGTAAAACCTTGTACTTAGATTCATTCATTGTATCCTAAGTAGTAATCAGTTAACTTCTAGTACAGGAAGAGATTAAGTTTATGTTTCATGGAAACCTAAACTTAGTTCAGTTTGTAAACTATATGTGTCTGAGAGCCTGAAGAGGCTTGGTGGAAGAAATAATATTTGTTGTTGAGCCTGGAGAGGCTTGTTTGTAAAAAATATTGCTTATGTTTCCTGGAGAGGCAGTTGAAAACAAAGGAATAATTGTTGTTAAACCTGAAGAGGCTAGTGTAAAAGAATACTTGTATCTGAGTTCAGATAGTGAAAATCCAGTGGTTGTTTGCCCTGGGACTGGATGTAGCACACTGGGTCAGTGAGTGAACCAGGATAAATTCTTGGCTAAGTTCTCTTCCCTTAAACTCTTTTATTTTTAGCTTCATATTTTCTAAGGGGATTGAAAAGTTTTTTTTTTATCAACCTCTAACTCAACAATTTCAATAAACGTGTTTTCAAAGATAATCTAACCTTAAAGTCTCTCTCATATCGTTTGAAGCATTACAGAGAATGTACTTTGAAGAACCTCTGAAATAACTCTCTGAAGTGAGTCTTAAAAGAACTCAGTTCAGAAGTAAGAAGCAGACTTCAGACGATCATCAGTCATCTGAAGTAATTCAGAAATAGTTCTAAAGAGATTCTTTGTAATAATCTTCAGAAGATACTTTGAGATGCTTTTAATTAATTCAGTTTCTATCTGAAACCAACTTAAATAAATGTTTATTCAAAGCCATCTTAAGCTTTTAGTAGAAAGACTATCAATTTTATCTTTCTTATCTTCCGCACGGTTTAATTAACTCTGATCTTAAGTTTTATTTGAACTTGTTTTATTTTATACGTTGGTTTATTTCAAGATTTCCAAAATTACTCAAAAAGTTTAAAACTCTATTCAACCCCCTTCTAGTGTTTCCTGTGGTTCTAACAATTGGTATCAGAGCTCACCTTCGGGTTGAGCATCTAACAAATGCAGAAGGAGTAGATCCTCAGAAATGGAAATCTCACCAAGCTGAAGCAACTCTGAAGAATGATAATGAGAAAAGAAAATCATTTTCTTAAAACTCATTATTCATGCAATTAAGGCATCTTTCAGAAAAGCATGATGAAAAAGGAAAGTGCATTTATCTCAGATCACATACAGGTAACATCCTTCCTATCTTAGTTTAGATTAAATATATTTATCAAATTATGTATGAATTACATGTTGTTATTGAAATTGTTAATGCATGTGTATATATACTTGTTTGAAAATTAACTGTTGCATATTATTTGTTATGTATACTAGTTGTTTAGTTGAAGAGTCGTTTGTGTTAATTATTCTGTCAATAAATGTGATACGGCACAATGTGAATCACTGAATCATCAACCGATTTCTCATTTGGCACGATGCACAACTCACCATGTCTATTCAGTGCATGTATCCATCTCTCATCAATGCTTGAAGCATGCCTGGTTACCTATTTAAAAGGATTGGAAGATCAACATGGAAACTACACTTCATTCAATCAATTCTCATAAAGGGCAAAGTTCTTCAAGCACCCTAATCTCTCAAGATCATCAGTTCAAACGTACTAAATGGAAAACATGTCTGCATCATCAAGTGACTCAAACCCTCCCTGTTTGACGAGAGAATCATCCCTTGCAAATTGGTTAATCTCTCAGACTTTGATGAAGCTGACTACAAGATCTCAGAATATTTTGAGGGTGTTGGATGGACTCCTTTCTTCAGCAACATTTCCTCACCATGGCATGAGGAAAGCGTTTTGGAATTCTAGAACAACTCCAAGGTTGTGTCTAATGAAGATTGGTCTGGGATTAAGACAGAAGTGATGGGAAGACTAATTTGTGTGGACTCCAACTTAATAGCTGAGGTGATTGGAGTGCCTGCCAGAGGAGAGCAATATTTCCAGAGGTGGGAATCCCTTCATGGTGGGACTCTCATCTTTGATGAAGTTCTCTTTGGAAGAAGACGTCTAGCACCTTACAGACCCTCTCAACTTCTGAAGATTCCCAGAGCACTTTTTGCTATGCTGAACTACTGCATCCTCCCCAAAGGATGCAACGAGTTAGTAATAAATCAGCTGGAAAGGTTCGTACTGGGACACTTGCTGACGAAGAAGAGAATCAGTCTCCCTTGGGTTTGATGTTTCAGATGATTTTCAGAGATGAGATAGGCAATGAGAATCACTACCCTCACAACACCTTGATAATGAAAATTCTTATGCACAAGGGATTTTCAGTGGAAAGTCACTTTGACCAACGCCTCCTAACTTCTTCACTCCGAGAATTGCATGCTGAGCTAGACCGGACCTTAGTCGAAAGAGAAACAGCTCCAGGAAATCAGGTAGTCATCCCTTCTCTGTTTGCTCAATGCAATAAAGAGAAAAGGTCTGCCACTCACCTGAGCGCTCATGGAAGGAAAAGGATGGTGTTGGGTGCATATCATCTGAAGAAGGTGAATGACAGGGTAAAGCAGCTTGCTAAGAGGCTGAAAAAGACTGAGAAGGAGCTACAAGAGCTCAAGGTTGAAAAGGAGAATGCTGATGCTGCTGAGAACTCATCTGATGATCATTGATTCGCTTGTGTCTTTTCATTACCCTTATTCTTGTTTAAATATGTTATGTTTAATATTTTCTTTTTATATAATAATAACATCTAAACTTTTGTTTTGCTCCTTTGTTGATATGGGTTTCTTTCATAAGTTATTAAGTTTCTTCTTATCTGCGATTGCTTATACTGTCCATATAATGACTGCGAATGTTTAAATGAATCTTTAAACATAACACACTTCCTTAAATATTAACAAACGGTATAGCTAAAGATGAAATCTATTAACTAATAAAATAAAACAAGATCAAAATCTATATTTTAAGATATTTCCTTAATGATAACAAATTCAATTAAGTAATATCAGATGCTACTGAAAGGTATTTTTACTTTGTGTAGGTTTCAGAAACAGGTTTTGAAGATAATCTTAAGAAGACCATCAGAAGGAAATACCGTCCTGAAAAGGTGGATCAAGGAAACATCGTCTGAAAGGATGGCTAGTGTGATATCATCTCCATTCTCTGAACCTAATCAGAAAGTTCACTATGAACTTACTGAAATTGTGGGTCATAAATGTTAAGGTGGTTGGCACTCTATGCACTAAGCCTACCTCAATTCTTGAGAAGACAATTTTGACTTAGTAACATCCCTATTCTCTGAACCTGTACAAAAGGTTCTCAATGAACTTACTGAAATTGTGGGTCAGGAATGCTGAGGTGATTCATACTCAAGCCATTGAAGTCTATCTCAATCCTTGAGGGATAGGTCAAGATGATTGATCAAAGAATCTCTTGGAGCACAAAGTGTTAGGAATATGCACTAGAGACCTTATATGTTTATGAACATCCATCACTTGTATCATGTTATTTTATAAAGGAAACTTATTCTTTTAGAATATAATTATTGTCCTTAGAATAGTAAGCTTAAACTTCATAGGAATCAAGTAGATGACTTGATCGTGAGAGCTTATGAAGAACTATTCTTAAATAGTCCCTAATCAATTATCATCTTAGGACAAAGATGCATTTAGACTAGCATGTGAGTTCATTGATGATCACATCTCACAGATCATGGATATGAGATATCATGTGCTCACAAAGGTACACATTAAGAGTAATGGTGTACAGGACAGACCCACCTTAAGAACGTTGCATGGGTTGTTACATAAGTGTCATGAACGTTTCTTAAATTAATAAATGTTATATGAAGTCCTTCGACCTGAAATCACTATGATTCCTACATAAGGAATTATATGTTTTAATTATCATCAAACGTTACCTGTAACAGGGTAATCATAAAGTTGGTTTTTGGACATATAATAAATTATGTGGTGGAATGTGAGTGCCCTAGATTGGGATTTGTCCCTCCTATGTAACAGGAGTTATATCTGTAGGCCTCTTGATAAGTGAGACTGCAAAATGCATGGCCATGCTCAGGAGAATAAATATGAGATATTTATTTTCTGTACAGTCTACTTGGGAACAAGAAAATATAAATTGAACTATACAAGGTTGACACAATCCATGCCCTTGTGTTTCAATTAGATATTTGGGACAAAGGGACAGAGAATATAAATTATTATAATAAAATAGGATTTATCAAAGTTATTGATAATCGTAATATTTGGATTGTGATGTGTTGCTAGATACCGCTCACTATTTATGATATTAAATATAGAAGAGTTTTATTTTAATATTATAACCAAATATTAAAATCCTATTGGGTCACACGCATACCAACATGCCACTAGGAAAGGATAATAATTCTAATTTAATTTAATTAGAATTATTATGGGCCAGGCCCATAAGTGTGAGGGTTAAGTGAGTGAAGGGTAAAACCCTAGCCACCACTCTATAAATAGAGCAATAAGATGCACTACCCTGAGACACATGAGCAATCGCTTCTTACTTTCCAAGGCTACTAGCAAAGCTGAGGAGAGAATCCTTGTTCGGCTGTTGGCGTGGATACCAATAAAGATGTGGCTACACTTGCCTCGTATATAATCCTAACAAGGTACGACCTTTCGTTTCAATACCTTTTTGCCTTGATTCGTGTTTTCACAAAACAATTATAACAAGGGAGGGAATCCATTTATTTCCGCTTGCACCCTGACCACATGCTTGATTCCCTGCAATTGGTATCAGAGCGTTGGTTTGCGATTAACACGTTTTGGGCTTTTAATCTTTTGAATATAGTGATATTCTGGTATTATTATTGTTTAAATCGTAAGATGTTTTTGAAACGTCATTTCTGCGCTTCACTCACGCTGAAGCGAAGGTAAAACGAAGCGCTGTTTTCTCTGCGCTGCAACCTGCGCTGCAGCGCAGACTGAAGCGCAGATCTGTGCTGCAGGCTAGGCTGCAGCGCAAGCAAAGTGCAGGTTACGTCTTTGATTCTGATACTTGCGCTTCAGCTGCGCTGTAGCGCAGACAGAAGCGCAGGTTAAAGCGCAAGTGAAGTGCAACTTTCAGAATCATGTTATTTTATTCCGTTTATTGATCGTTTTATGAGCGATGTATCCTTTATTGATTGTTTTATGTGCGATGTATATATATGTTTATATGTTCTAATGTTGGAGGGTCCTATGGAACATGAAAGAGTTCGTGTTTTGGGCGTCAAAGGGTTCAAGTGTTGAAACCTTGTCTCGACTCAAATATTGGCTGCGATAAACATGCCACTTATCAATTTGCTGACAAGAACGTATTCAAATGATACGAGGGACTCACTCGTTTATCGGTTTGTGAAGTATTCATTTGAGGCGAGACACTTATTGATGATTGGTTGAATGTTTGTCAAATCTAATTTTTTGTGTCGGGGCGCTGCCCCGCACCCCGCAAGGGGTTATCGAACCCTAAACCCTAAACACACTGCGTAGTGTGTTATTTCTTATGCGCGTTATCCAACCTCGCTTAATATATACATCTTATTATCACGTATTTTACAATCAATGGATGTTGAGTTTGCATGATGATTGGTTATGGCCTTAGTTGTTTTAATTTAAATACGACCTGTGTGTCGTGCCTTACCTCTTAACACTACTCTTGTAATTCTCTTCTCATCTCAATCCCCTCGTATGTTAAAACGAGGTTTCTTCTTGTATGTAATGTAACCGAAAAGAGCATGGAGTCAAGGAGCATGTGGAGACATGTGGATGGAGACTTCAAGATTATATGTGATGTAATTTTGTATTGGAATTTTAGGAGGCCATAACCATATCATGTGTTTGTATGAGATGCATGCTTGTATGTTTGTTAAATGGTTTAACAAAGGAATAAAATTAAAGCGATCAAATCCCTTGAAGGGAATGTTAAGTTATGTTTTTCATTCCAATGAATAACACTCGTCAAGGCTAGAATGGATTAAGTGTGGGTCTGCCAAAGCAGGGTACATTTATCTATTTTAGCGAGGGGCAATTATGTTTTCGTTAAATGGTTTAACAAAGGAATAGAAAAATAAAGTGATCAAATCCCTCAATGCTTATTATGCCTTCCAATGAATGACACTCGTCAAGACTAGAATCGATTAAGTGTGGGGTCTGCCAAAGCAGAGTACATTTATCTATTCTAGTGAGACACGATAGGATAAAAGTAATATCCAATTGTCAACCATTGGTCTTTGATTGGGTATATTCAATATGATTGAAAAACCTAGAGGCACTAATATTAAGTCATGTTTTGCCTTCCAATGTATGGCACTCGTCAAGGCTTGAATCGATTAAATGTGGGTCTGCTAAAGCAGGGTACATTTATCTATTTTAGTTAGGCGCGATGAAATAAATGTGGGTCTGCCAAAGCAGGGTACATTTATCTATTGTCAACCATTGGGTTTTGACTTAACTAGGTATATTCAATAGGATTGAAGAACCTAGAGGCACTAAGTTAGGCATTAATTCATAAGATGAATTAGAATAAGAGTTATTCACCTAACTATCCAAGAGTTGTATGAGATGCAATTGGAAAGCGTGTTCCTACCTAAATAACCTTTTCTTAAGCGATCAACCAAAGCTGACTTAGAATAAGGTGAAATATGGATCTTGGCCCACTAGAAAATCTAGTGATGGGATTTTCTGATTCTTTATATTGAGAGTACTTGTTTTGAATCAAAATAGTGGAAGACATATTTATTTAAAGACCTTATTAAATATGTTTATTATATGATACTTACGTGCATAGCAACAAGCACAACAAGTAACTTTTATTGTGATCTGTCCTTGAGAAGGACAAACTTTCTGGAATTAATTTTCTAGACTAGTATAGAGACCTAAGGATTGTCCTTAGGCATGATAAAAGGCTGTATGTCCTGGAAAGGCCTATTCCTGAAACACCCGTTACAAAATGCTTTGAAAAACTGACAAGGATGCTTTTAGAAAGCATCTGGATGTTGTTCTCAATGTAGCTTGCCTTGTGCTTATTACCATGAATGCTGAAAACAACATGAGAACATGGAGACATACAACATGATTGTACACTTAAAGAGACTTTATCAATGACAAGCTAGGCTTGAACGATTTGAAATCTCAAAAGCACTTTATCAATGTAGACTAGAAGAGGGAACCCCTGTTGGTACTCATGTACTCAAAGCAATTGGGTACATTGAAAACCCAGAAAGGCTTGGATTCCTATTAGGCCAAGAGTTGGCCACTGATCTTGTCCTGCAATCGTTGCTGGACAGCTATAGTCAACTCATCATGAACTATAACATGAATGAATTTGACAAATCGCTGCTAGAATTTCTAAGCATGTTAAGAACAACTAAGCAAAACATTAATAAAGGTAAAGGGAAGGTCATATTGATGGTCCAACCGTGAAAAAGCATGGGCAAGAAAGAAATTCTTGAACCTATGGGTGGGATAGCTAAGGAAGGAGAATGTTTCCACTGTGGCCAATCAGAACATTGGAAACTGTGTAAAGTATCTGGAGGAGATCAAGAAGAAGGGAAGTGAGACTTCCGCTTCAGGAATATATATGTTATAGAAGTCAATTTACCTATTTCTGCATCTTGGATATTGGATACCGGATGTGAATCTCACATTAGTGTGAATGTGAAGGATCTAGATGAAGTAGGTCATTGACTAAGGAGAAGTCGACCTACGTGTGAAAATGGAGCAAGAGTTGCTGCCTTAGCCGTAGGAACCTATTATTTAACTTGCCAACTGGATGATTATTATTTTGTGAATATTAATTCCGTTTCTTGTTTAGACAAGAGTGTTTTTTTTTTTCATTCATAATAAAGAACAATAGTTGTTCGATTTATTTGAATGATATATTTTATGGTTGTGCAAAGTTAAGACGCCTATCTATAACATAAATGCTAAGAGGGTCAAAACAAATGGTTTGAACCCGACTTATCTTTGGCATTGTTTCTTAGGCCACATAAATGAGAAATGCATATCCAAACTCCACCAAGATGGTTATTTGGACTCATTTGATTTTGAATCAATTGAGACATGTGAATCTTATTTATTTGGGAAGATGACCAAAACCCCATTCACCAGAAAAAGGTGAAAGGGTCGGTGATCTTCTTGGTCTCATAAATAGAGATGTATGTGGACCCATGGGAACAATGGCTAGAGGAGGTTTTCAATACTTCATCACTTTTACTGATGATTTTAGTACATATGGATTTGTGTATCTGATGGAACACAAATCTGAATCCTTTGAAGAGTTCAAGGAATTTAAGAATGAAGTATAAAACCAACTTGGCAAGACTATTAAAACACTTCAATGAGATCGAGGTGGAGAATACTCAAGCCCACAATTTGATGACTATCTAAGAGAGTGCGGGATAACATCTGAACTCACTCCTCTTGGAACACCTCAATGGAATGGAGTTTCAGAAAGGAGAAATCGAACTCTATTAGATATGGTTCGATCTATGATGAGTCAAACTGATCTCCCCGACTCCTTTTGGAGTCATGCTTTGTTAACAGTAGCCTTCACACTAAACCGTGTTCCATCTGAGGCTATCATAAAGACAACCATATGAGATATGGACTGGGAAACGCCTAGTATGTCTTTTGTGAAGATTTGGGGTTGTGAAGCTTATGTGAAACGCCAAGTTTTAGATAAGCTAGGACCCAAATCAGATAAGTGCTTATTTGTGGGATGCCCAAAGGAAACTGAGGGTTACTACTTCCATAATCCTAGCAAAGGCAGAGTGGTTGTCGCTAGGACTACTATATTCTTAGAGAAGGAATCTGTCTCTAAGAAAATGAGTGGGAGGAAAGTAGAACTTGAGGAAATTCAAGTACCACAAAGTAGTAATGAGCCGGTAATGGAGCAAGAGCAGATATCACAAAGTGTTGTGGAGCCACCTGCTCAAGTAGCGCAAGACTTGCGTTGATCAGAAAGAGTACGTCACCAACCTGAGAGATATGGTTTCCTTGTGTCTCAGGAAAGGGATGTATTGCTAATAGATCAAGGTGAACCAGTGATCTACCAAGAAGCTCTTTTGAGTCCAGAATCTGAGAAATGGCTTGATGCCATGAGATCTGAAATAGATTCCATGTACACTAACAAGGTATGGACCTTGATTGAGCCACCCGAAGGGATAAAACCCATAGGGTGCAAGTGGGTTTTCAAAGAGGAAAACTGACATGGATGGTAATGTAAGTACCTTTGAAGCACGGTTGGTGGATAAAGGGTTTGACGCAAATTCATAGTATAGACTATGATGAAACGCTTTTTTCCCCAGTTGCCATGCTTAAATCTGTTCGGATATTGCTTGCTATTGCAAATTGCCATGATTATGAAATCTGGCAAGTGGATGTCAAGACAGCCTTCCTAAATGGAAGCCTTCTTGAATATATGTATATGATACAACCTGAAGGTTTTGTTATACCTAAAGGTGTATAAGTTGCAACGATCCATTTATGGATTAAGCAAGCTTCTAGAAGCTGGAATCTTCATTTTTGATGAAGCTGTAAAGCAGTTTGGTTACATTAAAATGAAGATGAACCTTGTGGCTACAAAATGGTTAGTGACAACATAGTGGTTTTTTCTGGTTTGTATGTAGATGACATACTCCTCATAGGAAATGACGTTCCTACCCTTCAGTCTGTAAAGACTTGGTTAGGAAATTGTTTTTCTATGAAAGATTTGGGCGAAACAACCTATGTGTTAGATATAAGGATCTATAGAGATGGATCTCGAAGATTACTTGGCCTAAGTCAAAGTACATACATAGACAAAGTGTTAAAATGGTTTAACATGCAAGATTCTAAGAAGGGATCTTTGCCTATGTCACATTGTATAAGCCTATCTAAGGCTCATTCTCCTTCTAGTGAAGAAGAGAGAGGTCGCATGAATAAGATTCCTTATGCATCTGCTATAGGATCTATCATGTTTGCCATGTTATGTACTCAACCAAAAATATCATATGCTTTAAGCATGACTAGCAGATACCAGTCTGATCTTGGTGAAGGTCACTAGACAACAGTCAAGAACATCCTTAAGTACTTGAGAAGAACTAAGGATTCATTCTTGAAATATGGAGGGAGGAAGAGCTGCTTGTAAAGGGTTACACTGATGCTAGCTTCCAAACCGACAAAGATAATTGAAGATCGCAATCAGGTTATATTTTTTGTTTGAATGGTGGCGCTGTGAGCTAGAAAAGTTCGAAGCAAGAAACAGTCGCTGTTACAAACTCATTAAACCCCTTGTATAGCAGAAGCATGAAGGGCACACTAGATCATTGGGCATAAGAGTTATGTCTGAATGTCTCTAGTGCAAGTGGGAGATTGTTAGGAATATGCACTAGAGACTTTTATGTTTATGAACATCCATCACTTGTATCATGTTATTTTATAAAGGAAACTTATTCTTTTAGAATATAATTATTGTCCTTAGAATAGTAAGCTTAAACTTCATAAGGAATCAAGTAGATGACTTAATCATGAGAGCTTATGAAGAACTATTCTTAATAGTCCTTAGTCAATTATCATCTTAGGACAAAGATGCATTTAGACTAGCATGTGAGTTCATTGATGATCACATCTCACAGATCATGGGTATGAGATATCATGTGCTCACATAGGTACACATTAAGAGTAACGGTGTACTGGACAGACCCACCTTAAGAACGTTTCATGGGTTGTTACATAAGTGTCATGAACGTTTCTTAAATTAATAAATGTTATATGAAGTCCTTCGACCTGAAATCACTATGATTCCTACATAAGGAATTATATGTTTTAATTATCATCAAACATTACCTGTAACAGGGTAATCATAAAGTTGATTTTTGGACATATAATAAATTATGTGGTGGAATGTGAGTGCCCTAGATGGGATTTGTCCCTCCTATGTAACAGGAGTTATATCTGTAGGCCTCTTGATAAAGTGAGACTGCAAAATGCATGGCCATGCTCAGGAGAATAAATATGAGATATTTATTTTCTGTACAGTCTACTTGGGGATCAAGAAAATATAAATTGAACTAAACAAGGTTGACACAATCCATGCCCTTGTGTTCAATTAGATATTTGGACAAAGGGACAGAGAATATAAATTATTATAATAAAATAGGATTTATCAAAGTTATTGATAATCGTAATATTTGGATAGTGATGTGTTGCTAGATACCGCTCACTATTTATGATATTAAATATAAAAGAGTTTTATTTTAATATTATAACCAAATATTAAAATCCTATTTGGTCACACGCATACAACATGCCACTAGGAAAGGATAATAATTCTAATTTAATTTAATTATAATTATTATGGGCCAGGCCCATAAGTGTGAGGGTTAAGTGAGTGAAGGGTAAAACCCTAGCCACCACTCTATAAATAGAGCATAAGATGCACTACCCTGAGACACATGAGCAATCCCTTCTTACTTTCCAAGGCTACTAGCAGAGCTGAGGAGAGAATCCTAGTCCGACTGTTGGCGTGGATATCAATAGAGACGTGGCTACACTTGCCTCGTATATAATCCTAATAAGGTACGACCTTTCGTTTCAATACCTTTTTGCCTTGATTCGTGTTTTCGCAAAACGATTATAATAAGGGAGGGAATCCATTTATTTCCGCTGCACCCTGACCACATGCTTGATTCCCTTCACAAAGGACAAAAAGCATACTGGAACTTGCTGATAACAAGCAACTTCAGAAGGAGAAAAAGACTTTATATAAAGGTGCAATGTCAGAAATGCATTCCTCCATCCAGAGAACAATAAGCAGACCTAATGGTAACATCACTTCACCTTATAACTTAAATATCTGTGAAAATTGACCTCTAGTAAAACTTTAATTTCTCCAATAAAACTTCAATTCTTTTAATAAGCAAAAACTTAAAAGACTTAAAACTTCTCAGATAATAATCATAAAACTTTATTATGTGTTTTCTTTTATGCTATGTCTGAAAAGTCTGTTTTAGAAGTTTTCCTTTTAAAATGTTTTCTCACATTTTTTCCTTCTTATTTCTATTTTCTTTTCTGTATCTCAAAAAGTATTTCGAAAAGTGTTTTCAAACCTGTTTTTATGGTTCTTTTTTATTGTCTGTCAAAAACGTTTTCCAAAACTTTCTTTATCAACGCTATTGATTCAGTTTCCTATGGCGCTTCATCTATGACCAATCAATGATGTACGTTTCGATACTCCCAAGGTTTGAAATTGTCATCATAAAAGCTACCCGAGCCCATATACATCCCGTGAACAACAATCCAAAAGATTCAATCTCCTTACTTCTCTAGTTTACCCCTGCTTCAAAGTCCTATAAATTCACAAGAGCTCTTTACACAAACTCATCTCTTCAAAGCTTCTTTATAGCTTTGCCTAAGAGTTTGAGTGTGTTGCTCTCTGGAAGACAATGAAGAAGCAAAGGAAAGCAGAGGAAGGATTTCTGGAACACGTTGAGGAAAAGATCAAGTCATCTTGGATGATGTATGGAATGAAGAGTAAGGGAAAGGGTTCATCTGAAAACCCGTTTCTCTATACTTGGACCATGGTGATCTTGTTGCATCACAAGTGGACTGGAAGACCACTGGGAGATCCCAGAATAGCCAATCTTATGATGGGAACCACTTCAAATGTGGTCCTTAGGATTAAGGTGGTGGTTGGTGGTCAAAATACAATCTTAAATGATGCACCTCCACCATTCCAGTTATTAAAGGGAGATTGCGTGCAGTAAGCACGGTTGGGATGGAAGTATAGGGGTTCATGAGGCGCTTCTGAGGCTCTCCAGCCGAAGGAGTGGTGGTAGCATTGAAAGAGATAAAGCCACTAAGGCTATGCCTCAGGCCTTCGTAGGAATCAAGAGAGATAGCGACGATAAATGTATTTTGAGTTTTTCAAAAATTTGTTTGTAAATAAAACTCTTGTTTTTCTTTGTGTATTTTGCTTCTATAATGTATTTTTGAATGTATTTTGTACATATCTGTGTGTCTCTGTTTCTGTTTCAGTATCTCTTGTTTAAGAAAATATAAAACTTAAGTTTAATAACTCCTATCAACTGGTTAATATTCAATAATTCTTTTAATCAATTGTAATTAAGCAAGTTTAAATCTTAAGTCCAACAACGGATGACAATCAGTATCTTAAAAATTTATCTTTTGGCTCTGTCTCATCTTTAACAATTGGTTTTAACATTCATAAGAACAACACTTTATAATTTCTAATAACTCATAAATAATTGGTATATAACAGTTGGTTTGTTTTTAACATTTGGTATCAAAATTCAGAAAGATAATGAAAAAGCAGAAAGACAATAACAAAAAATTTTTAATGCAAGACAAAAGGGGAAAATAATGTCCAAATCTTTTTAATTAATGACAAAAGGGGGAGAAATATAAAACTAACAAAATGCTGTAAGTAAATAAACTCAATGTAACAAGTAACTGGAAACTCAGAAGATAACAAGCTATATCAAAATAAAGGTTATAACAACTGTCATAACTAAAGAATAACAGTAAGTATAACATGTGGTATCCTTAGTTCTCAATGATTAACAAACAACTAATAATTGGTGAAACTAAAAAAGGTTAACAAATGGTAACTAAGAAGCTTTAAACATATGGTGTAATTATATAACAATTGGTATCTGTGATAAGTTAAATAACAAGTGGTATCTAACAATTCTGGTATCTAATAGATTAACATCTGGTATCTAAGAAGTTAACAATGGGCATCTAAAGAATTAATTTTTTTCTCAGGGGTAGTAATATAAATAGGGGGAGCAATATAAATAAAATAAATTATTTATCATCCTTCGTTTCCTTTCCTTAAAACATTTTGTAAGTTATACATATCTTATTTGTCATCATTAAAAAGGGGGAGATTGTGAAGTCTATAAATAAGTTTGAGCATTCAAACTTGACTCAAGACTTAGCATCCTTAGGTTTTAATGATTAACAAATAAGATTATATAAGCAGATTCTACTGAGAAATGTATCGGTTTGTTGATTGTGTTTCAGGTTGGAATATCCATCTGAAGTAAGATAGTTCAAAAGAAGATCAAATCAGAAGAAGAAGATCAGATCAGAAGAGAAGAACAAATGCAGGATCTGAAAAGAAGAAATCTACAAGAAAGATGAAGCAAAGCACTGAATCTGAAAAAAAGAGAAGACTTGTCTATCTGAAATGTACTCTTTATCTGAAGACTTGAAGACTAAAGTAAAGTGTCAACTGTCTGAAGACCTGAAGACGATCTGAAGATTTGAAGACTATCGTCTGAAGAGAAGAAAAGAGTAGCACAAAATCTGAAAAGAAGAAAAGTATAACACAGAGTCTGAAGAGAAAAGAAGACTCGTCTATCTGAAGCATTTTTCATCGTCTGAAGACTTGAAGACAATAGTGAAGACTTGACTCCATCTGAAGAGCGGTTATCATCTGAAGATATAAAGTTGATCTGAAGCATTCTGTGTATCTGAAGAATGAATGTGTCAGAATCAAAGTTTGAACTAGTGAAGACGTTGCTATTTGTGAAGAACACTCTACCCAAGAAATATACTTAATTCATCATAAGATTCAAAACCACTTTCTTGCCTCGATCAAAAGCTTTGCAGAAATAAAAAAAGTCTGCAACGCCTGCTGCACCTGCAACGAAAAAGCATTGTATGCGCAGACCTACTGCTGCCCAGAACGTATCAGAAGACTGAACAAGAAAATGACGAGAAAGATGTTTGAACTAAAACATCTTTATCCATTTGTATCTCAGAAGAATAGGAAGAAGAAAAGAAGAATAGATCTGCGATCGTCTGAAGAAAAGAAGAAACATCTTGCCAGAAGAAATGAGCTTATTGAAAGCATCTCAATCTGAAGAATTAAAATAAGCTTGAAGCTATCATCTGAAAGAAGCATATGTTGAAGCTGAAAACATCAAGCTGAAACAATACAACCATCTGAAAGCTTATCAACCTTCTGAAAGTATGAAGTTTGAATTTACTAAACACATACTCTATGAACAGAATGACTTGACTGTCTGAAGTATTAAAGACTCTCAACTCTCTGACTACGTGGACAAATTTCAACATAAAAGAAGTCACAACAGAAGCTGAGACCATATGATTCAACGACTATAATATCATATGTCTTTATTCAAAGAGGAAATAGAAACAACAACTATTGTCCTCAGGACAAGACACCTCACTCAGAGAAGAAAGAGGAAATTGTGTCAGGAGCAAATGAAAAGGAGTATATACAAATAAGCAAAAGGACAAATCCAACGGATACCTACTCATACATATTCTAAAGGAAAACAGAGGAAAGTAGAAGAAAGCTGAAGAAAGCAGAAGAAAATCAAGACAGAGAAGAAGAAGCATAAAAATATCAAGGAAATCTCTCAAAGGAGCTCATCTATAGAAGTGTCAGAACAAGATCGTCTGAACACTTATTTTTGCTTAAGAAGAAGCAACCATTTGAGAAGCTATTACACAACGGCTATATGAGCTAATCATCAACATCTCAACGGTATTATCAACCATCTTCAATGGCTATATTTCATCAGAACATATAAATAGCCTCAAGATTGAATTTGAAGACGTTGGCATTTCTTGCTAACCAGAGGCAGTTGCCATACCAGGCAATTCCTCAGAATGAAAAATAGAAGTGTTGCCATGTATTATCATATTCATCCTTAACCCTTGGCATATCACTGATTACGCATAAGAGTTTGGTTCATAGGAAATCAATTATCATATTCAACCAATCTTCTGAAAATACAGAGTTGAATTAGAGCTTAGAAGAAAATACATTCTCTGTAAAACCTTGTACTTAGATTCATTCATTGTATCCTGAGTAGTACTTAGTTAACTTCTAGTACAGGAAGAGATTAAGTTTATGTTTCATGGAAACCTAAACTTAGTTCAGTTTGTAAACACTATATGTGTCTGAGAGCCCGAAGAGGCTTGGTGGAAGAAAGAATACTTGCTGTTGAGCCTGGAGAGGCTTGTCTGTAAAATAATACTGCATATGTTGCCTGGAGAGGCAGTTGAAAACAAAGGAATACTTGTTGTTAAGCCTGAAGAGGCTAGTGTAAAAGAATACTTGTATCTGAGTTCAAATAGTGAAAATCCAGTGGTTGTTTGCCCTGGGACTGGATGTAGCACACTGGGTTAGTGAGTGAACCAGGATAAATTTTTGGCTAAGTTCTCTTTCCCTTAAACTCTTTTATTTTTAGCTTCATATTTTCTAAGGGGATTGAAAAGTTTTTTTTTATCAACCTCTAACTCAACAATTTCAATAAAACGTGTTTTCAAAGATAATCTAACCTTAAAGTCTCTCTCATATCGTTTGAAGCATTACAGAGAATGTACTTTGAAGAACCTCTGAAATAACTCTCTGAAGTGAGTCCGAAAAGAACTCAGTTCAGAAGTAAGAAGCAGACTTCAGACGATCATCAGTCATCTGAAGTAATTTAGAAGCAGTTCTAAAGAGATTCTTTGTAATAATCTTCAGAAGATACTTTGAGATGTTTTTAATTAATTCAGTTTCTATCTGAAACCAACTTAATTAAATGTTTATTCAAAACCATCTTAAGCTTTTAGTAGAAAGACTATCAATTTTATCTTTCTTATCTTCCGCACAGTTTAATTAACTCTGATCTTAAGTTTTATTTGAACTTGTTTTATTTTATACGTTGGTTTATTTCAAGATTTCCAAAATTACTCAACAAGTTTAAAACACTATTCAACCCCCCTTCTAGTGTTTCCTGTAGTTCTAACAGTTGACTTGTTCAACTTGGTTTTCTTGGTAAGAGCACTGACCATTGGGATGGTCGCCTCCGCAAAAGTCACAGATCAAAGGTTGGGCTTGAATAGGTAGGGATTGGACAACTTTTAACTGTTGAGGAAGTGTTTTCAATTGTTCTGTGAGTGCCTCTATCTGTCTTTTGATAAGTTTGTTTTCCGCTAGAATATCATCACTATTATTGAGTTCTAACACTCCTTTCTTGTGTACTTGAGCTGGTTGTCGTCCGCACTGAGCTTGCTGATCATTCTGAGCAAAGTTGTCAATGATTGAGATCGTTCGCTCTGCATCCACGGATAAGATAGTTCCTGCTGCTGCAACATCTATGAAAGATTTTGAATCAGACCTGAGCCCTTTGCAGAAAATATTGAGTTGGGCAATGTCATCATAGCCATGATTGGGACATTTGAGCAGCACAGATTTGTATCTCTCCCAAGCTTCACATAATGGTTCATCTGATCCTTGTCTGAATGTGGAGATGTCTGTCTTGGCTTGTATGTGTTTTCCTGGTGGGAAAAATCTTGTAAGAAATTTTTCTTCAACGACATCCCAGTTGTTTAGATTTTGGTTTGGATGCGACTTTAGCCATTCCTTAGCTTTACCTATCCATGAGAAAGGAAATAAGCGTAAGTATACAGACTCTAAATCACCTTCCTCAAAACCCATAGTGCCAATTAATTCATAAAAGTTTGAAAGATGTGTATTTGGATTGTCATGATCCAATCCTGCGAACTGATGGGCACTGATAAGGTCGAGGTGAGCAGCCTTCAACTCCAAGGTCTTCGCAGTTGTTGGTAAGACAATGCTTGAAAAATGGCGAGGTCCTTGATGCATGACATATTCTCCTAAGGTCCTTCTTCTTGGTATTTGTTCTTCTGTCATATTTTTGGGTTCTCCCTCAAGTATCCTTCTTCTTCTTCTCTTGTCTCTACTTCTAGTCCTCCTTGATGTCCTTTCTATTTCTGGATCAAATTGTAACTGATTTGGGGACACCTGACCTCTCAAAAGCATAAACAAGAAAACTTGAAAAGGGTAAGTGTGGAAGAGAATTTTAATAAAAAGAAAAAATAAAAACAAAAAGTAAAAATTCCTAAAAAATAAAAATCTAAAGTCCTAAGATAGAGTATATACAACTTGATAGTTAGACCTCCCAAGTCTATACGAATTGATACACCATTCCCTGGCAACGGCGCCAAAAATACTTGATGAGATTCTAGCAAGCGTACCAAAATTTCAGAAGTATAATAGTAAGTATGAGTTTATCGTATCCATAGGGAACGGTTCGCTTCTTATTTACTAGTGATCAGACTATCAAGTAAGAAACTGTATTTTGAGAATTTGTGGTGAAGAAAGTAAATTTCAATAAAGTAAAGAGACAATTGAGAGAAGGTAAAATACGTTACTTGGATTAGGATTGAACTTCGTATCATCGCACCCCTTATGCATGTGAATCCCTATATTATTTATGAATGTATTTCTATAATACCCTAGCCAAACTATATTGCTTTACCCCGAGTTACCATGTAGTAAACCACTCGAAGATAATCCATGCGGGTTCTCTCAGGCGACAAATTACCCCGGCTTGATTGATCTACCTTTCCGTTCGTTAACACTATCAAATAACTGTATATTCCTATAGAGACTACTATGAAGAGGCTGTCACATTCCAATTCTTCAATCAGTGATTCCCTCTATATTCCTATAGCGATTAATGAGTACTTTTACCAATCAGAATTTGAGTTTCCTAAGTATTGGTTTCCCCAAACTCGTTGTTGAATTAATAAAACCATTTACCAATGTATTTTATAAAAACAACCTATGACTTCGACACAAGTGCGGAAGCTATGCATTAAGTAAAGTATAAAAGCACCGATATTGTAGAATAGGTATTCATAAATAATAAAGAGAATTCACATACACTTGGGGATTGAATCAACTACATTCAATCCTACTGAGATGCTTAGCTATGCATGGTAGCCATTACAACCCAATGGAGAAGTTGTCACCTTGCTCCAATCCTAACTCTGCCTGTGTCGTCTCTCTAATCTCCTTCTTAAATGCTCCTTTGCTAACCTCCTTGTGATCTTTACAAAAGGTCCTATTTATAGACCAAGGAAAACTATCTTAAATCTGGAAGGAATCTATTTTGAAAACAGATCTAAAAACAAATCCGCGCAACTGCGCTTCACTTGCACTCAGCGCAAGTGAAGCGTAGATTACAGAATGCTGCGCTCCACCCTGCGCTCAACGCAGGTGGAGCGTGGAGCGCGTAACTGCTTTTTCTGTTTCCTCTTTTAACAACCTGATTTCTTCCTGATCTTATCCTTATCTGCTTGGTTTCCCTTGTTTCCCTCTTTTTGATCTGATTCTGTATTTATCTTGCCTTTGAATTTAAATTGGGAAGTTATCCGCAGAATCCTTGTTTAAATGACAGCTGATCTTATCTTTATTTGTTCTCATTTAAACTTCAAATATGCAGATCCTATCCTCAAATAATGTTATCTTCTCTTCTCATTCAAATCTTCTCATAAATCTGCAAAATTAACAGATTTTCTATTAAAATAGCATCAAATTCAAATCAAATAAACACAATTATTATAATTATTACTAAAAGGGATTATTTTGGGGCATAAATTACTATTTTAACCTTGATAAGTGCAGTAAAAATACAAGAATATATCATATAATTTGCACCTATCAATCTCCAATAATTATTTCTCTCTTCCAATATAGAGCAGAGCATTGACAACATGTCTCTAAGTTCTAACATGAATTATAGGTAACAAAAAAGTTAAACACTTATTTCATACCTTTAAAAGCCTCACTCAACATACCATTAATTCCTTGTAACATCGTTAGATGCCTTCCATCCTCTTCCTCTCCAGAATCAACACTCAGAGCATTTGCATTCATCTTTGCCCCAATGTAATCATCATCATCATCATTTTCATCATCAGATTGCACATTCTCATCCTAAAAATATAAATGGACATATAAATGAAAATGAATCAACATAGATAGACTGGATAAATTGAAATATAAATTTTCTAATCCAGCAATCACCAAAGCAATGAAATACCAAAAGTATTTGAACAATGACATTAAGAAAAAACATGGCATTTTAAATATAATCTCTAGTGATATGATTAGCATTTGAGTCACCTTAACCCTGATATCATACTCTAATACCGTCTAACTTACCCTAAAATTTAATGAATATTGAGGCAAGGGGAATCAAATGATAATGGTGTAACACAACAAAGGGGCAAAATGACAGGATTCGGACTACAGGCTGCTAAGGGCAAACAAAAGAAATTCATCAATAATTCACTATTTTGATGAAAGTCAAGATTTCTTTAGGATAAAGCCCCTGTTCAAGCAAAAGCAAAGAATTCAGCCTCATCAATCAAGGTTCTTTTGCCTTTTTTTCATTACTGTGAAGCTCGAGTGGGCAACTGAAACAGTGGCTATTGTTCGATTGAAGTGAATTTTGAACACAGTGAACTGGGAGTACTTAGGTTTTGGAATTTGATGGAAAGATTGAAGTGTGATTTTGGAACATTAGGGTCGTTTGGTGGACTTCACAATAAACTGAAGTCAATTCAAGATCAATAGTTCAACATAATAAAACCCCAATGTGAATTGTCATGGTTAGAAAAACTGTGATACAGAAAAACAAAAAGAAAAGAGAAAGTGGGATTATTTTATTTATTTTAGAAACCAAATTAACAGATAAAAATAATAAATTGGAAATATAGTTAAGCAAACCAAATGCAAAGCACTAGTTGAATTGAAACGAAAAGTTCGAAACCTGAAAGGAACACCTCGAATTCAGGAGAAAGATCATCATCGACAGAGACAAGGTCGTAGCGCTTATTCTTCCCGGACTCCTCCTCAGCCTGTTGTTCCTCGTTGTTCCTCATACTCATATACATCACTGTCATCATCAAAATCAATGTTATTCACGGTGGTAGCGTTTAAACTGTCAATCTCTTTTCGCAAAGATGAAGGCAAACGGGGCCATCTTCTTACGTTGAGTGCTGGCCTTCCTCTTCCATTTCTTCCTTCCGCAATTGTCTTCATCCCTCTTCTTCCGCTTCCTTTCTGCCATGTTATGTTGCATAGATACGGGTACGGTACCGGGTACAAATACGGGTACGGGGTACGGGGATTTTAAAAAAATTAGGATACGGGTACATTAATATATATATATATACACACACACATTTATGTATGTATGTATGTCTCTATATGAAGATATATATGAAAATAAAATTCTATCATTAATTCTATGTAAACAAAACCAATAATATTATATGTAAACAAGTACGAATGAGGGACGTTGTGAAACATGACAACGCATGGCACAAGGAGGAAGGGGTGGTGGTAACCAATGGCGACGATTGGTGGCACAAATACAGGAGCCAATGAGTGCCCAAGTATATCCTTTTAAAGAAAAAAATGTTTTATGTACCCAGCGAATACCCAGGTGTACCCATCGAGTACCGGTACCGAGTACGTACCCGGTACGGGTGGGTACGGCTTCATTTTTGGAGTACCCATGCTTCAGAGCTGCCATGTCTGAAGCTGATTCTGTATTCAAAGCAATCACAATGCTCAATACAAAGGCAACTTCAGGCATGGCAGAAAGGAAGCGGAAGAAGAGAGATGAAGACAATTGCGGAAGAAAGAAATGGAAGAGGAAGGCCGACACTCAATGGAAGAAGATGGGTTCGTTTGCCTTCATTTTTGCGAAAAGAGATTAACAACTTAAACTCTACTAAATTGAATAGGATTGATTCTCATGATAACAGTGAGTTTATGAGTATGAGTAACAGCAAGCCGAGGAGGAGTCAAGTTTCGAACTTTTCGTTTCAATTCAACTGGTGCTTTGCATTTTGTTTCAGCATTTATAACAGTGAATATATTAGTATGATGAACAGCACGCCGAGGAGGAGTCAAGTTTCGAACTTTTCGTTTCAATTCAACTAGTGCTTTGCATTTTGTTTCAGCATTTGGTTTGCTTAACGGCTAGCGAGTGACCCGTGTGCGTAAATATGAGAAAAATAGTAGAGAATTGAGTATTAAATTTAGCTAAAAATAGATGTAAAAGTAATTATAACAATAATTATTAAATTTAAAAAATCATTCCTTTTTTTAGTTATTTTTTAACCTCTATCAATATAACTTATATTAATATAATCACAATTTAATTGAGAAAAATCATTCATTTTTATTCATTATTTTTTATTTGTTAACAACTAAAAAAGTAAAACATTTATAATCAATCCAATTTTATATTAAAAAATAATTAAAGTATAATTTTTATTCTAAATAATTTAATTTTATCTCATAAATTAATTATTATAAGACTTTTAATATATATTAACCCGTGAATTAAATAATTACTCCTAATTTTTATGTATTATTATTGCAAATGAAAGAATAATATAAAATAACTCATCTAAGTTAAAATTTAAAAGGTCAATGAAAATATAATAGAAAATAATTAATCTTATCTTCCTGAATTATAATTTACCCTTTACAATGTATATACTATATAATTTAAATATTATTATATTAATGAACATTTATGTAAAGATTTATTACCATGTGGTGCATAAAAAAATATTATAAGAAAATTTAAAAAGGAAATTTCTATCAATAAAATTACAATTCAATTTAAAAAATTAATTTTTTATTAATTAATTTTAAAAATATTTTTACAACTAAAAAGAAAAAAACATAAGTAAACATTTATAATCAATCCAAATTTCTATTAAAAATAATTGAAGTATAATTTTTACCTGTTAATTTATATATTAATAAATGTAACTTTTATGCCATATATTCTTATTTTATAATTTAAATAATAATAAATTTTTATTTACCCCTTTAATGTAAATTTAAACATTTATACAAATGTGAAATCTTTTCATTCTCAAGTGAATTATATTGAAATGTATATACTAAATTCATATTTAATTAATATTAATCAACTTTTATGTAAAGATTTATTTCTTCGTGGAGAAAAATATTATAAGAAAATTTCGAAAGAAGCTTCAATCAATATAATCGTAATTCAATTTAAAAAGTCATTATTTTTACATATTAATTTTTAAATGTTATTATAACAAAAAACAAAAATGTAAAATATTTATAATCAACAAAGATTTATATTAAAAAATAATTAAAGTGTATTTTTTACCATATTAATTTAGATACTAATGAGACTTTGACAGAAAAATTTATTCCTATTTGATAAATTCTTACATTATATTTTAAATGTTAACAAAATTTCATTTATAAAAAATCAACACAGTTTAATATTTATATTTTATTTTAATATTAATATCATTCTCCAAGCAACTTAAACATTAATGCATTTTTATGTAAAAATTTATTCTTTATTTTTAACACATAACTCAAATAGTAAAAAGTTGTTTTTGTAAAATTTCATAACCGAGTATCTTAATTTTACCCCACAAATTAATTTGAGAGAGCAGCGCTTCAAATTTTGACCTCATTTACAGTTTACAAAGGGATGCATATAATCAGAGGAATAGATGAAAGGGTTGCGGGTTCCATTTGCTGTCTCGCGACTCTTCTTTCCCCTTTATTCTTCATCTCCCTTCTCTGCCTTCTGTTTCCCATGCCTGTGCATGTTTTTTTTTTCGCCTCTTTTCTTGGCCGCGCCTGTGGCTGTTTTCTCTAAGATTCTCTGCCTAATTGTCACCCTAATTTTCATCATGAACCTTTTCTCTTTTCTTTCCTCAACTTCCCCGACAACAATGGCAAAGAATGCTTGCAACCCGCGACAGAGTTTGCTCTAGCAGGTGAGAGTGCAGCTGAATCAGGTCCTGCTTTACGACGTCTCCGACGACGGTGATTGCGAATGTGACCGGTGGTGACAATCGCGACTGATCGAGATTGCGATGACATAAGGGAGAAAACTGTGGTTGTATCATGTATGGTGGTGGTGCAATTTGCGAATAGGTGGCTGTGATCTATGGTCGCGGCCTGCAGAGAGGTGGTGGTTTGGTTGTACAACAGTTAGGTCTGGTCGCGCTGCACGAGAATGCTCCTCCTTGGATGAAATATCTTCAAGAAGGGATCGAGTTAATATATATAACTTTTTTTAAAGAAATAACATTCTAAACTTGAAAAAAATTAAAAGTCAAAAATATTTTAAATTAAAATTTTATTCTTTAATAATTTAAAAATTTCTAAAATTGGTTTTTGAAATTTTACCTCAATTTATTATGTATTTTGGTATAATCTAAAAAAATTACAAAATTTAAAATTTTTACTTGAATTTACAAAATATTAAACTATGCCAGGAATTTTTCCATTTCATCAGGATGTCATGTCTCATTCAGTCAACATAAGAGTTTAGAGAATATCCATAAGAATTAGCTGATATGGACAGAAGAACTTTTTTAAAACTTTTTTTTTGTCATTTTTCTTTACACAGCTTTCCAAACCAACGTTCCTGTGCTAACAGTGACTCAACCCAAAGTACATCAAAGACTAGAATGAAAAGTGAAAGAATAAAATTCCACCCCTAAATTAGCAAGAAGACCTTCCCATAATAATAATAATAATCTCCTTGGACCAAAAATATTCTGCTTTTACATAATTAAGCACCATCCAATTGAAGTATCTAACATTCCTCTATTTCACGTATATGTACATTGGCTTCTCCACCACTTTAAGCTTTCAGGCAATGCAAGTTGGTAACAAGCAACTAGAAAAGAAACACAACCCTCTCTTCTGCAATGAGTTAAAAAAAAAAACACAAAGTATAATCAACACTTTATCAAAAGATGCAAAGAGTAGAAAATTGGGCTAATGAAAAAGTAATCAAAGATGAATCGAAAATCCCAGTTTTATGGTAAAAAATAAAAAAGTAAAAGGGTTTGTGGGGCTGGACCTTTTTAACTTTGGCATAAAGAAGCTCAGGTGAGATTTGGTACAAGTCCTCATCAATAGGTTTTGGGGTTGGCCTTGGCAGTGGAGTTGGGCTTGGTGGCTCCATATCCACATCACTGACCCAATTCTTCTTTTTTGTTTCTTTTTCATGCTGGTCACGCACCTTTGCCTGCAATGTCAACAACACATTAATAACCAACCCCCATCTCTATGCTTTACATAAAGTCTTCTAAACTTGGAATTTGATGCTACTTGTGGCTCTCTCCACACGCATTATGCTTATCTAGCTAAGTTGTATGTCATTATTATAATAAAAATTTCAATACTGTTCCTAGTTTATTGCCACATCAATGTAATGAATATATATGAGCAAATTAAATAACGTGTCATGATCATATTAAATACAATACAAGCGCCAGTTGCCTCAAGAACACGGTCCTATGCTGTGTTAATAACTTCTCACGCTCAGTGATGCGTGACTCATGGATGTGATTCAATAATTAGGAGGCCCCACTATATAAAAACAATTCTTATCAAAGTTAAGAATGTACATGAGATTTTTTTTTTTCATTTCAATAAAATTTATAAATTTTATTTTCATCTCTAAACCCTTTAATATAATTTCACTCATTTTCAACCCTAAAAAATACAAAAGCTGTGTTCTTGTAATCCTCACATCACACTGTTTCTGTTTTTATTAAATATAAATATAGTGATTAGAAATAAATAAAATTTAAATAAAAAATTAAAATCAAAATTTACAATTTTTATTTAATCCAAACTCACTACATATAATATATTTAATTACAAATTACAAATTCAAAATAAAAATGAAAATGAAATTATTTTACATAAATTTTAATTTTTTATTTTTATTATTATTATTTTAACAAAAGCAAAGTTTCTTACTTCCTTTTTCACCACTCACAGTCTGAACCTATCAGTATATCACTATGATACAGATACTCGTGTTCGTGTCTCACATTGTTAATTAATTTCATACTATTGTTCAAGCACTGCACTTTGACTTTAAAAATGAAATTGAAATAACAAATAATAAAGGATACTCTTTTATGATGATAGAATCCTAAGCACATATAGGCAAATCAACTACATATATAGCATAAAATATTCAATCATAATATATAACAATTTAATTAAAAGCACACATTTTGCAGTGACAGAAATTTCATCATTAATTCTGTAAGAGCTAAATTACTAGAAGCAAATTTTGGCAAAAATGGAGAGAAGATGATAAGAAGAGTTTTAATTTTGTTGAGAAATAGAAATTAATACCTTAGTGCGAGGAACAACGATCATAGCGGATGTGAAAACATCATTCTGATACAAATCCCCTGTAACATAAAGGTCACGATCCTCAGACTCAGAACTGTAAGTAGTACTGTAGCGTATCAAACCAGCTTGCCTCGCTGACTCAAAACACTCTGTGAATGGGAGATTCTCATTCCAATCCCAGCTCCCAAATGCTGGTACATGATTCCTCTTGTAATAGTATTCCTATATATGCAAAAGAAAAATTAATACTTCACATTTTCGGAACCAATAATGAAAGTTAAACAAGTAGTAACGAAACAAAAAGACATACTTCCATTGCAGCTGAAGGAGGGAGAGATGAGTGGTCTTTGAAAATGGGGTTATCTTTAATTTGTTGTGTGTACCTGAGCGTGGGTTTAAAAAGAGAAGGAAGAATGTATGTGAATGTGACACGGTGAGGTAGAAAGGAAGAGGAGAGAGAGAGTAAAGTATTGGGCTGGGGGTAAAAGCAAAATAAGGTCTCTAATTTTAATAGGAAGGGAAGGGAAGTAAAGAAACCAGATAATGAAGTTTCACAGTTTCAGACAGAGAGACAGAGAGGTAACAGATACAACGAGAGAAAGAGGCCCAGAAAGTGAAAAGGAAAGGACTTTGATTGCTTTTGTTAATCATTTTTATTTTTATTTTAAATTTTTACTTTATGGATGTAAGTATTTTTAAATGGGGTAAAATAAGATTTTAGTTATTATAAAATATTTGAGTTTTGATTTTCGTTCGTAAATTTTTTTTATTTAATTCTTATAAAATATTTAAACTATTTTTTTAGTCCCCGAGGTTGATTTCACTATTAATTGTGGATATGTCGAATGCCCATAACAGTCAATCATACTTCAGAAGTACTCTAACACATTATATATATAAGAGTGTTAGCTTCCTTAAACTCATTTAGAGCGTCAAACTTTACGTTCAATTTGAATTGAAATTCTTTGTACATTTCCTGCTTCATATATATCACAAATAGTCTTTGAATATGCTTAAAGAGACTAACACTGTTGTATAATATGCTAGGGTACAATACATATGATTATTAATTGATGCACGTATGACACAGTCATAATTAATAGTGAAATCAACAGCAGAGACTAAAAAATTAGCTTAAATATTTTATAAGGATCAAATAAAAAAGAACAAATTTCCATTAATGAAGATCAAAACTCGGATATTTTATAGGGATTAAAATGTTATTTTACCCCCTTTTTTTTACATTTTCATTTTTCATTCACATAATATGTATTTTTTCATATTGTTTTGATAGGAGTATTTATTAAATAATATATTAATATATTATCAAATGAACATGTAAATTATTTTTATATTGATATTAAACTCATTAAGATATACAAATGCATTTAAATTATATATATACAGTATATGTAATGGGAATATGAGAGATAAAATAACTAAACATTAATTGTCTAATTAGATATAAATTATCAAAATCATTTTATTAAAATATAATCATAACATTTTATTTAGTGTAATGAAGATTTATTTTTTATAGAAACTATATTTTAACTTTTTAAGTTTATTATAGCCCGTTTGATTATCAGTTACAGAATCAATTAACATAAATGGTTTTAAATTACTTATGTATAACATTTTTCGTAAAACTTGTATCATATAATGTGTGTTTGGTTTACTTCATAATTTGGAACGTGGATCTGGAAAAACGCTACTGAGAATAGTGTTGGCCGACCCAAATCCACATTTGAAATACAATTTTATAGTAAATCAAACATACTATTAATGTGTGTTTGGCTAGCCATCCCGGATGTGTATTCACAGTTTTCAAATGTACGTTTTTTAAAGCAACAATGTGTTGCTTGTTGAAAATGAACTTTGGAATGTGGTATTTTTATATCTCACCGCCTACTCAAACACACATTTATTTTCAATTATTGATTTTAAAATCAATTTTATTTAACAATAAACGAATACAAAATATCTCAAATATGAGAATAATTTATTTGAGAATGAATCCATTTATATTGAAATTTTAAATAATTTTATTATATAAAATTTTTATATTTATCTCTTTTTTCATAAAATGCTAAATAAATCAAACTTTTATTGGGAGGGAAAATTAGCCTTCATAATGATCCTACCCTTCTGTTTGAATAAACGTCTTTCGGACATATATAGTTCCATAATAATAATAATGAAATAAATACAAACTTACATTATATATGTTGTCATAGAAAAGGTCACGTAAAAATTATTCTTACTGGAGTGGGTCTATTGATTATTTTGCTTTGACTGGTTTGTCTCTGAAAAATGCTTATTCCGATGCACGAGAAAAGGACTGAAAGGAGTAAATTAGTTGAATTACGCGGAGCTCCAAATTAAAGTCTCTGAAATGTTGGTGGTGATGAGTTTAGCTAGCTTTTTATCTATCCCCACACGCGTACCAGGAGTGAGCTTTGTGCTTTGTGCAATGTCGAGTAAGTGAAAAGAAAACTGTGGATGCTCGCTCGTGACTCATTGCTAGTACGCTGCACAGCACATACTGGGCCAACCCAACACTGACCAACTTCAAAATTATTGCAGAGGAGAGGCCAGGCCATTTAATGGGTCAAAACTCAAAATTCAGACTAAGGTTACGGATATTGCAGTCTCTCGGGTCGCCCTGATTACTAGCAGAGTAGCAATAGGAAACTACTACTATCTATGTTTTGTTTTGGGTTTCGACTAAAAAAAAATGTTTTGTTTTGGGAACTCAAAATAAACTAATGGAAAATGCCTCCTACGATGGAAATTGGAAAGGCTACCTATGGCACTGTTGAAATGAACGTACTAGTAACTATTAAAAGTAGAAAGAAATTATTAAAATAGAAACGCAATCAACGTGCTATGTGATCTTTATCCTAGCACTCTATTTTTTTTACTATTCATATATCTTAAATGAGTTTTACTAGTACACATCAGTAAGTTTTTATTAAACATTTCTCTAAGAATGACAATGGGTACCCTCTAAGTAAGGTAATGTCCATCCCCATATCTGCTTTCTCAAACATGTTAAGGTAAGATTTTCTAATCTCTCAAACTCACCCGAGAAGAAGAGAAACTGTAAGGAGATAGATGACTTGTATTAAGGTAATAAAAAACAGAATGAAAATTGCAATTTTATTGAGCAATCAGCATCTATTTATACAAGTAATCTACAAACTAACATTCTAAATTCAGTAACTAACAAATTCTGTTATTTCAGTTACAAAATCAGAATTCTGTTATTAACATCCCCCCATAATTCTGATTTCTATTCTGCATTAACCATCAATTTCCTTCTTAATTCTTCAAATCTGTTTTTTCTGAGTGGCTTTGTCATCAAATCTGCAAGATTTCTTTCTTATCTGCAGTAAATCAACTTGATCTTCCCTTTGCTCACTTTGTCTCTGATGAAATGATATTTGGTCTCAATATGCTTGTTGTTCCTATGATCAATTGGATGTTTAGCAAGGTTTATTGTAGACTTATTGTCAACAAGTAGTGTCACTGGTTTCCCTTTTTGAATCTCCATCTCTTTCAGTAATTTTCTCAGTCACAAGCCTTGACAGGATCCCATGGAAGCAGCTATGTACTTTGCTTCACACGTGGACAATGCAACTGAATCTTCCTTCTTTGAACACCATGATATAGGTGCTTCTCCATACATGAAAACATATGCAACAATACTCTTCCTATCATCATTGTCTCTCCTCCAATCTGAATCTGTGTAGCCTACTAATTCAACTTCAGTTTTGCCTTGGCCATAGGGAAGCAGAATTCCAAGGTTAACTGTACCTCTTATGTATCTCAAAATCCTTTTTGCAGCCATCAGATGAGATGTCTCAGGTGCCTTCATGTATCTGCTGATTATGCCAACACTATAAGCAAGATCAGGTCTTGTGTTGCACAAGTACCTTAGTGAGCTGATAAGTCAAAATTAGTTGATAAATTAGAGCACTTTTCAATTCACTTATCAAGGATAAAATGATAATTTTGCCCCAATTTAATCCCTTTTTATTAAATATTAGATAAATTGTATTTATTAATCTGAGATTTGAATTTGATGTTATTTTGATAGAAATATTGCTGATTTTTGCAGGATATTGCAAAGATTTAATTTGAAGGATAGATAACATCAAATGAGGAAGATATCTGCAAGATTTGAGATTGATTGAAGATATTTAATGAAGATTTAAAGAAGATTTTAAGCCATTAATGAGGAGATTATTGCCAATCAATCAAGGACACTGCAGACAAGCTTCCCGAATAAATCAAGGATTGCTTAATGAATGCAAGGAGATCATCAAATAAAGGGAAACAAGGAAGGACAAATGTGCGAAAACCAGTCTCGGGGAGAGATCAAGATTAAAAAGAGAAAGTTGGAGCAGCAGGACGCTACCTGCGCTATAGCGCAGGGTGAAGCGCAGACTCTCTGGAAGTTGCGCTCACTCCTGCGCTATAGCGTAGCCTGGAGCGCAGGTTACGCTGATTTCGTCCTTGTTGTCGTTTTTAGATAGATCTCTTCCCAATTTGCGTTGTCTTTCCTTAGTCTATAAATAGGAACCTCTTGCACCCTTTCAAAAGGTCGTCAATCATTGTAATCTAGTCTATAGTTCAGTGATTATGTACCAAAGCTAAGTTTAGAGTAGGAGAGGAGGAGCGCTTCACGAGGATTGAAGATGGTGACAACATCTTCAGTGGTTTGTATGGCTACTTCATGTAGTTAACTCTCTAGTAGGATTGGATGTAATCGATTCTATCCCTGAGTGTATGGAAATTTTATATTATTATTTCTGAGCTCCCTATCTATAATATTGGTATTTCTTATTCTGTACTTAATCCCTAATTCCCACGCTTGTGTCTGGAGTTATAGGCTAGTCTCAACTAACTAGGTTAGTTTTGATTAGGACCGAGAGTTGAAAAGTAGCTTCCATAGAAACTCACTCTCTGATTGAATAAGAGTACTCGATATCAGAAAACCGACACATGAGCGTTTCTAATGAGCGATGGGTAGTGTGAGTACTCTAGCGAAGGGCGTTCACAGGATTAGGCCTGTGTATCGATAGCACGGGGTAGTTGATTGTAATTCCAGGATTCGAACATAGGCGTATCCTGATGAGTAAGGGTAGTGACAGTACTTGAGCGAAGGTGCGTCTACAGCGTTGGCCCCGTTTATCAACTAAGTTCCTTTACAAACTGACTAAAAAAGAGCAAAATTAGCCGAGGGTAAGTCTGTCGCTTGGGAGAGCCCACATGGATTATCTTTGAGTGTGTGAGATCGCTGGTAACTCGGGGTCTTAGCAATAAAGTTTGTCTACATTATTATAGAGTAAACCTAAAATAATAGATAGTCTTTACATGCACAAGGGGAGAGATGAGATGAAGTCCAATCCTAATCCAAGTAAAGTGTCTCTAACTCTTCCTTTCTAATTCCAATTAATATTTACTTTCTATTTACAATTCTGCAACCATACTCTCTAAACCGTGATTTTCTTGATAAATAGATCACAGTCTGCATAAATTAACCGTTCCCTGTGGATACGATACTCTTTCTTACTATTATACTGCTGGATTTGTGGTTCGCTTGCCAGAAACCCATCAAGTATTTTTGGTGTCGTTGCCGGGGAACGGTTTCCAATTTATGTAGACCTTGGCGGTCTAGTTATCAAGGATATTTATCTTATGATTTCTTTTATTTATTCTTCTTATTATTTTAGGAGTTTTTATTATCTAGGAAATTTATAGCTTTTCTATTATTATTAATTTTTCTTCCACACTTACCTTTTTCAAGTTTTCTTGTTTTTGTTTTTGAGAAGCCAGGTGTCTCACATCAATTACAACTTGAAGCAGAAATAGGAAGGACATCAAGGAAGAACAAAAGTAGAAATAAGGAAATGAGACAAGGGAGAAGTCGAGAAGAAAACAAAAATATTTTATTTTATATTAATTATTTTCTTTAAAAAAAATATTTTTATTATTATTTTAAAAAAAATATTTTATTATTATTATTATTATTATTATTTAAAAAAATTATTATAAATTATTTTTTGTTATTTTATTTTTCTCTTTGTTTGAGCATCTTGATTATTTCTCTTGAGAAAACAGGTAACAGAAAAAGGGGCAGAGCTCAAGGAGACAATTTCAACACTCTCTGATCACCCAAGAAGAAGAGGGGACAAATTTCAAGGAGACAATCTCAACACTCTCTGTTCAACCCCCTCAAGTGAAGTAAATGTCACATGGCTTATGAATGGCAAAATCAACTAAGAAGAACTCTTGGAGATTATGTTAGGTGGAAAGAACCAAGTTACTCCTCTCATGCACCGATTCAAGGTAACTTCTCTAATTACAACAATTATTCTAACAATTTTTCACAGGATTGGGGAAGTTACCAGAACCAGAATTTTGGGAGGCACCAGGATGATGTTTCACTCTGTATGCAACCTTCTTTTCAACAGCAGCAAAGTTACTCTTCCTATCAACAAAGAGACTCACAATTTTATGAGTTTTTGGAAGAATTCAATCAAAGCAATATACAATTCCAAAAAGAGAGCGAAGAGAGAAGACGAAGCACTGACGCTTTGTTGAAACAGATGCCAGAACAAAGGGAGTCCAGACTTTGCAAGAGTATTGATGAAATTCATCAGGGCAATATACAATTTCAGAAGGAAAGAGAAGAAGCAAGAAGAAACACTGACACCATGTTGGAACTGCTCAACAAGAAGAGAGAGTCTCCTGATGCAACAATTGAAGAGATAGCAGGAGAAATAGCTAACCAACAGTCAGAACAAATCTCAGAAGGGCATTCAGATAGTGACAATTTTATTAAATAAAAGGGGGATGGATTTATGTCATTTCAGCTGTATTGTGAAAGAGAAGGACTAACCGCTGGCCTCGTACTAGATGAGATAGAAAATATGATCAACCGTTGGAACAAGCAATCTTTAGCAAATGCATTACCCAACCCCGAAGAGCAGTGCGATGACATTGTTCAGCTGATAGGGGAGGAAATCAATGACAATCTGGCTGATGAAGAAGAAGAAAAAGAAGATGAATCTGAAGAAACACAAGAAAGAGAAGCTGAAGAAGAAGAAGGTGCAGCAGAAGAAGAAGAAGAAGAAGAAGAAGAAAAATGAGAGGAGGAAACAGAAAAGATGGTGCTTAAAGAAGAGCCTGACTGTGAAAGGGAGAAAGAGAATAACACATATGAGGGTGTACATGATGTACAAGATCAAGAAAATGAGAAAAAAAGTGAACAGGGAGATGGAGAATCAAAGCCCGAGGAAGGAAGGGAAGTGATTTCAAGAACAGATACCTTGCCTTATCCACCCAGTCCTTTAAAGGAAGACCAAGAGAGGCATGGTGCAAGCGATCAACCTTCCAGACCTCACAAAAGAAAGGCCTACGATCACACTGACCAGGACAAGGCAAAGAGAAGAAAAATCAAGCTAGAATTAAATTCAGAGCCTAGAGCCAGATTGAAGATCAAGTGGTCAGGTGTGTTCCATATTAAAGACCCCTGCGAAGCAAAGAAATTGAGAGCAATCAACTGTGAATCATCTAAGCTTCAGGAAAGGAATACTCATGCACATGAGAGCAAGGTAATAAAGAAAAGAAGGATCAAGCCAAGGGAGTCAAAGGCATGGTCTAATTCCAGAAAGAAGCTACAATGGTCAAAGTCAGTTCACACTACAGGTTGTTCCAAGGCAAGATCATGGGGAGGTTTATGGGCCAAAGAAAGGAAGGGTGCAGCTCACAAGCTCACCAAAATATTTCAGTTTCAGCCACCTTAAGAGAACAGGCGTCGAGCTATCAGACGTTAAACAAGCGCTTTCTGGGAGGCAACCCAGAGATTTTTAAAGTTTTTAATTAATTTTCGTTTTGTTTTATTTTCTTGCTGTTAATTAGGATCTTTCATTTTTTAGGATTTAGGAAATTTTCAAAATTGATTGGAATAAGTTTGTGGAAAATAAAATTTTTAAAAAATAGGAAGTAGCAGAAAACGTGACTGAAAATTGCAAAATTGCATTCTATTTTCTGCGCTTCAACCTGCGTTGTAGCGCAGGTAAAGCGCAGATATGCAATTTTAGTCACTGTATTCTGCGCTTCACTTGCGCTGTAGCGCAGGGTGAAGCGCAGGATACGAAATTTTAAAAAAATCTTCTATTTCTCATGTGTTGTTTCTCTACTTCCTAAGCTCTTCTTTTCACTCTTTCCACTCACAAACTTCCATCAATTTTGAAACTTTCAGTTATGTTTTCTTTAATTTTTACCAATTGAAATCTTCATTTACTCTATTTGCAATTTAGGGTAGCAACCTTAGGATTGTGAATATTATTGACTATTGCTATCTTGAATGTGATTTTGGCTGTGTGAAACATGAAGAACAATTTGCTTGATTGAAATGCTCTTTGTTTTGTGAGTTATTAAATTTGAAAGTGTTATACTCTGTTTCTTTCAAAAATCTTGAACTTTCACTTTCCATGGATTGATTGAATACTTGCAAAGCAAATGAGTATGATTGTTTTTAGGAAGTCATTACCAAGTGCATTGAACTTTTGTTGTGAAAATATTAATTCTTTGAATTATGCATGTAAATTGGTTAATGATGGCTTCCATGTTCTTCATGAATTGCACAGACTGCTGCAAAGTATAAAGACCAGTTTCCCTCAAACCAATCAGGAGTACTAGACCCATACCCGAGCATGCTGCTTGAAGAGTTCCGGATATTCTTGCAGTGGCCTGGGGACAGGCCTATTTTCCCAGGGGGGATGGAAGCAGCAGTAGGACAAGAACTCACAGGATACAGAGGATGAATATTGATACTGGTATTTTCTTTCTTTTAGTTTTTCTTTTATTTTCTACTATTTTTTCTATTAATTAGGATTTTTTTTAAAATTTTTAGAATTTTTAAAATTTTTAGGACCTTAGGATTAGGAATCAAGGTAATTATTTCTGTATTCTCTGTAATTAAGTAGTTTAACTAACCAATCTAGGAAAGATGATAGAGTCTTGTGATTAATTCCATAATCAGTTAGGATTAGGGTACTTCTCAAGAGAACCTATCAAGGTAGTTAATTAATTCCATTAAGTGCTTTATCAAAGAAATTTTAGCCATAACCGGTGAGATGAGAGCCTAAACACTTATATTGAGAGCTTTTCACCGCTGCTTGTTAATTGTTATTGCTTGAGTTTTTGAATTTTGTCTTGCTAGTAGAAGGTATGGAAGTGATAAAGGCATATTTTGTGATTCTAATATTTTGCTCAGTGCCAAACAACCAACCCTGATTAAATGTTTCCATTTATTGATTGCCCATTTGAGCTTGAATATTTCCTTTGATGCACCCCAGCAATGATTAATGATCATACCATGTCCCTTAACACTTGGGATAGAGAGCAAAGTGCACCACAACAAAATGGGACAAGAGGTTGGTCACAAGAGACTCAAGAGAAGGCACAAGAAATCACAAAAGAAGGATCCTCCCCCACAAAAATATTTCTATGTTATGTTTCTGTAAAAAAAAAAAATTTCTGCACAAAATTGTGGAATTGAATAAGTTGGGGGGAGAATTTCTTCAAACAATGAGGTCAAGCTGAAAATGGGTGACCATTCAAGAATGACCAGGTGAATTGAGAGATGTCCCAAGCACAATCACAAGATGCTCTCTATTCAAAGTGTTCCTTGAATATCCAGAAAAACCATGATTTCTTGATAGCCCTGCCTCATTACAACCTAACAAAGACCTTTTGATCCATATTTACTGCTTGCAGGTTTAGATCTTGGAAATGACTATCAATTCTAGTTGTTCAACAGTGGTGAAAATGATTGAGGGAAACACTTACCCCTGAGAATGAGAGATTTCCTTGGTTTATCACTTACTGCTTTAATTGATATTATTGAGATAGTTTAATTGATGTTTGTAATTCTATTATGATTGATGTATGGTAATATCCCTTGATCCTTAGTTTTTCTTATGATTGAAAAGTGACTTCTACTTAGGAAAACGTTTAAGGAATAGTTCCTTGAATTTGTTTTTAGTTATTAGGAATACACTGGGAATAGATTTGATTCATGCTTGCAAGGAGGTCTCTTGCTTGAGGACAAGCAAGAAGTTAAGTTGGGGGAATTTTGATAAGTGAAAATTAGTTGATAAATTAGAGCACTTTTCAGTTCACTTATCAAGGATAAAATGATAATTTTGCCCCAATTTAATCCCTTTTTATTAAATATTAGATAAATTGTATTTATTAATATGAGATTTGAATTTGATGCTATTTTGATAGAAATATTGCTGATTTTTGCAGGATATTGCAAAGATTTAATTTGAAGGATAGATAGCATCAAGTGAGGAAGATATCTGCAAGATTTGAGATTGATTGAAGATATTTAATGAAGATTTAAAGAAGATTTGAAGCCATTAATGAGGAGATTATTGCCAATCAATCAAGGATTCTGCAGACAAGCTTCCCGAATAAATCAAGGATTGCTCAATGAATGCAAGGAGATCATCAAATAAAGGGAAACAAGGAAGGACAAATATGCGAAAACCAGTCTCGGGGAGAGATCAAGATTAAAAAGAGAAAGTTGGAGCAGCAGGACGCTACCTGCGCTTCACCTGCGCTATAGCGCAGGGTGAAGCGCAGACTCTCTGGAAGTTGCGCTCACTCCTGCGCTATAGCGCAGCCTGGAGCGCAGGTTACGCTGACTTTGTCCTTGTTGCCGTTTTTAGATAGATCTCTTCCCAATTTGCGTTGTCTTTCCTTAGTCTATAAATAGGAACCTTTTTCACCCTTTCAAAAGGTCGTCAATCATTGTAATCTAGTCTATAGTTCAGTGATTATGTACCAAAGCTAAGTTTAGAGTAGGAGAGGAGGAGCGCTTCACGAGGATTGAAGATGGTGACAGCATCTTCAGTGGTTTGTATGGCTACTTCACGTAGTTAACTCTCCAGTAGGATTGGATGTAATCGATTCTATCCCTGAGTGTATGGAAATTTTATATTATTATTTCTGAGCTCCCTATCTATAATATTGGTATTTCTTATTCTGTACTTAATCCCTAATTCCCACGCTTGCGTCTGGAGTTATAGGCTAGTCTCAACTAACTAGGTTAGTTTTGATTAGGACCGAGAGTTGAGAAGTAGCTTCCATAGAAACTCACTCTCTGATTGAATAAGAGTACTCGATATCAGAAAACCGACACATGAGCTTTTCTAATGAGCGATAGGTAGTGTGAGTACTCTAGCGAAGGGCGTTCACAGGATTAGGCCTGTGTATCGATATCAAGGGGTAGTTGATTGTAATTCCAGGATTCGAACATAGGCGTATCCTGATGAGTAAGGGTAGTGACAGTACTTGAGCGAAGGTGCGTCTACAGCATTGGCCTCGTTTATTAACTAAGTTCCTTTACAAACTGACTAAAAAAGAGAAAAATTAGCCGAGGGTAAGTCTGTCGCTTGGGAGAGCCCGCATGGATTATCTTTGAGTGTGTGAGATCGCTGGTAACTCGGGGTCTTAGCAATAAAGTTTGTCTACAGTATTATAGAGTAAACCTAAAATAATAGATAGTCTTTACATGCACAAGGGGAGAGATGAGATGAAGTCCAATTCTAATCCAAGTAAAGTGTCTCTAACTCTTCCTTTCTAATTCCAATTAATATTTACTTTCTATTTACAATTCTGCAACCATACTCTCTAAACCGTGCTTTTCTTGATAAATAGATCACAGTCTGCATAAATTAACCGTTCCCTGTGGATACAATACTCTTTCTTACTATTATACTGCTGGATTTGTGGTTCGCTTGCCAGAAACCCATCATGAGCCCACCATCTGTCTGAACACAGTAGCATCAACTAGTTCTCCTTCGTCCTTTAGACTCAATACCAAACCTGCTTCTGCTGGAGTAGCTGTTGCATTACAATCCTCCATCATAAACTTATTCAAAATGTCTCTAGCATACTTTGATTGATGCATGATGACACCAGCTTCTGTTTGTTTGAATTCTATGCCAAGAAAACATGAGAGGAGTCCCAAGTCAGTCATTTCAAACTGCTTCAGCAGTAATTTCTTTACACTCTCTATTTCTTTTCCATTGCTGCCAGTAATCAACAGGTCATCAACATAGAGACACAAAATAGTCAGTTCAGCTGCAGATTTGTACTTCACATGGACTCCATGTTCTGAGGGGCACTTGACAAAGCCAATTTCTTTCAATACACTATCAATCTTCATGTTCCAGGCTCGGGGAGCTTGTTTTAGGCCATATAAAGCCTTTCTTAATCTGTATACCTTTGATTTTTGACCAGTGACCTTGAATGCTTGTGGTTGTTCAACATAGACCTCCTCATCAAGTGGTCCATTCAAGAAAGCTGACTTTACATCTAATTGGTACATTGACCAATTTCTCAAGCATGCAATGGCTGCCACAAATCTTACTGTTTCTATCTTTGCTACTGGGGCAAAATTTCACCATAATCAACTCCTTTTTGTAGAAACCCCTTTGCATCTAATCTGGCCTTGTGCTTGATTATCTCTCCATTTGGATTTCTCTTGAGCTTATACACCCATTTCACTGCTATAGGCTTTTTCTTCTTTGGTAATGGCACCAGCTCCCATGTTTCATTCTTTTATATAGAACACAATTCTTCTTTCATAGCAGTAACTCAATTAGGATTCTGCAAGGCCTCATCATAGCTTACAGGTTCAGTTCCTGCAAGCAATGCTAGGTGTACAAGGTCACCATCATCAATAATTTGTTGATCTGTGTAGACTTCAAAGTCCCTTAGAGCTTGTGGAAGTTGCCTAGCCCTCTGTGGTCTTCTTTGATCAGATTCAGCTGCATGCAGTTCCATAGGCTCTTCATCATCACTGCTCAGGTCACTGGAATCACCAATTTTGACTTGAATTCTGGTTGTCTCAGTCACAGAATTATTCTTCCATTCATAATCTTTCTGCTCATCAAATATAACATCTCTACTAATCACCACTTGTTAACTTTTGGGATCAAACATCCTGTAGCCTCCAGTTGCATGATAGCCAAGGAAAATAATCAACTCATCTTTGTCATCAAGTTTCTGCCTAAGCTGGTCAGGTACGTGTTTGTAGCACAAGGATCCAAAGATTCTGAGATGAGAAATATCAGGCTTGGTGTTTGTCCAAGATTCTTCTGGTGTGATGCCCTTCAATCTGCTGGTAGGACACCTGTTGAGCATATAGACAACTGTAGAAGCAACTTCACTCCATAGAGAATGAGGAAGGTTCTTTGACTTCAACATGCATCTGACCATATTCATTATGGTCCTGTTTCTCCTTTCTGTAGCACCATTATGCTGTGGAGTGTTTGGTGGTGTGTGCTCATGAATTATACCTGCTGTATCACAAAACTCAACAAATTCTTTTGAGGTGTATTCTCCACCTCCATCAGTTTTCAAGGTTTTGATAGAACTTCCACATTGTTTTTCAACAACAGCCTTAAATTTTTTGAATGTACTAAACACTTCACTTTTTCTTTTGATCATATAAATCCATGTTTTTCTAGTCAAGTCATCAATGAAAGTTATGAAATACCTGCTGCCTCCAAGTGATTCAACCTGCAATGGCCCACATATATCTGAGTAGATAATTTCAAGCTTCTGTTTTGACTTTACTAGAACAAAGGCTTTGAAAGGATTTCGAGTTTGCTTGCCCTCCAAACAGTTTTTGCACCTATCAAAAGTTGCTTTCAATTTTGGAATCCCTCTTGCCATCTCATGCATGTGACTTAGGTCCTTGAAATTCAAGTGACCAAGCCTATATTGCCATAACCATTCAGCCTTGCTTGTTGTTGTTAGTAGACAGTTGTGTTCCAGCACTTGTATGCCAACTTTAAAAGTTTTGTTTCTGGACAAGGGTGCTTTCAGTACCAATCTCTCCTTTTGGTCATAGACTTTCATCATCTTGTTTGCCATTGAAATTTTGTAACCTTTTTCCAGGAGTTGACCTAGACTTAGTAAGTTGCATTCCATTCCAGGGACATATAGTACTTCATCGATATAGGATTCTTTGCCATCCTTCCTTTTTAAAAAAACTCTCCCAATACCTCTAGTGACAAGTGTGCTTCCATCTGCAAACCTGACCTTATTCCTTCTTTTTTCATCAAGATCAAGAAACCAGTCTTTATGACCAGTCATGTGGGTTGAACAACCTGTTTCCAAGTACCAATTATCATCATTATCACCATTGGACTTGGTTGTAACCATCAACAATACAGGTTCTGTATCCGAGTCTCCTTCAGCAGCAAGTTGTGCCTCATCATCTTGTTCTTTGTCTTTATACCAACATTCATTAGAATAATGTCCCTTCTTTCCACAACAATAACATTCGACATTGTTCTTATCCCAATTCTTCTTTCCTCCTCCTCCCCTTGTACCTGTAAAGCCACCTCTTTTCTGTACTGAACCACCATTCTTATGCTCAGATTGTGATTTCCAATTTCCTTTAGACTGATTTCCTCCTCTCCCTATTGAGTTCTTGAATCTGCCTCTACCTCTTTTGTATTGATTCTTATCAGTAAAACCATTTCTTGGATTATTCTGAACCTGGAGGGCTTGCTCAGAACCTTTATCAGCTACCCTTTCTTGATGTCTTTGCTCATGTGCCTCAAGTGAGCTTTGTAATTCATCAACAACTAAGGACTCAAGGTTCATGGACTCCTCAATTGCAATCACGATATGATCAAATTTTGGTGTCACGGTTCTCAAAATCTTTTCAGTTAGCATCAAATCTGAAATTTTCTCACCACAACCCTTCATTGAATTCACAAGAACCTGCATTCTGTTGAGATAGACACCTACATTTTCATTTTCTTCCATCTGTAGCAGCTCAAACTGTCTTATGAGGGTTTGAAGCCTGACTCTCTTCACCTTTTCATCACCTGAATAAGCCTTGTTCAGAATGTCCCATGCTTCTTTTGCAAAAGCTGCTGCTGCGATTTTCTCAAAGTGAGGATCATCTACACATTGGTGCAAGATGACTAAGGCTTTGCAGTATTTTTTCTTTAATTCCTTCGCACCCATTTTCTGAGTTTCTGAGGCTCCTTCCTTGAGAGCTTCTATGCCATTCTCAACCACATCCATTAATTCTTGAAATCCAAGAAGTGTCTTCATCTGAACATGCCATCTGCTGTAGTTCTTCCCGGTGAGAACAGGAAGATTCGCGGGAAAGTGACCATTGGAAGCCATAATCGAATAAGCAAGATCCCTTATTGATCGAACCAATGCTCTATGATACCACTGTTAAGCTAAGATTTTCTAATCTCTCAAACTCACCCGAGAAGAAGAGAAACTGTAAGGAGATAGAGGACTTGTATTAAGGTAATGAGAAACAGAATGAAAATTGTAATTCTATTGAGCAATCAACATCTATTTATGCAAGTAATCTACAAACTAACTTTCTAAATTCAGTAACTAACAAATTCTGTTATTTCAGTTACAAAATCAGAATTCTGTTATTAAAATCCCCCTATAATTCTGATTTTGTAACTTCAGTTTCTTGGAGATTGAAGGGCAAGAGAGTGATGTAGATTTGGGTGATATAAAGACAAAGAAGGAATGCTTCAAAGAAGTCTCGGATAAACACCCCCCACCGGAATCGCCAGGTTGGGTTGCTTGTGTGGTGTTTGAAACTACTGCGGCAGAACAAGTTGTCAATCTGTTGCAGAATAGGAATGTCATGCTGTTTCAGAATAAAAGAAAGTGGGATGCTGTAAAAGAAAATAATTTTCTGGGTTTAATGGGCCAAAGGATAAAGGTAAGCTCATACACACGTCAGTACCCGCATGGGCAACAACTTTAATGTTCATATCCTTGTATCCGTTGGGCACCTATATATCCATCCATACCTGTACTCGTTACCTGCAATTTACTTAAGTGAAAAATTACAACTCATTAAAAAATATTGATTAAATAAATTATAACTCAATTAAAAATTACTCCAAAATCATATAAACATAATTATTAAATTTCAAAGACATAACAATTTAATTAAATTGAAACACGATACATTAATGTTTTAAAACACAACACATGATCTAATGTTTTAAATTTTTACTAAATATTACAATATATACTTTCACATTAGATTATTTTATAAATTTGGATATCATGTGTTTGTATTTTTTAAGATATACAAAATAAATTATTAAAACTAATTAGTCATATATTATAAAAAAATTGATAGTTTTAAAAATAATTTTAAATCTGTAATATTATATATATATCAATTTTAAAATATGTATAAATATATTAGATGTTTTAATAAAATTAATGTATATAATTATACATGGTATTATTTATTAATTAATTAAGGGTTAAATATGTTTTTGGTCCCTAAACTTTGACCCCTCTTTGGTTTTGGTCCTCAAACTTTTTTTTCGTTGGATTGCTTCCCTGTCCTTTTCAATTCATTGGATTTGGTCCCTACCGTCTGTTCCGTTAACTTTCGTGATGACCTGGCAAACGGAAGTGAAAAAGACAGGGACTAAATCCAACGAAAAAAAAAGTTTGAGGACCAAAACCAAATAGGGGTCAAAGTTTAGGGACCAAAATTTCTGACTAAGCAAGTTGACTAATCACTTCCGTTTGCCACGACATCACGAAAGTTAACGGAACAGACGGTAGGGACCAAATCCAATGAATTGAAAAAGACGGGGACTAAATCCAACGAAAAAAACGTTTGAGGACCAAAACCAAATAGGGGTCAAAGTTTAGGGACCAAAAACATATTTAACCCATTAATTAAATATATATAAGGAGGGATCAAATTACACCAGTGTAAGTTACACCAATTATTACACCGCTGATAACTACAAATTGAATGTGTTTTTTAGTAACCAACCGTCGAATTATGTTCATTCATCATCATGATTATTCGTGCCAAATTTCATAAAATTTTGATACCAATAACTTGACAATCAAATGGTTGGGTTTTTCATATATTCCAAATGTATTTATAATGTTAATCTTGAGACATCTCAATGACATATCAAATAATTTCGGATTAATGTAAAATTATATATGTATGATCTATATGATAGTAACTTTCAATCCAACGGTGGATTACTTAATACAATGATCTATTAAAAAATTATTCAGCAGTTTAATATTTGGCATAACTTACATTAGTGTAATTTGATCCCTCCTCAATATATATATATATATATATATATAAGTGTGGGTATGAGGCGGGCAAGGCATCATAGTGCCCGTATACCCGCGCTCATACCTACTTTGCAGGTTTTTTCTTGCCCGTTACGGGTTTTTTTTTGCGGGTACCCATAGGACTTGGGCTCAATTGTCATCCCTACACTCCTCATCTATAACCCAACACCTTACTTTTTACTATTCACAAATTCTAAACGGGTCCCACCATTACACATTATTTATTCTTTATATTTTTTAATTTAAATTTTTTTAATTAATAACAATAAAAGAAAGGGAAAATAAACTTCATGGCAGTTAAAAACGCTAAATACTTAAAAATAAAATTTGTGGTGGTCATAAAACGCCAATAAATATAAATAAAAAAACAAAACAAAAACTTACTGATGTGTACTAGTGGTTAAAAGCCGCCGGAAATGCAAAGAAACAAAAAATATATAGCATGACACGTACTAGCGGTTAAAAGCCGTAAAAAACGCAAAGAAACAAAAAAATACATAAAGCACCTGTGTTCAGTTGAGCATCAGTTCTCGTAAAGCATCGTTCAGGAAAACTGCTCTAGTGGGTTTTGCTTATAAAGCACTGAGTCTTATTGAGCAAATCTTAGTGTTTGTTTGGTTTCTCCTTTTAGAACAATTAAAATCAATTACGTGGAATTGATTTTAAATAATTTATGTGCAACGTGTTTCATATATCGTGTATCATTCATTTGCAGCCATTGATTCAATAAATCTATCAAAATCAATTCCACCCAACTGTAAACCAAACTTATCCTTAATTTCTAATAAAGTCCTTTGTTTATTAATTATTCCTTGGTTAATGTAATCAAGACAATCCTTAGCGCGATGCAAAAATGATAAAAAACGATAACATACCTACGTAAGTAGTAAGTGAACCAGTAGCGAAAGTGGTAGTGAGTGAACCAGTATAAATCATTCTGTTAAGTTCTTTGAACCTTTTTCCTGTGAATTTGTTTATACGCTAACCTTAAAGGGTTTAATAATGATTGTGAGACTTAAAGTTTTTAGAACACATTTTTATATAAGAAAAGTTCTTGTTTGAAGTTTCAGATAAGAGAGCATATTTTTAAACAACCTTTTTAAACCTGTCTGAAAGTTTTCTAAAATAGATTTTCATAAGTTCCATCAAAACGAAAAGTTTCTCATAACCAAAATTCAACCCCCTTCTTTTTGTTTACATGTGTTTCTGCAGTTGGTATCAGAGCTCAGCCTCTTGATTAAGCATCTTTACAAGAGAGAGGAAAAGATCCAGAACAAATATAACCATCAACCAACAACAACCATTACATCTCAGAAGGAGCTTCTGTCACCAAGCTAGCCCCCAACGTTTAATGGTGAAGGTTATCATTATTGGAAGGACATGATGATTTTTCATAGAGTCTAGCAACATTGGTTTACGGGAGATAGTCACATATGGTGACTTTATGCAAAATCATGGAAATCAACCCATTCCTAAAGCAGACTTGACGCCAAAGCAGAAGGTAAGGGTTCAACTCAGCGCCAAAGCAAAGTTATACTTGGTTTATGCTCTAAAAAACCATGGTATGAGAAGCTCCATGGGTGAAACTCTGCTAAAGAGATCTGGGATACCTTAGCAATAATTCATGAGGGAACTAATAATATGAAGCAGTTCTAGATTAGCATGCTTGTCCATCAGTACAAGATGTTTAAGATGCAGGAGAATGAGTCAGTGGATTAGATGTTTGGAAGGTTCCAAACAATTACTAGTGGAATCAAGTCTCTGGGCAAAACTTATGATCGTGGGGACCATAACAGGAAGATTATGAGGAGCCTACCCAAGCGGCAAAGTCCCAAAGTTACTGTTATATAGGAAGCTAAGGATCTTAACTCCATAAAATTAAATGAACTTTTGGGATCTCTCAAGGTTCACGAGTTGGAGTTGGGAAAAGAAGTCAATAAGAAGAAGTGTTTGGCACTAAACACAAAATCCAAACACTTCAAACAAGGAGCCATAAAGACCATGCAAGCTAAAGAAACTCCAGTTGGCTCAGAAGCATCTAAAGATGAAGATGAAGATATTGCTCTGCTCAACAGGAAGATCAAGAAGATGTTGCAGAAGAAGGGTAAGGTAGATTCAGAAAGGATCAGGGATTCGGAAACAAGAAAGAAAGATTTAATATGGTAGATTCAAAAATTTTGATAAGGAACTATAAGAATTAGAAGATGATTTTGCAGACCTGGAGCTAAATCAGACGAGTAAAGACCTTTAGACAAAGATTGAAGCATCATCTGAAGGACCATCTGAAGCTGAACCAACTCAGACAACTGATGTTGAGTCTCAAATTGATGGCAAATCACCTTTCAAACCTGATTGGAGATTCAAACCACATCCTAAGGAGCAAATAACTGGGGATACCTCAGAAAGGGTAAGAACTGTTAGAAATTTTTTATTACTAATAATTAATGTCGGCTATAAATAATTTGTAGAATTTATATTAGCTATTATTTAGTTGGGATTAATATAAGTGATCTAGTTTTAGTAAGCCTTTGGACTTCTAACAAGAAAAAATATATGGGCTCGATAAGTGAAAACTGGATTTGGTCCGTTAGAAGTTAATAGGAACCCTAATAGGTTTAAAATCGTAAGGATGATCATGGCCCCCAATACGCCAAATCAGAATCACGTCTCTCTATCTCCCCATCGAAATAGAAACATTAGGTCCCATTTGAGGACGATGATTTGGCTGAGGAAGATCATTGCACCAAAGGCTATTTGGCTGCAACCTTCGATCAATGCCAATGGATCCAGGTATATTTTAGAACTAAAAAACCTTGGTAATCTGACTCAATGTATTTTGTTTGTTATTTGTTAATTGCTAAAATTCCAACAAGTAGTATCAAAGCCAACATTGTTGTCAAATTATTAAGATTTAACTTTGTCAACATTTCATTTTTCTTTTTGCATTTGAAACCAAATTATTTATATATATGGAAGTCATGATTTTGTGAGGATACATAATATTTCATATATAAATATTAGGATTCTAAATATTGGCAATTTAACATGTTTAATCTTCGCTATTCTTATTCAACAACGTCAAACCATTTTCGTTTTTCTTCCTCACTGGTGTACTATTCACGCAATGTGATTTTATTTTGAAATTTGAAACCTTCAATTGCTTTGGTTTAAATATTTTGTTCTCGTAAATCATTTCAAACATGTTGTTTTTGTGTGGTGGTTGTTGCGGCGCTTCATAGTCCATCCAATTCATGGTGCTTTGTTCAGACTTGAATTTAAAAGGTTAAAATTCGTTTCTATTGCACCTAGGGGGGGGGGGGGGGGTTTAACATTATTACACACATTCTGATCTTTTTTTGAGTTAATTGTAATATTTTATTGATTTACCGTAATAATATTATATTTTGGATTTTCACTCTTATAATATTTGAGTGTAAGTTTGGCAGATTATAGACCCTCTTTATTTGTATTTGTCTAATAATTTTAATTAAATTAGTTAATGCTATATATTTCCAAAGCAATCTCTATTGTAGAAATGGATTTAATTAAAATTTCCTAGATATTAGTATGAGATTATTTATGCAATTTGAGCTTATCCCAAAGGAAGACACAATTTGGCCAAATATCAGTATGCCTTTGATGATAAATATATGACAATCACAAAGTTATATTCATGTGAATAATAGTCTGTCCAAAGAAAGGCTATTATTTGACAAAATTAATTGTCAATATTTGATCGTTGCATTGAGAGTACTACTTACAAATTAATTTGTATGTCCAAAGACTAAGAATTAATATTGTGTTCGGTATCTTGTAATGGGTCTATTATTTGAATTATTTGTATTCATTTTGTTATATTTTTTATGTATGAACATATTATTAATTTTATTTGTTCTCTTTCAGTATCTATTGCTAGTGATGTGAATATTTCTTCTCAGGTGAATAGTATCCCAATGTTAAATGGGACAATTTTTAAGGTTTGGAATGAAGCCGTAGAAATAATTATGGGTTGTATTTATTTAGATCTTGTACTTCGAACTAAGAAACCCATCCATACACCAGAAAATGCTAAAGAAGCTAAAATTGAGAAGTGGGAGTATTGATTTGAATAGTGTAGCCATAGTTAGGGAGTTTCAAGACGTTTTCCCTAGTGAGGTAATTACCTTGCCTCCGGACCGAGAGATAGAGTTTACCATTGACTTGGTACTAGCCACAAGGCCCATTTCCAAGGCACCCTATAGGATGTCCCCACTAGATCTTAGTAAACTTAAGACCCAATTAGAAGACATGACAGCCAAGAAGTTCATTAGCCCTAGTGTGTCACCCTGGGGAGCGCCATTGCTACTAGTAAAGAAGAAGAATGAGAGTATGAGGTTGTGTGTAGACTTTAGGCAGCTCAACAAGGTCACCATTAAGAATAAGTATCCTTTACCCAGAATAGATGACCTCCTAGACCAACTTAAAGGGGCTTTGGTCTTCTCTAAGATAGATTTGAGATCTGGTTACCACCAGATCAAGATTATGGGTGAGAATATACCCAAGACTGCCTTTAGGACTAGATATGGACACTTTGAGTATTTGGTGATGCCTTTTGGCTTAACCAATGCTCCTGCTGTGTTCATGGACTACATGAACCGGATTTTCCGGCCCTACCTTGACCAGTTTGTTGTCGTGTTTATTGATGACATCCTGATCTACTCCCATACCTTAGAGGAGAATGAGCAACACCTTAGGGTTGTCTTAGGGATCTTGAGAGAGAAGAAGTTGTTTGCCAACCTAGAGAAGTGCGAGTTTTGGATGGAGAGATCCATTTCTTAGGGCATGTAATCTCTAGAGAGGGTGTGTCAGTTGACCCTAGCAAGATAGAATCCGTCCTTGAATGGGAAAGGCCTAAGACCATAACGAATATTAGGAGTTTCCTAGAATTGGCCGGCTATTATCGAAGATTCATCAAGGGATTCTCCCAGCTAGTCTTGCCCCTCACCAGACTGACTCGTAAGGGTCAAGCCTTCATGTGGGATGAGAAGTGTAAGCGGAGCTTCCTGGAGCTCAAAGAGAGGTTGACCACCGCTCCGGTACTTGAGTTGTTAGATTTGTCGAAGACCTTTGAGGTCTATAGTCACTACAAGGAAATTGAGAATTAGCGACGGTCATAAGCCGTCGCTAGGCAATCGAAAACCTTCGTTAAACGGGACATAGCAACGACTAACAGGTCGTCGCTAAGGTCCTCGTCGTTATTGCAATAACAACGACTATATGTCAGCCGTCGCATCTTAGTGATGCATGAGCGTCGCTACAGGCCGTCGCTACAATGACAATCGTCACAACATTTCGACGGCAATGGTCGTCGCTTGTCGTCACAATTTAGCGATGGGCATAATGTAGAGATGGCCTGCCCGTCGCTAAACATTTAGCATTTAGCATCAGTTTGTTAGCGACGGCCAGGCCGTCGCTACACATAATATTTTTTTTTAAAAAAAAATCATTATTTAGTTAATTATGATTATAAAATGTAATTAAAATTCATGGTAAAATTTAAATATTTTTGTACACATTAATATTAACTTCATGGAAAAGTACATCAATATTAATATTAACTTGACAGAAAAGTACATCAATATTAATCTAATTATACATCATTTTCATCTTCATCTTCATTGTCATCCCACTCATCTTCATCATCATTTTCACCTTCTTGATCTTCATCATGATCCTTAGATTTATCATCTTCACCTAAAGTCTCAGGCTAAATAACGGGTTCATATCGATTTTGAGCTAAGCCCGACAACTGTTCAATGTCTACAATCGGTAAAACATTTGAAGTGTCATCAGCCTGATAAGGAATTTCTTCCTCAACCCCATCAACCTCAACATGACCCATTGGTTTTGTTGTGATTGCCACAATCCAACCTCGTAAGTTCTTACATAATTCTGGATAAGGGGTATAATAGACATGTCTTGCTTTTTGTGCAAGAATAAATGAATCATACCGATTATACCTTTTACTCTTCCTTATTTCTACGATATTGCATTGTGCTTGAAATCTCATGCCACTGTTTGTGGTTGGATCAAACCATTCACAATAGAAAATAGGAATCAAGTTAGGAAAACCAAGATACTCTAATTCATAGATATGGTGGATGACACCGTAAAAGTCATTTTCACCGCCATCATACATGCACTCCACAATCTGTAGTCCTTTTACCTTCACACCAATCCTTTGTCTGAAATCTATAGCCATTTATTAGGTATGTGTTCCATGACTTTGCTGTAGAGTTCGGTCCCCAAGCTAATGATTTAACTTCATTGTTGGTCACTCCATTTCGCTCATCATGAACCTAATGATAAGAACCATTTAATATTAATTGAATTCAGTTTACTCAGTAAAAAATAGAAAAAAAGTAGAAGATAAACTTACATAGTTCCTAAACCATGTTGGAAAGTCTGAATGTATTCGAGCCGAAGAATCCTGATCATCGATCAAGTGAAATTGTAAGAATAAACTGAAATGGAACAAATAGTTAATAAATTATTCATTTGTAAATCCTAAAACGTAAAGAGAATAAAAACACGGTCACTTACTCAAGGTATGATTTAACTTCATTGCAATTGATCAGTATATGTACATGAGCTAATTTCCATTCATCATCATTTAAACAGTGCTCACTTGACATTCTTACAGGGTGTCTAACTTGTTCAACATTGACAATGTGGAATTGCCGCATTGAAGTCCACTTGGAGGCTCATTCCTTAATGTAGTGTTTGACAACAAACATGAGTTCTGAAAATAATGCGAACAAAAATACGTGGTTTCTCGATGTAAGTGGATTGAGCATATTGAGCCCTCCAACCTAGCCAAATTACCCACAGATTGTTTCGTATCTCCCATCATTCTAAAACAAAAAAATACATTGTTATTTGAATTTTATTACAAATAAATTAAAATAAACAATATAGTTTTATTAACAAACCTTTCAAATTGATACATCCACCGATATTGAACATAACCCCCAAGTCTTGCTTCCATAGGAAGATGAATTGGCAGATGCTCCATTGAATTAAAGAATCCCGGTGGAAATATCCTTTCCAATTTGCATAGAATGATTGGTATATTTTGTTCCAATTTTGCCACATCATTCATCCTCAAAGTATGAGAACAATTATCTTTGAAGAATCGACTTAATTCAGCTAGTGGTTTCCACACACAATCTGGCAAGGATCGCAATGCAATTGGGAGCAAACAATCAAAAAATACATGGCAATAATGAATTTTCATCCCATGCATTGTACCCCTATTGATATCTGCACATTTTGCAAGTATGGAGGCATAACCATCGGGAAATTTCAATTCAGAAATCCATTTATAAACAAGTTTTGCATCCTTAGGTTCTAAAGAGTAGTTTGCCTTTGGTTTTCCCATCTTTCCATTACCAAGGTCAACCAACTCCAAGTCACCCCGCGCACAGAACACAGACATATCCATCCTTGCCTTTACATTGTTCTTGGTTTTACCCGCAACATTCATGACAGTGTTAAAGACATTATCAAAGAAATTTTTCTCTATATGCATGACATCAAGATTATGCCTTAACAAGTTGTCCTTCCAGTATGGAAGATCCCAAAATCTACTGCGTTTAACCCAATTATGAAGTTGTTCATACCCTCGCAGTTTGGAACAATTACCATCTGTCACTTTCGAAAAATCTTTCAAAAATGACCAAATATCATAACCTATCAACATTAAAGGTGGTCCATCATGCTCAACCCCGGTTTCTCCTAAACCCTCTTTTACTCCTTCAAATCTGAAAGGCTGATCACTTTGCAAGAATCTACGATGACAATCAAACCATGAGTTTTTCCACCATGCTGCAAAGTGAAAGCTTTTGTGTCTTCCATACAATAAGAACATGCTAATTTACCCTTTGTTTGCCAACCAGATAACATTCCATACGCCGAAAAATCATTGATAGTCCACATCAAACATGCACGCATGAGAAAGTTTTGTTTCATGGAAATGTCATAAGTCACAACGCCATACGTCCACAACTATTACAGATCATCTATTAAAGGCTGTAGAAACACGTCTATGTTTGCTTTGGGATTAGTTGGACCGAGTATTAGACAAGTCAAAAACATATATGGCTTAGTCATGCACGATTCGGGAGGGAGATTATAAGGTGTTAGAATAACATGCCAACAAGAATATGGTGAAGTCGAAGCTTGAATGTATGGTGTAAACCCATCAACACATAACCCCAACCTTACATTTCTTGGCTCATTTGCAAAATCAGGATACACATTATCAAAGTGTTTCCATGCTTCCTCGTCTGATGGATGACGCAATAAACCAAAATCATTCTTATTCTCATGATGCCATCGCATTTGTGCAACAGACTCTAATGAAGCATACAATCGCTGCAACCTTGGAATAATTGGAAAATAAAACATCCTCTTCACCGGAACATCCTTATATCTCCCCTTCCCAACCTTACGAGGAACAAACCTCAGAGCATTACAAAACTTGCATTCAGTTAACATAGAATCATCCTTGTAATACAACATGCAACCATTCCTACAACAATCAATTTTTCCACCTTGAACCCTAACTTAGACACCAATTTGGTCGCCTGATAATAGTTCTTTGGAATGGTATTGGGTGTTGGAGCTACATCAAGTAGCATTTGAATGCAATAATCCAAACACTTTTCAGTAGCATGCCAATTACTCCTAGCTGCTAATAATCTCACAACTATTGATAACCTAGAATCATTTGCTCCATAATAGATTGGTTGGTTTGCAAATATTAACATATCATAAAAACGTTGGGCATCTAGGTTAGGTGGCTCATGGTCATTATCATCTGTTTCATTAGTTATAGGCCTAAATGCATCATACCCCATTTGAGTCATTGGGGCAAACTGAGGTTCATAACTCATACCTTCACCACTATTATCATCATCTCCCAACTCAACATTATTATACCCTACTTCTCCGTGGTCAATCCATACCCTGTAGTTTGGTTTAAATCCATACTTCAACAAATGAAGTCTAACTAAAGAAGGTTTCAGAATACTCTCACAATTACATTTCACACATGGACACCTAATCCCTCCATCAGAAACAAACGAAGGTTGTTCAATAGCCTTGTTAACAGATATTGAAACCCCTTCAATAAACTTATTAGTCAATCTCCTAGAATAATCAAACCTATCATACATCCATCTACGATTCATTTCTCTACAATTCAAATATTATATAATTTCAGCATAAAAGTTTCACATATCACAACACCAACACTATTGAGCTCAACTCTCCACTAACAAATAATCCATACAATACAATCACATGCACAAATATATATTACCAGCACACAACCAGCACCCTTCATAGGGTCTCACCTATTGAGCTCATCTCTCCACTAACATACAGTTCATACAATACAAACACATGTACAAATATATATAATTACCAGAACACAACCAACACCCTTTATAGGGTCTCACCTATTGAGCTCAACTCTCGACTAACAAACAAATCATATAATATAGAGACAAATTATAACAGTTACATCACACATAGGAGAGAGCACAATACCCGTTCGATGCCCACAATGGAGATTCACTGCCGGCAACGTCTACCCATGATGGTTGGTTGCCCTCCACCGTATCTTTACTAAAAACAATGGTAGTTTCACAAAAACAATCGGTAAGATTGAAGGGTTAAGTGAGAGGGACAGGTCGAAGGAGAAAGATAGCTTGAGGGACAAAGATAGAGGAGTGGACAGAAGTTTTCTGGTTTGGCCGTGGCGGAGGATCGAAGGAGAAGAGAAGAAGGGAAGAATAAAGAAGGGACAGTCTCACATAAATCTCAAATTTAGCGTCGCTAAAGTCAATAAAAAACTGTCGCTCCAGATTAATCTTAAATTTAGCCCGCGAAATTTTTTCAGAATTGCGGCAACATTAGCGACGGCCCAGCAGTTGCTAGTATGTATTTCAATTAGCGACGTTTTCTTCGTCGCTAATCTAAAACTCAGCCGGCGCTAACAACAATTTTTAGTTAGTGACGGCCTCATCGTCGCTACCTTGTCACTAATTTTTTGCACATAGCGATGACTAAGCCGTCGCTAATGTTTAATTTTTCAAAAAAAAAATTGTAAACGAAAAAAACATATCGCGACGGCTTAGCGACGCCACGGGGCCGTCGCAAAAAAAGTCGTCGCTAAAAAAAAAATTCTTGTAGTGAGTGATGCCTCGGGGAAGGGGCTAGGTTGTATTTTGATGCAGGAGAAGAGAGTGGTGGCCTATGCCTCCAGGAAGGAGAACTCGGGAAAGGTATTTTGGAGGCATTACTTTTATTGAGTGAGATTTGAGGTCTTTTACGATCATAAGAGGTTGAAATATCTCTTTGATCAAAAGGAACTTCATATGAGGAAGAGGAGGTGGATGAAGATTTTAAAAGATTATGATTTTGAGTTGAGGTACCACTCGGGAAAGGCCAATGTTGTGGTTGACTCCCTCAGTAGGAAATCCCTGCATGTGTCATCCGTGATGGTGCATGAGATGGGCTTACTGGAAGACTTTAGGAACCTAAGCCTTAATGTTGAGGTTGGAGAAGACAGTCTAAGACTCCATAGTTTAGAGGTCACCAGTGAGCTTAGAGCTCTGATTCGGGAGGCCCAGGGTTCTGATCCAGATGTCCAATCTAGAAGAGTGCAGCCAGGTTTTTCTAAGTCGAGTGATGGGATCATTCTCTTCCAAGAGAGAGTCTGTGTCCCTAAGGGGGGTAGTGTCAGGCATCAGATTTTGGAGGAGGCCCACAGGGGCAAATTCTCAATACATTTGGCATCACAAAGATGTATTAGGACTTGAGGAGGATGTTTTGGTGGGATGACATGAAGAGGGAGATAGCAGACTATGTTTCTAGGTGTTTAGTGTGTCAACATGCTAAGATAGAACACTAGAAACCATTAGGAACCCTTATGCCTTTAGAAATTCCAGAGTGGAAATAAGAGAGTATAGCTATGGATTTTTGGGGTGGGGTTACCTAGAGTCCAAGTAGGGTTTGATGCCACATAGGTCATTGTGGACCGGCTGACTAAGTCGGCCTACTTCCTACCTATTAGAAACACCTATTCCCTAAGTAAATTAGCAGACCTGTTTGTCAAGGAGATTGTTAAGCTCAATGGCATTCCCTCTAGCATTATTTTAGATAGGGACCCAAGGTTCACCTCTAGGTTTTGGAATGCACTTCATTAGGCCTTCAGGACTAAACTTAGGTTTAGTACCGCTTACCACCCTCAGACTGACGGTTAGTCTGAGAGGACCATATAGACCCTAGACGATATGCTTAGAGCTTGTGTGTTGTAGGAGCAGGGTAGTTGGGATAGGTACTGTTGAAATTCTGGCAAGCGTACCAGAATCACAACAGTATAATAGTTAGTAAGAGGGATTTGTCGTATCCACAGGAAATGGTTCAATTGTAAAAACTAGTGGTCACAACTATCAAGTGAGAGAATATGAATGTTGTTTGTGAGAGTTGCAATAGTAAATAGAAAGCGATAAATTAAGATAGGTTGAGCAGATTACTTGAAATAGGATTGAACTTCGTCTATCGCACCCCTTTCGTATTTGAACCCCAATAATATTTATGAATATGCAATTATAATATTGAAGTACAAATTAAAGTTATTTCACAAAGGTCTCCACAAATATGAAATACTCAGAAATAGTCTACCCTGGTCTCCACAGTGATAAATTACCCCGGATTAAAGATCTATTTATTTAAGCTATTAATTCACCCCGGTCTCGACATTCGCGAATTAAGTGTTTTTACCAATCAGAATTTAAGTTTCCTATGTCTAGGCTCCCCCAAACTCGCAATTGATTCTATAGAACCACCTCTCGAATGCGCCCCATAAAACCAACCTATGACTCTGGCACAACGGCGGAAGCTAAGCATTAAGAACAGATTAAAAACACAAACATTATAAAAACAGGGATTCATAAATACCAGAGAGAATTCAAATACAATTAGGGATTGAATCGATTACATTCAGTCCTATTGGAGAGTTTAGCTACTCATGGTAGCCATTACAAACCAATCGAGAAATTGTCACACTTTTCTCTAGCTCCAGCTCTGCTCCGCCTCCTCCTTTGTGATCTATGCAAAAGGTCCTTTAAATAGAAGGTGGAAAGCTATCTGAAATCTAGAAGGAATCTTGTTGGAAATCTTTTATAAAATTGTTTCCATATTCCTGCGCTTCAACCTGTGCTCAGCGCAGATGAAGCGCAAGAAATAGAGAACAATTTAATTGTTGCGCTCCACTTGCGCTAAGCGCAGGTGGAGCGTAGTTCACCGTTCCAACTTTTCCTGATTTCCTCTTTTTCAAACTGATCTCTTCCTGATCTTATATTTGTATGCTCTGCTTTCCTTTTTCCCTCTTTGTAGCTTGATCTTTTGCTGATTTAATCTCCAAATTGAATTGAGAATTTTATCTGCAGAATTTTTATCCAAATAATTGCTGATTTTATCTTGATCAGCTACCATTTAAAACCTTATCTTGCAGATTCTCTCTTCAAATAGATGCTATCTTGTTTCTTCATTAAAACTTTCCTTTTTATCTGCAAAATCAACAGATTTCTATCAAAATAGCATCAAATTCAAATTTGAATTAAATAATCATAAAATCTGCATTTATTACTAAAAAGAGGTAATTTGCGAAATAAATCTAACATTTTACCCTTGATAAGTGCTGTAATTATACAAGAATTTATCATATATTTTGCACTTATCAAATTCTTCCCAACTTAGCTTCTTGCTTTTTCTCAAGCAAGAAAACCTTTTGCAATCAAATGGATTCAATCCCCTGTAAAGATTCTCACTAAGTAAGGAAATAATTTCATCACCTCTAGGCAACTGTCACTTTCCAAATATTAGATTGAAAATCATAATTAAGTGATATTTCCAAGACTCAATTAAAACAAGATAAAAATACATTCAAACTTTTTCAGAAATAGTAACCAAAACAATAAGTGATAAATCAAGGAATCCTCTCATGCTCACGGGTATGTGTTTCCCTCAAATTTTCACAATAATTGAACAACTAAGATTGATAGTCGTTTCTGGTTAATAAACATGCACATGGTCAATATGGATCAAAAGGTCTTTCTTGGGTTGTAATGAGGCCGGGCTATCAAGAACTCATGGTTTTTCTGGATATGCAAAGAAACACTGGAATAGAGAGCAATTTTGACTTTTCCTTGTTCTTTGAACTTTCTCTCAATTCCCCATTGCATTCTTGATTTGCATTGTTCAACCGGCCTCTTCTTTTTTACTGGTGATTCACTCCCTTTTTTATTCACTTTTTATTTTTCTTTTTCATTCTTGAGGGAGTTACTCACTTTGCTTTCTTGTGCCCGCTCTTTGTATTTCTTCAAGTAATTCAGTTTCAAATAACCAACCAATTCTCCCATTTAATCAAACTGCACCTTTGCTCTCTATCCCAAGTGTGTAAGGGACAGGAAACAAACATTAAGTTTGGTTGGGGTGCACAAGAAAAGAAACATTGAAGCTCAAATGGGTTACCAAAAAATTGGAAAAAAATTTCAAGGGTTGGATTTTTGGCACTGAGCAAATAATTTAAAATCACAAAATTTGCCTTTATCAATTCCATATTTTTCATGTGCAGAATAAAATCCAAAAACTCAAGCAATAACAATTGACAAGCAACGGTGAAAACTGTCAATTCAAGTGTTTGGTCTCACAACTCACCGACTTTTTGGCTAATTTCCTTAATGAAGTCATTTATTGGAATTAATTAACTACCCTGATATATTTTCCTGCATAATATCCTAATTCTAACTGATTATGGAGTTAATCACAGAATTCCTGTTTCTTTCCTCATTTAGTTAGTTAGACTTTCTAGTTTTGAGATTTTAAAATTAATTCCTTAAATCCCTATTTCCTAAAGTCCTAAAAGAATCAACTATCCTAAACAAAAAAGAAAAAAATGATCCTGAAAATGTTGCACTGCATAAAAGATGATGTGTTAGTAGTGTTGTATATACAGTACAAATCCAGTGAATAATAAAAGAAAAATAATAATAAAAGAAAAGAAAAAAACTGAAATCAATCATCCTCATCCTCCATGATATCAGCATCAGCTCCATCTGCAGTTGCTCCTCCCTCTCCTGGTGGAATAGGCCTGTCCCCAGGCCACTGTAAGTAATCTCTAAACTCTGCAGGTGTCATGGCTGGGTAAGGGTCCAGTCGAGTAAGATAATGATACTCCTCGAGGTGAATTGCTGCACGATGAAGAGTGGAGTTCTGGGCAATGAGGTGCTGAGCCCAAAATGGAATGTGGGTGTCTGCTGGTGGTGGTTTCTGTTGTGGTGGTGTTGGTTGTTGCTCTACTGCTGGCGGCTGCTCCTCATCCTCCTCCTCAGGGAGGCAGTTTGCCTCAATATATCCCTTAGTCATAGGGGTCTTGATGCGCTCGGTGGCAGACACCTCAATTCCCCTATACCTGCAAAGTGCAGTGATGAGGGCAGGAAATCACAAACTGATCCTGGACTAGGCATTCCGTCGCCCCATTGAAGACGCAAACTGGGATATCTTATGAGATATCATGCTAGCTATGTCAATATCCAGTCTGGTCAGAATGCAGTAAACAAGATGTGCTACTGGCATGATGATTTCAGAAACATGGTTGGTAGGCAGAATGTTGGCTAAGACCAACACTGTCCACATCCTAGTAATGCCCTCCATATCGTGCCGGTAGATCCTGGCAGCCTGTCTGTAGGCGTTCGTCTCAAACATCCGCCCCCTCAAACATAGACACTCAGCAGTCCTAGTGTCCAATGGATCATTTCCATTGATGCCGACCTCATTTACCAGTGCATGATATTGGCAAGGCTGCATCCCCTGGTCCTCTGGTCCTGGGTAATCCAAAAATGAGTTGATCGCATCGCGATCATATGAAATCCACTGCCCTGATGGGTTTCTGGCAAGCAAACCAAAAATCCAGCAGTATAATAGTAAGAAAGATATCGTATCCACAGGGAACGGCTAACTCGCGTGTACTCGTGATCTATTTATCAAGGGAAAACAACGGATTTGTGAGAGTATTTTGTACGGAAAATATAAATTGCAGATTAATAATAAGAGGAAATAGAAAGGAGGAGTTGGAAACACTTTACTTGGATTAGGATTGAAATTCGTATCATCGCACCCTTCGTGTATGTAAAAACTATTTATTATTTATGGCTTTGATCTATAGTACTGTAGACAAACTAGATTGATAAAAACCCCGAGTTACCAACAACCTTACCACTCAAAGATAATCCATGCGGGCTCTCCCAAGCGACAAATTACCCTCGGCTTATTTTTCTCTCTTTTATTCCATTTGTAAAGAAATTAATTGATAAACGAGGCCTAATCCTCTGGAAGCACCTTCATTAGAGTACTCACACTACCCATCACTCATCAGGATACACCCATGTCTCGGTCCTGGAATGACAACCAACTAATCCTTTGCTATCGATAAAACAGACCTAATCCTGTGAACGCCCTTCGCTAGAGTACTGTCACTACCCATCGCTCATTAGCAACGCCCATGTCTCGGTCACTGATTACCTAGTCCTCTTATTCAATCAGAGTTTGGTTTCCTATGTCTAGGCTCCCCCATCCTCAATCCTAGTCGAAACTAGCCTATAACTCTGGCGCAAGCGTGGAAGTCAGGGATTAAGTACATAATAAGATTACCAATATTATAGACAGAGAGCTCAGGAAATAATAATATAGAGTTTACATACACTTGAGGATAGAATCAATTACATCCAATCCTAATGGAGAGTTAACTACACGAGGTAGCCATACAAACCACCGAAGATGTTGTCACCATCTTCAATCCTTGTGAAGCGCTCCTCCTCTCCTACTCTAAATTTAGCTCTGGTGCATTATCAATGAATTACAATAATCGTGAACACCAAATTTGGTGCAAGAGGTTCCTATTTATAGACTAAGGAAAGACAAAGGAAACTGGGGAGAAATCTATCTAAAAAAGACAACGGGGAACAAATCAGCGTAACCTGCGCTATAGCCCAGGATCCGGAAAGGCTGCGCTTCACCCTGCGCTGTAGCGCAGGTGAAGCGCAGGTAGCGTCCTGCAGCTCCAACTTTCTCTTTTTAATCTTGATCTCTCCCCGAGACTGGTTTTTGCAGATTTGTCTTTCCTTGTTTCCCTTTTCTTGATAAAATCCTTGCCTTTATTGAGCATCTTTGATTTATTATGGAAGCTTGTCTACAGAATCCTTGATTGATTGGCAATGATCTCCTCATTAATTGCCTCAAATCTTCTTCACATCTCTATTAAATGTCTTCAATCAAACTCAAATCTTTCAGATATCTCCCTCATTTAATGCTATTTGTCCTCCAAATCAAATCTTTGCAATATCCTGCAAATATCAGCAATATTTCTATCAAATTAGCATCAAATTCAAATCTCAAATTAATAAATACAATTTATCTAATATTTAATAAAAAGAAATTAAACTGGGGCAAAATTACCATTTTATTCTTGATAAGTGAACTAAAAAGTGCTCTAATTTATCAACTAATTTTCACTTATCACTCTCCTATTCTAAAATTACAAGTTGTGCATTATCACTGGAATATTTCTGAATTACAATAATCGTGTACACCTTGATCTGGTGCAAGAAGGTCCTATTTATAGGCTAAGGAAAGACAAAGAAAATTGGGAAGAAATCTCTCTAAAAACGGCAACAAGGCAAGAGTTACGTGTTCTGCGCTTCACCCTGTGCTACAGCGCAAGTTGAAGCGAGCAACACGAGTTGCACAGCTTCAATCTTTCTCTTTTTAACTTGATTTCTCCCCGAGACTGGTTTTGGTTGATTGTCTTTCCTTGTTTTCCTTTTCTTGATGAAATCTTGCATTTATTGAGCATCTTGAATTTAATTGGGAAGGTTGTCTGCAAAATCCTTGTTTAATTGGCAGTGATATCTTCATTAATTGGTTTCAAATAAACTTCAAATCTTCATTAATTGTCCTCAATTAAACTTCAAATCTTGCAGATATTTCCCCTTATTTGATGCTATCTTCTTTCCATATCAAATCTTTGCAATATCCTGCAAAGTTCAGCACAATTTATATCAAAATAGCATCAAATTCAAATTCAAGACTAATAAATACAATTTACCTAATATTTAATAAAAAAGGATTAATTTGGGGCAAAAATACCATTTTATCCTTGATAAGTGAACTAAAAAGTACTCTAATTTATCATATATTTTTCACTTATCATGCCCCCGATCATAGGACTGTCGGCGTACGTCAATACCATTATCTCCAATGGCGTTGGTTTAAAATTCTCTAACCAGCTCAGGGTCAAAGAATCTATCTGGCTCAACCACACGCTTCCATCCTCTCCTGATGATCTCATCCAGGAATGCATCAGCTTCACCACGTTGCAAAGTAACTGGCCTCTCCAAAATGAAATTACAGTTCAACAGTGAACTGTATGCCTCAAACGCCTGATGGTTCTTGAGTTTCATGGCATCAAAGAAAGGAATGTCTCTAGCCCTCTTGGCACCCTTTCCTTTCCTTGAGGCAGTTGGGGCAGCAGTAGTCTTGAAGCGAACCATCTGCAAGGTAAACAAAACCAAGATTATTTTGATGCAAATAATATCAACTCATGATTAATGAATTAAGCTATGCATAAAGAATTCACACATGGTGACCATCTTGAATAAAAAATCAGAGCAATCATTTAGCAGGTACTGTTGCACACAAAATCTTGATTATTATATTACCCAATGGCAATTTATTAATTTCTTAAGAGCATGCTAAAGTGATCAGTTAAAGCAAGTCCTAATAAATTTCTAAACAGGGCATTAAATGGTACACAGTATTATGCTCAAATATCATGACATTAAGACATGCAATAATGCACAATTATCCATGCAATGGTTGGTGTAAAATTTAACACAAAAAAAGCACACATATTATCAACCAGAATATTTTGAAGGAATTCACTGAGCATTCAAAAATCACCACTAAGCATTCAACCATAATCAACATACTAAACTAAGACTCTATTGACGAATAATCCTAAAATTATGGGGTCCTAAGAGCCTAAGTTTCCTATCCTAAAGGTTGCTCAATAAAACAGAAAAATAAGGATTTTAATCGGTAAAATCTTTTCAAAACAGTAAAAACATACCTGGAATAGTGTCAAGAAGTTGAAAGGAGGAGGTATTTGAGTGAAAAAGGTGAAAAAGAGGTAAGAAACTAAGAGAAAATAACTCAAGAAAACGCGGGGAAGGTGAAAAATGACCTTCCATGCTTTAGAATTTTGAATTTATGCAGGAGTGGGCACTTGCGTTTCACCTGCGCTCAGCGCAGGTGGAGCGCGTGTTGCAGCGTTCCCTGGAGCAAGTAGTTGCACTTCACCTACGCTCAACGCATGTGAAGCGCAGAAAACAGAATCAAAATTGATATTTCTGCGCTTCACTTGCGCTAAGCGTAAGTGAAACGCAGAAAACAGAATGTAATTTTCATTTTCTATTTTTTGTTGCTTCTTAATTCAAAGTGTTTCTATTCCTTTTCCTTATTTTTATTTGTCCTCCTCCCATCAATTTCTTAAACTAAACAGTTATTGACTCTAACTAAGACACACAAAAACAAAATTTGCAAAACAAAGAAAAATAAAACAATAAAACACTGGGTTGCCTCCCAGGAAGCGCTTGTTTACCGTCTTTTAGCTCGACGCCAATTTTACTCATGGTGGCCTCAATTGGAGGATTATGGTTGACTCAGCTCCTATTCTTCCTTTTATTGCCCATCCTCCATCCAGCTCTTAGTCTTGTCATCACTTTCCTCATCTGATGTTGATCTTTTTCTCTTTTTAAAATGAAACTCCACTATAGATTCCTGCAGCTGCTTTTTTCTTCTTGTTGGTTTCCTCAGAATATTGAGAACCTTCTTCTTCCTGTTCTCAGATACTTTTTGATTCTTGGCTTCCTTTTTTCTTACCTTCAGCAACTTTGGTTCAGAATGAGTGATACAAATCCCATCAGTAGGATCTATCTTCAATTGATCTGGTGGTTTAGCTAGGTGGGAAATTCCTCTATCTAAGTGGAAAATTATACTCTCATCTCGAAAGCTGAGTTGAAATTTTCCCCGATCAACATCAACTATTACCTTGGCAGCTTTCATGAATGGTCTTCCTAAGATTAAGGGGACATCAGTATCCTCTTCCATTTCATCAATAAAGAAGTCTGCATCATATACAAATTTGTCCACCCTTATAGGCTAATCTTCCACTACTCCATATGGATGTTGAGTGGTCTTGTTTGCAAGCTTTAGACTCACATTTGCAGGTTTGACCTTCAAAATTCCCAGTCTCTTGAAAAATGATAGCGACATCAGATTGATGCTTTCCCCAAGATCTAACAAAGCTTTGGTGACTGGTTGAGTACCAACAGAAACTGGTACTATGAACTTACCTGGGTCTAATGACTTACCTGTGTTGTAGACCTTTTCTGCCTTTTCTTCTTTCAGAGCTGCTTTTGGATTCTCTTTTACTTAAACACTCCCTTGCACAATCTCTTCTGTGAGCAACTTTTCTTCAGATGTTATGTTGTCGTCTAGATCACTCCCTTCTGATGCGTTACCGTCAGTAGTAACTGCATTGCATTGCTCCTTGGGGTTAGTTTGAGTGTTTGCTGTAAAATGGCCCTTTTTGTGTTCTGCCATGTCTTTTTCCAATTGGCCAACTTGAGTCTCCAAAAGTTTGATGGATGCTTCTGTATTCTTCTTAAAGCCATCAAAATTCTGCATAAAAGCATCAATCTTCTCTTCTTGCTTTGAGAGTCTGTCATGCGTTGAAGGATAACTTTGCTGCTGCTTCTGATACGACGTCTGCTTGTTGCCTCCATCTTGTCTCCAACCAGAATTATTGTTCTAATTATTTCTCCATCCTTGTGAATATTGATTATTGTTGGAGAAATTACCTTCCCTTCCTTGATTTCCCATGTAGTTGACTTGCTCTGTTTGAGTCTCCTGATAGGAACAATGACCACTGGGATGGTCACCTCCACAAAAATCACAAATCAACTGTTGGGTTTGGCTAGGTTGGGATTGCACTGCTTGCAATTGTTGAGGAAATGTATCCATTTTCTTGGTAAGTGATAAGTGCCAATTATATGATTTATTCTTGTATTTTCACTGCACTTATCAAGGGTAAAATAGTAATTTATGCCCAAAAAATAATCCATTTTTATTAATAATTGTAATAATTGTGTTCATTTAATTTGAATTTGAATTTGATGCTATTTTAAAAGAAAATCTGTTGATTTTTCAGATTTATGAGAGAGATTTAAATGAGAAAAGAAGATAGCATTATTTGAGGATAAGATCTGCATATTTTAAGAGTAAATGAGAGAAAATAAAGATAAGATCATCAACCATTTAAACAAGGATTCTGCGGATAACTTCCCCAATGTAAAATCAAAGTCAAGATAAACACAGAATCAAGCCAAAAAGAGGAAAACAAGGAAAGTCAAGCAAACAAGGATAAGATCAGGAAGAAATCAAGCTATTAAAAGAGGAAACAAAGAAGTCTGGAACGTGTTCCACGCTCCACCTGCGCTAAGCGTAGGTTGGAGCGCATCATTTTCTAATCCACGCTTCACTTGCGCTGAGCGCAAGTGAAGCGCAACTACACAGATTAGTTTTCAAGTTCAATTTCAAAACAGATTCCTTCCAGATTTCTGATAGCCTTCCTTCATCTATAAATAGGACCTTTTGCAAAGATCAAATTAGCTTTGGGGAGAGTGAGCAGAGTTAGAGTTTAGGGCACAAAGTTCCAGTGGAGACACCGGAGGGCTGCCGAGATAGCAACGCTAGGATTGAAGAAAAGTGTGACAGTTTCTTCATTAGTCTGTAATGGCTACCATGCGTAGCTAAACTCTCCAATAGGATTGAATATAGTTGATTCAATCCCCAACTGTATGTGAATTCTCTTTATTGTTTATGAATCCCTATTCTATGATATCGGTACTTTTATACTTTGCTTAATGCGTAGTTGATGAACACATTTTTATTCACACTTGCATAATTAATCTTAGCTTTCTTGGACTATAATTGTGATTGAATCCACTGTTTTAATTGGAATTTACCAAATTGGGCTTAATTGGGCTTTAACTGTAAATGTTGTTTAAATTCGGATTTTTAAGCCTACTGACCTACCTGTCTTGTTTTGATGATATCCGGAGCTGTAGGTGTCCGATTTGAGTGATTCCAGTGGCATTGGAAAGCTAACTTCCCATGAAGCAATTAGGAGCAATTGTTGTTTCAAAATCGCCTATTGTTGCTGTCTGTTGCAAATCCGAAATTGCTTAGTTTTATAATTAGTTTGTGGGCCTGTTTTAATTAATTTTGACCCAATTAAGGCCTAATTAGATTGTTAGTGATTTAGGCTCTATAAATAGGTGTGTTGCTGAATAGTTAAAACACTTTTCCCTCATTTTTCAGATTTTAGAAAAAAGACTCTTCACTTTCCCTCTCTTCCTTGGTTCACACGCTTTTGCTCCTTCTTCCTCTTCTTCTTGTATTTTCGGATTCTCCACTTCCTCAATGGAAGGCTGAGCATTGAGGATTGATTCTCAAGTATCATGAGCATTGGATGTTACGGTTCTTTAATTGAATTTCGAACTTTAATTTTCTGTGCAAATTCCTTCTTCTCCCAATCTCTAGAATTCTAGGTTATTGAATCTTGAATTGGATGAATGCTTATTGAATTCGGTTTTTGATTCATGATCTGAAATTCACATTTTAGTTTTCTTAATCCTAAAATGTATCTACTGTTTGCTTAATTCAATAGGTTAGGGATTAGGTTCTGGATAGAAATTTGCTTAATCTTTGTATGAGATTGTTAAGAATTGATTGATGCTTCATTGATTAATTCGGATTTGCTAAGGAAATTGAAATAAATATCTGAATCCATCAGACATCCAAATGAGAATGAGCTTGTGAATCAATCTGTTTTTGTTGAATTGAATTAGGAATTTCGAATTATGTTTTTGAAAATTGGAAACTGTCATGAACAAACAAAATCCCCGGAATGTGTGTGTGAGTTGCTATGAGATTGAAATTCTGAATTTGTAATTGGATTCCTTGATAGAAACGACTTTGGGTTAATCAACCTACTGCACTCGATCAGTAGCTTCCGCCTGTGTGCCAGAGTTATAGGTTGCTTTTATAAAATACATTGGAAAATGGTTTTGTGAATTCAACAGCGAGTTTGGGGGAACCGATACTTAGGAAACTTGAACTCTGATTGGTAAAAGTACTCATAGTAGTCGCTATAGGAATATAGGATGAATTGATAGTGTTAACGAACGGAAAAATAGAGCAATCAAGCCGGGGTAATTTGTCGCCTGGGAGAACCCGCATGGATTATCTTCGAGTATTTTACTACTGGTAACTCGGGGTAAAATAATATAGTTTTGCTAGGGTATCATAGAAATATATTCATAAATAATCTTGAGGACCACATATAAAAGGGGTGCGATGATACGAAGTTCAATCCTGATCCAAGTAACGCTATCTTACTCTACTCTACTCTTCATATTTCCTTTTATGCATTTAATTTCCGCAATACAAACATCAAATACCGTTTCTTACTTGATAGTCTGATCACTAATCATTACTAGTTGAACCGTTCCCTGTGGATACGATACTCTTTACTTACTATTATACTGCTGGAATTTTGGTACGCTTTCCTAAATCCCATCAAGTATTTTTTGGCGCCGTTGCCGGGGAACGGTGTATCAATTCGTATAGACTAGGGAGGTCTAACTATCAAGTTGTATATACTCTATCTTAGGGTTATAGATTTTTACTTTTTAGGAAATTTTAGGAATTTTTCTTTTAGTTTTTATTTTATTTTTATTCTTTTTATAAAAATTCTCTTCCACACTTACCCTTTTCAAGTTTTCTTATTTATGCTTTTAAGAGGCCAGGTATCCCCAAATCAGTTACAATTTGATCCAGAAATATAAAGGACATCAAGGAAGAACAGGAGTAGAAACAGGAGAAGGAGAAGAAGGAGACTTGAGGAAGAACCCAAAAATATGGCGAAGAACAACCACAAAGAAGAAGAACCTTGGGAAATTATGTCATGCATCAAGGACCTCGCCATTATTCGAGCATTGTCTTACCCGTAACAACAAAGTCCTTGGAATTGAAGGCTGCTCACCTCAATCTTATCAGTGCCCATCAATTCGCAGGATTGGATCATGAGGATCCACATACACATCTTTCAAACTTTTACGAATTAATTGGCACTATGGGTTTTGAGGAGGGTGATTTAGAGTCTGTATACTTACGCTTATTTCCTTTTTCATTGATAGGTAAAGCTAAGGAGTGCCTGAAGTCGCATCCAAACCAAAGTCTGAACAATTGGGGAGTGATTGAAGACAAATTCCTGAAAAGATTCTTCCCACCAAGAAAACACATACAAGCCAAGACAGACATCTCCACATTTAGGCAAGGAACAGATGAACCATTATGTGAAGCCTGGGAGAGATACAAATCTTTGCTGCGCAAATGTCCTAATCATGGCTATGATGACATTGCTCAACTCAACATTTTCTGCAATGGACTCAAGTTTGATACCAAATCTTTCATAGATGCTGCAGGAGGAGGAACTATCTTATCCATGGATGTAGAGTGAGCAATTGCAATCATTGACAACTTTGCTCAGAATGATCAGCAAGCTCAGTATGGACGACAACCAGCTCAATTACAAAAGAAAGGAGTGTTGGAACTCAATAGTAACAATGCTCTTCTAGCGGAAAACAAGCTTATCAAAAGACAGCTAGAAGCACTCACTAAACAATTGGAAGCAATCCCTCAACAGTTAAAAGTTGTCCAATCCCCACCTATTCAAGCCCAACCTTTGATTTGTGACTTTTGCGGAGGCGACCATCCCAATGGCCATTGCTCTTACCAAGAAAATCAAGCCGAACAAGTCAATGATTGGGGAACCAGGGGAGGCCAGGAAATTTCTCCAATAACAACAATCAGTACTCACAAGGATGGAGAAATAATTAAAACAACTCTGGATGGGGGCACAATGGTGGGAACAAACAGACACCATACCAGCAGCAACAACCATCTACGCATGACGGATTGAACAGGTTGGAAGAGAAGATTGATGCCTTCTTACAAGGATTTGATGGATTTAGAAAGAAGACAGAAACATCAATTAAGTCATTGGAAAGCCAAGTGGGCCAATTAGCAAAAGAGATGGCAGAACACAAGAATGGTCACTTTACAGCAAACACTCAGACTAATCCAAAGGAGCACTGCAACTTGATTGCTACTGATGGCAACATTACAGAAGAAAGTGATATAGAAGAAAACATCACATTTGAAGAGCAAGTGCCCATAGAAGAGATTGTCGAAAAGAGTGTTCAACAAGAGGAGAAGCCAGAAGTAGTTTTGCAAGAAGAAGAAGAAGAACCAGAATAGGTCTACAGCACAGGTAAGTCACTTGACCCAGGTAAGTTCACTGTACCACTTTCTATTGGTAATCAACCAGCCACATATCCTTTATTGGATCTTGGGGCGAGCATTAATTTGATGCCGCTGTCATATTTTAATAAGCTGGGAATTTTGAAGGTCAAGCCTGCCAACGTGAAATTACTGCTTGCAAATAAGTCCACCCAAAGCCCATATGGGATAATTGAAGACTTACCAATCAAAGTGGACAAATTTGTATATGCTGTTGACTTCTACATTGCAGAGATGGAAGAGGAGGATACTGATGTCCCCTTAATTTTAGGAAGACCCTTCATGAAAGCTGCCAAGGCAATAGTGGATGTTGATCGGGGTAAATATCAAATCAGCTCTAAAGATGAGAGCATTGTGTTTCATATTGATAGAGGAATCCCCAAGGTACAGAAAACTCCAGAAAAATTAAAAATAGATCCTACTGACAGGATCTACCAATTTCAATCACAGCTTCCAAAAGTAAGAAAGAAAGAAGCTCCTCCAGATATTTTGTAGCAAAAGAAAAAGGTTTTTGGATTTATGAGGAAACCAAGAATGAGAGTAAAGCAGCTAGAGTCTATCATGGAGTTCAGATTCAAAAAGAGAAAAAGATCAACATCAGATACTGAAGAAGACAGTGAAGGAAGTGATAATGGAAAAAGACATTGGCATGGAGGATGGGAACTAAAAGGAAGAACTGGAACAGAGTCCACCAACATCCTCCAATTGAGGCCACCATAATAGAACCAGGCGTCGAGCTATCAGACGTTAAACAAGCACTTCCTAGGAGGCAACCCAGTAATTTTTGTTTTATTTTTTTATTTTTCTTTTTCTTTGATTTTTCTTTTTTGTTTTGTTTCTTTTTAGAGTCAATACCTGTGTAGAATAATAAATTGTTAGGAATTGGATTGATTTTAGTAAGGAAAGGATGAGAAACACTTAAAGTTAGGAAGCAGCAGAAAATAGAAACTGGAATTTCAATTCTGTTTTCTGCGCTTCACTTGCTCTGAGAGCAAGTAAAGCGTAGATTTTACAATTTGCCTCTGTTTTCTGCGCTTCACCTACGTTAAACGTAGGTGAAGCGAAGCGGCTCACTTCATATTCTATGAAACACGCGCTACACGTTCGCTGAGCGAAAATTGAGCGCGCTCTCCCACTTCAGGATTTATTTGAATCCTGGAGCGTGGGAAGGTCATTTCAACCTCCCCTCAACTCCAAAACCTAGATTTTCTCTGAGATTCTAACCTTTCCTCGACCTTTTTAATTCCAAACCTTTTTCCTTTCAGTTTTTAATGCTATACCAGGTATGTTTTTATTGTTTTGTTCATTTTGCACCAATTAAAATTTTTAGTTTTCCACTTATTTGAGCAAAACCTCAGGATAGAAAACTTAGGCTCTTAGGACCCTTTAAATTAGGAAAATTTGTCAATAGAGTCTTAGTTTAGTCTGCTTGTTACTACGATATGCATAATGATGTGTTTTGATATGTTTAGGTGGTAGTTTTTGAAGTGCTCAATGATTTGTTGCAAGTTATTCTTTTTGGTGCATGTGTGCTCAGTTTGTTCCATATTTTTGCATAACCATATTTGAATAATTGTCCCTATTGCATGTTGCTAATAACATGATTTTTTGAGCTTAATGTTGTTACTATTTTGATGCCCTGTTTTAAAATTAATTAGGACTTGCTTTAATTGATCACTTTAGCATGCTCTTAGTAAATTAATTAATTGTCATTGGGTAACTTAAAAATCAAGATTTTTGTGCACCAGTACTTGATTGGATGACTACTTTGATTTCTGATTTAAATTGGCCATTATTTCATTAATTATGAGTCAGTCTATTATTAGCATAAAATAATCGTGGTTTGATTTTATTTTGCAGATGGCCCGCACTAAGGTAGTTAAGGCAGCAGACACCTCCAGAAGAGACAAGGGGTGTGCCAAGAGAGCTAGAGAGACACCCCAAGAAGACCCAGAGTTCGATGATCACAGATTCAAGGACGCTAAGTTCTCAAAAGCTTACAATTCACTAATGAACTATAATTTCATCAAGGAGAGGCTAGTGGCTTTGCAGCCTGGCGAATATGAGGACTTTAGAACTGAGATACATAGGAGGAACTGGGTCCGCCTCAGCCGCCCAGACTCACACTTTGACCATGACATCATTAGGGAGTTCTATGCCAATGCCATAGGAGATCATGGCATTGATGTGAGGCGGCAATCTTATGTCCGAGGGCGTGTGGTTCCTTATGATCGCGATGCAATCAACGCACTTTTACAGTTCCTAGGACCTGAGGATAGAAGACTCATGGTGTGTCAGCACCGTGAGAGGATGAGGGTTGTGGGGATCTATGGGAATGATCTTCTAGATACTAAGACCGCAGAGAGACTATGCCTGCAGGGATGTTCCTTTGAGAGGAATGTTTATGGTTATGTTGCTCGCATTTACAGGCGCGACATGAGGGACATAGCGCGGATGTGGATAGTGTTGGTTTTGGCTAACATCTAGCCCACCAACCATGTGTCAGACGTCACCATGCCAGTAGTCCACCTCATCTAAGCATCATCACTGGAGCAGACATAGATATCGCCAGAGTCATCACACAGAAGATAGCAGACTTTGTATCTTCTGTGAGGCACCGCAACACCAACTTCAGGATCAGCTTGGGCTTCCCAGCACGTATCACGACCCTCTGCAGTTCTAGGGGTGTTGCGGTGTTCCCCTCGGTTCGCATCATGAACCCCATGACTAGAGGGTATATAGCAGCCAACTGCATCCCTAAGGAGGACGAGAAGGAGGAGGAGAAGCAGCCACAGGCACCACCACCACCAGCTGCAGATCATTCTAATCCTTTCTGGGCTCAGCACTTGATGGCTCAGATATCTTCTCTCCATAGACAGTCACTCCATCTTTAGGAGTATCACTACTTGACTCGCTCGGACCCGTACCCAGGCATGACACCAGATCAGTTCAGAGATTATGCACAGTGGCCTGGGGACAGGCCTATTCGTCCGGGAGAGGGTGGAGCAGCTGCAGATGGAGCTGAGGATGTTGAGCCTGACCACATGGACCATGAGGACTGGTTTTTTTATTTGGTGCTTTTCTTTTTCTTTTCATTTTTCTATTTTATTTTCTTTCCTTTTTATTTTCTTTTGATCATTCTGGATATGTATTGTATATATACCTCACCGATACATTATATTGCTATGCAATGCATTTTCAGTATTTTCTTTCTTTTTAGGATTTTTAGGATTTTTCAAAAAAAATTAGGATTCTAGGAATTAGGGATTTAAGGGTTAATTTTTCAAAATTCTCTGAAATTAAGCAGTTTAACTAACCAGATTAGGAAAGAAGAAAAAGTTTTGTGATTAATTCCATTATCAGTTAGGATGAGGATATTTCTCAGGTGAACCTATCAGGGTAGTTTATTAAAACCGGTAAGTGCTTTATCAAGGAATATAGCCAAAAATCGGTGAGTTGTGAGTCCAAACACTTAAATTGAGAGTTTTTCACTGCTGTTTGTCAATTGTTATTGATTGAGTTTTTGGATTTTTCTCTGTTCATGGAAAATATGGAAGTGACAAAGGCAACTTTTGTATTATTTGCTCAGTGCCAAGAAGCCAACCCTTGATAAAAATTTTCCAATTTTTTTTTGTAACCCTTTTGAGCTTTAATGTTTTTTCTTATGCACCCAGCCATAATTGATGTCTATATCTTGTCCCTTACACACTTGGGATAGAGATCAAGGTGCAACTTGATATAATGGGTAGAAAAGGTTGGCGATTTGAAAGTCACGAAAAACAAAGACCAGGCACAAGAAGCAAAAAAGATCATTCCCTCAAAAATCAAAAAGAAAAGTGGATCAATTGAATAAGTTGGGGGGAGTGCATCTTTAAACAAAGAAAGAGGCTAGCTAAAATAAGACAAATCAAGAATGAGATGGAGAATGGAGAGAAGTTCCAAGTTCAAGAAAAAATAAAAGATGCTCTCTATTCTAAGTGTTCTTTGCTTATCCAAAAAAACCATGATTTCTTGATAACCTAGCCTCATTACAACCAAGAAAAGACCTTTTGATCCATATTAACCATGTGCATGTTTAGAAACTAGAAACAACTATCAATTCTAGTTGTTCAACTGTGGTGGAAAAATTGAGGGAAACACTTACTCGTAAGCATGAGAGAATTCCTTGGTTTATCATTTATTGTTTTAATTGCTATTTCTGAGAAAGTTTAACTCAATTATTGTAACATCCCGCATTCCAGGAGTTGGTAGGTCAAAACCTTGTATGTTCACTAAGGGTTATGAGTAATAGGTAGGAAAAGGGTAAGATATGAGTTTGGAACCTTAATAGAACCTTTTTGGGAGTTTTTGGTCCCTGGTAATCGATTACCAGGAGTTGGTAATCGATTACCAGAGAGTTTTGCTGATGGTAATCGATTACAGGGTTTGGTAATCGATTACCAGGTTTTGGGTTCATTGTAATCGATTACCAGAAGTGGTAATCGATTACCAGATCTCCAGGAAGGCATTTTGGCCTCTGGTAATCGATTACCAGGGTTTGGTAATCGATTACCAGCAGTATATATATATATATGCTGGTGCGAAAATTCAGCAGAAACTCATTTCTCCCTCCCCCTTCTTCGAACCCTAGAGAGAGAAAATGTTAGTTTTAGAGAGAGGAAGCTAAAATTGAAGCATTGAAGGTAGATTGAAGCTAGAATCAACATTTGGATCATGTCTAACCCTCAATTTCCCTCTTGGATTCATCCAAATTGTGAGTATAACTCACCCTTAGGTTAGGATTGGTCTCCTTTGCATGTCCCCTCTTCTCCCCTCCCTTTCTTGGCTGAATACTTGAATAATTGATGATTGTTTGATTGTTTGGGATGTTGATTGTTTGATTGAGCTTACGAATTGAAATCGAAAGTCGAAATCCTTAGTTTCGGAGTTAACGAAAAATGTCGAAACTTACGAAATGTACGAAACTTACGAAACTATCGTATTTCCTTCGATTTCGATTCACTCAAGCATTCCATTAAGTTCATACTTCTTGTTTATGTTAATTATGGTTAGATTATGGTTTGAAATGAGAATCGAGACGTAGGATCGTAAAGTCGTAATTAGCGGTAGAGTCGATATGTCCCTTGTATGACCCCTAACTCTCGAATCCCTTTCTAATTGATCAAATTGAATGCATTTGTGATATTCGTAATGAGATTGATAAGAGGGTGCTTGGATCGAAGGTGAAACAAAGGAATTTCGAAGTTACGAAAGTTACGAGACTTGAAAAAGTATCGAAACACTCGAGACGTTCGAAATCCTAGTTGTTACCACCGATTCAAGTATGCCTAATGTGCAAATAAGTATGATTGTTAAATTGTGTTGTGATTGATGTTTGAAAGATATGGGATAATTCTAATTGGTTAGAACGGAGCGGTTCTTGATATTCTTTAGTTTCGAAACGTTCGAAGCTATCGAAAGTTTCGAAACTATCGTAACGTCGACACGCTCTATTCTCTCCAATTATACTTGATCCAGAATGGAACTTAAGGATTGGTGACTGATTATGATATAGGAATTGATGGGTAATGGATATGAGTTCACATAGAACGTGGATTCTCTTTAGTTTCGAAAGGTTCGAACTATCGAGAATGAACTATTCATCAATTCGTATGTCTAATTAGTTATTCGATCAATACTGGACTTCGGTCAAATACTGTAGGGTGGGATTCGTCCCCTGGGGAGATATCCCCTGTAGTCTGAGCTCAGGTCTAACTCTAGACTGTGATTGTTTCATAGCCTTCGGGCACAACATAAGCATATATACTGACATTGATATGGAAATGATACTGATATTGATATGGAAATGATACTGAGACTGATGTGGAAATGATGTAGTTATTATTATTGATGATATAAATGTTGTTTAACATGTCATAGATATCTGTTCCCTGCATTCATGCATAGAGTTATACTTGCTGAGACATCAGTCTCACCCCACGTTTCGGGGATTCCTTTAGTGTGCAGGAGGTTCCAGTTAACGAGAAGGGCAACAAGGGAAGTGGATGGAGTTGATTAATATTAGGATAGGACCACTTGTAATAAATTAATTCAGATGTAATATTATTGATGTTAAATATTGCTAAATGGTTATGTAAGTGTTTATTAGCCAAAGAGGCTTGTTTATGATTAAAGTTTAGTTATCCAGTTTTAGGGAAGGTTCTTCCGGATGTCCGGTATGAACTTATGGAATCCTATTACTTCAAGTATAGGTTTCTTTCCTTAAGCTCCTTTTTGATGTATTCATTTGTGTGACTTAAACTAATCGTTGGAAAGTTTAAGTAAATTGTATGGCGATATCGAAAATTTAACGAAGTAATTTCAAGGATTACAAGATTAGTGTCTCCAACGGGAAGTATTTCTGAGTTCTAGAAATTAGGGCGTTACATTTTGGTATCAGAGCAGTTCAATCCAATTGGACTGTGGTTAGGTTAGTCGCCCGTGACTTACTATGATCTTCTAATACGTTTACTCATCATAGGAACTGATCACTCTTATGATGGGTGATGTATGTGTAGATTATGGTTTGTTATGTAAGTAAGATACTTTGGTTCGGAAGCTAGGATACTTCCCTATCCAAGTTAGAGCCACCTCTTTTCACGAATCGGAAAGCAAATATCTTAGGATAAGTGCTTGGGGAACCCTTACTCTAGGAGCCTTATAGAATTTGATCTCAAAAGCCTAATAAAAGTTAGACACCCTTAAGCAAGTTAGTGAGGAGTGATTTAATATTTGAAGGATGGTTATGTATGACCTATGATGTGATTCCCATTGTGTGGTGTGCATGATTGCATCTGATGAATGGTTGTATGATTATGACATTGGTTGTGGTGTGCTTTATGTGAGTGATTTGTATGAGCTAGATGTTTGGTGTGGCTTGCTAATGATTGATGATGTTGAATTGTTTGAATAATTGTGTATCATGTATGGATGTGCTGAATGCTTGATTGATAGTGATATCCATAGCTAAGACTTCTTTGGGTTTAACCCTTGTGAGGTCATGGTAGAAGGAGTGGGGGGCTGTAGTTTAAGATACAATAGGATTTCCATTTAGAGGAAAAAGGGTATAGCGGGCTTTACCTCAAGTAGATTCGAGACCTTACCTAAAGTTGTTAAGCTTAATAGGAATACATCTATACATAGGCATTTAGACTCAACCTTAGAAAGGGGGTTAGTAAGATGAGGCCTTCCTATAAAACCAATGTAGGACTAGATGCATCCTTTAGGCCACATTAAGGGTAGTCGGGAGTCGGTCGAGAGAGTAAAGATTCTCTCCGCCACCTTACCTTGTTTTGTTCATGGATTACATGAACGGATCCTTAGACTTTTCCAGTAGAGAGTGTGGTCATGGCGACCACCACCATCTCACCCTGTTCGTTTGTGATTAGAAAACTCTCTAGTGACCTTAGGAGCAATGCTTTGGTACCCTAGCAATTTAAGAGACCTTCAGGGAAGGAATACACTATCATTAGTAACCGCTAGGAGATAGGAGTATGTTTAAGAAAATGAGCAAGTTAGTAATTCTTATTAAGAGGTAGTGAGACTCCTATTATCTAGTATTAGAACCCTTCTAGAATTTATCTTAGTAATATCTTTAGCCCTAACGAGTGGGTAAGTTGTGAGAGAAAACAATACCTCTACTTTTCTTTTCACCCTTAGGGAAACACTCAAGAACATTCCATCCAAACCTTTAGATCAACTATACTGGTGGCAACGTCGAAGTAGTAATCAGGAATAGAATTGGGTAATGGCCTTAGCTAGGGGAGTTAGGAAGAATCAAAACTTCTCAGGAAATCCAACTTAGTAACTCCACCATTCTAGACCCCCTACTTTCATTTATTGTCATCTAAAGTAGAGAGGAACCTTAGTTATGGCTCCCTAAGGGAGAGGAACCAAATTTCAAGCGAGCTAGATAACCCTGATATAGACTATTTTAAGAAAGGGTAGATTTAACCCCGAACTTAAGTAATTTTCACCCAACCTGAATTTTCGCTTTGACTGTGTATAGTTAAGCTTAGCTAGTGGGCTGTTAGAGGATTGAATGGTTAATGGGCACCTTTCCCGGGTTAAGACCTTAAAGCATTTGAGATCCTTCCTTACTAGTGGAGGGCTAGGAAGTAATTAGATTAGGTCACTCTCCTTTTTCCTTAGAACCCCAAACTCAAATAAGTTCAGCCTAACCGGTAAGGTGATATAGAGAGAGAGCGATCCCCTTAGGGGATGGTAGGAGAACAGGGAAAGCCCCGTGTTCATGACGTAACCGGGAGAGGATACCTCTAAGGTTGGGGCATGAATGTTGTTTTCTTTTTCATGTGTTGTGTTTATTTATGTTTCTATGCAAATTTAATCTCTTGGAACACGACATGAGTGTTGGATGTTTGGGTCAACACAAACTTAGTGATTCGAGGGATTGAGTTATTCTGTGTTTATAGCTAAGTCCTAGTAACATAAGTGGAAACTTAGAAATATAAAATTTGAAAGAAAATAATAGGTGAATGTTGGATTAGGTTTGGAGTTAGAAACCTTAATTAGTTGTAACATGAAAATTTTCTCATAGTCAGATTTTCTAGTGTGTTGTTTATTCAAGCCCGTTTAGAGAACTTAGAAAGGGTAGAGAGTCTTTCCTTATGTCTTTAGTATGAATACAGGGAGAGAGTTGTGATGGAAGATTAGAAATCCAAGTTTAGGTGTAACCAATGGGGAGCATAGCACCTATGTCAGTTGAAGGAGATCTTTTGATGAGCTAAGAGCTCTAATCAGAGAGGCTTTGAGTTTGGGCTCAAGTCTCCAAGGGGGAAGTCAATAGTTAGTGTTTCCGGAGCAGGAGATGGGACTTCCTACTAAGAGGGAGTCAGTATCTCTAAGGGGGGTAGTCTCAGGCAACCAGTGTTAGAGGAAGTTATCAGAAGTGAGTTTAGGTACATCCTGGCTCTACCAAGATGTACCAGGGTTTCGAAGGGAGTTGTAGTAGATTGTGTTTTTCAACCTATAGGATGTCGACGAGTCAGTATAGGACTTCAACCAACTAGAACCCCTTCTTCCATTAGAAATCCTGAGTGGAAGTAAGAGAGTTTAGCAGCAGAAGCATAGTGGGATTGCCTCGAATCCAAGCTAGATTGGAGGCCATCCAAGTGGTATTAGATCAATTACACAAGTCAGCCCATTTTCTACCTACTAGGAGTACCTCCTTTCTTAGTAAGTTAGAAGTTTTGTATGTTAGGACGGATGTCAAAACCTTTAGTTTTCCTCCAGTGTCGAGTAAGATAGATATCCTAAGTTCATTCCTGAGTATTAGAATGTTCGTTATCAATCCTGTGGGGAGGATTTCTGAAAAAACCTTCTAGTTGAAGTTAACCTTAAGTCCCTTTGCCTTAAGCAATTTTGAGGACAAAATTGTCTTAAGGGGGGTAGAGTGTAACATCCCGCATTCCAGGAGCTTGTTTATCCAATAGGGATTAGATATTTAACCATGTGTTAGAGATTTAGAAGGAGGTAAGGCAAGAACTTATAGGTAAAACCTTAATTGTTAAACCAATCCTAGGACTTGTATAACATCCCAACCTTTGGCTAAGCTAACATGTGAGTTTGGTAGGTCAAAACCTTGTATGTTCACTAAGGGTTATGAGTAATAGGTAGGAAAAGGGTAAGATATGAGTTTGGAACCTTAATAGAACCTTTTTGGGAGTTTTTGGTCCCTGGTAATCGATTACCAGGTGTTGGTAATCGATTACCAGAGAGTTTTGCTGATGGTAATCGATTACAGGGTTTGGTAATCGATTACCAGGTTTCTGGGTTCATTGTAATCGATTACCAGAAGTGGTAATCGATTACCAGATCTCCAGGAAGGCATTTTGGCCTCTGGTAATCGATTACCAGGGTTTGGTAATCGATTACCAGCAGTATATATATATGCTGGTGCGAAAATTCAGCAGAAACTCATTTCTCCCTCCCCCTTCTTCGAACCCTAGAGAGAGAAAATGTTAGTTTTAGAGAGAGGAAGCTAAAATTGAAGCATTGAAGGTAGATTGAAGCTAGAATCAACATTTGGATCATCTTTAACCCTCAATTTCCCTCTTGGATTCATCCAAATTATGAGTATAACTCACCCTTAGGTTAGGATTGGTCTCCTTTGCATGTCCCCTCTTCTCCCCTCCCTTTCTTGGCTGAATACTTGAATAATTGATGATTGTTTGATTGTTTGGGATGTTGATTGTTTGATTGAGCTTACGAATTGAAATCGAAAGTCGAAATCCTTAGTTTCGGAGTTAACGAAAAATGTCGAAACTTACGAAATGTACGAAACTTACGAAACTATCGTATTTCCTTCGATTTCGATTCACTCAAGCATTCCATTAAGTTCATACTTCTTGTTTATGTTAATTATGGTTAGATTATGGTTTGAAATGAGAATCGAGATGTAGGATCGTAAAGTTGTAATTAGCGGTAGAGTCGATATGTCCCTTGTATGACCCCTAACTCTCGAATCCCTTTCTAATTGATCGAATTGAATGCATTTGTGATATTCGTAATGAGATTGATAAGAGGGTGCTTGGATCGAAGGTGAAACAAAGGAATTTCGAAGTTACGAAAGTTACGAGACTTGAGAAAGTATCGAAACACTCGAGACGTTCGAAATCCTAGTTGTTACCACCGATTCAAGTATGCCTAATGTGCAAATAAGTATGATTGTTAAATTGTGTTGTGATTGATGTTTGAAAGATATGGGATAATTATAATTGGTTAGAACAGAGCGGTTCTTGATATTCTTTAGTTTCGAAACTTTCGAAGCTATCGAAAGTTTCGAAACTATCGTAACGTCGACACGCACTATTCTCTCCAATTATACTTGATCCAGAATGGAAATTAAGGATTGGTGACTGATTATGATATAGGAAATTGATGGGTAGTGGATATGAGTTCACATAGAACGTGGATTCTCTTTAGTTTCGAAAGGTTCGAACTATCGAGAATGAACTATTCATCAATTCGTATGTCTAATTAGTTATTCGATCAATACTGGACTTCGGTCAATACTGGACTTCGGTCAAATAATGTAGGGTGGGATTCGTCCCCTGGGGAGATATCCCCTGTAGTCTGAGCTCAGGTCTAACTCTAGACTGTGATTGTTTCATAGCCTTCGGGCACAGCATAAGCATATATACTGACATTGATATGGAAATGATACTGATATTGATATGGAAATGATACTGAGACTGATGTGGAAATGATGTAGTTATTATTATTGATGATATAAATGTTGTTTAACATGTCATAGATATCTGTTCCCTGCATTCATGCATAGAGTTATACTTGCTGAGACATCAGTCTCACCCCACGTTTCGGGGATTCCTTTAGTGTGCAGGAGGTTCCAGTTAACGAGAAGGGCAACAAGGGAAGTGGATGGAGTTGATTAATATTAGGATAGGACCACTTGTAATAAATTAATTCGGATGTAATATTATTGATGTTAAATATTGATAAATGGTTATGTAAGTGTTTATTAGCCAAAGAGGCTTGTTTATGATTAAAGTTTAGTTATCCAGTTTTAGGGAAGGTTCTTCCGGATGTCCGGTATGAACTTATGGAATCCTATTACTTTAAGTATAGGTTTCTTTCCTTAAGCTCCTTTTTGATGTATTCATTTGTGTGACTTAAACTAATCGTTGGAAAGTTTAAGTAAATTGTATGGCGATATCGAAAATTTAACGAAGTAATTTCAAGGATTACAGGATTAGTGTCTCCAACGGGCACTATTTCTGAGTTCTAGAAATTAGGGCGTTACAATTATTGTATCCTATTTTGATTGAGCATTGGTAACATCACTTAATTCTGATTTTTTCTGATATTTGGAAAGTGATTTATGCCTAGTAAAGAGATGATGAAAATTTGTCCTTATTTCTGAGAATTGTAACAGGGGGATTGAATCCATTTTTTTATTGCAAAAGGTCTCTTGCGTGAGGACAAGCAAGAAGTTAAGTTGGGGGGTATTTGATAAGTGCTAATTATATGATTTATTCTTGTATTTTTACTGCACTTATAAAGGGTAAAATAGTAATTTATGCGCCAAAAATAATCCCTTTTTATTAATAATTGTAATAATTGTGTTCATTTAATTTGAATTTGATGCTATTTTAATAGAAAATCTGTTGATTTTGCAAATTTATCAGAGAGATTTAAATGAGAAAAGAAGATAGCATTATTTGAGGATAAGATCTGCAGATTTTAAGTTTAAATGAGAGCAAATAAATATAATATCAGCAGCCATTTAAACAAGGATTCTGCGGATAACTTCCCCAATTTAAATTCAAAGTCAAGATAAACACAGAATCAAGCCAAAAAGAGGAAAACAAGGAAAGTCAAGCAAACAAGGATAAGATCAGGAAGAAATCAAGCTGTTAAAAGAGGAAACAGAGAAGTCTGGAACGTGTTCCACGCTCCACCTGCGCTAAGCGCAGGTTGGAGCGCATCATTCTGTAATCTCACTTGCGCTGAGCGCAAGTGAAGCGTGGATTACACGGATTAGTTTTCAAATTCAATTTCAAAATAGGTTCCTTCCAGATTTCAGATAGCCTTCCTTCATCTATAAATAGGACCTTTTGCAAAGACCGAAGTAGCTTTGGGGAGAGTGAGAAGAGTTAGAGTTTAGGGCTCAAAGTTCTAGTGGAGACACCGAAGGGCTGCCTAGATAGCAATGCTAGGATTGAAGAAAAGTGTGACAGTTTCTTCATTGGTGTGTAATGGCTACCATGCGTAGCTAAACTCTCCAACAGGATTGAATGTAGTTGATTCAATCCCCAACTGTATGTGAAATCTCTTTATTGTTTATGAATCCCTATTCTATGATATCGGTATTTTTATACTTTGCTTAATGCGTAGCTTCCGCCTACGTGTCGAGGTTATAGGTCGCTTTTATAAAATACATTGGAAAATGATTTTGTGAATTCAACAGCGAGTTTGGGGGAACCGATACTTAGGAAACTTGAACTCTGATGGGTAAAGTACTCATAGTAGTCGCTATAGGAATATAGGATGAATTGATAGTGTTAACAAACGAAAAAATAGAGCAATCAAGCCGGGGTAATTTGTCGCCTGGGAGAACCCGCATGGATTATCTTCGAGTATTTTACTACTGGTAACTCGGGGTAAAATAATATAGTTTGGCTAGGGTATCATAGAAATATATTCATAAATAATCTTGAGGATCACATATAAAAGGGGTGCGATGATACGAAGTTCAATCCTGATCCAAGTAACGCTATCTTACTCTACTATACTCTTCATATTTCCTTTTATGCATTTAATTTCCGCAATACAAACATCAAATACCGTTTCTTACTTGATAGTCTGATCATTAATCATTACGAGTTGAACCATTCCCTGTGGATACGATACTCTTTACTTACTAATATACTGCTGGAATTTTGGTACGCTTGCCTAAATCCCATCAGTAAGTGCCTCTATCTGTCTTTTGAGAAGCTTTTGTTCTGTTAAAAGTGCATCATTGCTATTTAGCTCTAGCATTCCCTTCTTCTGAGCTGGCTGTCTCCCATATTGAGCTTGCTGGTCATTCTGTGCAAAATTGTCAATGATGGTAATAGCACGCTCTGCATCCACTGCCAAGATTGTCCCTCCTGCTGCAGCATCTATGTATGACTTTGAATCGGGTCTGAGTCCATTGCAAAAGATGTTTAGTTGGGCAATGTCTTCAAAACCATGATTTGGACACTTTAGCAGCAAGGATTTGAATCTCTCCCAGGCTTCACATAATGGTTTGTCCTCTCCTTGCCTGAATGTGGAGATGTCTGATTTAGCTTGAATGTAGCGCGATGGTGGAAAGAATCTTTTCAGAAATTTGTCCTCTACCACGCTCCAATTGTTCAGACTCTGATTGGGATGCGATTTCAGCCACTCCTTGGATTTACCTTTTAAAGAAAAAGGAAACAATCGTAAATAGGCAGATTCTAAATCTCCTTCCTCAAATCCCATAGTACCAATCAATTCATAGAAGTTAGAAAGATAAGTATGTGGATCTTCGTGATCCAATCTTGTGAATTGGTGGGAACTAATTAGGCTTAAATGCGCAACCTTCATCTCCAAGGACTTTGTTGTAGCTGGTATAGCTATGCTTGAGTAGTGTCGAGGTCCTTGGTGCATGACATAGTCTCCTAAGACTCTCTTGGTTGTTGATTTTCAGCCATATTTTTGTTTTCTATTTGAATTCTCCCTTGTCTCCTTCTATTTCTACTCTTGTTCCTCCTGGATGTCCTTTCTATTTCTGGATCAAACAACAATTGATTTTGGGACACCTGTCCTCCCAAGAGCATAAATCAAAGAACTTGCACAAGGGTGAGAAGAACAAAATAAAAAAATATAAATAAAATTTTCCTAAAAATCCTAAAGAAATAAAATATATACAAATTGATAGGATAGACCTCCCAAGTTTTTAAAATTGATACACCGTTCCTCGGCAACGACGCCAAAAAATACTTGTTGAAATTATGGCAAGTGTACCAGAATCATAGCAGTATAATAGTAAGTAAGAGGGGTTTGTCGTATCCACAGGGAACAGTTCAATTGTAAAAACTAGTGGTCACAAATATCAAGTGAGAGAATATTAATGTTGTTTGTGAGAGTTTCAATAGTAAATAGAAACCGATAAATTGAGATAGGTTGAGCAGGTTACTTGAACTAGGATTGAACTTCTTCTATCGCACCCCTTTCGTATTTGAACCCCAATAATATTTATGAATATGCAATTATAATATTGAAGCACAAATTAAATTTATTTTACAAAGGTCTCCACAAATATGAAATACTCAGAAATAATCTACCCTGGTCTCCACAATGATAATTACCCCCGGATTAAAGATCTATTTGTTTAAGCTATTAATTCACCCTGGTCTCCACAGTCGCGAATTAAGTGTTTTACCAATAAGAATTCAAGTATCCTATGTCTAGGCTCCCCCAAACTCGCTAGTGATTCTATAGAACCACCTCTCGAATGCGCCCCATAAAACCAACCTATAACTCCGGCACAACGGCGGAAGTTAAGCATTAAGAATAGATTAAAACACCAACATTATAAAAACAACGATTCATAAATACGATAGAGAATTCAAATACAATTAGGGATTGAATAGACTACATTAAATCCTATTGGAGAGTTTAGCTACTCATGGTAGCCATTACAAATCAATCGAGAAAGTGTCACACTTTTATCTAGCTCCAGCTCTGCTCTGCCTCCTACTTTGTGATCTATGCAAAAGGTCCTTTAAATAGAAGGTGGAGAGCTATCTGAAATCTGGAAGGAATCTTGTTGGAAATCTTTTATAAAACTATTTTCGTATTCCTGCGCTTCAACCTATGCTCAGCATAGATGAAGCGCGTGAAATAGAGAACAATTTAATTGTTGCGCTCCACTTGCGCTAAGGGCAGGTGGAGCGTAGTTCACCATTCTAGCTTTTCCTGATTTTTCTCTTTTTCAAACTGATCTCTTCCCGATCTTATCTTTGTTTGCTCTGCTTTCCTTATTTCCCTGTTTGTAGCTTGATCTTGTGCTGATTTGATCTCCAATTGAATTGAGAATTTTATCTGCAGAATCTTTATCCAAATAATTGTTGATTTTATCTTGATCATCTACCAGTTAAACCTTATCTTGCAGATTCTCTCTTCAAATAGATGTTATCTTGTTTCTTCATTTAAAACTTTCCTTTTTATCTGCAAATCAACAGATTTCTATCAAAATTGCATCAAATTTAAATTTGAATTAAATAATCACAAAATCTGCATTTATTACTAAAAAGAGGTAATTTGGGGAATAAATATAACATTTTACCCTTGATAAGTGCTATAATTATACAAGAATTTATCATATATTTTGCACTTATCAGGTACCTACCCCTCATAGAGTTCGCCTACAACAATTGTTTTCCATAGTAGTATAGGTATGGCACCCTATGAGGCGTTGTATGGTAGGAAGTGCAAGTCTACACTTTGTTGGTATAAGGTGGGTGAGAGAACTTTTTTAGGTCCGGAGTTAGTGCATGAACCACAGAAAAAATTAGGGTCATTAGGCAAAAGCTTGTCACTCCTCAAAGCCGGCAGAAGAGCTATGCTGACAAAAAAAGGACCTAGAATTTGAGGAAGGAGACCATGTGTCTTTAAAAGTAACTCCTGTCACTGGCATTGGGCGAGCTATAAAGGACAAAAAGCTCAATTCCCAGGTACATTGGCCCATTTTAGATCCCGCAGATGGTTGGCCTCTCTGGCTTACAGGATTAGCCCTACCACTTTATTTGTATCGAGTCCATGATGTGTTTCATGTATCCCAGCTGAGAAATATGTCCATGACCCTTCACACATCATTAGCTCCTAATCGGTACAATTGAAGGAAGATCTCACAGTTCCCACTAGACCTACAAGGATTATTGATTAGAAGTGTCAAAACCCTGAGGAACAATACAATTCCCTTGGTGAAGGTTGTTTTGGGAGGGTCAAACATCTGAGGAGGCAATGTGGGAGAAAGAGGACGATATCCGTACTTAGTTTCCAGAATTGGTTAGTTTGAGGTGTAACGTCCTAATTTCTAAATTCAGAAATAATGCCTGTTGGGAGCACTATTCCAATTCATAAATTAATTCGTCAATTTCGCATATCAAAATAAAACATAATCGCTTGTGTAATCCAACCATTACCAAAGCTCCACTTTACATAGTTAAAACATAGAAAATCCAACAAAGTTGCCGTCAAGGCTCCAATGCAATGCATCAAAATTAACATAGTAATTTCCTAGGAAACAACGAAACAAAAGACTACGGTAGTCCTAAGCAAATCAATAACGATAATAAGAAATAAAGGTCTAATCTATGGTACTTCATGTATCCTCTACTTCTCGTCCTAATCCTGAAACTCATCCTGCACAACTGAAATATAATTCCCATATCGTGGGATGAGACTACGTCCTAGTGAGCGTAACAAGTGTGTGCGGTGTGGGGAAAACAATCAAGAATCATCACAATTACACATATCTATCTAGAGCATCATGAATAAGTGAATTACACATAATATATCATCATTGAAATAATGTTTATGATGCAATGCATGACTGTGAGGTGTTGTTACCCGACACCCGGGGTCTTTACACTGTAACGTGACTGTGATGAGCGCCTCGACCATGTAACCAAGGACGTCGTCCAGGGCTACCTATGATTAAGTCTTAAATAATGTTTAATTTTCATTCTGTAATTGAGGACCCCATCTCCCTCTTGGCCATGAGTTCGATGTGGTTACCCCGTCTTTCTTAAATAATTTGCCCGAAGGCCTGTGACTGTGACGGTCAATGACCCTGTGATAGCCCGAAGGCACTGTGATGGCTATAAGCCCTGTGGTAACTTAACTCATCGTTCATGACTGTGATGGCCAAAGGCCCATGATTCCATAATAAAATATTCAAGGTTCACAATACATCATCATTATCTCAACTCATAATCCATGACTGTGACGGCCAAAGGCCCGTGATTTCATAATAACATGTTCAAGGTTCATAACACATAATCACTCAAGTCATCTACCCTATGGTTTTGCAATTCTAGACATCCAATCATCAATACATTCATAATTCCTAAACTTATCTCATACATACATCATTATGCCATGGAAGAAAGCGAAAAAGAATGGGGATCATGCTGTGAGAACAATCAAGACAACAGTGAGAGTCACACCCACCTCAATAGAAGCCCTAAGAGAAGGGAAGAAGGTTGGGGAGGACTAGGGTTGGAGAGCCTTAGCTTTAATCCTCTACCTCCAAGTTCCCAAGGCGTTCCTCTCTCTAGAAACCGCTCTTTCTCTCTCTAAAATGAAGAAGAAACGGAAAGAATTCAAGAAAGAAACCGTAACTTATGTTTTTAAAGTGCAGAGATCGAGCCTGCGCTCAAGCCTCGCTTGAGCGCAGCTCAAGCGCAAGTTCTCGCTCAGGCTGCGCTTGAGCTCAGCTCGAGCTGAATTTCTCAAATTGCTCTCTGTTTTCTGTGCTCAGGCTGTGCTCGAGCTCAGCTCGAGCGAGAAAACCAGATTGCAATTTTCCTTCTTGCTGATATCCTCGCTCAGGCTGCGCTTGAGGGAAAATGAGTCTGTTTGAAGGTGCAGTTTGCATCCAAACCCTATCATATAACCTATCAAACCGAAGCCCCGGAAATAAGCTTTCTAATGAGAGTGGAATCACCTCAATAGGACATCTACAACTCTAGATATTGCGAATTAGTACACCAAGGTCATTAGGCCTAATTCCCAAAATTAAGCAATAACCTCAGTTTGTGCCCCTCTTGGTTCCAATTCAATTCTCTCCTTCTCAAACCTACTTTCTATCCTTCAAAACTTCTTCTAACTTAGTTCTTCTCATCCAAATCTTCACCACTCTAATCCTTGATAAATCTATTCCCTTGACTACGAGGCTCATTCTTCCATATTTAATGGCTAAGATCTCGGGTGTAGCTCTTCTCCCTAACTCTTTCTCATAATCCTTCCTTTCAACTTAATTCTTCTTTAACCAAACTAATTTTCTCATTCTTAAACATTTATACTTCTCTCTGATACATGGTGTGGTTCCTTCTAGGTCCTACCTACAGTCAATTAGCTTAATTCCTGTTTCCTTTTCTAAAACTCTTTTAAAACTCATAATTCCTAATGGATTCCCTAATTTCTTGTCTGAAATCACACTTAACCTCTGAATTCTTACCCTACGTCTAACTTCCCTCTCTTGGATAAGTTCACCACCTAGGATTCTCTTAGGTTTCCTAGGTTCCAGTTTCCGGGATGTTACAATTCTACCCCCCTTAAATAAATTTGTCCTCCAAATTTGCTCTGAGTGCCTCAGTACAAGGTCACCCTCCTATTCTTAACTATATTTGTATACTTGGAATCTTGTCGCAATGCCACTTGATAACCAATAACTCTATTTCTCAAGGAAGAAAAAGGAAATCAAAAGCTACACATTCTAATTCATCTCATTGGTTTTGCTCTAATAGTTTCGTCTCTAATATTACTATCTCCTAACTATCCCATGCCTAACTCCCGCTAACATCATTCAATACTATCTAGGGTACTTACTCTGAAGGGTTTCGCTTACCCCATTTATCTTTAAGTACTAGAATCTTTCCTGAACCATTGCCTAGTAACTAATACTCCTATTCGTCAAGGTCTCTAAATGGGATTAAGGGTCGAGTTCACTACTAAACTTGTCTCCTAGGCTATCACCTCATGGGTTACTCATAGGATGACATCACCTTCCTTGTTGGTTCTATTTCTTGTTTACGTTAAAATCTGACAATCTATCGTTTCTCTCCTCACTACTCTGACATGGATTCCTACGGGTCACAAGTTGGCTTTCCTCACCCTCAAAGGGTCAAACTACCCAGTATCATCATCCTTCCTAATCAAGTCAAAATGTTCTACTCATGATTCCTAATAGGAATGAAAACAATGGTTATCTCTTCTCTAACCTATCTTGTATGCAATTTCCCACACTACTGACAAGTTCGTAGCATGGGAAAGTCCAAAAACTTTGATTATAACTTTAACTTGATTCCTAACATATCCTCCACTACTAAGGCTATCTAGAGGTCACACAATGTGTGAGGAAAACAAAAATTGGGTGCTACTAAACAACCTAGTTGTGTCCCAAGTATTTCAGATTGGTCTTTTAAGTTATACTGTGGGTACTTATATCTTTCCCCTACCAGTCTACCCCCCTTAAGGACTCGGGCCCTTCCTACAATCCTTTAGGTTTTAAGTCCACCTCATGAATCTACTTTGCGTTCCCAAGGGTTGGCTAGCCTGAAACATAATCACCTAACAACATCATGTTATCACTAGTTTCTAGGACAACATACAGATCTCGAGAAAAGAATAAAGATTGCAGCCAAGTGAATACATCACATCAAGATAACAAAAAAAAAATAATAGTGGAGTTTCTTTGATACATATATAATAAAGAGTGGACAAGCTTCTGTAGCTCATCCGGAGGAAACATAAATCTAGTCTGACGGAACATGATAGTGTGTAGGCCTTATTGTACCTATCACTCCATCAAGTGAACCTAAGTGGAAATCCTGATTTTAGGTATTACAAATTTTATTATCAATCATGGTTGTAACAAGAAAACATTGTCAGGAGATCTAGATTGGAAAAAAAGTTCACATAATGGTTCTTTGAACAACAATTACCACAAATTTGAGGTTCCAAGTTTCCTCAAGAAACTATGCCACACATTCACACCTCTAACAGGCTAAGTCACGAGTGACTTCCCAATATCTTTCCTACGCAACAACAATTCGAAGGGGTTAGATTTACCCCCAACCACTAAGGTACAAATTCCATTCGTATTAGAGTCATGGGTTCTAGTTGCTCTTAGATCACTAGACCATTTTAATGAATCTAAGGAAATCATTAACCGTTCATCCAAGCATTCTTTTATCAAGATCTAGCACACAATAATTGATTTCGAAGATTAAATTGATCTAAGGCTACCAACTCACCCATACCGAATTGAAAGGATGAGGGAAGGTTACAACCTTAATTCTTTGCCAAGACCGACTACTCCCATGAGATAAAATTTCCAAATAATCCCTTGAAAAGAGTATACTAACCACCACTCGGTCGATAAGTTGAGTCATGGATTGACAAGGCATACTAGATTCCTACTTGGTCTCTAAACTCGAAAATCCACCAATAGTTTATGTAATATGGACACACTAAATAGCTAGATAATGATCATGTACCTATAAGAACCCGGAACTACTTCTAACAACCAATTTGGAGTTGTAGGAGTATTAGTCTAACATCTTAGGGGATAAAGGATTGGGTTTATCTCCTACATTCTAAACCAAATCATAGGGCATAAGAATTTAAATATTCTCACCTCCATCAAATTAAAATTGATGACTGTAACAAAACCGCCCACATGCACATATACTATTAGGGATCTGAAAGTAAGGAAGGCAAGTGTGTGGGTTTAGAGGTCTAAATCCCATCCTTCTACTTGTCTCTAAGATCACCTGGCCTCATTGAAGTAACTTAATCAAAAACTAGGATTTACTTCCGTGAGTCCCACACTTCTCTTCTAACCTCTACCTGTCATGGAAAAACTCCTATCCTGGAAACTTACCATCACCTCCAAATGCAAGACATTCCAACAACGCAAACAAACAGACATATCAGTCAATTATTCAAGCAAAACAAGCATCGTGATTAGTCAAACAAGTTTCACACTCAAGGTGTACCCACAAGCAACCAGCACTATCCTCCCTTACTAGGGAGCCTACTCCTCATGTTCCCTCTAAACCTCTCTCAAAAACTTCTACTTTACCTTTCCTTCTAAGGTTACCTTAATTTCTCCGGAAACTAAAATGACATCTCATAAAACTCCTGAGGTGGAGATCCTGCTCTTGGAGAATAGACCTATGTCACTCTCCCTCTAGCTATTATGTAGGTGGCTCTAACCTTGTTAGAGAAGTGTCCCCACTTCCCCCAACAAGGTATCCTAGTTACGTTACTAACCATAATTCCGTGTGCAACGCACCCAGTAGAGGGGTGATCAGTCCCCTAAACTGAGCATGAGGCACGGTGGATTTGTAGTAAGTTACGGGCAACTAACTTAACCACAGTCCAATTGGATTGAACTGCTCTGATACCAAATGTAACGTCCTGATTTATAAATTCAGAAATAATGCCTGTTGGGAGCACTATTTCCAAATTCATAAAATTAATTCGTCAATTTCGCGTATCAAAATAAAACATAATCGTTTGTGTAATCCAACCATTACCAAAACTCCACTTTACATAGTTAAAACATAGAAAATCCAACGAAGTTGCCGTCAAGGCTCCAATACAATGCATCAAAATTAACATAGTAATTTCCTAGGAATCAACGAAACAAAAGACTACGGTAGTCCTAAGCAAATCAATAACGATAATAAGAAATAAAGGTCTAATCTATGGTACTTCATGTATCCTCTACTTCTCGTCCTGATCCTGAAACTCATCCTGCACAACTGAAATATAATTCCCATATCGTGGGATGAGACTACGTCCCAGGGAGCGTAACAAGTGTGTGCGGTGTGGGGAAAACAATAAAGAATCATCACAATTACACATATCTATCTAGAGCATCATGAATAAGTGAATTACACATAATATATCATCATTGAAATAATGTTTATGATGCAATGCATGACTGTGAGGTGTTGTTACCCGACACCCGGGGTCTTTACACTGTAACGTGACTGTGATGAGTGCTCGGCCATGTAACCAAGGACCGTCGTCCAGGGCTACCTATGATTAAGTCTTAAATAATGTTTAATTTTCATTCTATGATTGAGGACCCTATCTCCCTCTTGGCCATGAGTTCGATGTGGTTACCCCGTCTTTCTTAAATAATTTGCCCGAAGGCCTGTGACTGTGACGGTCAATGACCCTGTGATAGCCCGAAGGCACTATGATGGCTATAAGCCCTGTGGTAACTTAACTCATCGTTCATGACTGTGATGGCCAAAGGCCCATGATTCCATAATAAAATATTCAAGGATCACAATAAATCATCATTATCTCAACTCATAATCCATGACTGTGATGGCCAAAGGCCCGTGATTTCATAATAACATGTTCAAGGTCATAACACATAATCACTCAAGTCATCTACCCTATGGTTTTGCAATTCTAGACATCCAATCATCAATACATTCATAATTCCTAAACTTATCTCATACATACATCATTATGCCATGGAAGAAAGGGAAAAAGAATGGGGATCATGCTGTGAGAAACAATCAAGACAAACAGTGAGAGTCACACCCACCTCAATAGAAGCCCTAAGAGAAGGGAAGAAGGTTGGGGAGGACTAGGGTTGGAGAGCCTTAGCTTTAATCCTCTACCTCCAAGTTCCCAAGGCGTTCCTCTCTCTAGAAACCGCTCTTTCTCTCTCTAAAATGAAGAAGAAACGGAAAGAATTCAAGAAAGAAACCGTAACTTATGTTTTTAAAGTGCAGAGATCGAGCCTGCGCTCAAGCCTCGCTTGAGCGCAGCTCAAGCGCAAGTTCTCGCTCAGGCTGCGCTTAAGCTCAGCTCGAGCTGAATTTCTAAAATGCTCTCTGTTTTCTGCGCTCAGGCTGCGCTCGAGCTCAGCTCGAACGAGAAAACCAGATTGCAATTTTCCCTTCTTGCTGATATCCTCGCTTAGGCTGCGCTTGAGCGAAAATGAGTCTGTTTGAAGGTGAAGTTTTCATCCAAACCCTATCATATAACCTATCAAACCGAAGCCCTGGAAATAAGCTTTCTAATGAGAGTGGAAGCACCTCAAGTCGGACATCTACAACTCTAGATATTTGCGAATTAGTACACCAAGGTCATTAGGCCTAATTCCCAAAATTAAGCAATAACCTCAGTTTGTGCCCTTCCTGGTTCCAATTCAATTCTCTCCTTCTCAAACCTACTTTCTATCCTTCAAAACTTCTTCTAACTTAGTTCTTCTCATCCAAATCTTCACCACTCTAATCCTTGATAAATCTATTCCCTTGACTACGAGGCTCATTCTTCATATTTAATGGCTAAGATCTCGGTGTGTAGCTCTTCTCCCTAACTCTTTCTCATAATCCTTCCTTTCAACTTAATTCTTCTTTAACCAAACTAATTTTTCTCATTCTTAAACATTTATACTTCTCTCTGATACATGGTGTGGTTCCTTCTAGGTCCTACCTACAGTCAATTAGCTTAATTCCTGTTCCTTTTCTAAACTCTTTTAAAACTCATAATTCCTAATGGATTCCCTAATTTCTTGTCTGAAATCACACTTAACCTCTGAATTCTGACCCTACGTCTAACTTCCCTCTCTTGGCTAAGTTCACCACCTAAGGATTCTCTTAGGTTTCCTAGGTTCCAGTTTCCGGGATGTTACATGTGGTAAGTTAGTTTTCATGTTTATCTTAGCCAATTTTGGGGACAAAATTGATTTAAGGGGGTAGAATTGTAACATCGAAAATATTAAAACCAATTTCACATAAAAGGTTAGTAGGGTAATGACCTCTAAGGGAAAGATTAAGAAAAGGGTAAGAAAATGGTAGGGGGAAAGTTTAAAAGTGGGAAACTAAGAAGTAAGTCTTAGTATTCTCGCTCAAATGAGAATGAATGAGCTCGTTTGAGCGAATTATGCAGCAAAAATTGGAAAAACTGGATTCTGCTATTCTTGCTTGAGAGAGAATGGTCTCGCTCAAGCGAGAAACATGGGAACTTTGGTGCGCTCTTTGGAAAATTTTCGCTTGAGCGAGAATGGGCTTGCTCAAGCGAGAATCTTTCAGAGAGGAGAATACTCTCTGGAGTATTCTCGCTCAAGCGAGAACGCGAAGAGGGGATTTTCTTCCAGCCCTCTCGCTCAAGCAAGAAACCCTCGCTTGAACAAGAATACACGTGCTGACTTAAAAACATTGATTAGGGCACGAAATTCATTTATTTCTTCTTCTTCTTCCTTTTACCTTCTAGAGAGAGAAAGAGAGATCCTAGAGAAAGATTCATTTTGGGAGCTTACACAAAGCTTGAGGCCTTCAAGAATCCTTGTTCCAACCTTCCCAACTTCTTCGCTCTTCCATTTGGGTTTCTTTGAGGCGAGTATAACTCACACACCACCTTCATCTTGATTGATCCTTTTGGACGAAACCCTTATCCCCTCTACCCTCTTCTTTAATTTGTATGTTCTTCTTGTTTGATGATTTCCATTTATTTAATTTGATTTGCTAATATGAGTTGTGATACACTCTAGGCTTGTATGTTAGGGTCTGACTACATTACTTTATGGTTGTGTTCATGGCTCTTATACACATTTGTTTATATTATGTGCCTGCATTTTAAAGATGGAAAATGAATTTGGCATTGGCCACCAAACCCTAATTAATCAAGCTTGACTTTGTCCAGAATAAAACTAAAATGAGTTTGGCTTTGGCTCAAAATGCTTGGCTTCGGCCTAGATTATGAATATTTGGCTTTGGCCCAGAATAATGTATGAAAACTTGACTTCGGTCCAGAGTAAGTGGTGGGATACGTCCCCAAGGAAGACGTCCCTTGTAGTCTAAGATCAGGTCTAACCTTAGAATTAGTGAAAAGACCCCGTCTGTCGGGAAAAGCAGGTTATGAGTATTAGAAGTTTGAGTTTATATAATGTTTGCATCATTTGGTATATATTGAATTGACTGTTACATAGCATTTCCCTGTTTTCCCACAGTGCATGAGCATAGTTATATTCAATGAGACATCTGTCTCACCACACGTTTCGTGGTTATATTTTAGATGCACAGATTCCACCCGGTCCAGGAGCTTTAGTCTTTTGATTGTACTTAGATATTTATGTATTCAGTGAATCTTTCTGATGACTAGAATTGTATTTAGAATTATTTTGGAGATATGACTGTACATGTGCTGCCTTTGGGACTTATATTTTGCCTAGGGCACATGGTATAGGGGTATCCTACTGGATGTATATGGATTATGTTGATTTGAGCCCTCGAGGCATTATGTATTAGTTTATGATTCCATATATTGTTCAAGTTATCGTTGGACGCTTAAACAGTTGTATGGTTGTTGTATTGCGATATTTAAAATGGCGCAAAATAATTTCAGAAATTGGGAATTTGGCTTCCAACAAGCCATATTCTCGAATTTAGAAATTAGGATGTTACAGTTTTCCTGTGTGTTTCTACAGGTGGATGTCACTTCATTGGTAGCAATATGATCAGTTGGTCCTACAAAAGGAAAAGCAAGTACAATTTCCCTTTCAACTTCTAAAGCTCAGTACATTGTTGCTGCAAGCTGTTGTTCACAGCTATTATGGGTAAAGTATCAAGTTGAAGATTTTAACATGCATGAGCATTGCATACCTGTTATGTGTGATAATACAAGTGTAATAAATCTTTCTAAATATTCCATTCAATATTCTAGTGCAAAGCATATAGACATCAATCATCATTTAATTAGAGAGTGTGTTCAAAAATGTGTTTTCGATACTCAATTCATTGAAACAGAGCATCAATTGGCTGACATATTCACAAAACCTCTTTTAAAGATAGATTTAAGTTCATAAGATGTCATCTAATCATTAATGCTTATCTGAAAAATTAACAATCTAAAATACACGATTGTCTCAAATACTTGATTTTTTGAACTTTCTCTATCATCTTATGATGTGGCTCTCTAAGACGCTTGCTCTTCAAAAAATTAAAAACTTGTATCTTCAACTTCTGCATGTTACCCAATGTTTACGCACGTTTCTGTAACTTTTATCATTATAAAGCATACCTATATAAGATGAAAGAGAAACCACCTTAAGACAACCCTTTCTTTCTGCAACTTAGCAATCCTTTAAGCTTAAGTTTTCTCTACATTTTCTGCATTCTTGTCCTTCAAACTTCAAGCTACTATGGTCGTTCTTCAAGTCATTTGCAATGACAACTGTGAAGAAGAGTGTTGGAGGCAACATTGTAAAGAGCAAGGTTATGTTAGTTCCACATGCAACACTAGAAGGGGGGTTGAATAGTGTTTTATAAATTTTTGATCATTTGGAAATCTTGAACTAAAATTATAAAGACATTAATACACATTAAAAGGAGACTTAAGAAACAGAGTTAAAATGAAATATGCGGAAGATGAGAAGGACGAATCTTGACTACGAAAGATTGATCGGAACGTGACTCAATTGGACTCTTAATTGATTAATCTTACTCATTCAGATTTACCTCAAGATACCCTCTGAAAGATATCATAGAGAATCTTTTCAGAACTATTTCTGGGCTACCTCAGATGATTGACTATCGTCTGAAGTATACATCTAACTTCTGAACTGAGACTTTGTCAAATCCCATTCAAGGAGTTATTCCAGAAATTCTTCAAAGTACATTCTCAGTGTTACTTCAAATGATATGAAATTAACTGAATGATTTATTGTCTTAGAAAAACTTGTTTTATTGAAATTGTTGAGTTAAGTTTATTATGAAAAATACTGTTCAAACCCCTTCAGAAATATAAATACATAAAGTAAAAGAGTTTAAGGGAAAGAAGACTTAGGCAAGAGATTTATCCTGGTTCACCCACCAACCAGTGAGCTACATCCAGTCCCAGGGCAAACCACCACTGGATTATTTCACTATCTGCAGCACAGATACAAGTATTCTTTTACAGCCTCTTCAGGCTCAAGTATTCTTTCGTTCTCAACTGCCTCTCCAGGAAACTCATGCAGTATTCTTTCACACAAGCCTCTCCAGGCTTAAACTGAGTACACAAGGCCTCTCCAGGCTAACACTGAGTACACAAGGCCTCTCCAGGCACAAACTGAGTACACCAAGCCTCTCCAGGCTATCACTGAGTATTTCTTTGTTCCACCAAGCCTCTCCAGGCCTCAGAGAGTATTCTTTATTCCTCCAAGCCTCTCCAGGCTCTCAGACACATAAAGTGTTTACACGCTTAATCTTAAGTTTAAGTTCGTTAGACACTTAAACTTAGATTCTTCTTGTACAAAGAGGTTACTGAGTCTAACTCAGGATACAAACAATTACAACCTAAGTACAAGGGTAAGACAGAGATACAAGAATATGAATTGAGTACAATCTCATCTTCTAAGTGAGGTTCATTCTCCTCAACTACATTGGCTCAGCAAGATATGCAATTGTGCTTCAGCCATTTTTCTGATGGACTTTTGAGTCCACAGTTGATTGGTCTTTATGCCTTCTAGCATTGAGATATCAACGTTTCTATCACCAACCGGTTGAACCAAATAATGGTCAACACCAAGCTAACTGGTTATCAACAGCAGTTTAACTTGGTTGTTCCATGAGTTAGTCAACATCTTCAAATCTTTTTGAAGGCTATTTTTATGTTCTGATGAAAAATAGTCGTTGAAGATGTATTAGTTACCGTTAGAGAGGAATTGATTCTGCTCAGATAGCCATTGTGAATAGCTTCTCTAAACGATTGCTTCTTCTTAAGCAAATAGGTGTGCAGAAGACTTGGTTCTGACACACTGCAGATAAGCTCTTTTAACCTTGAGAGAATTTCCTTAATTGGATGGATGTCCTCTTTTCTTTCTCTCTTCTTCTTCTTCTTTATTGATCCTCTGATTTTTTCTGTGATCGTGAGGATGTATCCGTTGAGGTTGTCTTTTATCCCGAAATGGTGCAAGCTTCTTTTCTGTTCAACTTCTGACAGGTCTATTGCTTTCACCTTTGATAGCACTCTGCTAGAAGCTTGGACCGGCAAGACCTACACTGGAGGATATGCCACCAACTTCAAGTCTGAGCTTTAAGCAAGGAAGAGTTAGAGAAATTAGTGTCCTATAAATAAGGTCACTACCCTACAAAATAAGGGTCACTACCCTACAGAAGGAACACCTTGACCCTGGATAGGACCCTTGTCCTATGGACCACCCTTAATTAGGACTCTCTTGTATTTTCTTTTTATTTTTGTAATTTTCCCATTTAATTCCGTAAGATGGGGGCTATTTTAGTGGTTTTATTGGTTGGGAGGTTGCTAGGCTAGTTGGGGTAGGAGTCATGGGTTCAACACCCAACTTAGGAGGTTTTTAGTCATCTTTATTTTTCCTTTTCCTTGGTGGCCGCCCCCAACTCCTATAAATAGGAGGCTTCCCTCACTTGTAACACATTCATGATTTTAGTAAAGGCATTATGCCCAAATTTTCTCCTCCCTAGGTGAGTTGAGTGAGGCTTGGTGGTGTTGCTCAAACCATACTGAGACTTATCTAATCTCTTGAATTAGTGGCGTCTGGAATTGGACTTATCTGCTGTGGGTGGATTCCTGCTTCAGTGGCGTCCTCACCATTTCTTCCTCTACACTTTTTCTTTCATTTTCTCTCATTTCTATCACTTTCTTGCACATTTATAGTGGCTGCCCAGCACCTATAAATCGCAATTTAATTGCTAATTGTTGATTCTAATCGGTTGTTTTTGCTCAATTCTACATCCTACAACTATCCTGCTATCAATTGGTATAAGAGCTTTGTTGAAATTGAGCAATTTGGTGAGCTACAAGGCCGCGGGTACTGCACCTATTTAGTGCAGAATTTTCATTCAATTAGTGTAATTCCATCCCTCTTTTCAATTGTAATTTGGACTTGGACTGTTTCCCGGGCCCGAGGTGCCTTTTCTGTTGCTATCAGCACTTGTCTGTCTTGATTGATTTGCTTGAATTCTTGCTAGTATGGGGCTGTTTTTGGGGCCGCTAATCCACCCCCTAGGTGTTTGATTAAATGCCTCTTTAATTGCTCATACTTGTTCTTGAGCGATTCTTGCAAATTAATTGATATAACTACTTGTTGTTGGTGAAGTGTGGTAAGAGGAGGCATTGTTGTCTTCATTTTTCCAAAGATCGTTCACCTATCATTTTCTCCCCTTCACCATTAATTGTTCATCCCCCATATTCATCTCTTTACTTTCCGCTTTAATTTTCCGCCATTTAATTTCCGCTTCTCCCCATCCTTTTAATTTCTGCTTTCTCCCTTTACATTCTGCATTTACATTTCTGCTCTCCCCATTCCTTTTACTTTCCGCTTCCCCCCTTTACGTTCAGTCATTTATTTTCAGTCCTCCCCATCCTTTTAATTTCCGCACCCTCTTTACATTCAGTCATTACATTTCTACCCTCCCATCCTTTTACTTTCTGCCATTTACTTTTCTGTCATCCCCATCCTTTTAATTTCAGTTTTCCCCCTTTTAATTTCGTGCCATTTATTTTTGCGCAATTTTTCCTTCTTATTTTTTCCATTTTATGCGCATTTTTGGGCTCTTGTTTTGTTCAATTTTCTACTCCTGTTATGTCTGTCTGTTTGGCATTCTGATTGCAAATTTGGATTGACTGCTATCTCTACCTTGGACTTTCTCTGTTTGATTGTGCAAAACGCTCACCTATAGGCTTTCTTTTGGTTCATAGTATTGGAAGAAGATCAACAAATTCTAATTGTTGATTTTCCTTCAAATTTTAATTCCAACCTTAAACTGAACCAAGCGCGTTTTTGTGACCGTACTGATTTTGTATAATCAACAAGGAAAGGACGGTTCAATATTTCCCATTTTTGAAATCAAGTTTCCATTACGTTTTCACAGTTTTTAGAAATCAGTTTATTCATTATTTTGCTTTTCTGGTACCACTTGGACCAGTTTACTGTTAGAAAACCCAAAATATTACAGTGTGGCTACAGTTTATTTTCTTTTCACTGTGTACAAATTTCTGTAATTTTTTGTTGGGGAAAAAGACAAAAAAGAAAGAAAAGGCAAGAAAAATACAAAAAGTACGTACGTGCCAAAAATAAAAAGAGGTGTAAAAAGCAAAAAGGGTTTTAAAAAAGGGTGCAAAAGTCAACAACAAGGAAGAAAAAGTCAAAGACACCCAAAAGGAGTCAAAAATTCAAAAAAATTCAGAAAAATAGAAAATTCAAAAACAAAAAGTTGTCCCAACAATACAGTGACAATTTTATTGTAATTTTCTGTTTCATTTCCCTGTATACTGTAATTGAGATGTATTTGCTGTTTTTTTAAAAAACGACAAATTTGGCAACTCTTTTTCAAAAATCACCAAAAACAATCTCTTTGCAATTTCTTCCAATATTCTTTCAGTAGGTATTTTCTTTGTTAGTGCGCTTCTATTTTGGGTAAGGGTAAGACTTAGTCTCATGTTGTCTTGCAAGATCAACCAACCCAACCAAGTAGAAGAGGCAAGAGAGTCTCTTATAGAAAAAGCCTAAAAAGAGTGACATACACGAGTGTTGCATTCCCTTGAGTGTAAACACTTAGTGAGTGGAAAGGTCCATAAAACTTAAAAATAAAATCAATCTAGAAGAATGGAGGAAGGAGGCAAGGGGAAAGGGCAACCATGTTGTTAGGAAAACCTTAGAAACACCTTTGGGTGAAGAGAGCCCAAAGAGAGAACTTATTCCACAGTAGGTGCCATATTGAAGATAGGGTTTGTTTAGTGATCATAGATGGAGGAATTAGTAGCAACTTAGCTAGCCTTTAGGTTAGTTAACAAGCTAAACTTACCTACTACCCACATCCAGAACCTTATACACTTCAATGGGGAGTGAGGAGGAAGAATTTATGGTGGATAGGCAAGTGAGCTAAGGTTCAAAATTGGGGATTACAAAGATGAAATGACCTTTGATGTTGTACCCTTAGAAGCCTCTCACATCCTTTTAGTAAAGACCATGGCAATATGAGAGAAGGGTAAAATATGATGGGTTTGCCAATACCTATAGGTTCCGCCACCAAGGTATAAAATTCACACTCATGCCTATGACCTCAAAGGAAATAAAAGAAGATCAAACCACACTAAGAGGCTAATAGAACAAGAGAAAAGAGAACAAATAGAAAAGAGAAAGAAGAAAAACTTAAAAGAGAGGAAAAAAGAATTAAGAATGCAAGAAGAAGCATGTTATCTTGTGATCATTTGAATGCTAACTCTTCTAGTGAAAGCATGAATAGGTTGATGGCAAATATTTATTATTGCAAAAAGGACAAATCAAGCTGTTGAAAGGGAGTTTCCTAAACTAATTCTTTATGCATGAAATGGCTTCTCTTATGCACAATTATATGCCTCAAAGTATTACATGTTTGAAGAAATAAACAATGTGATGATGCCTTGGAATCTATTGCATGTTTAGAAAAACCAACTAAGTTTAAGAGTATCACAGAATTTCTAGAGGTGCATGTTTAGTCAATTCCTTTGATCAATTGAGTACATAATGATAACAAAGTTGGATTGAATATGCATGTACATTTGGTTTGTATCTACAAGGCATACACATTTTGGACCTAAATAATTGTTTCATATAAAGATGTGTATTATGCTCTTGAACTAGTTAATAAAAAGGATAAAAATTTGGATGAAGCTATCACATATGAGGAAAACGTGTTTAAACATCCATTCACCATGATGGTATGCTCAGAGTGTGCTTGCTCAATGTGATTCCTTTAAGGTTTCACCTTACATGAAACACATATATTAATATGCGAAAGGTGTCATATTACTTGAGTGAGTGCATTAGAATGGATATGCTCTTGAACAAACTTGCATGAATACATCATGGCATGAACATATGCACTACCCTCTTAACAATCATACTCAAGATGCATGTGTTAAGTTCAATAAAAATGTTGGGGATGTTATTGAAAAATACTAAAACATCATGCCACATATTTTCACTTATGCATTATTTGTGGAACATAGTGTAGAATATTTTGATGAATTATTTGCACATAAAACACATTTTGTACTTGTGTGGAATTTATTTCCTAAGCCTTCTCCATGACCACTTACTTGTCTTACTTGCAAGGGAGGGCTACAAAAGATTAGTATTTGATCCAGGATCTAAATACAAAGAGTGCATGAACAAGATGGTTCAATCTTCATTGAGGGAGTTTTCTAACCCTTATCTCAATTACCTCTTGTTCATATCATATGTTTTTCTTTTACTAATCTTTATGATCCCCAAGTATTTTTGTTATAAGTCTTCACTTTGCTTGCTTGGGAATAATACTCATGGATCTTCTTGTTGTCTAGGCTCAAGGAAGATGTTCAACTTGGGGACCTCTAACTCTACTCTCCAAGGGCTAAGGGAAGTATCTTCTTACTTCCTAAATTTTGTCATCCATCTCCTTCTTCTACCCAGTTCATTATTCTTATGGCTTCTTTCTGAATTTTCCAGATTTGAGGTCAAATCCTTTTCAAGGGGGAGGGAATGATAGCACTTTGCTAGAAGCTTGGACCTGCAAGACCTACACTGGAGGATATGCACCAACTTCAATCCTGAGCTTCAAGCATGGAAGAGTTAGAGAAATTAGTGTCCTACAAATAAAGGTCACTACCCTACAAAATAAGGGTCACTATCCTATAAAAGGACACCTTGACCCTAGATAGGACCTTTGTCCTATGGACCACCCTTAATTAGGACTCTCTTATTTTCTTTTTATTTTTGTAATTTCCCATTTAATTCCTTAAGATGGGCGCTATTTTAGTAGTTTTATTGGTTGGGAGGTTGCTAGGCTAGTTGGGGTAGGAGTCATGGGTTCAACACCCAACTTAGGAGGTTTTTAGTCATCTTTATTTTTCCTTTTCCTTGGGTGGCCGCCCCCAACTCCTATAAATAGGAGGCTTCCCTCACTTGTAACACATTCATGATTTTAGTAAAGGCATTATGCCCAAATTTCTCCTCCCTTGGTGAGTTGAGTGAGGCTTGGTGGTTGTTTCTCAAATCATACTGAGACTTATCTAATTCTCCTGAATTAGTGGCGTCTGGCATTAGACTTATCTGCTGTAGGTGGATTCCTGCTTCAGTGGCGTCCTCACCATTTCTTCCTCTCCACTTTTTCTTTCATTTCCTCTTATTTTCTATCACTTTCTTGCGCATTTATAGTGGCTGCCCAGCACCTATAAATTGCAATTTAATTGCTAATTGTTGATTCTAATCGGTTGTTTTTGCTCAATTCTAGATCCTACAACTATCCTGCTATCACCTTTCTTCCTTGATCAGAGTTCACTGCTAATGTTTGAATAATATCTTTAGCCAAATGAACTTCTGTCGTTTGCTTTGATCGAGACTTCTCATATTTGACTTGATTAAATGATAAGTAGAGAGAGTCTTCAAATGCCATAATCTGTTCAGATGATATAAGCTTTGTATATCTTTCAGATGATTTATAAGCTTTTATCTTCAACCATTTTCTCATTGGATTTCTTCTTCTTTGACATATCCTCTTCTTGATTTTTCATTTGAAATTCATTAGCAAGATTCTCTGTTAGGAGTTGCTTCCCTCTTCAAATGATACAAGCTTTGTCTCGCTTTGTAGCTTCTATTCCTTCTGATTCACAGATGAATAAAGATGTTGAATTAAATATTTTTGCTCAACCATCTTTTTCGTCATTTTTTGTTTCATTCATCTGATTCGCTTTTGAGCAGCAATGGGTACAGTCTTTTTGCGTGCGCAGTTTTTCTTTTATTGTAGGTGCAGCAGCTTTTGCAGAATTTCCTTATTCGTGCAAGTCATTTGATCGAGGCAAAAAAGTATGCCTAACTCTTATACTGAAATGAAGTGCACTCTTGGATATAGTGTTTTTCACGCTTGACTATTCTTCGTAATGTCTTTTCTTTGGTTCTGATGTCTTCAGCTTGAAAGAAAATTCTTCAGACTATGTTCTTTTGTCTTCAATACTACAGATGATAGAAAGATTCTTACTTCACTTATTTCTTCTGAATCTTGTTGCTTTATCTTCTCATTCTTTCTTTAATCTTCTTCTGATTTGTTCTGGTCTTCTTCTGGTTCAATCTGCTTCTGATCTTCTTCAGATTTATTTTGGTCTTCTTCTGGTTTGATCTTCTGGTTTGTTCTCTCTAGTCTTCTTCTGATATGTTCTTCTGATTTGTTCTTCTGGTTTTCTTCTGGTCTTCTTCTGATATGTTCTTCTGATTTATTCTACCGGTCTTCTTCTGATTTGAAATGTTCTGGTCTTCTTCTTCTTCTCTTCTTCTTTTCTTCTTCTTCTGATCTTCTTTTTTTCTTCTTCTTCTGATCTTCTTCTTTTCTTCTTCTCCTGATCTTCTTCTTTTGATCTTCTTAATTATTCCTTCCTGAAACACAATCAACAACACAATACCTTTCTCAGTAGAACCTGCTTATATGATCTTATTTTTTAATCATTAAAACTCCAAGATTCTGAGTCTTAATTCAAATTTGAATACTCAAATGATTTATAGACTTCACAATCTCCCTCTTTTTAATGATAACAAATAAGATATGTATAACTTAAAAAATGTTTTAAGAAAAAAGGGTTAAGTAAATAGAAGGCTCCCCTATCTATATTACTCCCCCTGAGAAAGACATTAAGGTTTTTTTTAACGCTGGTTTTTATCTTCTTAGAGATCAGTTTTTAGTCTGTTAGGTACCAACTTTTAGATTTTAGATGAACATAGATACCAATTATTTGAAAGATTATTAATTTTTATAACCACTATGTTAGAGTTTAACTGTTATGTTTTCCTAAAAGTTTTTGACTGCTTGTTATCTTCTGAATTTCTTATAAGTTGTTACTGTTACCAATTTTTATCTTCTAAATCTTTATGTTTTGATTATCTTCTGAAATATTTAACTAACACATTACTTAACACATTTTGAACAAGTTATATATATTTCTCCCCCCTTTTTCATAGATTAAAAGGTTTGTTGTTATCTTCGGAGGTTCTCCCCTCTTTTTAAACTTCCGGAATATTTATAATCTTTTTGAATATTTTTAATACCAAATTGTTAGAAACACTTTTCTGTTAAAGGGTTATTAGATGATGATGTTATTAAGAAAGAAAATGTCAAATGTTAAAGAAAATTGTTACAGATATCAATTCAGACTTGCAGATATTGTTTGTTATCAGTTGATTAAGATTGTAAACTCATTGTTAGAGGTTTTTAAGTTCTATAACTTCATTAAACAAGAAGTTCTAAAACAAAACAGATACACACGGATATTTACAAAAACACATTCTGAAAAGAAAGAAATTACATTCAAACAATAAAAAATACATTGAGAAAGACAAACTTTTATGTACATTTATCGTCGCTACCTCTCTTGATTCCTACGAAGGCCTGAGGCATAGCCTTAGTAGCTTCATCTCTCTCAAAACTACCACCACTCCTTCGGCTGGAGAGCCTCAGAGGTGCCTCTCGAGACCCTATACTTCCATCCCAACCGTGCTTACTGCACGCAATCTCCTTTTAACAAATGGAGCAGTGGAGGTGCATCATTTAAGACTGTGTTTCGACCTCCAGCCATAACCTTAATCCTAAGGACCACATTTGAGGTGGTTCCCATCATAAGATTGGCTATTTTGGGATCTCCCAGTGTCTTCCATTCTACCTGTGATGCAACAAGATCACCATGGTCCAAGTGTAGAGAAACGGGTTTTCAGATGAACCCTTTCCCTTACTCATCATTCCATCCATCATCCAAGATGATTTGATCTTTGCCTCGACGCGTTCCAGAGTTCCTTCTCTTGTTTTCCTTTGCTTTTTCATCATCCTTCTAGGAGCTACTCACTCAGAACCTTAGACAAAGTTATAGAAGAGCTTTGAAGATATGAGTTTGTGTAAAGAGCTCTTGAATTTATAGGACTTTGAAGCAGGGGTAAAAAGAGAAATAAGGAGATTGAATCTTTTGGATTATTGTTCACAGGATACATATGGGCTCGGGTATAGGGCGCCGAAATGTTATGAAGGTAAAGGGCCACGAATATGAAGAGAATGGGAACCCAAAAGGCGCGTCTATTATACGCATGAACGGTGGAGATCAAATATATCCTACGACCCACATTCAACATCAACGGCTGACAAAATGGCTCAGTATAGACTGAGCAGAAAATTGAACCAGCTCGAGCTGAAACGGATCGGTCAATGACATATCAAGCATTATAGACAACAGATAAGCTACTTCACTGTACGAACACTTCATAGCTTGGGCGGCTTATGTTACGTACCAACTAAGCTCGTACTTTTTCTGAACAAGTCGACTAGGATGAGCTCGGATCAATACCAATCAGAATATCACGACATGAATAATTAAGCTACTTCACTGTATAACACTTCGTAGCTTGGGGGGCTTATGTTAGGTACCTGCTCAGATCGGCCAGGGTAAGCTCGACCAGGGAAAGCTCGGCCCGGGTAAGCTCGGCCAGGGTAAGCTCGGCTAGGTAGACCTGACACACCATAGTAGGATCCTTGGCTTGATTAAAGGAGGGAATTAATCAGACAAATAAGGAAGGAACTAATGTTAAGCAACCTGATAGCAGGATCAGCGCACGTTGTCCCCCAATCAGCAAATCATGCCATAATGGGAAGATACCCCTCGCACCTATAAAGGAGGGGCACATGCAGCATTAGAACACACACTAGCTTCTTCACTTAGCCTACTTGTACCATCCAAGTAGAATTTAGGCTTTGTAAAAATAATTAGTAATAATTTTTTTATTTTTTTTCATATTTAAATTATATACATTTTTGCACATTTTTTAAAATTAATCTTATAAAATATAACAAATAGGAAATACAAAATATACATGTACAATGCATAAATACTGTTTTTGATATATTGATAAAATTCACTTGAAGAAACATTAATGAAAATAGTAATTAGTTATTATTTGAATTAGAAAACTTCAAATACAAAACTAATTAAACATATTTTATAATATATTCCATTTATTTTTAATTTGATCTCATTTAAGTTTATGCACATAAATTAAGAAATATAATTGTCAATATTTGGCTTTTATGAAAATTATTAATTAATTTCTATTATATCTTTTAACTCCCATATTAATTATTTTTCTCACTCTTTATTGTTCTCTTTTAAATTCCTCTCACTCAAATCAATTATTAAGTGCAAAATTGAAATAATATTTAATTGTTAATTGATATTGTAAATCAATAATAAATATGAATTGGAAATAATTTGCTAAATGAGACTCTTTGACTCCTTTAAAGTGTGGAATTCACTTTAGAGAAAAGTAAAATTAAAGAGTAAAATTTTTTCATTGAAATTCAATTGTAATTTATATACAATTCCTCATGTATATCATGTATTTTATTATGATGTTGTTTTAATTAAATCTTGTCTATTGATTTTTGAATCAATGGTCATTATTCCCTTATTTTATTCCTTATTTTACTTTTTTAAGTGAATCACTAACTTTAGAGGAGCTAAATATGAAATGGAGGGACTACCTCCATTCCATTAAGATAAAAAACACACCAAATTAAAAAATACATTTAATATTATTATTTTCATTAAACTGCTCCCTTCATAATAAAACACCTTCAATTGAATTATATAGACCCATAAAAATAGTTATTTTATTGGTTTAATAAAAAATAATATAACATTTCATTCTTACCCTATAATTTAATACCATATGGTGAAATTGAAGTTTGAAGTTAATTTTAATTTCCACTAACAACATTAAATTATCATCTAACTCGAAGTTAAAATCTTACATTAAGTATTATATAAAAAAAAAGGGTAAAATAACATTTTAGTCCCTATAAAATACGTGAGTTTTGATTTTCGTCCCTGTAAAATTTTTCTTTTTTATTTGATCCTTATAAAATATTTAAGTTATTTTTTTAGTCCCTATTGTTGATTCCACTATCAATTACAATGTCTCGAACGTCCATCACAATTAGTAATCATATGTATTGTACCTTGGCACATTATACAACAGTGTTTGCCTCTTTAACACATTCAAAGACTATTTATGATATATATGAAGGAAGAAATGTACAAAGAATTTATGTTCAAATTGACCATGAAATTTGACTTTTTAAATGAGTTTAAGGAAGGTAACACTCTTATATAATGTGTTAGGTATTTTTGAAGTATTGTTGGCTATTATGGGTGTTCGACACATCCACAATTAACAGTAGAACCAACATCAGGGACTGAAAAAATATCATAAATATTTTATAAGGATGAAATAAAAAAGAAAAATTTTTCAGGGACGAAAATCAAAACTCGGATATTTATAGGGACTAAAATGTTACCCAGAAAAATCTTGCATTAAGGAAATCAAGAATTTCCTACTTAAACAAATGTTCGTAGTTCCTTTGGTAACAAATCATTAATTTTTCACGTTATTTTGATTAAAAGGATAAATTGTACGCTTTCGATTGAAAATCAAATCTTGAAACATCATTAATCACGAGAAGGCTATATGTGTCATTTCCACACCAGAAAATTCTTACGCAAAAACAAAAAGATCAATAAATAATTTTGTTTTTATTAATTTCGGTAATTTCCAGTATGTAAGTTCCCATTGATTTTTGTCTCCTTAATTATTGATGTACACAAATTGAGATTGTCATATAATTATTTAGACTAAACGAATGGTTGTTAGCTACTTCAATTAGGTAAATATCATAAGTGCATTTTCTAAAGTCAAGTGAAACATCGACATGTACAAGACGAAAGTGAGAACAAAGCAATAAATAAATAAAGATATATATGATAGTGATGTAGCAAGAAAAAAAAGAGAGAGAGGGATGCTAAGGAACATGCAAAAAATAAGGGATATAAATATCATAATTATTATAATTTATAATCGTAATATATAGAAAGTAATATTTGTTTGTGAAAAACATAACATGGTGATTCACAAAATTAAAAATAATGGATGTCAGGTACTTGTATTTTCCGAATAAATTAAGATGTAGCTTATTGAGTAATTGAGGGCTTTCTAGTTTCTACTTTCTACTGCTTCAAAGTGCGCTGCTTAAAATAATAAATTCATTTCTGAATATCTAAAATATATTCACGCAGGAAAAAAAAAGGGAAAAATAGATATTGTCGGTTTGATTTACAGTTAAATATAATTGATTTTAAAAATTATTGATTAAGATACATTAGACAGAAATCATTCAAAATCAATTTCACAAATGATTTCATAGTGTATCAATGCTGAACTAAACTGGCTATTATATTATACCACAAAAAATAAGCATATAGTTAATTATATAGGAAGCAATGAAGCACAATTAAAACATTTTATCTCAAAGAAGATTAATTATTACACACACACACAGAGGGAGAATAGATTAGCTAGTGAAAGCTTAGCAATTATCTGGAGGAGTGAGATTGCACTTGGCAGGAAGTGAAGCAGCAAGAGTTGGGTCAATTCCAAGAAGAGGTAACTCTGATGAGTTCTTGTAAGAGCAAAGGCATTTCAAGTCAGCCCCAGTAAGAGCGTTGCAGCATTCAGGGGATGGATCAACTGGGTTTGGTTTAGTGACTGATGGCTTGCAAGCCATCAATCCATCCTCACTCATGTTACACAGACTAATTCCTTTGGTTCCTTTCATCAACATTGAACCCATCATCACTACCACCATAAGCTGCAGTGCCACCCACTTCTTCTCTTCCATATTCTCTCAACACTGATCTCTGTTTTCTAACTCAATGAACCGTAGTTGATGGCTTGTGGTTGTTTCTCACTTGTGAAGACTTGGGTTTTGTAGCTTGAAAAGAGAACTCCAAAACCACATGTTATAGACCCGTGAACAAGAATTGGCAGTACATGGTGTCACGGGTTGGGATTCTCATGCCTTTGCCTTTTTATTATTATACTATATTACAGATCACATAGTGTTTCCGTTAGTTAGAGTCATAATAACTCAAACAATTGAACAACGCCGGCCCAACATCCACCGAGCCTCAAGCAAACCTTTATTTTGGCTTTTTTAAATATATAAGGTGAAAAAATGGGCCTTAAAAGTTAAAATTCATTTAATAAGGATTGAACCATCAACCATTGAGGAGGAAAATTAATTTCTAAACCAATAAATTAGGCCTAATTATAATAATATTTTTAATTTTTTGTATAAAAGATGTTACTAACAATCGGGGCCTAAAGCAAGGGCTTCAGGAGCCTTACCCTTGGGCCGGCCCTGCAATTGAGGGGATCATGTTTCAAATTACTAATTTTGTAAAGAATTTTAAAGGTTTTTGTTCCTCACGATTTTTTTATTTCGTCTTTTATTTTTATTTTTATTTTTTTAAAGTGGTCCTCAAAAATATTTTTTTTTTTAAATGGTCCCTCTTATTCTTTTTTACCATAAAGTGTTTACCTGAAAGGAGATGGATCATTTGAAAAAATCACAATATTTTAGAGATTAGTTTGGAATTATGATATTTTATAGCGACTAATTTGGAAATCGTGATATTTTAGAAGGACCATTTGGGAAAAATAATTATAAAAAAATATTGATGGACCATTTAGAAAAAAAATCATTTTTAAAGAACTACTTTAAAAAAATTAAAATGGAGGACCAAATAGAATAATCGGGATATTTTGGGAGCAATAACATAATTAAACCATATTTAAATTATCAATAATGATATAGCTAGACATCCCAAATCTTTATACACTTATCTAATATCCATGTCTCTTTAATTTATGTAGCATTGTATTACCTATCACATCAATCAATTTTCTTTATTATCTTCCTATATCTCACTATGTACTATAGACATCTCATGAGTGTCTATCAAGTGTTACTTTAAGTCATATATATTTTTTACTTTGCCCAAACATTTTAAGCTTGAAGCATCATTGAACTTTTAACAATATGATGATAAAGAAACAAGTATTGTAATTGACTTTTCTAAATTTAAAATCGTAATTTTGTGTTTGAATAAAGAATTTAAGAATTCTTAAAATTATGAAATGAATTATAAGTCATTACTAAAAAAGAGTTAAGTATGAAGCAATTGTAAATAATAATCTAAAAGTTAAACATAAAAAAAATGTTAAAATTTGATTTTTCTGATGTGTCATTTGAAATTTATCTTATTTGTTATAAAAAATTCCTCCTATTTGTCATTTGAATTTTTTTTTTTCATTATTCTAAGACATGAAATTTAATAATTTAGAATTACTCTATCCAAATATAAGATAAAGATTTGTGTTTTTTTTGTCAAGGTAAAGGTGGTTTATGTTAATATATATTATGCACGAGAACTTTGAAGCGCGAGCCTCTTGAAAAAAATGCCTTTGTGGACAACGACTAAGGTAAACTGGGTAAGAAAAACATGTATAGTACATAGGGTTTATTGTTGTCAAATTTAATATTTAATTATTGAACGGTTCATATAAGTCATTGCATAATCTTACAAAAACAAACCCTAATTGTTGCGGGGTCAAGCCTAATATATTATTGTGTATTGTTTTATATGTGCCTCCTTCTCTCTAAAGTCTCTCTCCGTTCAATGCTCCCAAGTCGCCTCCCTCCCCCCATTGTCCATCTTCTGTTCTTGAATTCTACCCTTAGTGACAGTGCAATGACTTTCGTTTCCCTCCGATCCCCCATTGTTGGTGCATGCCCTAAAGGCCAATGGTATATTGACCACTTATTAGCATACACTACATGTCATGTTAATTATAAAAGGCATTCTTTATAATACTAATTAATTACTATGGTAAAGTCTTTAGAATAACTTGTTTGTGGCTGTAACATATCAAGTTTGACTTGATAGTGAGATTCTATTGGCTATTTCAGAACGTCACTCTCAAATCATCCCTAGTCAAGTATTATTGCGAAGAAGAACAACAATAATACGTCGAGACTTGTAACATCCCAAATTCTAGCTAGTTTCATGAATCAAAATTAGTAACGAAAGAGGTTTTATAAAATGAAATAGGTTAAGGGAGGTGAAACTAAAATTAAAATGAGTAAGGGTGAAAAATCAGGATTCTGAGTCCTGATGCTTTTGCTCAAGCGCGAAGGAGCTCGCTTGAGCGAGAATATCAGCGAATTTGACAAAATTGGATTCTAGTTTTCTCGCTTGAAAGAGGGCGTTCTCGCTCAAGCGAGAAACAGGGGAGAAATGGGGTGCTCTCTAGACGTTTTTCACTTGAGCGAGAAGGATCTCGCTCAAGCGAGAAGCTTCTCGCTGAATGCGAAGAGTGGAATTTGTTAGGACCACAAGAACACTAGAAGGGGGGGTTGAATAGTATTTTAAAAAACCTTTACAGATTTTCGTGAAAACCTTTTAACAAGAAAAACTGATTTGAGAATATTTGATCAACCTTCCGGAACTGGGAAGTTCAACAACTTGCTGATGCAAGTCAGAAGGTGTCAACGTTAATCTACCTTTTAAATAATCTAGTTGCTTGATCTGATAAAGTGTCAGCGTTAATCTACCTTTTAAATAATGACAAAATGGGGAGAAATATAACTAACCAAATTATTGTGCCTTGATAAAGTTTGGTAAAAAGATAAGATAAATTATATCTACAGTTGGTATCAAAGCATATAACCACAATTGGTATCATACCCCTAAAAGGTAAAATATATCTAAAGAAATCTGAAAAGTAAAAGGGGAGAAATATACTTTTTCAAAAATAACTAAACATTCTTTAGAAGAAAAATTGTCCAGTTTAGGGGGAGTTTTCACGAGTTTTCACTCTCAACAAAACCTATCTGAAAATAATAGAAAGGGAAAAATATGTTTTTTATCCCTGTAGTTTCGGTTAACTTGGGTTTTCGTCCCTATACTTTAAATCCTTGGTTTTTTGTCCCTGTACTTTCTAAACCCCTAAACATTATTCCCCGCCGTTAGTTTGGATCATTAAACCTGTGACGTGGCATGCTAGGTAATTGACACGTCATAAGTTTAATGGTCCAAACTAACGGCAGGGACTAATGTTTAGGGGTTTAGAAAGTACAGATACAAAAAACCAAGGATTTAAAGTATAGGGACGAAAACCCAAGTTGACCGAAACTACAGGGATGAAAACCATATTTTTCCCTAATATAAACATTCTGTAAATTGAATCTTTCATAATTTGTGTTAGTCATATCTAATTTGTCATCATTAAAAAGGGAGACAATGTTGAGTCTCAGAATTAATTTAAGTATTTAAATTAGATTCAAGACTTATTATCCTTGGTTTTAATGATTAACATATTAGATTAGACCATAAGAAAAACATGTGCTACTGAGAAAGGTATTTGTCAGTGTTTCAGGAACCTTGTAGAAGCAGTCTGTTGAAAGAAGAAACCTGCTGAAGGAGAACAGCATAAAAAGGAAAAGCATTGGAGCAACTCTTAGAAGATGACCAACCTACTGACTAAAAGAAAAGGACTAGAAGAAATGCAAGAAGAGAAGAAGACAGAAGCAACAACTACAAGAAGAATAATACAACAAACTATCTGAAGAATTAATCAACCTGCTGAACGCATATAGACTGAAGAAAAGAAGAGCATCTACAATCTAAAATGAAGGAAGTCTTCAAGAAGATCGCTAATCAAAAAGCATACAAGAGTTGGACCTAATCGCTTTCAAAGTTACAACACTAAAGGAAGAAATCTGGATAAAAGGAAAGCAACCCTCTGCAAATAGCAACTATCTGAAGGGTCAAGCTATCAAGGGGAAAGATCAGTCAAACATGCTGAAGTTATCAACATGCTGAAGTGATGAACTGTCTAAAGACATGCTGAAGAATGTGAACTCACTGAAGAATATCTCAACTCTTTGATGACGTGTTTAAATCCTCTACAACGAGAAACTTCTAAGGCAAAGACTCTCTGCGCAAAGACCTAAAGGGTTCTAAACGTCTTTTGCCATCATATACAAAGGAGGAAGCAACAAAATCTATTTTCCTAATTCTAAGGAATATCGTACAAAAAAAGAGGAAACCTATTGCAGAAAAGCAAATAGTGGTCAGAGACAGGTCAGCGCTTCTGTACACCTACTTCTGCAATAAGCGATCAGAAGTCTGAATCCTTACAAGGAGAAAAGCAAAACACTCAAAGGATAAAAGAGAAGCTCAACGGATAAAATCATCATCTCTTTTCAGACAACAAATTCTATACAATGAAGAAAGAGTGAGAGAAGCAAGCCAACCTGCTAAAGATTAAACTACTCTCTCAAGAAATATTCATAAGCCAAAATTGATGTGTGTCAGAACAAGATTTACATCTACACACCTACTCGGCTCAAAGTCAGAACTGAATCAAAAAAGGAGCAGAACTCACAACGGGAAAAAGGAGAAGTCTAATGGATCTTAACATCCTAACTCCTTACACTCAAAAGAAGAGAAAAGAAGAAAGAATAAGAGAGAGAACATCAACTTGCTGAAGACAAAGAAAATCTCTCAAGATTAAGAGCTTATCTGCAGTGTATCAGAACCAAGTCATCTGCACACCTAATCAGCTTAAGAAAGAAGCTACCAAATGAGAAGCTATTTCATAATGGCTCTATAAGCTTGATTATCTCTTCTCAACGGTATACTCTACATTCTTCAACGGCTATATTTCCAGAACATATAAATAGCCTCAAGAAAGTTTTTGAAGATGTTGGTCGGTTGGAATGTTGGAAGGATGAGAATTTGATTTACAGTTGGGCAACAAGGTCTGTTGACCAAAATTCCCAAAGTATCATCCACAAGAAGCCAACCAAAAATGGGAAGCCATGAATATCCAATCATCTATCTTTGAACCATGACATTTATTAAGCCCACAGAAGAAATTGGCCATTCTCAATACAGATCATATACAACCAACCTTCTGATCCTACAGAGATGAATTAAAGCTTAGAAGTATACACTTGTATCTCTGTCATTCCTTGTACTTAGCACTTAATCTTTGTATTCTGAGTTGTACTCAGTAATCTCTTTGTACAAGAAAACTGATGTTTAAGTGTCACTGAAACTTAAACAAATTCATCATTGTAAACACAGTAAGGGTGTGTTTGGCAAAAGTAGCTGATAAGCTAGCTGGTAGCTGATAAACTAGCTTCTAGCTGATAAGCTAGTTGCTAGCTGATAAGCTCCTATCTTATAAGCTCCAAGCTGATAAGCCAACTTATTAATTAGAAGTGTTTGGTAAAATTAGCTGATAAGCTAGTTGGTAAATGTAAAATGATATAAAAGGACATAACTACATACGTTTTATTATATAAATTCTATTTGTGTTTTCTAGACAAAAATATATTATTATGTAATTATATTTTTAGATTTATTTAAAAAATAATTAAATTCTTATTAAACATTTTAATAATAAAATATTTAATTAAAAATTGAAATAAATAGTGAAATTGATAAAATAAATAGTATAATATAAAAACAATTTCATAAAATAATGAAAAGAAAATAGTAATTTAATTAATTCATAATTTTTTAAATTACTTATTGTATAGGTAATAATAGGTAAAAAGAAATTGAAAGGTTTTTATCATTAAAATTGAAAAGAGGTAAAAAGAAATTAAAGATAATAAATAAAATGTATTAAAATATAATGGATAGAGATGGAAGAAAATTAAATAAGCTACAAGCTACAAACTAGAAGCTAGGTGATGTAGCTTATAGCTTATATGCTAGAAGCTCCTAAAATAAGCTACTTTAAAGTATCTTACCAAACACTTTTGTGTTGGTCAAACTAGCTTATAAGCTAGTCAAATAAGCTAGTAGCTAGCTTATTGGCTTTGCCAAACACACTCTAAGTGTCAGAGAGCCTGGAGAGGCTTGGAGGAAGAAATAATACTCAGTGAGCTTGAACAGGCTTGGAAGAAATAATACTTTGAGAGCCTGGAGAGGCTTGAAGTAAGAAAGAATACTTGGGAAGATCCTGGAGAGGCTTGGTAGAAAAGAATACTTGTGTTTGAGCCTGGAGAGGCTTGACTATGAAACAATACTTGGTTTGAGCCTGGAGAGGCTTGACTGTAAAACAATACTTGGTTTGATCCTGCTTGACTGTAAAACAATACTTGGTTTGAGCCTGGAGAGGCTTGGGTAAAAGAATACTGCAATGAGTTTCCTGGAGAGGTAGTTGATAACAAGAATACTTGTTGGGCATGGAGAGGCCAGATGTGCAAAGAATACTGCAATGAGTTTCCTGGAGAGGCAGTTGATAACAAAGAATACTTGTTGGGCCCGAAGAGGCCATGTGTGCAAAGAATACTGCAATGAGTTGCCTGGAGAGGTAGTTGACAACAGAGAATATTTGTTGTTAAGCCTGGAGAGGCTGGGGTAAAAGAATACTTGTATCTGTGTTTAGATAATGGAAATTCCAGTGGTGGTTTGCCCTGGGACTGGATGTAGCTCAATGAGTTAGTGGGTGAACAAAGATAAATTCTCTGTGTAAATTCCTCTCTAACCTTAACTCTTTACATTATGCTATTATCTGTTTATCACTAACCAAGGAAGGGTTTGAAAAGTGGATTTATAATTAGCGCAACTAAATTTCATTCTGTTAAGCAAATTCTTTTTCAAACGAGTATTTACTGAACCTTCTGAAGTGGTTCAACAAGTTCTCTACTAACGTAGTTTTTCAGCAAGCAACCAAATCAATTGAACTCTATTGCAAAACATTTTTGAACTACTTATTTTATATAAAATATGATTTAAACAAAGTTCTGAAAAGATGTTTTCATTAAACCTTCTGAAGTGATGTTAGAAAGCTCATCAGCTTCATCATATTCAACAAGTATTTGAAAAACTTATTTTCATAGCTTCCGCATAACTCTAATAATCTTTATTATCCGCTAAAAGAGTTTTTCATAATAACTTGCGAAAGTTTCTTTGATGTTTAGAAAAGGTTTTCCCAAATTAGTTTAAAATTTTAAAACACTATTCAACCCCCCTTCTAGTGTTTCTAATGGTTCCTACAGGTTGAATAAAACTTTTTGAAATGTTTTTCTCTTAAAGAAAAGATTGTTTTCTGCGCATATTAATAAAACAACTTTTCTTAAACCCTCCTTGGTTAGTATAACAGGAATTAAAGAGTTGAGGGTAGAGAGAACTTAGCAACAGAGATTTATACTGGTTCACCCACTAACCCAGTGAGCTACGTCCAGTCCTAGGGCAAAACGCCATTGGATTTTCCACTAATCCCGCAAGATTACAACGAGTATTATTTGCACACCTGGCCTCTCCAGGCCCAACTGAGTATTGTTTGCACACCTGGCTTCTCTAGGCCCAACAAGTATTCTTTACAGACAAGCCTCTCTAGGCTCAAACAAGTATTCTTTGTACACCCATCCTCTCCAGGCTAAACCAAGTATTCTTTGTTCCTCCAAGCCTCTCCAGGCTCTCAGACACTTAACAATGTTTACAATAAGGTTTAAGTTTAAGTTTCTGAGAAACTTAAACTCGGGTTCTCTTGTACAAAGGGTCTAACAAAGAATAACTCGGGATACAACGGATAAATCTAAGTACAAGGAAATTTGTTACAACAGAGTGTTTAGGCTTGAAAGTACTTTCTGGTGAATCTCGGTCATTCTCTCTTGTGTTTATCTGTTTGCCTATCTTTTTGGCTTCATTCTCATTCTGGCATTGGATAGAGCTTCGCTGCAATTTCATCACCAGGGGTTCACCAAAAAGGATCGCCCATCTTCAAAGTCTTTTGTGAGGCTATTTATAAAGTCTTGAAATAAGTCTGTTGAGGAGAGCTTCATTCACCGTTGTGAGATAGCACTAAATGCTTTTAGAGTCGTTGTAAAAAAGCTTTTTGATAGCATTAGACTTTTGAGATGTGTCGGTGTTGCAGACTGCAACATTGCTCTGACTTGAACAGCAGATTCCATTTAAGGTAATGTGATTTTGAAAACACAGTTGAACTTTGAATTCATTCCTTAAATGGATCAAACTTGCTTCAGACGATAAGAAAGTGTTGTGACTTTAGCAGGCAGCTTTCTGGCTTTAGTCAACAGTTAATTCGAGGTCTTCGGCAGTTCTTCTAGAAATCCGTAAGACTTCAGAAGGCTGAAATGAATTCAGTAGATCTTGGCTCTTCGGAAGGTTCCCTCATATCGATAGGTTTATCTTGAGGCTTCTTCTTCATTGCACTTACTGAAACAATAAAGCAAAAATACCTTCATGTGAATACCCTAGCTATGCTTCTTCATCTTGAGGCTTCTTCTTCATAGCACTTACTGAAACAATAAAGCACTTACAGAAGCAGATAGGGAGACATCACTTGCTTCTGTAGAGCGGTTAGCTGTGAATACCCTAGCTATACTTGCCACTACCCAACCCATTCCTCCAACCATTCAACATCTATCTCCTACTGCTACTGCAGCTGCTACAGAAGAAGGGGTTGCTAAGGAATCAGTGCAGAAGGAAGAAAATCAATCAACTCCTTCTGCAGGTACTTTTGGGACTGATTTAGTAAATCAATTTCTTGCACCCCCAATCTTGGATTCTTCTGTTCCTGCTGCTATTCCCCTCAAGGATAGTATTCCAGCTGTGTCTGCTCATCTCTCTTCCATGGAGACATTTCTTCAGCAACTAAGTGCTGAAAGGTAAGAAATACCTTCTGAACCTCTACAGAAGGAAGAGGTCGCTGGCCCTGAAGATGTTGCCCCTGCTGCAAAAACCAAGTCCTCTTCTTCTCAATCAATTGAGAAACAAGTGAGGAAGATCAAGGCAGACATCAAGAAATCATTCTCCAATGTCAATACTCTACAAAACTCTATAAATGAGATGATTGAGAGGTTTACACAACACCAATTCTGGTTCAATAAATTTGTCCTACCTATAATTGCTCCTCAAGAACCTCAGATGCCATTCAATCAATACCAGCCTCCTCAGAACATCCTTCAACCCACTACCTCATCATCTTCTAATCATTCTTCACCCTCCAAGTAGAAGAAGATGATGATTCTGCTTCTCCTAGGCCATATTAGTTTCTTTTTGATAGATGACAAAGGGGGAGAAGTAGTAGGAGTAGTAGGTTGTTTGACATTGTTATGTCTTTTTTTTCTGTTAGGAGAGATCAAATTCAGTTTGGCTTGGCTTCCTTTTGTATGACATTGATAATGTCTTTTGTTATGACTTTTGAGTGATCTCTATTTGTGATTAATGAAAGTATCTTTGATGCTCAATTGAATTTTGCTTTCTCTTGCTGCTATGAATGTTTTATGACTGATCAATTTAAAGATGTATAAAATTGTTAATACATTCTTCAATCAAATATGCATATAGCCATACAATTAACAGTTGAATCAATCATATCCCTAAAAGAAACCTGCATTCATTCAGGGGGAGCATTTTTCAGAATTATAACAATGTAAAACTAGATAGGTTGTCATCATCAAAAAGGGGGAGATTGTAAGGTCCAAGAATCCTTCAAAGTGTTTTAATAATGACAACCAATCAAGGTTTACTTGGAATAATTCTGAACTTTAAGGACTAATGATTTTGTTCAAGTGAGTGTTCAAAAGATACAGGAAAACATCTGCAGAAGGTACATTTGAGCAGCAAAAGAAAGGAATAAATATCACTCATTCAAGAAGATATGTCTCAGATTTGACAAGAATGACAAATCTGTGAAAAAGAGACATAATGCATACTGAGAAATCATGAGAAGGATACTGCAAAGTCAAATGAATCCTCCAGAAGATAAGAACAGTTCTTTAAAAGAAGAAATTATGATGAAATTCCTTTAGAAGGAAGATTCACTTTTGTAAAAGAAAGGAGAAGCTTATCTCAAGATTCCAAGCATCCAGTTATATTTAAATTATTCTCTCTAAGGTGGAAACTTGAGTGCAAGAAGATAGAAGAAGAAGAACATGAGCTTAACAGTTTTGCAGAAGATAGAGAACATACAAGACAAAGTGAGTTTTTCACTTTCTGAGGTCACAACTGAAAAATTGACTCAAAAATATTCTCCATCAAGCAAATGATAAATGTCAAAAGAATCTGCAAGAAAAATGTCATTCCAGATATCCTGCAGAAGGAAGAATTGTTGCAGAAGGTGCAAATAAGGCAAAACTCAAATTAATCCTCTTCTTCTCATCTTCTCATCTTCTCATAGTTCCAGTGGGCCAGCTAACCCTAAAATAAGAGAAAATACTATACTGGAAAGGTTCATCATGTCTATAGAGGAAAAGCCTTGAGAAATAGCCCAAAAACAGCCTGTAGAAGATACTCTACAGAAGATAGAAGCTGGTCAAACTTGACAACTGTAAAGCCTGCACTTGCTGCAACAGAGAAAGGGACATCTCCTTGAGGCCAGCTGGATGTCCAACAACTATTTCACTCCATCCTTCTATAAAAGGAGAGTTCCTTCACACTTGGAAGACACCTCACTCCAGGAGATACACATAATTCTGCTGTTTCAGTTCTCCAATCTTCTGGAAAATTTCTCTCTCCTTCATATTTGTGATTTCTGGTCTGAAAAGCTTTGGAGAGAGTCTAGGCTCATCATTTTGCTTCTGCTGTGCAAGGATTGTAAATATTTGAGCCTTATATGTTTTTATTCTTTCTCATTTTCATTGTAAAAGTCTCAAGAGAGGTGTGCAGGTGCCATTTCCTTCTTCTGAGCATCAAAGGAAAGTGATTTCAGTGAGGTCTATTGAGATTGGTGATCTCAGTTGGTTTACAGAATCTGCAGAAGGTACTTGCATATTATGGGTACTGAATCTTCTGCAGAAGGTTCTGCAGTTGGTATTCAGTTAAAAATCTGAGTTGGTTAGGTTGTTGTTAGCCTGAAGAGCCAGGTAAAGAATACTAGTGGTAAGGTTACCCAAGAAGTTGTAATTTGATTAAAAGAGTGAGAAATCCTACAGGTGTAGGGACTGAACGTAGCCTCAGGTTGGAAGAGGTGAACCAGTATAAAATTTTCTGTGTGTCATCTTCTTTACTCTCTCTTTACTAATTTATTACTATCATATCACTTAACTAGATATATATCTTCTATAAAATTAAAATCAGCTAACCATTACCTTCTGAGAGTTATTTCTTTGTATTAAGCCAAGGCAAACCCTGAGCAGAAAAAGTATACAAAGAAATTGCAGATATTTTAATCAATCACAATTCAACCCCCCCTTCTTGTGATTGAAGCCACAACTTCAATTGGTACCAGAGCTTGCCTCTAGGGTTGAACTTACTTAACAGTAAGAGAGGAAAAGATCAAGGGAAATGGTTAATCATGGAGCTGCAATGTTCATACCAGAAGGTTCATTCACAAATAGACCACCAGTATTTGATGGAAAGGACTACTACTATTGGAAGGGACAGAATGAAATTGTTTCCTAGAATTCCAAGACATTGATCTTTGGGATGTTATTGAAAAAGGAAATTTCATTCCTATGATAAGAAGAACAAGATTTCTTACTCCTCCTAAAGAAGGAGAATCAGAAGTACAAGAAGAAGATCCTCAACCAAAAGCAAGAGCAGATTGGACCTTAGAAGATAAGAAGAAGTATCTTCTGAACTCCAAAGCCAAATTCTCCCTTCTCTGTGCACTAAGCAGGGGAGAATATGACAAGGTTGCTGGTTGTTCAACTGCTAAAGAAATATGGGATACCCTCAAAATAGCCCATGAAGGAACAGATCAAGTTAAAGAATCAAAAATCAATATATTGATTCATCAATATGAAATGTTCAACATGGTTGAACATGAATCTATTGATGAAATGTTCAGTAGGTTCACTGTCATTATCAATGACTTAAAATCTCTTGGGAAAGGCTACTCAAACCAAGAGCAAGTAAGAAAAATCCTTAGAAGTCTTCCAAAAATATGGAGACCTAAGGTAACAGCAATTCAAGAAGCTAAAGACCTTGCTGTTCTAAAGTTAGATGAATTGCTTGGTTCACTGAAAGTTCATGAGCAAGAACTCATGGATGAATTACCAAGAAAGGGAAAGTCCATTGCTCTAAAAGCAAGCACTTCTAGAAGAAACAGTTTGAATCCTACAGAAGCAGATGCTTCTGAAGAAGATGAAACATCATCAGAAAAGGATGATGAACTTGCCTTCATCTCAAAAAGAATCCAGAGTCTAATAAGAAGAAAAGGCAGAGGAAGGAAAAGCTTCAACTTCAAGAAGGATGGACAGAAAGATGAAAACTCCAAAGCACAAGTAATCTGATTTGAATGCAACAAGCCATGACACTTCAAATCAGAATGTTCACAACTGAAGAGAGATTCAAAAACCCTCCTGAAGAAGAAGGCTATGATGCAACATGGGATGATTCAGACAGTTCCTCAGAAGAAGAAGATTCTGGAGAAGAAGCAGCAAACCTATGTCTCATGGCTGGAAGTGATGATGAAGAAAATGAGGTAATCACATATACTCCTACAACATACAAAGAGTTAGAAGATGCATTTGATAATTTACTATCTGATTCTCACACACTTGCACAAAATGTGCACTTCTAAAAGAACAACTAGTTAAAAATAAAGAGGAAAATGAAAAATTAAAAGAAGATAATGATATACTAAGTAAATGTAGATGCCTTAATTGTAGGTTTTGATGATGCCAAATGAGAACAAAAGAAAAGAGGAAGATTGACAAGAGCAAAGTATAGAACAATTAAAGTCAAGTCAAGAAGATCAAGTTCAAGTCAAAAGTCAAGTCAAGTTAAGCAACAAGGGTCTATTAGTTTAAGCTTAATATTGGTTAGATAAATATGTCAAAAGATTTCTAAATATTGCAAGGAATTTGGCACTAAATATAAAATTAAATAAAATATTTTATAAAGTAAAAATCAGTTCAAAATACATATGGCTAAAAAGCTAGGTTAGGTTTATGGTATCCTAAAAATATGCCTTTTAGTCTAGTAGGATATTCTGACTCAGACTTTGTGGGATGCAAAACTGATAGAAAAGTACCAGTGGTACTTGTCATTTATTGGATCTGCTTTAGTGTCTTGGCATAGTAAAAAGCAAAATAGTGTTGCCTTATCAACTGCTGAGGCAGAATACATATCTGCTGGAAGTTGTTGTGCCCAAATACTTTGGATGAAACAACAACTCTCAGACTAAGGCTTAAATATAGATCACATACCAATTCGTTGTGATAATACAAGTGCCATTAACTTGTCTAAGAACCCTGTGTTACACTCTAGAACCAAGCACATTGAAATTAGACATCATTTTCTTAGAGATCATGTACAAAAGGGTTATTGTTATTGTAGAATTATAGAGTCTAAGCAACAACTTGCAGATATTTTTACCAAGCCATTACCTAAGGAAAATTTCTTCACAATTAGGAGAGAATCAGGAAAATTTCTCCACCAAATCACGTCCCACTTCTTGCAAATTGTTCCTCTCATCATCCTCTACAAAACCCACCGAACAATTTCGTGAATCATCCCTTCAAATGGCTGAATCCTCCAAGAGACCCAAGCGCTTCGCCGCTCACACACCACGCCACGGCAACTCCGGCGAACCTCCGACAACCACCAATCCCCTCTCCGTTGCTTGCTTCATTTTCCCCCAACCGCAACGCAATAGGTATACTTCGCAATTTCGACTCGTCGTATCATTGACCCCTAAGTATCTTCACCTAGAATTCTTTGAAGATGAGAGCTTTGACTGTTTTAAGATATTTAGGAACTATGGCTTGTTGGAATTTATGTCTTTAAAAGCCCCAATTTACCCGGATTTAATTAAGATGTTTTATAGTAATATGGAGATTAGGGATGGAATTATTTATAGTGAGGTTAAACGAATTCCCATCGTGATTGATCACTCTTTGTTTTATTCCATAACCCATCTTGGTAGTGAAGGTGAAAATTTTGAAGGATCTGTAGTAGATGAGTGGAAATTAGATTATAGCACTGAAAATGCACGTAGGATGGTAAGTCATGAGCATGCTGACTTGGAACACCGTTTTTCTTGCTGGATCATTTACGTTTGATAGTCGTATCATGCCACTATATCATTGTTCGCATTCTGCTTCCCCGTGCTACCAACCTGGCTCAGGCTACAGAGGAAGACCTTATAGTTATGTGGGCCTTACTGACTGGACGGCAAATCAACTGGGCTCACTTGATTCGTCACCGTATGACTAAAGCCTTCATTGACAATGCTCATCTTCCCTATGCCCATTTAATCACTCTGTTTTTGTCTCATTTCAATGTTCCTTTTGCAATGAGAACATGCTTCCGATCAAGAGAACCAATGCTATTGGCGCTAATGCAATTCACTCCTTTGGGTACCAAAAGACTCTTGATGGTGATTGGATCAGAAAATGGGATGCAGTGCACGCTGATGATCGTACTCCCTCACCACCACGTCGGGATGCTTCTACTAATCTTCTTACTGATATTCTGGATGAACTTCACAACTTCAGGCTGCATGTTGACGAGCGCTTTGATGGTTCCGGTTGTGATCCTAGCTCTTAGATTTCTTTCTTGTCTTGTTTCCTTGTTGTGTATTTGGCATTGTTTTAGATTTTTTTTGGTATAGCTTTTCGCTACTTGGGTTTGGCTACTTTAGACCGCTTGGTTTAGTTACTTTAGATAGTACTTAATTTACTATGCTTACTCTGTTTAGTATACTATGTGGTATGGTTGTTTGGCATATTGGTAGTTCTTTAGCTTTTGATTCATAACTGTTTTTGGATGCCTGAAATTGCTTTTGATGATGCCAAAGGGGGAGAGATTAGGGAAAATGACATTTTGGAAATAAATACATTTATAGATCTTCTTTCAAGTTTTTAGAAATTAATTATTCTATATCACCTTGATCACAAATTTTGGCAATAAAATTGATCTTGTATATTTTCTTCCCAAGAATCTCAAGAACTCTAAAAAGACAAACATAAAGGGGGAGAATAAGGGGAGTGATCGTTATTGACTTGCAAAAATTCTTGTTTTTCATTCTTCCCTTAAATGATGGTTGTCATCATAAAAAAGGGGGAGATTGTAGATGCCTTAATTGTAGGTTTTGATGATGCCAAATTAGAACAAAAGAAAAGAGGAAGATTGACAAGAGCAAAGTATAGAACAAATTCAAGTCAAGTCAAGAAGATCAAGTTCAAGTCAAAGTCAAGTCAAGTTAAGCAACAAGGTCTATTAGTTTAAGCTTAATATTGGTTAGATAAATATGTCAAAAGAGTTCTTAAATATTGCAAGGAATTTGGCACTAAATATAAAATTAAATAAAGTATTTTATAAAGTAAAATCAGTTCACACTATGCCAAAAAAGGCCTTAGAGGGCGCTCCCGTGCAGGCTTAGAGGGCGCTCCCGTGCGCACTAATAGCAACTGCTCTTGTTTGGTCAACAAAACAAGGACACTCATGGAGCGCTCTGATATAAAGCAAAAGAGGGCGCTCCCGTGCAGGCTAATAGGGCGCTCCTTGGAGGGCCCTCCAATACAAAAACACGCAAAGCCATAGAGGGCGCTCCTTGGAGCACCCTCTTTTTGTTATAACAAGGGCGCTCTTAGGAGCGCCCTCTGTTTGATTTTTTTTTCAGAACAAGGGCGCTCCATGGAGCGCCCTGTTTGTTCTTTTTTTTTTAAACTGATTTAACCTGCATATTTATTTCAGTCTAATCCCAATGGCTTAATCCAAAATCATGCATATTAATTCCTTAAAATTCAAACACTTAGTCATACTATGAACAACACTTAATTAGTAAACAACACACATATCAACTTGAAACAAGAATTCAAACTTGTCATAATATGAATAGTTTCTTATGCAAGATATAACTTAGTGGTGTAAGTATGAATTACCTATACAAGTATGAATTACAAACAAGTTACTCTGTTGAATCCGTTAGTTAACTCATTATGTACATGTTTACTTACCCTCATAATGTAAAAATAAATTACAAAAAAGTGGGTAACTACATGCTTTGCCCATTTCTTCCCGGACCTCATCTAGTTGCTCCGTTGTGTTAGCATCTGCATTGGCACTGAGCAAAGTACTGTAAAAGGCAAAAGTTGATATCAGTATATAAACTAGTGAATGAGGGTCCAAAAAGTACTTTGCTATCACAAGCCATAATTACTCTCTAGGTATTATCAGTTGGTTTTGATCAATGATCTCCTTCATGTAACGCATTACGTAGAGCCCCACAATTGGAGTCATGTTTTGGACAGGAGACTACAAGTATAATGAATTTAAAAATAAGTGATGCTTATGCGCATAGTAATGAAGAAACAAAATGTGTAGAAGAGATCAATATTACCTTAATGCGGTACCATGTTGGATCCTGGTAAAATACTATTCGGTCCTGCCTGGAATCCCATCAATCTCCTATATTCTTTTATAGAGCTAAAGCAATATAACAAGTAATTTGTATAAGAGCCTGTAACCTATGTTATTGTGATAGTAAGCCAATGAATACTTACTTTTTAATCATTTCCTTGATGTTATAATATTCTAGGGGTTTACGCATTGAGTCCATAAAGTAAACCTCGCCAAAACGGTTGAGACTCAATGCAAGTAGAATCCAATGTTGTCTACAATCACAATGAAAAATATGTCAAAGAAATGGTTTTTAAAAGACAAGAATATTGAGACATAAACAAATACTATACATACCCTTCATGATTGAATGGAAGCAGGAACAATTTGTCTTGCCCGCGTCTATTATACAACAAATTTCACACCAACACATGTTGCATGGTGTTCGCGTTGAATAAAGTGGTGGTTTGCGGAGATATGAAAACATATCTATCCGTGCGAGAAGACGGGGCTAAGACTGAATGATATAGATAACTAAACGAAAAAATGTAAATAATGTCAATCCAAGCAAATAAAACGAGAAAAACAACTTATTAGATGTTTTTGATTGAAATTACCTGCAATACACGTTAATAACGGTGCCATCCAACCACAACCCAAATAAGAGCGAACGCAGAGAATTTCGATCAAGCCATTCCACCATTTCAGCCATATCTACAATGCCTGGAGCTATCGTACAATTAATCACGTCAGCTTCCTCTTGCATCTTTTCAGAATAGTAAGTTTCCAATCTTGCCAGGTATGTGCTGGTAGATGCAACAGGCGCTGAAGTCACCACCTGTGCCGGGCATTCACGAATGGGAGACTTCCGCAAAGTTGAGTGTGGTGAAGAACGAGTCTCCACATGTGGCCCAGCACCAGAACATGTGGAGTCTAAAAATTCCACAATTTGTACATATTAATATGTGTTCTCTAAAAAATTAAAATGCACTTTTGATACAAATAAAAAACAGACATACCAATGCATCCAATCCAACATGTGAAGAAGGCCATGCAATGAAACATCCTACAACATCAGCAAGAATGGTCGTTTCCCCGTAAGCGTCAGGGCACGGAGTCGTCACATGGGGTTCAATAGTAATTTGAACATTGACCTTAATTAAGTTGGAGGGAAGTGGGGAATTGTGTAGCTCCTGCCCTGGGAGGTTCCATGCTTGTCCTTTACCCACAACTCGTAACACCGAGTCTCCCAAGTACAATATACATTGAAAGACACCCTATGTAATTAACACAAGTATTCAACTTTATGACGTTCTTCAACGTCAAATGCGGACTACATATAAAACAAAACATAATAAGATAATTAGTTAGTCAAGTGCCTTTATCTCCTCCAATTCTTATTAACAAAGTAGGGGAAATATTACATACCTTAACGTCCTCCCAGATCATTTGCTTGTATTCTTTACAAAATTCATCCCTCCATGTAATTATTGTGATTGGTACCCTTTCACGAACAATGGCACCAATGTAACTAGATAGTGTTGTGCCACCGGATCCAATAGGTTGGTCCTTTTCGTTCCACGACACCTGAGTCAAGGTACTTAGTTTATAATTACATAATCCATCTAATTAAGCATAAATTATAGCAATGGAGGAAATTAAATGCTTACCTTGATTATATTTCCTTTGTTTCTTTGTTTCCTAACATGAGCCATTGTTGTAATCCCACGTCGGTGTTCGTTATCCATCTTTTGTGTGTCGTCATGGTCCCCGCCTGACATGATAGATGCATGAAAAAAACATAACGAATTACTTAGTAAAATATTTTAAATGTATAAATAAAAATGCAATTTGTATAAGTATAGGGTTTTAGGCATACATTAACTAACTCATTCTCTTTCTTTTCCTAGTTGGTATGATACTAGAGGGTCGATTTGTAATACGAATTGATGGGTTGATCCAAATACCCTCATCGTGGTCCGGTCTAGTGTAACAAGCAACATCTGTTGTGGAGTCAACTTGTAATATGTGTGGTGTCGTAACAAAAGGATCATCTTCAACATCCTCCCACTGGTCATCATCATCCACATTGGGGGAGTCTTTGAATTTGTTACTCAACATCACTATGGAGCAATTTTGTCTACGGGATCACTAACATAAAAAATTTGCTCAGCCTGGAGGAAGCTAGGATAAATTGTTCATCTTTGTAACCCACCTTGCTAAAATTAACTTTGATGAAGCCAAGATTGTCAACCTGAACACCACTATTATTGTCGACCCCAGTTACAACCGAAGACAGGCAACCGAAATTTGTGTAATCCAATTCCCATATGCGATCAATGACCCCAAAATAGGACATATTGGCATAACTGGATTTCTATCTTTCGCACTTGACATATGCAATGCTTGGGCAATTAAAGTTACTCCACTATTTTGTACCGTTGTTCTATCATCATGGTCCTTTGTGTAGAAAGTGTAGCCATTAATCTTGTAAGCCTTGTATGATATAACGTTAAAAATCGGACCATACGCCAAAAATTTAAGCCTTGTAGAGACTAAAGAATTATTTAAGTTCATGTCCTGAAAATCCGAGACTTAAACCATGTGATGAAGCTTCGATTGTGTTCTCTTGTGATCCAATTGTCTCCTTTATTAGGATTAGACTGCCGAAGTATTTCCTTGTGAATTTCTACATAAGGCTCTACCTCATCATCATTATGAAAGACATAAACGTGTGCTTGAACCCATTCCTCTCTTTTAATGCTGATGACTTCGCTTGCCCCAACCCGTCCTAATTGTAGGATTTTGTTGTGTCCAGAGACCATAAGCCCTATGGAGCTGACACCACTAAGGTATTCTGTACAAAACTCAACAGCTTCTTCAACTATATACCTTTCGACCATACAACCCTCAGGACGACTGCGATTCTTAACATACCCTTTTAGTATCTTCATGTATCGCTCAACTGGGTACATCCATCTCATATAAGTTGGTCCACACAACTCAGTCTCCCGAACCAGGTGAAATTGTGAGATGAATCATTATGTCAAAAAAAGATGGAGGAAAATACATTTCAAGCTCACACAGTGTCACAACTATTTGTCTTTGCAAAATGGGCAGCTTCCTAGGGTCAATTACCTTACTACAAATATCTCTGAAGAAATGACACAGTTAGTAATTGTAATACGCACTTTACTTGACAGAATGGAGCGTATTGCAACCGGAAGCTAATGATCCATCAGGACATGATCATCATGAGACTTTACACCTTCCAATCTTTGCTCTTTTGGTGATATTAGATTTCTACTGTTAGAAGAAAAACCCTCTGGAACTTTGACATCCTGCAGAAACTTGCAAAAAGTTACTTTTTCTTTCTTGCTAAGAGTATAAGCCGCCGGTGGTAAAAATGTACGTGATCCCCTTTTGTCTGGTACAATTCTTTCCTTATACCCATTGCCAACAAGTCCCATCTCGCATTTACCCCATCCTTGGTTTTGCCTTTGACATTCAGTAACGTGCCAATAACACTCTCACACACATTTTTTTCTATATGCATGACATCAAGGAAATGCCTAACAAACAATGTCTTCCAATATGGCAAGTCAAAAAAATGAATTTCTTTTTCCAACCTCCGGTAACGAGTTGTGAGGCAAAAGGTTTGCCGAAGTTGTTGGTCAAGTTACCCACCTTTTCCCACACCTGCTCACCAGTCAGTGGAGAAGGAGCCATGCCCTCTTCGGTGTGCCATTGAATGATTTCTTCAATCCCCTATAACGATGGGTTGTAAAGGCAAAAACTTACGATGACCCATGAATACATTCTTCTTACAATGAGTCAAACGCATCCAAGTAGTATTTTGTTCACAAACAGGAACAGGCACCATGACCCTTTACACTATAGCCAGACAAATTACCATATGCAGGGAAATCATTTATCGTTCCAAACAGCATTGCCCTCAACTGAAAAGTCTTCTTTGTATCCATCATAGACCTCTACTCCAATATCCCACAATTTGCCTCAAGTCTTCAATCAATGGTGCCAAGTACACATCTATGTCATTACCCGGTTGTCTGGGTCCCGATATCAACATAGACAACATGATGTATTTCCTCTTCATACACAGCCATGGCGGGAGATTGTAAATGATCAATACCACCGGCCATGTGCTATGACTACTAGATTGGATACCATGCGGATTCATTCCATCTGTTGATAAAGCAAGGCGGAGATTTCTTGGTTCCTCGCCAAAGATGGGTACTCGTCATCAATCCTACTCCACTGCGGAGAATCAGCGGGATGTCTCAACATTCCATCCTTGATTCCATCATTTGCATGCCAAGGTTAAGTTCCTTGCATCAATGACACTACGATACATCCTTCGAAACCTTGGTATGATGGGAAAATACCAAACCACCTTGCTGGTGTAGTCTCTTTCTTATAACGAGGCAAATTGCATTTAGGACACGCACTTAATGACGCATGCTCATTTCTGAACAAAATACAATCATTGGGACAATCATGTATCTTCTCATAGCTCATCCCAATAGAACTTACATCTTCTTTGCCTCATATGTTCTTTTAGGTAGCACGTTGTCCTCGGTAACATCTCCTTCAACAGGGTGAGTAACTCTGTGAAACTCTGTCAGACCAAACCATTTGTTGCTTTTAAGTTATACAACTTCAACACAGCTGACAACCTTGTGTACTTGGTGCACCCGTTGTACAATGGCATTTCAGCATCACTGGCTAGGGTATCAAACATTTGGGGACAATCTCTGAGGTCATCTTCAACCACCTTTCGAATCTCATCCATTCGGTCGCAATCCTCCCACCCGGTCCCAGAGTCATCATCACTTGGTTCTACATTGACATTATTCTCTCCCATACCACTTTTGTTCACTCCTAATCTCACCATGAAATGTCCAACATGTGTAACTCTTATCAATTCCAAAACAGAAAGATGGTCCCTCAAGTCGGTTACACTAACTGGCTTAGAACAAAAACACTTCATACAAGGGCAGAGAATTCTACTAGGGTTTGTTGCATGGTCAGTGGCAATTTTTTATAAACATTTCCACTCCTTCCTCATACTCATGTGTCAGACGGTTTGCAAACATCCAAGAACGATCCATATTCTATCAACATAACATGACATCATTTATAATTAACTTCAATAGTATAAATGAAATTCTTTAGATCTAATGACTAACTACATGCCTAATTAACACCTAACATACTAACTAGAAAAGGTTGAGAGTTCCTATCCTATCTAGATTTGTCAAGTTCGTATCATATTACTTTATGACTATTGTTCCTAGTCTATGAAAATTTCAGCAGCATTTCCCCTTGGTTCTCCAAGCACACACGACATAATCTATAAGTTATGTTTCACATAGATTATATATGCATGAACTTGGAGAACAAGAGGAAAAACGTACTGAATGATCTTAGACCAAAAACATACAGTTCATAAAGTAATATATTTAATACGAATTACAAATCCAGACTGTCCAACCATGGACAATTAAGAATAAATTGTATATTATGTCATCATAATATACAATTTATTCTTAAACAGGAAACTAAGGTTAATGCATGTACATACAAATAACCTAATAATTATAGTTGACAGAAAAAGGATAATATGATTAAAGGATATACCTGATATTAAAGTCAATCACCAATCAGCAGTGTTGAATTATAACTAGCCCCAGGAAAATACCCTTTAAGAAAAAAAGACAAGTCAAAAATATACTCGCTCGTAATAAAAATTATTAGTCCTAAAAATATGAGCAGCATTTCATTATTTCTTAACATTCCCAAATTAGGAAAAATAATTTTCTAACTCTAAACCACCAGACTATACCAGTCCAACACCAGAGATCAATATGAGTAATATTATTTATATAACTTCAGAGAAACTTCTACAGAAAATCCGGCCAGAGTTTCCCCTGTAAATGGACATTTCCAATTTTTAGAACTTCACCTGAAAACCCAGAAATACCAGTGTAGTTTATAATGTCCAAAGCACTATACAATTCAATAACAATAGGCCTTTGTGGCCAAACATACTACAATTTATTCTTAACAGGAAACTAAGGTTAATGCATGTCCATACAAATAACCTAATAATATAATTAAACACAATTTTAAGTCAAACCATCAGCTACCAGTCCAAAAGAGATCAATATAAGTAATATATATTTATAAAACATTACTAAATGCATAATAAAGCACCACCAACAAATTTATAAACAATTTTTTAACTCAAACCAACAACAATACCACCAAAATGGTTCAATAAAACCAATAGTGTTCAATAATAATTATATGTTCTTAGTTCAGATAGAAAAATAGTAGGTGCAAATAGCAAAAAAAATACATGGTCAGCAAAAAAAGGTGCAAAAGTTGGACAAAAATGGAGGTTTAGGGTTTCCCTACCCTAGTGATGGCGGCGGCCGAACGGAAAGTGAAGGGAAGGACTGCGCCGGAGAAGAAGAAGGTTGCTCCTTCGAAGCTTCAAGTCGCGCCGGAAACGGAAGGAGAAGGAGGAATGTTGCATGACTGGAGAAGAGGATTGACGGAGAGGAAGGAGGAGTGGCTGTGGGAGGCGGAGGAGCGAGAGGGAGACGGACGGGGGAGTTAGAGAGAGAGAGAGGGAAGAGCTTAGAGAGAGAGACGCGCGCGGGCTACTGTGAAAATAACACTGGTTTAAAAAATCTCCAGGCAAAGAGGGCGCTCCGGTGGAGCGCCCTGGAAAGCCACACAAGGGCGCTCAAGGAGCGCCTTCCTTTCCTCATAATTAAAAAAATTCACGCATCCAGGCAAAGAGGGCGCTCCGGTGGAGCGCCCTGGAAAGCCACCTACGAGGGCGCTCAGGAGCGCTTTCCTTTCCTCATAATTAAAAAAATTCACGCATGTACAAGGGCGCTCCAGGGAGCGCCCTGGGAAACAGACAAATAGGGCGTCCTCCATGGAGCGCCTCTAATTAAGACAAATAAAAAATATATTAAATAAAAAAAAAAAAGGAGGGGCACTCATAGGAGCCCCTCTATTTCACAGAATAAAAAAATTTTGAAAAAATAAACGAGGGCGCTCCAGTGAGCGCCCTCTATTTCAGGGATATAAAAAATATAAAAAAAAAGAAAAATGAAAGGAGGGCGCTCCTGGGAGCGCCCTCTATTTCAGGGAATAAAAAAATTGCTTCTGTACGAGGGCGCTCAGATGGAGTGCCCTCTATTTCACCTTTACAGGGCGCTCCCGTCCAAATTTTGGAGCGCCCATTTTAAAACGATCATTGTTGACACCAGCTAACACGGGAGCGCCCTAAAGACAATGCTCTAATATCCCAAAATTGTTGTAGTGTCAAAAAATAAATTTTTGAACTGGTAATCGATACCAAGATGTGTAATCGATTACCAAAAGTTCCAGAATTTAAAATTCAAAAATTTTGAACTGTGTAATCGATTACCAAAACTTGTAATCGATTACCAGAGTGTAGGAAATTCAAATTTCTGAATTTCAGGCACAACTGTTAGCAAATTGAACTGTGTAATCGATTACCAAACCCTTGTAATCGATTACCAGTGTTCTGTTTTTGAAAATCTTGGAGAGACATGACTTCTGATCAAGGATTACAATGTTTCACCTTCATCCTTATATATATATGTCTCAAATTCGAATTTTAATCAGATTTTCTCATGTGAAATAATTATAGATTGAAATCATTTTTAAATTATCTTGTGCCAAGCATTTGCAAATCATTAAGATTTCTTATAGGCTTTCAACTTGTAAATTCTACTCTAAAGGAGAGTTCAATTGTACTTATCAATTAAATCAGTACTTGTACTTTGGGTTGAAGAGAGGGTGCCTCTCTTGTTGATTGGATTGAATCTCAACACAAGGAAGGGCTCCAAGGTGTTGGAGAATTGATCGATTGTAAAAGACTTTTACAATAGTAGAAATCTCAAGTTGGTACTTGGGGCTGGACGTAGGCAAGTGGATTGGCCGAACCAGTATAAATCGTGTTGAGTCTCAAAATATCATAAAGAGGTTTATGTGTTTTAAAGACTGAAATTTCTCTAAGTTTTAATGATCAACAAATTCAACTTAAGTTGTTTCTCATAGTACAATTGTCTTAATTGTTTATCTATGATTTTCAGCAAGAAGCCTATTATATAAGACTAAGTGTTGGATCCGTCTGAAGAAGCTGATGCTGTCTGAAGATGATCAACCCGTCTGAAGCATCAAAGCTGTCTGAAAGCATTTGATGACGTGGCATCTCTTGTCTGAAGCAGTGACAATCCTTGTACCTCTGCTCGTTTTTTCACGCACGTTTCTGCTACAAACAGCTGGCACCTGTGCAATGCAATTCAAGCACGTTCTCTGTCACAACGTGTCCTCTGCTACGCAGCAATTGCAGCACAGCAAGAAGCACCAAAGCAACCTTTTTGGCAGGAGCAAACCTTGTAAAAGTGTCAGAATTTGTCAGGGAATATCAGAATATGTCAGAGAATATTCTGTACTGCAGCAGCTGTCTCACAACGGCTAGCATGGATTTCACAAGCATGAGAGTCTTCAACGGGCCAATCATTTGGGTATAAATACCCCCTCATTTGAAGACCTGCAGAAGAGAAGAATTGAAAAAGAACAAAAACTCTGCAAGATTTTTGCTGCAACACTCTGATTTATTTCATACATTTTGTACAAACAAAGTTATTTATCCTGAGCATACCTCAGTTTTTCTTTGTACATTTGTATTGTTTAAGTCTCAAAACTGTCATAGTTTGTGAGCTTAAGCACTTTCCATTCAACTGTAATTGTTTTGAGCCTGGAGAGGCTTGTCTGAAAAAGAATACTTGTGTTGTTGAGCCTGGAGAGGCTTGTTGAAAAGAATACTTGGTTGTAGAGCCTGAAGAGGCTTGATAGAAAAGAATACTTGTAATCTTGCAAGATTAAGAGAAAATCCAAGTGCTAGTTGGCATTGGGACTGGACGTAGCTCACAAGTGGTAGTGAGTGAACCAGGATAAATTCTGTGGCTAAGTTTCTCTTTCCCTTATCTTTGTCATTTCAGTTTTACGCTAATCAAGGGGACTGAATATTTAATCTAATATTTTAAAAAGGAAGAAACTTCTTTTAGAACCATTTTAAGGCCGTCTGAAACCAACTTCAGACAGCTATCTAAAAACTTCAGACAGCCCTCTAGCAACCTGTCTGAAAGTCTGTTTTGTAAATCTGTTTTCGAAAAGCTTCTTAAAATATTTAGAAACACTATTCAACCCCCCTTCTAGTGTTTCCCTGTGTTCCTACAGTTGGTACAGAGCTCTACTCAGGGTTGAAACACCTAACAAGTGTCTGAGGACTGAAAGATCCACATGGAAGCTTCAAACAGTAACAGGCAATACATCACAGAAGGAGCCTCTATCACAAGACCTCCAGCTTTCAATGGAGAAGATTATCACTACTGGAGAGATAGAATGAAGCTGTTCATTGAAAGCACAAACATTGATGTTTGGGATGTGGTCACTGATGGAGACTATGTGCCTATGCTAAATGATGTGCCTATACCTAAGACTGAATGGACTTTGGAGCAAAAGGCTAGAGTCCAGATGAATGCTAAGGCCAAACTCTATCTGATATGTTCCTTGAACAAATCAGAATATGAGAAGGTTCATGGATGCACCTCTGCCAAGGGAATTTGGGATACTCTTGCAGCAGCCCATGAAGGAACTGAAGACTGTCAAGCAATCCAAGATAAGTATGCTCATACATCAGTATGAGATGTTCAAGATGGAAGAATCTGAAACCATTGACCAAATGTTTGGAAGGTTTCAGACCATAACAAATGGACTCAGGTCCTTAGGCAGAACATACAAACTCTGGAGATAATAACAGAAAAATTCTAAGGAGCTTGCCTAAGTCCTGGAGACCCAAAGTTACTGCCATTCAAGAGGCAAGAGATTTGAACTCTCTTAGAGTGGAAGAACTGTTGGGATCTCTTAAGGTCCATGAGCTTGAGCTTGGAGAAGATGACAACAAGAGAAAATCTCTAGCCCTAAACTCCAAGACCAAACAGTCTAGGCATGGCAACATCAAGGCTATGCAAGCTGAGGCAGCTTCAGAGGGAGATGAAGACTCTGAAGATAGCTCAGAAGATGATGATGATCTTGCTCTTCTAAGTAGGAAGATCAAGAGAATGCTGCAGAACAGAGGAAGATTCAGAAAAGAATCAACCCTCAACCTCAAAGGAGGAGGTAAGTCAGGTAAAGACATACAAACTGACAAAATTATTTGTTTTGAGTGTAAGCAACCAGGGCACATGAAGGCTGAGTGTCCAAAACTGAAGAAAAACAACTTCAGAGAAGAAGTTTTTACAAGAAAAAGGAAAGGTCTCATGGCAACATGGGAGGACCTGGACTGAATCAACTTCAGAAGAGGAGGAAGACACCTCAGAAGAGGCAAATCTGTGCCTCATGGCAAGCCTACCATCTTCAGACAGCTCTGAAGCTGAGGTATTCCCTCTTACTTTGCAAGAAATGTATGATGATCTGGTGGAAAGTTCCAAGGAACTGTTCCTAGAGTATAAGAATCTATCCAAGGCTCACACAGAAATGTGTAACAAATATGAGTCTCTTGAAATAGAACATATTATGCTCAAGGACAAGGTCCTTGAGACTGAAAACCATAGTTCACAAGCTGTGTCTGAAGAAAATAAAAACTTCAGAAACAGATTGTAGAACTGACAAATGACTTAGCCAAGTTTGTCAAAGGAACTAAAAATTTAAACATAATGCTTGGAAATCAAAGACATTCCTCTGACAAAAGTGGACTAGGCTTTTTTGATCACAACATGTCTGAACCTCCTACTGTCTTAAATTTTTCTAAAAGCAAAAAGAAGGTTACTGGGTGTTCTCACTGTGGTAAGCCTGGACACAATGTGATTCAGTGCAAGCACAAGAGAAAAAGCAAGACCCAAAGCTAACAAAACAGGACCCAAAAGAACTTGGGTACCTAAAAACTTGATCATTCCTGTTGCAGAATGTGTTTAACAGGACAAAGGAGACCCCACAAATGGTACCTGGACTAGTGGGTGCTCGCGACACATGACAGGAGAAAGGTCTTTGTTCCAAAACCTTAGACCTAAGGAAGGAGGAGTGGTCACCTTTGGTGGAATCAGCAAGGGAAGATCACTGGCATAGGGACTATAGGATATAATTCCTTCATCCCTCATTAAAAAATGTTCTTCTTGTGGAAGGACTACAACATAATTTACTGAGCATAAGTCAATTATGTGACAGTGGTTATGTAGTATCCTTTACCAAGGAAGGATGTATAGTCAAAGACTCCTCTGATCAAACACTTTTACTGCTAAGAGACACATCAATGTGTATAAAATTGATCTAGAGGATCTAGCAAGTCAAAATGTAAAATGCTTCATTTCTGATTGAAGATGAAAAACAGATTTGGCATCAAAGACTTGGGCATGCCAGCTTGAGATAATCTCAAGATTAGCAAAATACAACCTTGTTAAGGATTACCCAAGCTTTCATACAATCTGACTATTTTGTGTGATAGCTGTCTGAAAGGGAAACAAACAAGACACTCTTTCAAGAGTAAGGATGTTGTTTCAACTAGCAGACCACTTGAACTTTTACACATTGACTTGTTTTGGTCCTATTAGAACAGAAAGTCTTAGTGGAAAGAAATATGGTTTGGTCATTGTTGATGACTATTCTAGATTCACATGGGTGATATTCCTAGAAACAAGGATGAGACTTTTAAGAATTTCACAATATTTTGTAAGAAGGTACAGAATGAAAAAGGATTCTGTATTCTGTCATAAGAAGTGATCATGGTGGGATAGTTTGAGAATGCAAATTTCAAATTGTTCTGTGATGAGAATGGGATCTCACACAATTTCTCTGTGGCAAGAACACCTCAACAGAATGGGGTTGTTGAGAGAAAGAACAGAAGTTTGCAAGAGATGGCAAGGACCATGCTCAACTCAAGCAACTTACCAAGAACCTTCTGGGGCAGAAGCTGTTAGCACAGCTTGTTACCTTCAAAACAGAATATTGGTAAGACCAATTCTGAAAAAGACTCCATATGAATTGTGGAAAGGAAGAAAACCCAACATATCATATTTCCACACCTTTGGATGTGAGTGTTTTATACTTAACACCAAAGATGATCTTGGAAAATTTGATGCAAAGTCTGATAATGGATTTTCATTGGATATTCTGAAACATCTAAAGCATATAGAGTGTATATAAACTCTAGAGACTTTAACTGTTGAAGAAACTCATTCATGTAAAATTCAATGATAACAAAGAGACTGATAGGGAACTATCAGATCTAGAGGATGATTTTGCAGGGTATGGAGCTGAATGATCACAACAACTTCAAGGATGAGCACTGTCTGAAGTTCCTGCTGTTTCTGAACCTCTTCAGACAAATGTTGAGTCTCAGACAGATGTGATTACCTCCTCATAAACCTGACTGGAGAATACAAGTCACATCATCCTAAGAGCAATCATTGGCAGTACTTCAGAAGGAGTTAAGACAAGATCAAAATTCAGAAATTTGAATTCTCTTGCTCTCCTGTCTGAAATTGAGCCAAAGAAATTGATGAAGCTCTGCATGATGAAGGGTGGATCCTAGCCATGCAAGAGGAGCTAAATCAATTTGCTAGGAGTGATGTCTGGACCCTTGTTCCTAAACCCCATGGGAAAACAATTATTGGAACCAAATGGGTGTTCAGAAACAAGCTGTCTGAAGAAGGCAAAGTTATCAGAAATAAGGCAAGGCTAGTAGCTCAAGGATATAACCAGCAAGAAGGTATTGACTTCACTGAAACCTTTGCCCAGTGGCCAGGTTAGAAGCAATTAGAATTCTTTTATCTTATGCTGTAAATAATGGCATCAAACTATATCAAATGGATGTCAAAAGTGCCTTCCTCAATGGTTTCATTGAAGAAGAGGTTTTTGTTAGACAACCCCCTGGTTTTGAAGATGTAACTTTTCCTGAACATGTTTTTAAACTTAAGAAAGCTCTCTATGGTCTGAAACAAGCCCCAAGAGCTTGGTATGACAGACTGAGCAGTTTCTTGCAACCAATGGTTTTGAAAGAGGAAAAAGTTGACCCAACTCTTTTTAGAAAACAGTCTAACAAGGATCTTATACTTGTCCAAATATATGTTGATGACATTATTTTGGTTCAACTAATTCTTCATTGTGCAAAGAGTTTTCTGAGTTAATGCAATCTGAATTTGAAATGAGCCTAATGGGTGAACTAAAGTTTTTCCTTGGACTTCAGATTAAGCAAGATTCTGATTGTATATGGATCCATCAAGAGAAATATACAAAGGAAATGCTTAAGAAGTTCAACCTAAGTGATTGCAAACCCATGACAACTCCAATGCACCCTTCTGCATCTTTAAATAAAGATGAGAATGAAGAACCAGTGAATCAAACTTTGTATAGAGGGATGATTGGTTCATTATTGTATCTAACAGCAAGCAGGCCTGACATCATGTTCAGTGTGTGCCTGTGTGCTAGATTTCAATCTGATCCAAGAATCACTCACTACAAAGCTGTAAAAAAGAATTTTCAGATATCTTAAAGGTACTACTAATCTTGGTCTATGCTATAAGAAAAGTAAGGATTGCAGGTTAGTAGGATACTGTGATGCTGATTTTGCTGGAGACAGAGTTGAAAGAAAAAGCACCAGTGGTGGATGGTCACTTCTTTGGAGAAAATATGATCAGCTGGTCACGCAAAAGGCAAAGCACAATTGCATTATCAACAGCTGAAGCAGAATACATCTCAGCAGCCAGTTGTTGCTCACAACTGTTATGGGTGAAGTATCAACTTGAAGATTTTAATATTGCAATATCTGTTATACCTGTGTTGTGTGATAATACCAGTGCCATTAATTTATCTAAAAATCCCATTCAACATTCTAGGGCTAAACATATAGAAATCAAACATCATTTCATTAGAGACTATGTTCAGAAAGGTGTTTTTTGATATTCAGTTTATTGATACAGAGCATCAATGGGCTGATATATTCACAAAACCTCTAACTGAAGATAGATTTAAGTTCATCAGAGATAATTGAACATTCATGCATTTTGAGTGGTGATATGAAAAATGATGTGTCTGAAACTTCAGCTTGTCTGAAACATGTGACCTGTCTGAAGTTTTGGTCAGTCTGAAATTAACTGGATGTCTGAAATCTATCACTTGTCTGAAATGAACAAATGACGTGGCAATAAAGGGACGGTTTAAAATTTCATTTAAATTTGTCTCTTCCACCTCGCACGATTCCCTATGTCTGCGAAGCCAGCATACGTGCCATCATTACTCAGAGGTCTATAAGTACAGAAGGCAGTGAGTCCTTGATACGTTTACAGCTCCTATCTACCTCTCAGAACCTTTGCTATTCTTCATCTTCAAGGAAAGCATTTTTCTCTCAAGTTCTTTCCAACCTTAAACAATGGCACCTAAGAAGTCTGGAAGCTGATAACATTGTGAAGACCAAGGGTGTCTTTCTGGAAGATCTTGAAGCACTGGATGGACCTTTATGCAGAATGTCAAGCAGCTGGGTGGCTTGAATATTTCACAGAAAATCGTTCACATGGCTGAGCAGAGTATTCTTGACTTCTGGGCCACAGCCAGAGGATCCCTAACCCTCAAGGCATCTACACCACCATCAAGGCTATGTGCTTGGTACGTCTATCTTTATTGATGAAGACATCCTGGCCATCGTCTGTGGTGTCAAGACTGAAGGTGTTGTCTTCTCACCTGGCTGGGAATCAAGAAATGGAGGTCAGAAGCACTTTACAGAATTTTTGTATGGAACTTCTTCCCCTGCAAGTCTGGATGCTAAGAACATGTCAGACAAGGCTAGGGTTCTGCATGCTATCTTAGGGAACTCTGTAATCCCTAAAAATGGCAGCAGAAACCATGTGTCTGAACTGGAGAGATTCTGTCTCATCCACCTTCTGAAGAAGCAGAAGATCAACCTCCCAAATATCATCATGTACCACCTTCAGAAGAGGTTGAGAGACTCTGCTGGGAGTTTTCCTCACAACACCATCATCACCAAGGTGTTGTTGCACTTCAAAGTTCCAGTTCACCAGCTCTATGATCACCACTCAATCCCTATGTTTGGTGAATCAAATCTGAAGAGCATGAAGATTAAGCTGACTCCAAGGCCTCCCTCCCACCATGAAAGAAAGCTTACTGATGGAGAAAGCTCAGAGGAGAATACTACAATGCAGATTCTGGAAAATGAACTCAAGGGTGATATCAGAAGACATGAGTTCAAGCCTTCAAAGGAATCTCCTCAACCTAAGCTGAAGAAGCTTCCTGTGAGAAGCTCAGCTAAGATAGCTTCTGCATCTGTGCAGAATCAAACATCTGAACCTGTTCAGAAACCTTCTCAAAGGTTGTCTGAAATTGTGGGTCAGGTGTCTGAACCTGCACAATCTTCAAAGCCTACTTCTATAATGGAAGGACAGGCTGAAGAAGTTGTGGATACTGATGCAGTTGCTGCTCAACCACTAGCTGCATGCCCTTCTGACCCTGAATTGATTCAGGTTGCTGCTTTGGCTACTGCCATTGAGCAAGAGGAGTTAGAACAGAAGGAAGAGCAAGAGAGGACTGACAGAGCTCTTGCAATAGCTTCACAACTTGCTTATGCTGAGGATGACAAGCAAGCAGCCATTGCTGAGGCTACAAAGAAAAGAAAGAGGTCAAGTGCACCTCAAAGAAAAAGGAAGAAGGGTAAACTACTTCAGACAGTGCCTGAAGTTAGGGTTACCAGAAGTATTGCTTCTCAACTAGAAGAAGCAGATATTGCTGGAAGATATCAGAAATTTGTAAAGGCTGACATTACTTCAAGAGAAGAAGGGCTCTTTCATCTGAGAAAGAGAAAGGGAAGATAGGGAAGCCAAGGAAAGGGAAGAAAGAGAAAGAGCTGCTAAGGCTCAAGAAGTTGCTGCTCCCAAACCTTACAAGAGGATCAAGGTGAGATTTGATAATGTAACTCCCTCACCTCCTTCATCACCAGAAAAGCAACCTCAACCCTTATCAAAACCCACCTCACCAGAAAAACAACCATCTCCACCTCCTTCTCAACCATTACCAACCTTACAGATAAATACATCTCCATCTGAACCTTTCATACCATCTAAACCCTCATTCACCTATCACCCATCATACCATCAGACAACCTGATTGTCTGAAACCCCTTGCAATTCAAGAAAACCAAGTTCTTGAACCCATACCTTCACCATCCAAACCCCCTCACCTCAGTACATACAACTATCTCACAGCTCCCACCTCAACCTTCACCTCAATCGTCCACACCATCATCTCCATCCTCACCATCCTCATCCCACCTCTTACACCTTTACCACCCTCACCACCTCCATCTGTTATCAAGTCAACCTTTCATCTGAGATAGCCAGCCATTTGCAAGAAACTGACAAGAACCTCCTTTGGCTCTTGCCCTTTGCCAAATTTCCAGCATCTGTCTGAAGAGTTGCAACACTTTAGAACAGCCCCTGCTGTCTCACTACATCATGGTCTCACTAAGAGGACTGTGACTGATGAAAGAGCTTTATACTCCAATGATGCTGATGGATTGGAGAAGATAAGGAAGGTGTTGTCCCTCCTGGTCATACATGGGATCTTATCAACCCATTTTCTGAAGACTCATGGAAGCTGAGCAATGAGGAATGGCTCATGGTAAGGAAGCTGAACACTGAAGCTGAGTTATTCCAAAGAGACTTGGCTAGAGGAATTGGAATGATGGGCTACAGGCCCCCTAGAACAAGTTCAATCAGGCCTTCAACCAAAATCTTGGTGAAACCTGATAGGATTGTTCCTAGGTATCCCCTCAAGGAAGGACAAGATGAGAAATACAAGGGTCCTAAGATCTACTCTGTATCAGCACCCCTGTCTGAAGCCATGACTGCTTCAGAATGGGAAGGTCTACCTGAGTTCATCATCTCAGAAGGAGGAGGCTTGAATCACTTGTTGAAAATTGGATGTGGGATTCTTATTGGCAGATCAGAGAAGATGCTGGGTCTTCTTCTGGGTGTAGTGGTCCTGATGTTGAGTCTGCAATGGGTGTTGGACATTCCACAAATGTTCAGTACCATTTCTTAAGAGATCACTTTCCCCCACAGGCAGATTCATTCAACAAAGCTTGGGTGCTTCTGAAGTATGTTGGGACCTTTTTCTGTCCAGTCTACAATCTTCAGAATATGCTTGCAGCCTGGTTTTGGAGTTTTGAGATTTGTATGTCCCTACCTTCAGCTCATCTTTGTTGAGTCTGAACCTGACCTGTATGAAGAGACCCGAAGCTGAAATCCAAGGTCAAGGCCCTTGAGAAGAGGTTGTGAAGAATCTGAGAGGAGATGTGAAGTCTCAGAGAAGAAATCACAAAGGTTATTCAGAATCAGAAGAAATTCTCCATGAACCACAGCTGATAAGAAGTGGTCAACAAGAGTTGAAGTCATCTATTGAAGCTGCCATAGCACAAGGCCAAGGAAGAACTGATCTCCTTTCTGTCTCAAGCTTTGCTGAAGAAGAAGGACTATTTATATGCCTATGCTCTTTTGTTCATGTTATTTCTACAAGTGCTTGATTGTATTTTACATCCTTACATTTTTATACAATCAGTTTTTGCTTATCTCATGTTTTGCTCTGATAATTGTTTTATCTTCTTTCTCTGTATTACCCTGTCTGCATGATTGGACTGTTGTTGTTATTACTCTGTGGCTCCCTTTTGATTGATGACAAAAGGGGGAGTATTAAATTCTAACAAAAATCTGGAGTGATACAAGATTCAGGGGGAGTACTGGAAAAGATCAAAGATGTCTAATCTTGTGAAAGAAAAGCACATTTTATTCCATAACCTGCTATCAGTAAAGGATACAATGTCTAGGGGGAGCTAATCTTTATATTGTCAATTTTTGCACAATTTAAGTTAAATTTGTCATCATAAAAGTGGGAGAATGTTTGAGTCTCAAAATATCATAAAGAGGTTTATGATGTTTTAAAGACTGAAATTTCTCTAATTTTTAATGATCAACAAATCAACTTAAGTTGTTTCTTCTCATAGATACAATTGTCTAATTGTTTATCTATGATTTTCAGCAAGAAGCCTATTATATAGACTAAGTGTTGGATCCGTCTGAAGAAGCTGATGCTGTCTGAAGATGATCAACCCGTCTGAAGCATCAAAGCCGTCTGAAAGCATTTGATGACGTGGCATCTCTTGTCTGAAGCTGTGACAATCCTTGTACCTCTGCTCGTTTTTCACGCACGTTCTCTGCTACAAACAGCTGGCACCTGTGCAATGCAATTCAAGCACGTTCTCTGTCACAACGTGTCCTCTGCTACGCAGCAATTGCAGCAGCAGCAACAAAGAGCACCTTTTTGGCAGGAGCAAACCTTGTAAAAGTGTCAGAATTTGTCAGGGAATATCAGAATATGTCAGAGAATATTCTGTACTGCAGCAGCTGTCTCACAACGGCTAGCATGGATTTCACAAGCATGAGAGTCTTCAACGGGCCAATCATTTGGGTATAAATACCCCCTCATTTGAAGACCTGCAGAAGAGAAGAATTGAAAAAGAACAAAAACTCTGCAAGATTTTTGCTGCAACACTCTGATTTATTTCATACATTTTTGTACAAACAAAGTTATTTATCCTGAGCATACCTCAGTTTTTCTTTGTACATTTGTATTTGTTTAAGTCTCAAAACTGTCATAGTTTGTGAGCTTAAGCACTTTCCATTCAACTGTAATTGTTGTTGAGCCTGGAGAGGCTTGTCTGAAAAAGAATACTTGTGTTGTTGAGCCTGGAGAGGCTTGTTGTAAAAGAATACTTGGTTGTAGAGCCTGAAGAGGCTTGATAGAAAAGAATACTTGTAATCTTGCAAGATTAAGAGAAAATCCAAGTGCTAGTTGGCATTGGGACTGGACGTAGCTCACAAGTGGTAGTGAGTGAACCAGGATAAATTCTGTGGCTAAGTTTCTCTTTCCCTTATCTTTGTCATTTCAGTTTTACGCTCAAGGGGACTGAATATTTAATCTAATATTTTAAAAAGGAAGAAACTTCTTTTAGAACCATTTTAAGGCCGTCTGAAACCAACTTCAGACAGCTATCTGAAAAACTTCAGACACCCTCTAGCAACCTGTCTGAAAGTCTGTTTTGTAAATCTGTTTTCGAAAAGCTTCTTAAAATATTTAGAAACACTATTCAACCCCCCTTCTAGTGTTTCCCTGTGTTCCTACCAAATCGTGTTTGCAATTCCTTTCCCTTAACTCTTGTTTACTTATTGCATTTACAATTTCATTATATTAAGAGTAAACATTCATACTTCATCTTTGAAAAGGCATTTTAAGCATAATAAAGTGAAGAGTAATTAATAATCGAAAAGTTTAGTTAAAATCGAATAACTTAATTCACCCCCCCTCTTAAGTTAGTGAGGCCATTGTCTAACAGTAAAACCAATCAATATCTTCAACAGTCACATTTTAAACTGTCAGAACAAGTTAGAATAATAAAAGAGAATCTTGCAGAAGATACAAAATCTGCATCACTACAGAAGGAAAACTATCTTCTGCAGAAGAAGATTGATTAACTACAAATGGACTTAAGCAAATTTGTTAGCAGTACACATAAATAAATAAATTAATAGGAAATGGTAGAGAAGCTACTGATAAAAGTGGATTAGGATTTCATGAAATAGGAACATCAAAATCAAGAAAACAGTTTTCATTCCTGCTAAAAGGCAACCTCCTAAATTTTCTTGGTGTAACAAAATTGGACACATTGCTCATAATTGTTACAAAAGAAAAGGGAGCTGGAGAAGAAAGGTATCTAACCCTTCAGAACCCAAAAGCGTTTGGGTGCCTAAATCTTTGCTCTATTCTGATGTAGGAAAAAGAAAGATCCCTCAAGAAGAAAGATCTACGGTTCTTGGACAGTGGCTGCTCAAGACATTTGACTGGAGACAAGAGCAAATTCATACTTCTCCACAGAATGGAAGGTGGAACAGTTACCTTTGGAGACAACAACAAAGCTCACATCAAAGGTATTGGAAAGATAGGTATGAAAAATTCTACTCAAATTAATAATTTGTATTATGTGAAAGGGTTAAAACATAATCTTCTTATCATAAGTCAACTATGTGACAGTGGCTATGAAGTTATGTTTCAACCAACATTTTGTGAAATTAGAGAAGCATCTACAAAGAAGGTCCTATTTTTCTGGTATTAAAAGCAAAAACTTATACAACATATGCTTAGAAGAACTATCTGATCATACATGTTTTGCTTCTTTTGAAAATGACAAATGGCATGGCATGGAAAAGTAGGTCATCTTAACATGAAAAGCATTTCCAAGTTGTCTAAGCTAGATCTAGTTAGAGGTTTACCAAAAATCAAATTGAAAAGGATATAATGTGTGATGCATGTGTAAAAGGAAAACATACATAATCAAGTTTTCATCTTAAAAATGTAATCACTACTAAGAGAATTTTGGAACTGCTGCATATAGATTTGTTTGGACCTATTAAGAATATGCACTAGAGACTTATATGTTTATGAACATCCATCACTTGTATCATGTTATTTTATAAAGGCAACTTATTATTTTAGAATATAATTATTGTCCTTAGATGACTTGATCGTGAGATCTTGTGAAGAACTATTCTTAAAATAGTCCCTAGTCAAGTATCATCTTAGAACAAAGATGCATTTAGACTAGTATGTGAGTTCATTGATGATCATGTCTCACAGATCATGGATATGAGATATCATGTGCTCACATAGGTACACATTAAGAGTAATGGTGTACTGGACAGACCCATCTTAAGAACGTTGCATGGATTGTACATAAGTGTCATGAACGTTTCTAAATTGATAAATGTTATATGAAGTCCTTCGATCTGAAATCACTACGATTCCTACATAAGTAATTATATGTTTTAATTATCATCAAACGTTACCTGTAACAGGGTAATCATAAAGTTGGTTTTTGGACATATAATAAATTATGTGGTGGAATGTTAGTGCCCTAGATGGGATTTGTCCCTCCTATGTAACATGAGTTATATCTGTAGGCCTCTTGATAAAGTGAGACTGCAAAATGCATGGCCATGCTCAGGAGGATAAACATGAGATGTTTATTTTCTGTACAGTCTACTTGGGGATCAAGAAAATATAAATTGAATTATACAAGGTTGACACAATCCATGCCCTTATGTTCAATTAGATATTTGGACAAAGGGACAGATCATAAATATTATATCATAAAATAGGATTTATCAAAATTATTGATAATCTCAATATTTGGATAGCGATGTGTTGCTAGATACCGCTCACTATTTATGATATTAAATATAAAAGGGTTTTATTTTAATATTATAACCAAATATTAAAAGCCTATTGGGTCACACGCATACAACAAGCCACTAGGAAAGGATAATAATTCTAATTTAATTTAATTAGAATTATAACATAATGGGTTAGGCCCATAAGTGTGAGGGTTAAGTGAGTGAGGGGATAAAATCCTATCCACCACTCTATAAATAGATCATAAGATGCACTACCCCAGAGACACATGAGAAGGGTTTCCTAGTTTGACTGTTGGCGTGGATACCAATAGAGACGTGGCTACTCTTGCCTCGTTTGTAATCCTAATAAGGTACGACCTTTTGTTTCAATACCTTTCATGCCTTGATTCGTGTTTTCGCAAAGCGATTATAACAAGGGAGGGAATCCATTTATTTCCACTGCACCCTGACCACATGCTTGATTCCCTTCAATTGGTATCAGTACTTTGGTTTGCGATAAACACGTTTTAGGCTTTTAATCTTGTGAAGATTATGATTTTTGTTGTTTCTGCTGTAAAAACGTAGCGCTGATATCTGGACTTCAACCTGCGCTGCAGCGCAGGATGAAGCGTAGATCTGGGCTTCACTTTAGCTGAAGCCCAGACTGCAGCGCAGATCTGCGCTTCAGCTAGGCTGCAGCGCAGACTGGAGCGCAGTTTACGTATTTTCGATTCTGATACCTGCGCTTCACCTACGCTGTAGCGCAGTTAAGCGCTGGTAAAGCGCAAGTGAAGCGCAGCTTTCAGAATCAATTTATTTTGTTCCCTTTATTGATTGTTTTATGTGCGATGTATATATGTTTATGTTCTAATGTTGGAGGGTACCATGGAACATGAAGAGTTCATGTCTTGGACGTCAAAGGGTTCAATTGTTGAAACCTTGTCTCGACTCAATATTGGCTGCGATAAACATGCAACTTATCAATTTGCTGACAAGAGCGTATTCAAATGATACGAGGGACTTACTCGTTTATCGGTTCGTGAAGTATTCGTTTGATGCGAGACACTTATTGATGATTGGTTGTGTGTTTATCAAATCTAATTTTTGTTTTGAGACACTGCATAATGTTTTATTTTGTTTGATGCGCGTAATCACACCTCGCTTAATATATACATCTCATTATATCACTCATTTTACAATCAATGGATGCTTAGTTTGCATGATGGTTGGTTATGGCCTTAGTGTTTAATTTAAGTACGACGTGCGTGTCGTTCCTTACCTCTAAACATTCCTCTTGTAATTCTTTTCTCATCTCTATCCCTCGTATGTTAAACGAGGTTTCTTCTTGTTATGTAATGTAACCTGGAGGATATGGAGCATGGATTCGGTGGGAGATTTGGAGAGCTCAAGATTATGTACAAGATTATATAGTTGATGTAATTTGTATTTGGTTTTAGGAGGCCATAACCATATCATGTGTTTGTATGAGATGCATGCTTGTATGTTAAATGGTTTATCAAAGGAATAAAATTAAAGCGATCAAATCCCTCGAAGGGAATGTTAAGTTATGTTTTTCATTCCAATGAATAACACTCGTCTAGGCTAGAATGGATTAAGTGTGGGTCTGCTAAAGCGGGGTACATTTATCTATTTTAGTGAGGGGCGATTAGTTTTTGTTAAATGGTTTAACAAAGGAATGGAAAAATAAAGCGATCAAATCCCTCAATGCTTATTATGTCTTCCAATGAATGACACTCGTCAAAGCTAGAATCGATGAAGAGTGGGTCTGCTAAAGCAGGGTACCTTTATCTATTTTTAGTGAGGCGTTATAGGATAAAAGTGATATCCAATTGTCAAACCATTGGGTTTTGATTGGGTATATTCAATAAGATTGAAAAACCCTAAAGGCACTGATATTAAGTCATGTTTTGTCTTCCAATGTATGGCACTCGTCAAGGCTAGAATCGATTAAATGTGGGTTTGCTAAAGCAAGGTGCATTTATCTACTTTAGTGAGGCGCGATGGGATAAAAGTATTATCCAACTGTCATCCGTTGGGTTTTGACTTAACTAGGTATATTCAATAGGATTGAAAATCCTAGAGGCACTGAGTTAGGCATTGATTCATAAGATGAATTAGAATAAGAGTTATTCACCTAATTATCCAAGAGTTGTATGAGATACAATTGGAAGTGTGTTCCTACCTAAATAACCTTTTCTTAAGCGATAAGCTAAAGCTGACTTAAAATTAGATGAAATATGGATCTTGGCCCACTAGAAAATCTGGTGATGGGATTTTCTGATTCTTTATATTGAGGGTACTTGTTTTGAAAAAAATAATGGGAGACATATTTATTTAAAGACCTTATTAAATATGTTTGTTATATGATACTTACGTGCATAGCAACGAGCACAACAAGTAACTTTTATTGTGATCTGTCCTTGAGAAGGACAAATTGTCTGGAATTAACTTTCTAGACTAGTATAAGACCTAAGGATTATTCTTAGGAAAGGCTGTATGTCCTGGAAGGGCCTATTCCTGAAACACCCGCTGCAAATACTTCGAAAGCTGACAAGGATGCTTTTAGAAAGCATCTGGATGTTACTCTCGATGTAGGTTGCTTTATGCTTACTACCATGAATGCTGAAAACAGCATGAGAACATGGAGACGTACAATATGATTGTACACTTAAAGAGACTTTATAAGGACAAGCTATTGAATGATTTGAAGTCTCAAAAGCACTTTATCAATGTAGAACTGGCAGAGGGAACCCCGTTGGTACTCATGTACTCAAAGCAATTGGGTACATTGAAAACCCAGAAAGGCTTGGATTCCCATTAGGCCAAGAGTTGGCCATTGATCTTCTCCTGCAATTGTTTTTAGACAGCTATAGTCAATTCTTCATGAACTATAACGTGAATGAATTTGACGAATCACTGCCAGAATTGCTAATCATGTTGAGAACAGCTAGCAAAACATTAATAAAGGTAAAGGGAAGGCCATGTTGATGGTCCAACCTGGAAAAGGCAAGGGCAAGAAGAAGTTCAGAAGCCCTATTTCAAACAAAGGACAAAGGAAAGGATAAGCCTAGTACTTGAGAAGAACATCCTTAAGTACTTGAGAAGAACTAAGGATTCATTCTTGAAATATGGAGGGAGGAAGAGCTGCTTGTAAAGGGTTACACTGATGCTAGCTTCCAAACCGATAAAGATAATTGAAGATCGCAATCAGGTTATATGTTTTGTTTGAATGGTGGCGCTATGAGCTAGAAAAGTTCAAAGCAAAACAGTCGTTGTTACAAACCTATTAAACCCCTTGTGCAGCAGAAGCATGAAGGGCACACTAGATCATTGGGCATAAGAGTTATGTCTGAATGTCTCTAGTGCAAGTGGGAGATTGTTAGGAATATGCACTAGAGACTTATATGTTTATGAACATCCATCACTTGTATCATGTTATTTTATAAAGGCAACTTATTCTTTTAGAATATAATTATTGTCCATAGAATAATAATCTTAAACTTCATAAGAAATCAAGTAGATGACTTGATCGTGAGATCTTGTGAAGAACTATTCTTAAAATAGTCCCTAGTCAAGTATCATCTTAGGACAAAGATGCATTTAGACTAGTATGTGAGTTCATTGATGATCATGTCTCACAGATCATGTATATGAGATACCATGTGCTCACATAGGTACACATTAAGAGTAATGGTGTACTGGACAAACCCACCTTAAGAGCGTTGCATGGATTGTTACGTAAGTGTCATGAACGTTTCTTAAATTGATAAATGTTATATGAAGTCCTTTGACCTGAAATCACTATGATTCCTACATAAGTTAATTATATGTTTTAATTATCATCAAACGTTACCTGTAACAGGTTAATCATAAAGTTGGTTTTTGGACATATAATAAATTATGTGGTGGAATGTGAGTGCCCTAGATGGGATTTGTCCCTCCTATGTAACAGGAGTTATATCTGTAGGCCTCTTGATAAAGTGAGACTGCAAAATGCATGGCCATGCTCTGGAGGATAAACATGAGATATTTATTTTCTGTACACAATCCATGCCCTTGTGTTCAATTAGATATTTGGACAAAGGGACAGATCATATAAATTATTATCATAAAATAGGATTTATCAAAGTTATTGATAATCTCAATATTTGGATAGTGATGTGTTGCTAGATACCGCTCACTATTTATGATATTAAATATAAAAGGGTTTATTTAATATTATAACCAAATATTAAAAGCCTATTGGGTCACACGCATACAACAAGCCACTAGGAAAGGATAATAATTCTAATTTAATTTAATTAGAATTATAACATAATGGGTCAAGCCCATAAGTGTGAGGGTTAAGTGAGTGAGGGGATAAAACCCTAGCCACCACTCTATAAATAGAGAATAAGATGCACTACCCCGAGACACATGAGCAATCGTTTCTTACTTTTTAAGGCTACTAGCAGAGCTGAGGAGGGTTTCCTAGTTTGGCTGTTGGCATGGATACCAATAGAGACGTGGCTACTCTTGTTTCATTTGTAATCCTAATAAGGTACGACCTTTCGTTTCAATACCTTTTATGCCTTGATTCGTGTTTTCGCAAAACGATTATAACAGGGAGGGAATCCATTTATTTCCGCTGCACCCTGACCACATGTTTGATTCCCTTCAGGACCTTCTAAAACACCAAGTCTAGGAGGAAAGAAATATGGACTTGTTATTGTAGATGACTACTCTAGATTTAGTTGGGTTTTATTTCTTACAACTAAGGATGAATCCTTTGATGCTTTCAAAATCTTCTGCAAGAAGATACAAATGAAAGTAGCCAATTGATAGCTTCTGTAAGAAGTGATCATGGAGGGGAATTTGAAAATCACTCTTTTAAGAACTTCTTTGATGAAAATAGAATTTCACACAACTTTTCTTGTCCTAGAACTCCACAACAAAATGGAGTTGTAGAAAGGAAAAATAGAACCCTCCATGAAATGGTTAGAACCATGTTAAGTGATAGTGGCATTCAAAAATACATTTGGGCTGAAGCTGTATCAACTGCCTGCTATATACTTAACAGGGTTTCCATCAGAAGTATTTTGAACAAAACTCCATATGAAATATGGAAAGGAAGAAAACCTAGCATTGCATATTTTCATGTATTTGGATGTGATTGTTTCATCTTAAACAATAAAGAAAACCTTGAAAAGTTTGATGCAAAATCTGAAAAAGGAATTTTTCTTGGATATTCCACTACTTCAAAGCATATAGAATCTATAATATCAAGAATCAACCATAGAGGAAAGCATGCATGTAGTTTTCAATGATACTAATCCCTCTTGTCAAGAAAAATATAGAAAAGAATCAGATGATGAAGGTGAGCTACTGCAGAACAATCTTCTGACAGAAAAAGCTCTCCAGAAGATACAACAGAACAGAAATCTCCTGCAGAAGGTTCTGCAGAGATACTGATGAAGCTAAAGGGCCTTCCTAAGAGCTGGAAGCTAATCACCAATCATCCTCATGAACAATCATTGGAAGCACTGCAGAAGGAGTCAGAACTAGATCACAACTCAGAAATAATGGAAATAGTTCAGCATTCTTGTCTCAAATTGAACCAAAGAATATAAATGAAGCCTTAGAAATGAATCTTGGGTAGAAGCAATAAAGAAAATTGGATCAATTGAGAAGAACAAGGTGTGGACACTAGTACCTTCTCCAGAAGATCACCCCATTATTGGAACTAAATGGGTTTTCAGAAACAAAATGGATGAAGAAGGTAATGTGATCAGAAATAAACAAGGTGTAGCTCAAGGGTACAATCAATAGGAAGGTATTGACTTTGATGAAACTTTTGCACCTGTTTCTAGATTAGAAGCTATTAGAATCCTACTTGCTTTTGCTGCATACAAAATTTTAAACTTTACCAATGGATGTTAAAAGTGCATTTTTAAATGGTTACATAAGTGAGGAGGTGTTTGTGCACCAGCCCCCTGGTTTTGAAAATAAAAAACATCCAAGTTATGTTTTCAAACTCACAAAAGCCTTATATGGATTAAATAAGATCCTAGAGCTTGGTATGAAAGATTAAGTAGTTTTCTTCTTAACAATGAATTCTCTAGAGGGAAAATTGACACAACTTTGTTTAAGAAAACTATTAAGAAGGATCTACTAATTGTGCAAATCTATGTGGATGACATCATTTTTGGATCAACAAATACAAAAATGTGTCAAGATTTTTCTAATTTAATGAAAGGAGAATTTGAAATGAGTCTTATGGGAGAACTCAAATACTTTCTTGGATTACAAATAAAGCAAGAAGAATCTGGAATTTTTATATACCAAGAAAAGTACATTAAGGATCTTCTCAGAAGATACAAAATGGAAGGATCAAAACCCATGGGAACTCCCATGCATCCTTCTATAGTTTTAGACTTGGATGAAAATGGAAAATCTGTATTTGAGAAGGAGTACAGAGGAATGATAGGATCCCTATTATATTTAACTGCTAGTAGACCTGACATTCTATTTTCTGTAAGACTTTGTGCTAGATTTCAATCTTCGTCAAAAGAATCACATGTTGCTGCTGAAAAAAGAATACTCAGATATCTTGTTGGAACCACTGGTCTTGGTCTTTGGTACAAGAAAGGTACAAAATTTGAATTGACAAGATATTGTGATGCTGACTATGCTGGAGACAGACTAGATAGAAAGAGCACAAATGGTGGATGTAAATTTCTTGGAGAAGCATTGGTTTCTTGGTCCTGTAAAGAAGCAACCTACCATAGCTTTATCTACTGTAGAGGCAGAATATGTATCTGCTGCAAGCTGCTGTTCTCAAATGTTATGGATAAAGCATCAAATGTAGGATTATTGCTTAAGGTACACAAAAATTCCTATATTTTGTGACAATACAAGTGCCATAAACTTGTCCAAGATCCTATACAATATTCTAGGTCTAAACACATTGACATAAAGCATCATTTCATTAGGGATCATGTTCAGAAAATGAAATTGAACTTAAATTCATAGAAACCAAGCTTCAAGTTGTTGATATTTTCACCAAACCACTTGTAGAAGATAAGTTTGTGTTTATTAGAGAGAAATTAAATATGTGCAGATTATTAAATTGAATGCATTTGAATGAATTGATTTCCTTGATTGAATTTTGATTCTGTCATGAACACGAAAGATTCTTTTATCTTCTGCAGAAGGTATAGTCTTAGATAAGAATTGTTCCTTCTGCAAAAATCTGCAGAACATCTTCCTTCTGTTTCAAGAAGAAGAATGTTCTTCTCCAATGTCTGAACCCCATCTGACATACCCTTATAATCTTTCTAAAATACTGAACCCTTGTACTAGGAAAGGTCACTGTCAATCACTCATATTCTCTCTCCTCCTAGGTCAACTGTGAAAGTGATATTGCACGGGCTGCAAGATGCCTAGCTCTCTAAGTGCAATAGATGAAAAGAGCTCTTTTGTCCCTCAAATTTGAAAAGGAAGTTAGTTACACTAATTAGGTAATTAAGTTTCTGACCATTTGGAACAACCAAACGTAGAAATGTGCACTATTCTCTCTCCCTTTCTCCCACTATCATGCTCTCTCTCTCTCCCCTATCAAACGGCTAGTTAGAAGAACTATATCTCAGCCTCTTCATCTCCAAACCTTCTCTGCATTCCTAAAAGCTACACCCCTTATCCTCACAAACTCTGTTTTTCTGTTCTAAAATCTAAAATGAGAATGAAATCAATTGCTTGCAAAAATCCTTCCACTTCCTCTCCTCTTTTTATGATGGTGGACAAGAGGAACATGAAATGACTGGAATGGAGATAGTTCCATATTTTGAAGCTTTGGTAGCTCAACCTCTGAGAGCAGAACTGTTGAGTTTATGATGTTTTTAAGACAGCAATAGTTTCAAGTTTTAATGATTAACAAATTTACATTATTTATTTCACAGATACTCTTAAGTGTTTAATTATTTATCTGTGATTTCAGCAAGCCACAATACGCTTTATAAGTCTTTAAGAAGTGCTTCAAGTCATCTGAGGGAAACAGGCCTTCTGAAGTGGTCAACCTGTCTTAAGTGTTGAAGCTGTTTGAAGAGCCAAGCCCGTCTGAAGACTGGAACCCGTCTGAAGACTGGAACCCGTCTGAAAATTGGAAGCTGTCTGAAGCTTTAGTAATGACGTGGCATCTTTGCTGAAACCTTGCGTGAAGACTTTTCTGAGTCTCTGCTGCTCGTACGTTTTGGAACACATTTATGGCAACAAACACAGAGGTCTTTCCTGGTGCATTTGAATTTCATACACCACTGAGGAAATCTCTGCAAACGCAGCAACGCAGCAATTCCTGAAGCAGCCTTTTGGCAGATGCAACCTTGTACTGTGTCAGAAATTTTAGGATGCTCAGAAGTATGTCTCACAACGGATTGTATAGAATTTAATGCTATCTCTAAACGGTGGTTTTTCAACGGATTAAAGTCTGGGTATAAATACCCCTTTTGAAGACCATCATCAAAAGGCAAAAAAGACAAGAGAACATATAGAAAAAGAGAATCAAAACGCTGCAATTTTTCTTCAAGAAAATCACTCTGATAAAATTCTTTGTACACTTTATTTTTCATATCCTGAGTATAACTCAGTTTTGCTGTACATTGTAATAGGTTTGAGCTTCAAACTTGTGAAGTTTAAAAGCTTAAACTCTTTTTCATTGTAATCTTTGTTGAGCCTAGAGGCTTGTCTGTAAAACAATACTTGGTTGTTTGAGCCTGAGAGGCTTGTCTGTAAAAGATAGCCTGAGAGCTTGTAATACTTGGTGTTGAGCCTGGAGAGGCTTGTCTGTAAAAATACTTGTAATGAGAGGCTTGACTGTAAAAGAATACTTGTAATCTTTGTGAAAGATTAAGAGAAAATCCAAGTGCTTGTTGGCATTGGGACTGGAGGTAGCTCACAGTGGTAGTGAGTGAACCAGGATAAATCCTTGGCTAAGTTTTCTATCCCTTATCTCTTGTCAATTCGTTTATATTAATATCAAGGGTGTTGAAAAGCTATTCTAAATATTTTAAAAGCAAAGAAACCTTTTAAAATATATTTTCAGGAGCCATCCAAAAACTTCAGACAGCCCCCATAAACCTGTCTGAAACTGTTTGTAACTTGTTGTTTTCAAAAAGCTTTCAAAAATATAAAGAAACACTATTCAACCCCCCTTCTAGTGTTTCCCTGTGTTTCTACAGTTGGTACCAGAGCTTAACTCAGGGTTGAGCACCTAACAAGTGTTGAGGACTAAAAGATCCAGATGGAAGCTGCAAACAACAACAGGCAATACATCTCTGAGGGTGCATCTATCACAAGACCCCCAGCATTCAATGGAGTAGACTATCACTACTGGAGAGATCGTATGAAGCTGTTCATTGAAAGCAACAACATTGATGTCTGGGATGTAGTTACTGATGGAGACTATGTGCCCATGCAAAACAATGTGCCTATACCTAAGGCTGATTGGACCTTGGAGCAGAAGGCTAGAGTTCAGATGAATGCCAAAGCCAAACTCTATCTGATATGCTCATTGAACAAATCAGAATATGAGAAGGTGCATGGTTGTACATCTGCCAAGGAAATCTGGGATACTCTTGCAGCAGCCCATGAAGGGACTGAAACTGTCAAGCAATCCAAGATTAGTATGCTCATACATCAATATGAGATGTTCAAAATGGAAGAAACAGAAACCATTGATCAGATGTTTGGGAGGTTTCAGACCATTACAAATGGACTCAGGTCCTTGGGCAGAACTTATGAATCTGGAGATAATAACAGAAAGATTCTAAGAAGCTTGCCTAAGACCTGGAGACCCAAAGTTACTGCCATTCAAGAGGCAAGAGACTTAAACTCTCTTAGAATGGAGGAACTTCTGGGATCTCTCAAGGTTCATGAGCTTGAGCTTGGAGAAGATGACAACAAGAAGAAATCTCTGGCTCTAAACTCCAAGACCAGTCAGTCTAGGCATGGCAAGATGAAGGCTATGCAAGCTGAGGAAACTTCAGAAACAGATGAGGATTCTGAAGATAGCTCAGAGATGATGATCTTGCTCTTTTAAGTAGGAAGATCAAAAGAATGCTCCAAAACAGAGGAAAGTTCAGAAGGAATCAACCTTCAACTTCTAAAGGAGGTAAGACAGGTAAAGATTTTCAAAATGACAAAATTATTTGTTTTGAATGCAAACAACCAGGTCACATGAAGGCTGAGTGTCCTAAGTTGAAGAAAAACACATTCAAAAAGAAGAAGTTCTTCAAAAAGAAGAAGGGACTAATGGCAACATGGGAAGACCTTGATGAATCTACTTCTGAAGAAGAAGATACTTCAGAAGAGGCCAACTTATGTCTTATGGCCAGTCTGCCATCATCAGACAGCTCTGAAGAAGAGGTATTTCCTTTAACCCTTCAAGAAATGTATGATGATCTGATGGAAAGCTCCAAGGAACTATTTCAAGAGTATAAGAATCTATCCAAGGCTCACACAGAAATGTGTAATAAATATGAAGCCCTTGAAATAGAAAATATTATGCTCAAGGAAAAGATCCTTGTGTCTGAATCAGTAGTTCTCAACATGTGTCTGAAGAAAATATAAAACTTCAGAAGCAAGTTGAGCAACTGACAAAAGACTTAGCTAAGTTTGTCAAAGGAACTGATAATTTGAACAGATTACTTGGTGATCAAAGACATTCCATTGACAAAAGTGGCTTAGGCTTTTGGGATCATAACATGCCTGAACCTCATATTTTTAATGTTGAAAAAGGCAAGGGAAAGGTTACTGGGTGTTCTCACTGTGGAAAAGCTGGACACAATGTGACTCAGTGTAAACACAAAAAGAGACCAACACCCAGGTCTAACAAAAGAGGACCCAAAAGAATGGGTACCTAAAAACTTGATTATTCCTGTTGCAGATGTGTTTAACAGGACAAAAGAGACACCACAAATGGTACCTGGACAGTGGATGCTCGCGACACATGACAGGAGAAAGGTCTTTGTTCCAAAACCTTAGACCAAGAAATGGAGGTGTGGTCACCTTTGGTGGAAACCAGCAAGGGAAGATCACAGGAATAGGGACTGTAGGTATGTCACCTTTATCCCTTATTAAAAATGTTCTCCTAGTGGAAGGACTTCAACACAACCTACTGAGCATAAGTCAATTATGTGACAGTGGATATGTGGTCTCTTTCACTAAGGAAGGTTGTATAGTCAAAGACTCTTCTGATCAAATCCTTTTTACTGCTAAAAGGCACAGCAATGTGTACAAAATTGATCTAGAGGAACTAGCAAGTCAAAATGTTAAATGTTTTATTTCTGTTGAAGATGAAAAACAGATTTGGCATCAAAGACTTGGGCATGCCAGCTTGAGATTAATCTCAAGATTAGCAAAATACAATCTGGTTAAAGGCTTACCCAAGCTTTCATACAAATCTGACATTTTATGTGAAAGCTGTCTGAAAGGGAAACAAACAAGACACTCATTTAAGAGTAAAGATGTTGTTTCTACTAGCAGACCTCTAGAACTATTGCATATTGACTTGTTTGGTCCTATTAGAACAGAAAGCATTAGTGGTAAGAAATATGGTTTGGTCATTGTTGATGACTATTCTAGATACACATGGGTTATATTCCTTAGAAGCAAGGATGAAACTTTTAAGAATTTCACAATATTTGTAAGAAGGTACAGAATGAAAAAGGATTCTGTATATCTGTCATCAGAAGTGATCATGGTGGAGAGTTTGAAAATGCAAACTTTGAAATGTTCTGTGATGAGAATGGGATCTCACACAATTTCTCTGTGGCTAGAACACCTCAACAAAATGGGGTTGTTGAGAGAAAGAACAGAAGTCTGCAAGAGATGGGAAGAACCATGCTCAACTCATGCAATCTACCAAGATCCTTCTGGGCAGAAGCTATTAACACAGCTTGCTACCTTCAAAACAGAATATTGGTAAGACCAATTCTTAAAAGAACTCCTTATGAATTGTGGAAAGGAAGAAAACCCAACATATCTTACTTTCATCCCTTTGGCTGTGAGTGTTTTATACTTAACACAAAGGATGATCTTGGAAAGTTTGATGCAAAATCTGACAAAGGATTTTTCATAGGTTATTCTGAAACATCTAAGGCTTACAGAGTTTATAACTCTAGAACTCTAGTTGTAGAAGAATCAATCCATGTTAAATTCAATGACAAGAAAGAGACTGATAGGGAACTATCAGATCTAGAGGATGATTTTGCAGGAATGGAGCTAAATGACAACAGCAACTTGAAAGATGAGCAGTTGTCTGAAGTGCCTACTGTTACTGAACCTCTTCAGACAGATGTTGAGTCTCAGACAGATGCTGTACCCATTCACAGAACTGATTGGAGATACAAGTCACATCACCCTAAAGAGCAAATTATTGGGAGCACTTCAGAAGGAGTGAAGACAAGATCAAAGTTCAGGAATCTGAATTCACTGGCTCTCCTGTCTGAAGTTGAACCCAAAGATATTGATGAAGCTCTGCATGATGAAGGGTGGATCCTAGCCATGCAAGAAGAGTTAAATCAATTTGCTAGGAGTGTCTGGACCCTTGTTCCTAAACCCCATGGGAAAACTATTATTGGAACCAAATGGGTGTTCAGAAACAAGCTGTCTGAAGAAGGCAAAGTAGTCAGAAACAAGGCAAGGCTTGTGGCTCAAGGATACAATCAGCAAGAAGGAATTGATTTCACAGAAACCTTTGCCCCAGTGGCCAGGTTAGAAGCAATTAGAATTTTATTGTCTTATGCTATAAATAATGGCATCAAGCTATATCAAATGGACGTTAAAAGTGCTTTTCTCAATGGTTTCATTGAAGAAGAAGTCTTTGTTAGACAACCCCCTGGTTTTGAGGATGTCACTTTCCCAGATTATGTTTTCAAATTGAAAAAGGCTCTCTATGGTCTAAAACAAGCCCCAAGAGCTTGGTATGACAGATTGAGCAATTTTCTTATCAAAAATGGTTTTGAAAGAGGAAAAGTTGACACAACTCTTTTTAGAAAACAGTCTAACAAAGGTCTCATGCTAGTCCAGATATATGTTGATGACATTATATTTGGTTCCACTGATTCTTCTCTTTGCAAGGAGTTTTCTGAGTTAATGCAATCTGAATTTGAAATGAGCCTAATGGGTGAATTAAAATTTTTCTTAGGACTTCAAATTAAGCAAGATTCTAATTGTATATGGATTCATCAAGAGAAATATACAAAAGAAATGCTTAAGAAGTTTAATTTAAATGATTGCAAGCCCATGTCAACTCCTATGCATCCTTCTGCATATTTAAGCAAAGATGAGAATGAAGAACCAGTGAATCAGACTTTGTATAGAGGAATGATTGGTTCTTTATTGTATCTAACAGCAAGCAGACCTGACATTATGTTCAGTGTGTGTCTTTGTGCTAGATTTCAATCAGATCCAAGAATTACTCATTACAAAGCTGTTAAGAGGATTTTTAGATATCTTAAAGGTACTACTAATCTTGGTCTTTGCTATAAGAAAGACAAAGAATGCAGGATACTGTGATGCTGACTTTGCTGGAGACAGAATTGAAAGAAAAAGCACCAGTGGAGGTTGTCACTTCTTTGGAGGCAACATGATCAGCTGGTCAAGTAAAAGGCAAAGCACCATTGCATTATCAACAGCTGAAGCTGAATATATCTCAGCAGCAAGTTGTTGTTCACAACTCCTTTGGGTGAAGTATCAGCTTGAGGATTTTAATATTCCTATATCTGTTATACCTGTTTTGTGTGATAATACAAGTGCCATTAATCTGTCTAAAAACCCCATTCAACATTCTAGAGCAAAGCATATAGAAATCAAGCATCATTTCATTAGAGACTATGTTCAGAAGGTGTTTTTGATATAAAGTTCATTGAAACAGAGCTTCAATGGGCAGATATATTCACAAAACCTCTGACTGAAGTCAGATTTAAGTTCATATGTAATAATCTGAACATACATGCATTTTCTAACTGATTTGTATGTTGTCTGAAATGAACATCTGAAATCTCAGTATGTCTGAAATTGTGACATGTCTGAAATTTTAGGGTTTCTGAAATTTCATTAGTTGTCTGAAATTATTCACTTGTCTGAAATAAAATGATGACGTGGCTATCTGAGACGGTTGAATGCCATTTATTTTGTCTCTTCCACTCTGCACGTTACCCAATGTCTGCGCAGCCAGTACATGCCATCATTGCATCGTGGGTGTCTATATAATAAAGGAGGTTACATATTGAAGAAGGCTCACATTTTCTCTCTGCTCACTCTTCAACTTCATCTTCTCTCTCACAACAGTTTTCTGCTCAAGCTTTTGTCTGCAACTGCAATGGCACCAAAGAAGACAAGCTCTGGAGGGAAGATTGTCAAGTCCAAAGGTGTTGATCTTCAGGGTCTCAGTGATCTGGGCATGGACCTTTTTGAGGAATTTGATGCTGCTGGTTGGACTTCATTCTTTGAGAAAACTGATTGCTCTTGGAATGAACAGAGCATCATTGATTTCTGGTTTTCAGCAAGAGGAATTCCAAACAACAAAGGTGAATATGAAAGCATCCGAGCTGAAGTTCTTGGAGAGTCCATCTTCATAGATGCTGATATTCTTTCCAAGGTGACTGGTGTACAAGCTGAAGGAGAGGTCTTCTCCAGGATGGGAAGGAAGAAATGGTGGTTCTGAGAAGTTCACCAAGATGCTGTATGGAACAGCGAAGCCTCAGAGCGCTGACTCAAAGAACATGCTGGATAAAGTCAGAGTTCTTCATGCCATTCTAGGGCAATGCATTTTCCCTAAGAGTGGAAGCAGAAACCATGTCTCTGAACTTGAGAGATTCTGCTTGATCAACCTATTGCTGAAGAAGAAGATGAATCTCCCAAAGATGCTTATGTTCCACATTCAGAAGAAGATTAGGGATTCTGCTGGAAGCCTTACTCACAATTACTTATCACCAAGGTACTGATGCATTTCAGAGTACCTCTTAAGTTTGATCACAAAGCACCTGCTCTTTTTGGTGAGGCCAATATTACCAGTATGAAGCTGAAGAACCCTCTCATTCCAAGACATTCTTCTCCTACTATGAAGGAGAGTTTACTGTTAGAGAAGGCATCTAGAAGTGGAGCTGCTTTTGAAGTTCTGGAGCTTGAACTTCAAGGGGACATAAGGAAGGATGAGTTTGTTGCATCCAAGCCCTCCCCTCAACCTAAGCTGCCGAAGCTACCAGTTAGGAGTGCTGCAAAGGTGGCACCAGCAAACCCTAAGTTGCACCTTAAGACTGCTGAACCTGTTCAGAAGACTTTGACAAAGTCGTCTGAAATTGTGGGTCAAAAGTCTGAAGGAGCAAAACCTCTTGAGCCTACTTCTAATCTAGAAGGAAAGGCACATGAGGAACCTGTTGCTGATGCTGATGCTATTGCTGCACCACCTGTTGCTGCCTGTCCCTCTGATCCTGAATTGATCAAGGTAGCTGCAATTGCTACTATGATTGAAAATCAAGAATTGGAGAAGAAGTTAGAACAAGAGAAGGCTGATCATGCTTATGCAGTATCTACACAGATTGCCTTAGCTGAAAAAGAAAGGCTAGCTGCCTTGGCTGAAGGAACCAAGAAAAGAAAGAGATCCAGTGCTGCCATGAGAAGAAAAGAATAAGCAAGTTCCTTACTAGTGCTCCTGAAGTTACCACAAGAATCACTAGGAGTATTTCTAGTAAACAAGATGCTATAGACATGGCAGATAAATATCAGAAGTTTGTCAAAGCCAATCTTTATTTCAAAAGAGAAGAGAAGAAAGCAAGCTGAAAGGGAGGAGGCAGAAAGGGAAGTCAAGAAAATCAAAATTCAGAAAGAGGAACCTCCAAAGGAACCCTACAAACCAATAAGGGTGAGGTTTGACAATGTTACACCTTCACCACCTTCATCACCAGAAAAAGGGGTTGCCAGAAGAGAAGAAGAAAGAAAAGTTTGAACAAGTTCATAGTGAAGTTGTTTCAGAAGAGGGAGTTTCAGACAAGGTTGATGAACAACCTATCTTGTCTGAAGAAAAGGAAGCACCATCACCATCACACATCACCATCTTCATCATCCTCCTCATCATCATCAGAATCATACAGATCTGAAAACTCTGCTGAGGAGACCCAGCAATGTGTGTGGAAAGGAAGCATGCTACCTGCACATCTTAGGCTTGGACCCAAAAGTAGGGATTTCTTCACAGAACCCACTTTTGATCCTTATGCCTATCCTTTTACTGACTCTCAGTATGCAGAAGAAGCTGAAGTGCCCCACAAAAGGTATGAGGGACCCTTCTTTGAAAGGGAAAGAGTGCCAAAATTCCCTAACCTTTATGAAGAGCTGATGTTTTTCAAGGATACACCCCCCATCTACATGCATCAAGGACTTATCTTGCACACTGCTGAAGCTGAAAGGAGAAAGTATACTGGAAGCCTTGATGGTCAATACTCTGGACAGCTTGAAAAGATCAGAAAGGGAGTGGTAGTTCCTGAACACAAGTGGGCTCCACTTGATCCCTGTTCTGAAGATGATTGTCTGAAGATGAGTACTGATGAGTGGTGTTTTGTCAGAAAGCTGTGCACAGAAGGAGAATTGTTTCAAAGAATCATCTGAACTGGGTTGGCATGAGAGGTTACAGGCCACCTAGAATGCTTCTATCAGGCCAAGCACTAAAATTCTGGTGCAACCTGACAGGATCATTCCTAGGTATCCTCTGAAGGAAGGTTCTGCTGATAAGTTTAAAGAACCCAAGGTTTACACAGCCCCCTTCAAACCTTTGTCACCAAGGAATGGAAGCATCTACCAGCCATGTCAGAAAGCAAGGTGGAGGCATGGATCACAGTCTCAGGGACAGAGTTTGGAGCTCTTACTGGAAAATCAGAGAGGATGCTGGATCCTCATCTGGGTCAACTGGACCTGATGAAGACTCTCTCATTGACTATGGGAGATCCATGAATGTGCAGTATATGTTTATCAGACAACACTTCCCACTTTTGACTGCACCTTTTCATGAAGAATGGGAGATGATCAACCCCATTGGAACATTCTTTCATCCAGTCTATCATCCTCATAAATATGGACTGCTTCCAGGATTTGATGCGCTGAGTTTTGTGTGCAGATACATTAAAATTATTTTTTATGAGTCAGCACCTGACTATGAAGAAGAGAATAGAAGACTGAGGTTCAAGATACAGAAGCTGGGAAAGCCAATGCTGAGCTTCTTGCCAAACAAGAACAGACTCTGGCTTTGCACAAGACTGAACTCATAGCTAAGCAAGATCAGATTCTTCATGAACAGCAAGAGATCAAAATGCTCAAGAAGATATGAAGTCTGCCCTTCTCTCAATTGGACAAGACAAGGGATGATCTCATGTCTTTGCTGAAGGATGCTTTGTTGAAGAAATCTGGCTAGTCTGTGATGTAGCCATGTTTGTTTTTATCTCTGGCAATGTGTTTAAATTTCTATGCTTGTCTGAAACTTTTTATGATGAATATATTGTTCCCTGCATGATTTTTTGAGTTTATACTTCATGATTATCCTTTTGATTTCTGTTGTTGTTATGCTCTGGATTCCCTTTTGATTGATGACAAAAGGGGGAGTACTAAAACTAACAAAAATCTGATTCAAATGTGAAGTGCTACAGGACTCAGGGGGAGCAAGAAGAACTATTAAGTTCATTATCTGAGGGGGAGTTATATTAAAAGCTATTTTATTCTCACATACTCCTTTCAGATTTTACAGTTTTAAAATAAATTTGTCATCATTAAAAAAGGGAGAATGTTGAGTCTCAAAAATTCATAAGAGATTTATGATGTTTTAAGACAACAATAGTTTCAAGTTTTAATGATTAACAAATTTACATTATTTATTTCACAGATACTCTTAAGTGTTTAATTATTATCTGTGATTTCAGCAAGCCACAATACGCTTTATAAGTCTTAAGAATTGCTTCAAGTCATCTGAGGGAAACAGGCCTTCTGAAGTGGTCAACCGTCTTAAGTGTTGAAGCTGTCTGAAGAGCCAAGCCCGTCTGAGACTGGAAACCTATCTGAAGACTGGAACCCGTCTGAAAATTGGAAGTCGTCTGAAGCTTTAGTAATGACGTGGCATCTTTGCTGAAACCTTGCGTGAAGACTTTTCTGAGTCTCTGCTGCTCGTACGTTTTGGACAACATTTATGGCAACAACACAGAGGGCCTTTCCTGGTGCATTTGAATTCATACACCACTGAGGAAATCTCTGCAAACGCAGCAACGCAGCATTCCTGAAGCAGCCTTTTGCAGATACAACCTTGTACTGTGTCAGAAATGTCAGGATGCTCAGAAGTATGTCTCACACGGATTGTATAGCATTTAATGCTATCTCTAAACGGTGGTTTTTCAACGGATTAAAGTCTGGGTATAAATACCCCTTTGAAGACATCATCAAAAGGCAAAAAAGACAGAGAAGAACATATAGAAAAAGAGAATCAAAAACGCTGCAATTTTTCTTCAAGAAATCACTCTGATAAAATTCTTTGTACACTTTATACTTTCATATCCTGAGTATAACTTAGTTTTTAGCAGTAACATTGTAATAGGTTTGAGCTTCAAACTTGTGAAGTTTAAAAGCTTAAACTCTTTTTCATTGTAATCTCTGTTGAGCCTGAAGAGGCTTGTCTGTAAACAATACTTGGTTGTTGAGCCTGAAGAGGCTTGTCTGTAAAACAATACTTGATTGTTGAGCCTGAAGAGGCTTGTCTGTAAAACAATACTTGGTTGTTGAGCCTGGAGAGGCTTGTCTGTAAAACAATACTTGGTTGTAGAGCCTGAAGAGGCTTGACTGTAAAAGAATACTTGTAATCTTTGTGAAAGATTAAGAGAAAATCCAAGTGCTTGTTGGCATTGGGACTGGAGGTAGCTCACAGTGGTAGTGAGTGAACCAGGATAAATCCTTGGCTAAGTTTTCTATCCCTTTTCTCTTGTCAATTCGTTTATATTAATATCAAGGGTGTTGAAAATCTATTCTAAATATTTTAAAAGCAAAGAACATTTTAAAATATATTTTCAGGAGCCTCCCAAAAACTTCAGACAGCCCCCATAAACCTGTCTGAAACTGTTTGTAACTTGTGTTTTCAAAAAGCTTTCAAAAATATAAAGAAAAACTATTCAACCCCCCCTTCTAGTGTTTCCCTGTGTTTCTACAAGAACCTCCCATAGCAGAACCAATTTCAACTGCAGTAGAACACTCACCAGCTACCCTACTCCAACCTTAGATGAACCACCATTTGAAGAACCTAAACCTATCTCAGCTCCTTCCTCAAATGTTTCTCCTATTGATATCCCTGTTGTTAGAGTTAGAAGGTCTGAAAGGAACAGGGCCTCTTTTCATACCATTGGAAATAATCTAAACAATCCCATTGGGATTGACTCTCCACCTAAACCCGCCTCTCCCATTGCCACTCACAAGTCTAGCTCTCAAGCTTGTCTAAAAGATGAGGAAAATGCCTCAGAAGGAGATAACAAAGAGGAAAGTGATCCTTCTGAGGATTCAAAAGATAGTGATCTTGACCTATTTGAAGATTCAGAGATGCTTAAGGTATTCTCCAAAAATGGAAATGGAAGAGTATAATCCCTGGGAGAATTTTTGTGCTAAGAGAAATTAGAAGAGGAGGTTGGGATGTTAATTACTTTCTCCAGAAGCAAGGGTGAGGGGACTTTCTGTTTTTCAAAGAACCTATTTATCCAAGGCTTATCAAAGCTTTCTATGTTGCTGCAAGCAACTATAAGAGTGATGGGAACTCACTTGTTGCTGATATCAAAGGATCAACCATTATACTTACACCAAGCATCATTGAGGAAGTTCTCAATCTCTCTGCTTGTGAAAACCATCTATATGAAGACACTTGGTATACTTCTGCAAGCATAACCAAAGGAGAAGTAGTGAGAAACGTTCTCAGCCAGCCTGGTTCATCCCTTGTCTCAAGTAAACTGATTCCCGTTTGCAGGTTATTCCATAAAATGTGTTGCTACTTCCATTCTTCCTAGAGCTGGAACCCTTGAGAAGGTTACAGACCAAGACTTGCTGGTTCTGTACCATTTCTAATTGGAAAACCCCTTTCTCTATCCTACCTGCTAATTAGAAGCATGATTTACTCAGCCAATCCACAGAGAGCCTATGCCAGCTTGCCATATGGCATGCTTCTAACCAAGATCTTCAGATTGTACAATGTGCCTCTTGAGGATGAGGAATATGAAGATAGTTGTACTTTCTTTAATAGAAAGAACAATAAGAAAATGAAGATGGTACACCCCACTCCTTCTGAACTATTTTCCAGCAGTAGCAGTGAAGCAGAAGAAGCTTCAGAGGAAGAAAAGGCTCCAAGGACTAAGAAGAAGAAAGAAGTATTGAAGACCTTCTCCAGAAAAAGGAAGGGTTTGACTGCAACTTCTGGAGAAGGAGAGCCTAGCAAAGTTCAGAAGACATCTTCTTCTGGAGTTGATAAGGATATTCCAGAATGTCTCACTCCTCCCTCCTCAATTGAATCCAAAGAGCCATTACCTGTTGAGGAAGAAGAAGATGCTTCTCCAGTAGAATCTGCATTCAGAGAAGAAGTATCTGCAGAAGTAGATAGGGAGACATCACTTGCTTCTGCAGAGGGGTTAGCTGTGAATACCCTAGCTATGCTTGCCACTACCCAGCCCATTCCTCAAACCATTTAACATCTATCTCCTACTGCTGCTGCAGCTGCTACAGAAGAAGGCACTGCTAAGGAATCGGTGCTGAAGGAAGAAAATCAATCAACTCCTTCTACAGGTACTTTTGGGACTGATTTAGTAAATAAATTTCTTGCATCCCCAATCCTGGATTCTTCTGTTCCTGCTACTGTTCCCCTCAGGGATAGTATTCCAGCTGTGTCTGCTCATCTCTCTTGCATGGAGACATTTCTTCAGCAACTAAGTGTTGAAAGGGAAGAAATACCTTCTGAACCTCTGCAGAAGGAAGAGGTTGCTGGTCCTGAAGATGTTGCCCCTGCTGCAAAAACCAAGTCCTCTTTTTCTCAATCAATTGAGAAACAAGTGAGGAAGATCAAGGCAGACATCAAGAAATTGTTCTCCAATGTCAATAGTCTACAAAACTCTATAAATGAGATGATTGAGAGGTTTACACAGCACCAATTCTGGTTCAATAACTTTGTCCTACCTATAATTGCTCCTCAAGCACCTCAGATGCCATTCAATCAATACCAGCCTCCTCAGAACATCCTTCAACCCACTACCTCATCATCTTCAGATCATTCTTCACCCTCCAAGTAGAAGAAGATGATGATTCTGCTTCTCCTAGGCCATATTAGTTTTTTTTATAGATGACAAAGGGGGAGAAGTAGTAGGAGTAGTAGGTTGTTTGACATTGTTATGTCTTTTGTTCTGTTAGGAGAGATGAAATTCAGTTTGGCTTGGCTTCCTTTTGTATGACATTGATCATGTCTTTTGTTATGACTTTTGAATGATCTCTATTTGTGATTAATGCTCCTCCTCTCCTACTTTAAACTCAGCTTTGATACATAATCACTGAATTACAACGATTGTCTATCTCGCTAACCAACTCTCTCTCCTTGACTGACGCAAGAGGTTCCTATTGTGATCTGTGTGTTCTGCGCTTCAAGCTATGCTACAGCGCAAGCTGTAGCGCAGGTTCCAGAGAGTTGCGCTTCACCTGCGCTATAGCGCGAGGTGCAGCGCAGCTAGCATCCTGCAGCTTCAACTTTCCTCTTTTATTTGTTGATCTCTCCCCGAGACTGGTTTTCCACGCGTTTGCCTTTCCTTGTTTCCCCTTATTTTCTGATATCTTTATATTTATTGTGCAATCCTTGTTTATTTGGGAAGCTTGTCTGCAATATCTTTGATTGATTGGCTCTGATCTCCTCATTAATGATTCAAATCTTCTTCACATCTTTAATTAATTGTCTTCAATCAATCTACAATCTTGCATAAATCCTCCTCATTTAATGCCATTTAATCTCTGAATTAAATCTTTGCAATAATCCTGCAAAAATTAGCAATAAATCTATTAAAATAGCATCAAATTCAAAACTAGGATTAATAAATACAAATTAGTAAATATTAAATAAAAGGGATAAAAATGGGGTAAAATTATCATTTTGTCCTTGATAAGTGAAATAAAATATATACTAATTTATCAACTATTTTTCACTTATCAAATTCCCCCCAACTTAACTTTTTGCTTGTCCTCAAGCAAGAGACCTCTTTACATTCACAATCAATTCTAATCCTTAGTGTATTTTTACAAAAATAAAACTAATTCGAGGTAATCATCCCTCAACTCCTTCCTAAGCAGAAGTCACTTCCCAAACATAAGAAAAAATCAGAATCAAGAAATATTACCAATCAACAATTAGGATAGAAATACAACATCAATTAAACTTTCTCAATAATAGAAATTAAAGCAGTAAGTGATAAACCAAGGAAATCTCTCATTCTCACGGGTAAGTGTTTCCCTCAATCATTTTCACCCATTGTTGAACAACTAGAATTGATAGTCGTTTCCAAGGTCTGAACCTGCAAGCAGTTAGTATGGATCAAAAGGTCTTTCTGTAGGTTGTAATGAGGCTGGGCTATCAAGAAATCATGGTGTTTCTGGATATTCAAGGAAAACTTTGAATCGAGAGCATCTTGTGGTTGTGCTTTGGAACTTCTCTCAATTCTCCTGATGATTCTTGAATGGTTACCCTTATTCAGCTTTGGCCTCCTTTTTTGAAGAATTTTCTCCCCCCAACTTATTTATTTTCAACACTTTGTGCAGAATTTTTTTTTTGTATACATAACATAAAGAACTTATTTTTGGTGGGGGAGAATCTTTCCTTTGTGATTCCTTGTGCCTTCTCTTGGATTCCTTGTGACCAACCTCTTTGTCAATTGCTTGTCCCATTTTGTTGTAGTGCACCTTGCTCTCTATCCCAAGTGTTAAGGGACATGGTATGATCATTGATCATTGATAATGGATGGGGTGCATCAAAAGAAACATTAAAGGCTCAAATAGGCAATCAATAATTGGAAATATTAATGCATGGTTGGCTATTTGGCACTAATCAGAGTATTAAAATCACAAAATTGTGCCTTTGTCACTTCCATACCTTCTACAAGCAAGACAAATTTCAGAAACTCAAGCAATAACAGTTGACAAGCAGTGGTGAAAAGCTCTCAATATAAGTGTTTAAGTGTTTAGAGCTCTCAACTTACCGGTTGGGCTAAAATTTCCTTGCTAAAGCACTTACTGGATTTAATAAACTACCATGATAGGTTCTCTTGAGAAGTACTCTAAACCTAACTGATTATGGACTTAATCACAAGACCCTATCATCTTTCCTAGATTGGTTAGTTAAACTACTTACTTACAGAGAATTAGAATAAATTACCTTGATTCCTAAGCTCCTAAAATCCTAAAAAAAATTTAAAAAATTTCACAAAAATTAACTGGATAAGTACTGTATGATATATATATATATATGTGAAAGGTTGGATATAGTACAAATCAAAGAGAAGATAAAATAAAATAAGAGAATAAAAAGAAAAAGAACAGCAAAATAATAGAAAAAGAAAGAAAAGAAAGAAAAGCACCAAATAGGAAAGAAAAATGATCAGTCCTCGTGGTCCTGATCCATGTGGTCTGCATCCTCAGCTCCAGCTGCACCATCCCCCCTAGAGAAATAGGCTTGTCCCCAGGCCACTGCAAGTAATCCTGAAAGAATGAGGGGAGCATGGGAAAACCAAGTCTGATCTTTGAAGTGGGAGTCCTGTTGGCCACAACAGATGCAAAGGTGACCATCCGACTGGTGATGACTCGTGTTATGTCCACTGCGGCGCCAGTAAGAATGCAGTAAAGGAGGTGAGCTACCAACATAATGATATCTGAAACATGCCCGATAGGATGAATGTTGGCCAGCGTCAGTACTGTCCACATCCTAGCTATGCTCCTCAAGTCGTGCCTCTAAATACGAGCGGCCTCTCTCTGTGCGTTCCTCTCAAAGGAATGACCCGGCATGCAGAGCAACTGTGCTGTCTCAGTGTCAAGGGGGTCATTGCCCTGTAGCCCCACAACACCCAATCTCTCTTGGAACTGACACTCCTCAAGCTCCTGATCGAGTGGCTCTCCTAAAAAGGTGTTGATTGCGGCGCAATCAAACCTAATAACCTGCCCACGAACATATGACTCCCTCCTAGAGTCAACTCCCTGATCCCCGATGGCGTCGGCGTAGAACTCTCGAACAATATCAGGGTTAAAACGGCCGGCTGGACGGCTAAGCTGATCCCAGCCTCTGCGGTGGATCTCTGCGGCGAACTCCTCATGTTCGCCCTCCTCTAACTGCACTGGCCTCTCCAAAATAAAGTTACAGTTGGCTATGTCAGAATATGCTTCAAAGGACTTAAGGTCCTTGAAACGGTGAGGGTCAAAAGCTGGATCCCTCTGGGGGGCCTTCCCCTTGGCACCCCCTGTGCCCTGTCGAGAAGAACTAGGGGCACTGACATTCTTTGTGCGAACCATCTTCAAAAGAGAGATAAATCAAGATTATTTATGCATCATAATATTTAATTATTCAAAATCAAGAAATTAAATGACCAATTTAATTCCATAAAATTTAGAATAAGTAACCAAACAATTGTGCATAAAAATCTGATTTTATTAGTTACCCATTAATGTCAATTAATTAATTAAGACATGCTAAAGTGATCAATTAAAGCAGTCTTAAACAATCCTAATCAGGTAAAAGTGAGAATTCAACTCAGGCTAAAAAATCATGTCATCAGTAACATGCAATAGGGCATAATCAACTTCATTAAAGCATGCAAAAATTATCAAGATTTTATAAGCATACATGCAATAACAAACTTAATCTGTAGAAATTATTGAGCACCTTCAAAACTACCACCAAAGTAAACAAAATATTCCACAAAGGATCCTACCACATGCAAACTATTTTTAAGCATTTATAATCAATCATTTTCTTCCAAAAGGGTCCTAAACTCCTAAACTTCCTATCCTAAAGCTATGCTCAAATAAAGCGAAAAATAAAAATTCCAATCAGTTAGAAAGAAAGAAAACTATAAAGACATACCTGATATGAAGTCGGAAACTGAAAAAGAGGTTGTATGTGTGAGAAACAGGCAAGAAAAGGTAAGGAATCTTAGAGAAAACGAAAGCAAGGAAGTGGAGGGAAGTTCGAATTCCCAAATTTTCGAATTTAAGGGACGTTCTCCTTCGCGTCACCATAGAAGGTGAAGCATGCCGCTGCGCTTCACCACTGCGCTATAGCGCAGGGTGAAGCGCAGAATCCAGAGAGTCAATTAGTTCCAGTAGCTTCTGCGCTTCATCCTGCGCTATAGCGCAGGCTGCAGCGCAGATATCAGTAACTCTCTGCTTCTGCTACTCCTACCTAATTTCATGCATTCTTTAATTTATATCCCCAAATTTACAGTTTCATATTCTCACAGGTAATTCCTATGACTCAAAACTGAAAAATAAATAAATAAATAAAAATAACAACTAAAAACTCACAAACACTGGGTTGCCTCCCAGGAAGCGCTTGTTTAACGTCTTCTAGCTCGACGCCTGGTTATGTAATCTCTTTATGGTGGCCTCAATTGGAGGATGATGTTGGTCTCCATGCCAGTTCTACCTTTGAGCTCCCATCCTCCATGCCAATCAGTGACTCTTCCCTCATGGTCACTATCGTCTTCTGTGTTTGATGTTGATCGCTTTTTTCTCCTGAACTTGAATTCCAAGATGGATTCTGGATCTGTTACTCTCATTCTCGGTTTCCTCAGAAATCCGGAGCCTTGCAGTGGTGGAGAATTTTGAGAAGTGGGATTGTTTTGTTGTAACAGGGGTATTCCCCTATCAATATGAAACACAATGGTTTCATCCTTTGTACCCATTGTATACTTCCCTTGATCAACATCGATAATCATTTGAGCAGCCTTCATGAATGGTCTTCCCAAGATAAGGGGGACATCAGTATCCTCCGCTGCTGTCTCTGCAACGTAAAAATCTACCATATATGCAAACTTATCTACTCTTATTTCAATATTCTCAAGTATTCCATGCAAGCTTTGAGCAGATTGATTTGTAAGAAGTAGTTTCACATTAGCAGGCTTGACCTTCACATTACTCAATTTATTAAAATACGATAGCGGCATCAAATTGATGCTCGCTCCAAGATCAAATAAAGCATAAGTTGAGGGTAGATTACCAAGAGATATGGGTATAGTGAACTTACCTGGGTCAAGTGACTTACTTGTGACTAAGACCTTCTCCTCTTGTGGTTCTTCTTTTGGTTGGGCTGCTTTATCCTCATCTTGATGAACTGCTTCCTCTTGAAGTGCTTGTTCTTCAAAGACGAGCTCAACTTCTGTTGAGTCTCAAAAATATCATAAAGAGGTTTATGATGTTTTAAAGACTGAAATTTCTCTAAGTTTTAATGATCAACAAATTCAACTTAAGATGTTTCTCATAAGATACAATTGTCTAAATGTTTATCTATGATTTTCAGCAAGAAGCCTACTTTATAAGATTAAGTGTTGTACCCGTCTGAAGAAGCTGATGCTGTCTGAAGATGATCAACCCGTCTGAAGCATCAAAGCCGTCTGAAAGCTTTTGATGACATGGCATCTCTTGTCTGAAGTTGTGATAATCCATGCACCTCTGCACATTTTTCACGCATGTTCTCTGTTACAAACAGATGGCACCTGTGCAATGCAATTCAAGCACGCGCTCTGTCACAACGTGTCCTCTGCTACGCAGCAATTGCAGCAGCAACAAAGAGCACCTTTTTGGCAGGAGCAAACCTTGTAAAAATGTCAGAAATTGTCAGGGAATATCAGAATATGTCAGAGAATATTCTGTACTGCAGCAGCTGTCTCACAACGGCTAGCATGGATTTCACAAACCTGAGAGTCTTCAATGATTCAATCATTTGGTTATAAATACCCCCTCATTTGAAGACCAGCATATAGAGAGAAGCATAGCAAAAGAACAGAAACTCTGCAAGTTTTTCGCTGTAACACTCTGATAGATTTTATCATCTTTGTACACACAAATTTTCATTCTGAGCATACCTCAGTAATTTTTGTACAATCTGTAGCTGTTTAAGTCTCAAAACTGATATAGTTTGTGAGCTTAAGCATTTCTCTCATTTGTATTTGCTTTTGAGCCTGGAGAGGCTTGTCTGAAAAAGAATACTTGTGTTGTTGAGCCTGAAGAGGCTTGTCTGAAAAAGAATACTTGGTTGTAGAGCCTGAAGAGGCTTGTTAAAAAAGAATACTTGTAATCTTGCAAGATTAAGAGAAAATCCAAGTACTAGTTGGCATTGGGACTGGACGTAGCTCACAAGTGGTAGTGAGTGAACCAGGATAAATTTTGTGGCTAAGTTTCTCTTCCCTTATCTTTGTCATTTCAGTTTTAAATTAATTAAGGGGACTGAATATTTTATTTAATATTTTAAAAAGAAGAAACTTCGTTTAGAACCATTTTAAAGCAGTCTGAAACCAACTTCAGACAGCTATCTAAAAACTTCAGACAGCCTACTAGTAATCTGTCTGAAAATCTGTTTTGTAAATCTGTTTTTGAAAAGCTTCTTAAAGTATTTAGAAACACTATTCAACCCCCCTTCTAGTGTTTCCCTGTGTTCCTACAGTTGGTACCAGAGCTCTACTCAGGGTTGATACACCTAACAAGTGTCTGAGGACTGAAAGATCCACATGGAAGCTTCAAACAGTAACAGGCAATACATCACAGAAGGAGCCTCTATCACAAGACCTCCAGCTTTCAATGGAGAAGATTATCACTACTGGAGAGATAGAATGAAGCTGTTCATTAAAAGCACAAACATTGATGTTTGGGATGTGGTCACTAATGGAGACTATGTGCCTATGCTAAATGATGTGCCTATACCTAAGACTGAATGGACTTTGGAGCAAAAGGCTAGAGTCCAGATGAATGCTAAGGCCAAACTCTATCTGATATGTTCCTTGAACAAATCAGAATATGAGAAGGTTCATGGATGCACCTCTGCCAAGGAGATTTGGGATACTCTTGCAGCAGCCCATGAAGGTACTGACTGTCAAGCAATCCAAGATAAGTATGCTCATACATCAGTATGAGATGTTCAAGATGGAAGAATCTGAAACCATTGACCAAATGTTTGGAAGGTTTCAGACCATAACAAATGGACTCAGGTCCTTAGGCAGAACATACAACTCTGGAGATAATAACAGAAAAATCCTAAGGAGCTTGCCTAAGTCCTGGAGACCCAAAGTTACTGCCATTCAAGAGGCAAGAGATTTGAACTCTCTTAGAGTGGAAGAACTGTTGGGATCTCTTAAGGTCCATGAGCTTGAGCTTGGAGAAGATGACAACAAGAGAAAATCTCTAGCCCTAAACTCCAAGACCAAACAGTCTAGGCATGGCAACATCAAGGCTATGCAAGCTGAGGCAGCTTCAGAGGGAGATGAAGACTCTGAAGATAGCTCAGAAGATGATAATGATCTTGCTCTTCTAAGTAGGAAGATCAAGAGAATGCTACAGAACAGAGGAAGATTCAGAAAGAATCAACCCTCAACCTCAAAAGGAGGTAAGTCAAGTAAAGACATACAAACTGACAAAATTATTTGTTTTGAGTGTAAGCAACCAGGGCACATGAAGGCTGAGTGTCCAAAACTGAAGAAAAACAACTTCAAGAAGAAGAAGTTTTTCAAGAAAAAGAAAGGTCTCATGGCAACATGGGAGGACCTGGATGAATCAACTTTAGAAGAGGAGGAAGACACCTCAGAAGAGGCAAATCTGTGTCTCATGGCAAGCCTACCATCTTCAGAAAGTTCTAAAGCTGAGGTATTCCCTCTTACCTTGCAAGAAATGTATGATGATCTGGTGGAAAGTTCCAAGGAACTGTTCCTAGAGTATAAGAATCTATCCAAGGCTCACACAGAAATGTGTAACAAATATGAGTCTCTGGAAATAGAACATATTATGCTCAAGGAAAAGGTATTTGAGACTGAAAACCATAGTTCACAAACTGTGTCTGAAGAAAATAAAAAACTTCAGAAACAGATTGTAGAACTGACAAATGATCTAGCCAAGTTTGTCAAAGGAACAAAAAATTTAAACATAATGCTTGGAAATCAAAGACATTCCTCTGACAAAAGTGGACTAGGCTTTTTTTATCACAACATGTCTGAACCTCCTACTGTATTAAGTTTTTCTAAAAGCAAAAAGAAGGTCACTGGGTGTTCTCACTGTGGTAAGCCTGGATACAATGTGATTCAGTGCAAGCACAAGAGAAAAGCAAGACCCAAAGCTAACAAGACAGGACCCATAAGAACTTGGGTACCTAAAAACTTGATCATTCCTGTTGCAGATGTGTTTAACAGGACAAAGGAGACCCCACAAATGGTACCTGGACAGTGGGTGCTCGCGACACATGACAGGAGAAAGGTCTTTGTTCCAAAACCTTAGACCTAAGGAAGGAGGTGTGAAGTCTATAAATCTGTTTAAGTAATTAAACATGATTATAAGACTTAACATCCGTTAGTTTTAATGATTAACAAATAAGATTATATAAAGAACAAATAAGATTATATATAAAGAACCAATTAGATTATATAAACAGGTTCTACTGAGAAAGGTATTTGTTTGTTAATTATGTTTCAGGATGGAATACTCTTTAGAAGAAGAAGAAGATTTTGTGAACAGAATCAGAATCAGAAGATCAGAATCAGAAGAACAAGAGTGCAGAATCTGAAGAAGAATAATCCTTAACAGAGTTGAAGCAACTGAAGAATAGAAGTGAAGACCTGAAGACTATCTGAAGAAGTGAAGACTTAGAAGACAATCTGAAGAATTGAAGACATAGAAGACTATTTGGAGAACTGAAGGCAAAAGATATGAAGAAGTACAGATTCAAATATACATTTGTCTGAAGAACAACAACAAATTGAAGAAATGAATACAAGAAGAAAAAGAAGAAGAAGATACAAGAAGAAGAAGATACAAAGAAGAATGAAGCTACAATTCTATTATCATAAGGAAGAAGGATTCTGAAGTTTTAACCAGTATGAAGAATTGAAGTTGTCTGAAGGACGCAACCCGTCTGAAGTATTGAAGCTGTCTAAAGCAATGAAGCTGTCTGAAAGACTATTTGCTATCTCTAAACGATAGCATCTCAACGAGATATTTCTTCATTTGTGCAATCAGAAACAAAGCAGAAGAAAAGCTCAGGAGACTAAGCAAAAGCAACAAGGAAGATGTTTGAATAAAATATATTCAATTCAACATCTTTATCTAAATCCCAAAAGAGGAATCTGCAAACAACGACTATTGGTCAAGACATCACATTCAAAGAAGTAACGATGTCAGGAGCAAATGAAAAAGGAGTATATGCAGAATAAGCAAAAAAGGGCAAATACAATGGATACATACTCTCAAGAGAATCAGAGGAAATCTGAATAAAGCAGATGCAAGCAGATGCAAGATAATGCAAGCTGGAGCAAGCAGATGCAAGCTGGATAAAACAGATGCAAGAAAGCAGAAGAATTCAAGAGAGAGAATACACATAATCATCACATCTCTCAAAACAGAGCTCATCAACAGAAGTGTCAGAACAAGAGTATTCTGAACACTCAATATGCTTAAGGAGAAGCAACCGTTTGAGAAGCTATTACACAACGGCTATATGAGCCACATCATCAGAAGCTCAACGGAATTATGAATTATCTTCAACGGCTATATTCAAGAAGAACATATAAATAGCCTCAAGAAAGAAGTTGAAGATGTTGTTGCAGTGCACAACCAAGCTGGTTGGGTGGAAGATCAATCAGGTTGTTGGAAACAACCATGCAGCTGCTATTGCAAACAAACTTGATCAATCGGGATTGTTTTTCAAGAAGGTTCTTGAAATCAATCAGGATGAAAATTGTTAACTAGGCTGAGTGTCTTATAGTTAACAAGAGTTGACTCGAGCTAAAATACATCATGAAAATGTCAACAACGATTGATCAGAGAGTGAATTCTCAATCGGGCTACTGATCAGCTGGTCAGTTAGTTAGATTGTACAGTTGGTCTGTTGATCAAGTGAGTTGGTTGTCGGGAAGGCAATCATGTTGTACAAATGACTATGAAACCGGGTACGGTTTGAAGCTTTGAAGATACCTTGGCATTCCAATGATACGGGTGAGAATATAGCCCATGGAAACCAATGGTTGGAGAATAAGGCTGGAGCTTAATTTCACATCTTAGTTAGCCTACTCTCAGAGGATGTATTCCTCATAGAAAGGACAATGATTTTGCTTAATTCAAATATTGGTATCACTGTCTATTCCTTGTATTTAGTTGTGTATTGATTGTATCCTGAGTAGTACTCAGTAATCACTATGTACAAGAAGAATCTGAGTTGAGAAGTTCTAACGAACATCTAACTTAGGTTGAGAAGTTGTAAATTTCATACTTGGTTATTTTCCCTGAGCCTGGAGAGGCTTGACTGTAAAAGAATACTCTTAGGGCTTGAAGAGGCTTGATAGAAAATACTATTGCTGGTCTGTGTGACTCAGTGTGACATATATGTGGCTGCAAGGTTTTGGGGGATTCGGAGTGGCACATATGTGTTGTTGTTATTGTTGTTGTGATTAAAGGCTAGTGGTGGTTTGCCACTAGGACTGGATGTAGCTCACGGGGTTTGTGGGTGAACCAGGATAAATTCTGTGTCTAAGTTTTCTTTCCCTTAATCTCTTTTATTTACAGTCTTTACATTTACGATGGGGATTGAAAAGTATCTTTCATAATAATCCTAACACAACGATTTCAATAAAACAAGTTTTCATACAAACATAACATTAAAACGTCTCTAGTGTAGGTTGAAGTATTATAGAAGAATATATTCAGAGGGATGTCTGAAATATCTGTCTGAAGTGAGCCCAACAGGAACTCAGTTTAGACACATGATATAGATGGTCTCTGATCATCTAAAGTATTTCAGAAACAGTTCTGAAGGTACTCTTAGTAATATTCTTCAGAAGACACTAAGAGAAGTTTGTTTAAAATCAAAACAATCTTAAGTGTAAGAGAAAGTTTTTAATCTAAATCTTTCATATATTCCGCATGTATTTAAAATAACTCTGATCTTAAGATTGGTTTTGTACAATGATCACTTAACGTGATTGTTTATTTTAAAGATTTCCAAAATTGTCTTAAAATGTCTAAAACACTATTCAACCCCCCCTTCTAGTGTTGCCTGTGGTTCTAACAATTGGTATCAAAGCTCACCTTCGGATTGAGCATCTAACAAATGCAGAAGGAGTAGATCCTCAGAAGATGGAAATCTCACCAGGCTGAAGCAACTCTGAAGAATAATAATGAGAATAGGAAAATCATTCTCCAATACTCATTATTCATAAGGCTAAAGCACAGGACGCAACAGAAAAGGAAAGTGAATCTATCTCTAGATCACAAATTGGTAACACCTTTCCTATCTATATTGAAGTTATAATTTTAAATATAGTTATCTGATGCATGATTTGTTTTATTGAAATTGTGAAAAATATGATTACATGATATAATTGTTTCATGCTTTTAAATTGTGTTAAAATAAATCACTGCGTGCTATGTGTTTTACTATGTTTACTGTGTGAAATGTATGAGTCATTTTATGTATGCTTTACTAATTTAAATATATGTGTTAAAGAGTCACACATGCTTAGTAAAGTAATAACTATGTTTTTAAATTAAGTAAATGAAGAGTCGTGTGTGTTAGTCATAACTGTTTTTGAAAATATGAAACGGCACGATGTGAATCATTGAATCATCAACCGGTTTCTCCCAAAGGACATGATGCACTTCTCCCCACACCAGTTCAGTACACATAAGCGTCTCTCATCAATGCTTGAAGCATGCTTGGCTATCTATTTAAAAAGATTGGATGATCAACGTGGAAATCACACTTTACTCAATCCTTTCCCTAAAAAGATCAAAATCTCCTCAAGTATCTTCATCTCAGAAAGATCATTTGATTCATAGAAATCAATGGCAAACGCGTATGCATCATCAAGCAACTCAAACCCTTCCGTGTTTGATGACAGGATCATACCCTGTAAGGCGGTTAACCTTTCTGACTTTGATGAAGCAGACTACAAGATATCTGAGTACTTCAACGCCGTTGGATGGACTCCATACTTCAACAACATTTCCTCCTCCTGGCATAAGAAGAGTGTAACGGATTTTTGGGACAACATCAAGATCATATCTGAACTCAATAGAACCAGGATTGAGACAAAGGTGATGGGAAAATCACTGTCTGTGGACACCAACTTATTGCTGAAGTTATAGGTGTTCCTGACAGCGGAGAACAATACTTCCAAAGATGCGAATCTCTTCATGGTGGAACATTCGTTCTTGACCAACATCTATTTGGAAGAAGAAGGATTGCCCCTTTCAGACCTTCTCAACTTCTGAGCACACCCAGGGCCCTCCTTGCTGTATTAAACTGCTGCATTCTTCCTAGAGGAAGAAATAATTTGACTTTAAGTATGATGGAGAGGTTCGTATTGGGACTCTTGATGACAAAGAAGAAAATTAATCTCCCATGGGTACTGTTGTATCAGATGATGTTCAGAGATGAGATGGGAAATGAGGACCTCTATCTTCACAACACCTTGATTATGAAAATTCTATTGCACAAGGGATTTCCTATGGAAAGTCTCCTTGACCAACCGTCTCCTGACTTCTTCACTCCGGCTGAATATGCTGAGTTAGACCGGACTCTCATTGAAAGAGAAGAAGCTCCTGAGAATCAAGTGGTCATTCCTCCTCTTTTTGCTCCACGCATTGAAGAAGGAACCGAAGATACCAACTTGAAGTCTCGTAAAAGGAAAATGATGGCATTGGGTGCATATAATCTGAAGAAGGTATATGATAGAGTAATTCGGCTGACAAAGAAATTGAGAGCTGCAGAAAAAGAGCTTCAAAAGCTTAGGGCTGAAAAGGAAAAGGTTGATGAGAACCAACCTAATGATCAATGATATACGTGTGTCCTGTTTCGGAGTCTTTGTTTCTATGTCTTTGTGTTTATATTTTTAATGATATTGAAATTCTATTTTGTCTCTCTGTTTTGATTCCTTTGTGTTAATATCTGTGCATAATCAATAACATAACTCTATCCTTAATTGATTAACAAATTGTATTTCTAAAAGATAAATTTAATTAACCTAATAAGATAATTTTTAAATTTGATGAAGTGTTATCTGTAATTCTAAAATGCTTAATTTAAATAATTAGAAAAATTACAATCAGGTGCTACTGAAAGGTACTTCTAGTTTGAATGTTTCAGGAAACAGGTTTTAAGAAGACCATCTAAGAAACATCATCTAAAAGGACATAATGTGATAACATCTTTATTATCTGAACCTATTCAGGAAGTTCAAAATGAACTCTTTGAAAGTGTGGGTCATCAATATTAAAGATAGTTAACACTCTATGTTCAAACCTAACTCAATCTCTGAGTGGATTATACTAACTTAGTAATATCTCTATTCATCTAACCCGTTCAGAAGGCTCCTTATGGACTGTCTGAAATCGTGGGTCTAAAATGTTAAGGGATAGTTACTCAAGTCATTAGAATCCAACTCAATTGAAAAGGGATAGGTTAAGATGACTGTTCAAAGATTCTCTGGGAGCACAAAAGACAAAAGCATACTGAAACATGCAGACATCAAGCAACCTCAGATGAAGAAAAAGTCTTCAAGCAAGAAGTAATGTCAGAAGGGATTTCTTTATCCAATGAACAATAACCAAATTCATGGTAACATCACTTCATCTTAAAACTTTTATAGCTTTGAATACCTGTCTCCATAAAAACTTTTAAAAGCCTTTAAGAAACCTTTAAATAAGTACAAACTTAAAAGACTTATAAAAAGTTTTCAGATACATGCCTTTACAATTTTTTTTCTCTCTCAAAATATTTTCGAAAAGTTTTTCAAACATAAATTTATAAAACCTTCCTCTCTCTCTGTATTTAAACATATTTTGTCTTTTAAAATCTATGTTTTCAAAAATGTGTTTGGCACTTAATTTTTTTTTCTTTTATTATTTTTATCTCGAAAATTTGTTTTCAAAAAACTTCCTCATGTTTCCTCTTAATGCTTCAACCGGGACTACATGTGCTCGGTTTATAATGGACACTACATAACTTCCAATGAAAGTAGCCTATAAAAGCAATCCTAAGCTTGCTCAGAAAATCATCTCGAACACTCAAACTTCCTGCTTCTCTTCTCTCTATCTTTTCAAAGTTCTCAAAATTCTTATGAGATCCTAAGGCAACTCTTCTCATTCAAGGATAGCCTTAAGAACTTAGTAAGAAAAACCGTAGAACAAAAAGAATAACAAAGAATGAAAGAAGCAGCACAGGAACAAAGATTCATTGGTATCAATGTAGTCTTAGAAAAGACTGAACTCCTCTGGATGATGTATGGAATGAGAATAAGGGTACAGATTCCTCTTCAAAATCTTCTCTACAATGTTCCAGACATGGAGATCATACTTTCTACCGTTCCATGTGCTAAACGAAGTTTGTAGCTGAAGGGGATTGACGAGGGCTACAGAGGAATCTGTTGGGTCTTGGAAGTAGCCAGAGGAGCAGTTTTTAAATCTCCTCTCCCCTTTCAAAACTTCTTTTGAAATTTCTGTTTAATGTAGTTTTCCTTCTTTCTTTTTTAATGTTTTGTTTAGGTTTCTCTTTTGAGTTTTCTTTTCAAACCTGTATCTGAGTAACTGTAAAGATTTAATAAAAATCTTCTTTGTTTAGTTTCTCTTATGCTTCATAACCTCTTGATAATTGCTTAACAAAATTTTAACCATAACAAGCTATCTAAAACTTCTCTCTGTTTAATGGAAGATAAGTAGGGGGAGAAATTCTTAAAAGATTGTAGAAAACTAATCAACTTAGGGGGAGAAACCTCAGTAGATCTTTAAGTGTAACAAACTTAACAGGAGAAATATATATATCAGAATGATACATTATTTAACATTTGGTATAGGATTACATTAACTTATAATATAAACCTTTTTAATTAATGACAAAAGGGGGAGAAATATAAACTAACAAAATACTAAAAAGAATGTAACAAAAAGGGAAATATATAGGGAGATTATAGGAAGAAGAAATAAAATACAGTAAGGAAGGATAACAAACTAAGAGAGTTCTAATAATAAGTAAGAATAACAATAAGTCATAACAATAGGCATCTGAAATCTTAACAAGAAAATTTTAACAATCGTTTATCTAAAATTTCTGAAGTATTATATAACAATAGGTATCTGAAGGGTTCTAATAACAATAGGTATACCCTAAATCTTAACAAGAAAAATTTTAACAATCGTTTATCTAAAATATCTGAAATATTAAAGATAGACTTGTAACAGTTGGCTAATAAAAGATTTAACAATTAGAATTGATTAATTAAAGACTTAATTGTTTCAGAAGATATCTAAAAGAATCAATGCCTGTCTCAGGGGGAGTAATATAGATAGGGGGAGTAATAAAATCTATTATCTTATTTTATTATCTCTCATTTCTTTTTATACACATTTTGTCAGTAATATATAATTTATTTGTCATCATTAAAAAGGGGGAGATTGTGAAGTCTATAAATCTGTTTAAGTAATTAAACATGATTATAAGACTTAACATCCGTTAGTTTTAATGATTAACAAATAAGATTATATAAAGAACAAATAAGATTATATATAAAGAACCAATTAGATTATATAAACAGGTTCTACTGAGAAAGGTATTTGTTTGTTAATTATGTTTCAGGATGGAATACTCTTTAGAAGAAGAAGAAGATTTTGTGAACAGAATCAGAATTAGAAGATCAGAATCAGAAGAACAAGAGTGCAGAATCTAAAGAAGAATAATCCTTAACAGAGTTGAAGCAACTGAAGAATAGAAGTGAAGACCTGAAGACTATCTGAAGAAGTGAAGACTTAGAAGACTATCTGAAGAATTGAAGACTTAGAAGACTATCTGGAGAACTGAAGGCAAAAGATATGAAGAAGTACAGATTCAAATATACATCTGTCTGAAGAACAACAACGAATTGAAGAAATGAATACAAGAAGAAAAAGAAGAAGAAGATACAAGAAGAAGAAGATACAAAGAAGAATGAAGCTACAATTCTATTATCATAAGGAAGAAGGCTTCTGAAGTTTCAACCAGTATGAAGAATTGAAGTTGTCTGAAGGACGCAACCCGTCTGAAGTATTGAAGCTGTCTAAAGAAATGAAGCTGTCTGAAAGACTTGAGCTATCTGAAGTCATCAATCTGTCTTAAGTGTTGAAGCCGTCTGAAGACTCGAACCCGTCTGAAGACTGGAACCTGTCTGAATACTGGAACCCGTCTAAAGTTTGGAAGCTGTCTGAAGCTTTAGTAATGACGTGGCATCTTTGCTGAAACCTTGCGTGAAGACATTTTTGAGTCTCTGCTGCTAGTACGTTTTGGAACACATTTATGGCAACAATCACAAAGACCTTTCCCGGTACATTTGAACTTCATACACCACTGAGGAAATCTCTGCAACGCAGCATTCGCAGCAACAACAGTAGCAGCTTTACAGCAGCACCAACGTTGTACTATGTCAGAACTTTCAAGAAGCGTGTCTCACAACGGATTAAAAGAAGACTATTTGCTATCTCTAAACGATAGCATCTCAACGAGATATTTCTTCATTTGTGCAATCAGAAACAAAGCAGAAGAAAAGCTCAGGAGACTAAGCAAAAGCAACAAGGAAGATGTTTGAATAAAATATATTCAATTCAACATCTTTATCTAAGTCCCAAAAGAGGAATCTGCAAACAACGACTATTGGTCAAGACATCACATTCAAAGAAGTAATGATGTCAGGAGCAAATGAAAAAGAAGTATATGCAGAATAAGCAAAAAAGGGCAAATTCAACGGATACATACTCTCAAGAGAATCAGAGGAAATCTGAATAACGCAGATGCAAGATAATGCAAGCTGGAGCAAGCAGATGCAAGCTGGATAAAACAGATGCAAGAAAGAAGAAGAATTCAAGAGAGAGAATACACATAATCATCACATCTCTCAAAACAGAGCTCATCAACAGAAGTGTCAGAACGAGAGTATTCTGAACACTCAATATGCTTAAGGAGAAGCAACCGTTTGAGAAGCTATTACACAACGGCTATATGAGCCACATCATCAGAAGCTCAACGAAATTATGAATTATCTTCAACGGCTATATTCAAGAAGAACATATAAATAGCCTCAAGAAAGAAGTTGAAGATGTTGTTGCAGTGCACAACCAAGCTGGTTGGGTGGAAGATCAATCAGGTTGTTGGAAACAACCATGCAGCTGCTATTGCAAACAAACTTGATCAATCGGGATTGTTTTTCAAGAAGGTTCTTGAAATCAATCAGGATGAAAATTGTTAACTAGGCTGAGTGTCTTACAGTTAACAAGAGTTGACTCGAGCTAAAATACATCATGAAAATGTCAACAACGATTGATCAGAGAGTGAATTCTCAATCGGGCTACTGATCAGCTGGTCAGTTAGTTAGATTGTACAATTGGTCTGTTGATCAAGTGAGTTGGTTGTCGGGAAGGCAATCATGCTGTACAAATGACTATCAAACCGGGTACGGTTTGAAGCTTTGAAGATACCTTGGCATTCCAATGATACGGGTGAGAATATAGCCCATGGAAACCAATGGTTGGAGAATAAGGCTGGAGCTTAATTTCACATCTTAGTTAGCCTACTCTCAGAGGATGTATTCCTCATAGAAAGGACAGGGATTGCGCTTAATTCAAATATTGGTATCACTGTCTATTCCTTGTATTTAGTTGTGTATTGATTGTATCCTGAGTAGTACTCAGTAATCACTATGTACAAGAAGAATCTGAGTTGAGAAGTTCTAACGAACATCTAACTTAGGTTGAGAAGTTGTAAATTTCATACTTGGTTATTTTCCCTGAGCCTGGAGAGGCTTGACTGTAAAAGAATACTCTTAGAGCTTGAAGAGGCTTGATAGAAAATACTACTGCTGGTCTATGTGACTCAGTGTGACATATATGTGGCTGCAAGGGTCTGGGGGATTCGGAGTGGCACATATGTGTTGTTGTTATTGTTGTTGTGATTAAAGGCTAGTGGTGGTTTGCCACTAGGACTGGATGTAGCTCACGGGGTTTGTGGGTGAACTAGGATAAATTCTGTGTCTAAGTTTTCTTTCCCTTAATCTCTTTTATTTACATTCTTTACATTTACGATGGGGATTGAAAAGTATCTTTCATAATAATCCTAACACAACGATTTCAATAAAACAAGTTTTCATACAAACATAACATTAAAACGTCTCTAGTGTAGGTTGGAGTATTATAGAAGAATATATTCAGAGGGATGTCTGAAATATCTGTCTGAAGTGAGCCCAACAGGAACTCAGTTCAGACACATGATATAGATGGTCTCTGATCATCTAAAGTATTTCAGAAACAGTTCTGAAGGTACTCTTAGTAATATTCTTCAGAAGACACTAAGAGAAGTTTGTTTAAAATCAAAACAATCTTAAGTGTAAGAGAAAGTTTTTAATCTAAATCTTTCATATATTCCGCATGTATTTAAAATAACTCTGATCTTAAGATTGGTTTTGTACAATGATCACTTAACGTGATTGTTTATTTTAAAGATTTCCAAAATTGTCTTAAAATGTCTAAAACACTATTCAACCCCCCCTTCTAGTGTTGCCTGTGGTTCTAACAGGAGGAGTGGTCACCTTTGGTGGAAATCAGCAAGGCAAGATCACTGGCATAGGGACTATAGGTATAATTCCTTCATCCCTCATTAAAAATGTTCTTCTTGTGGAAGGACCACAACATAATTTACTGAGCATAAGTCAATTATGTGACAGTGGTTATGTAGTATCCTTTACCAAGGAAGGATGCATAGTCAAAGACTCCTCTGATCAAACACTTTTTACTGCTAAGAGACACAACAATGTGTATAAAATTGATCTAGAGGATCTAGCAAGTCAAAATGTAAAATGCTTCATTTCTGTTGAAGATGAAAAACAGATTTGGCATCAAAGACTTGGGCATGCCAGCTTGAGATTAATCTCAAGATTAGCAAAACACAACCTTGTTAAAGGATTGTCCAAGCTCTCATACAAATCTGACATTTTATGTGATAGCTGTCTGAAAGGGAAACAAACAAGACACTCCTTCAAGAGTAAAGATGTTGTTTCAACTAGCAGACCACTAGAACTTTTACACATTGACTTGTTTGGTCCCATTAGAACAGAAAGTCTTAGTGGAAAGAAATATGGTTTGGTCATTGTTGATGACTATTCTAGATTCACATGGGTGATATTCCTTAGAAACAAGGATGAGACTTTTAAGAATTTCACAATATTTTGCAAGAAGGTACAGAATGAAAAGGGATTCTGTATTTCTGTCATAAGAAGTGATCATGGTGGGGAGTTTGAGAATGCAAATTTCAAACTGTTCTGTGATGAGAATGGGATCTCACACAATTTCTCTGTGGCAAGAACACCTCAACAGAATGGGGTTGTCGAGAGAAAGAACAGAAGTTTGCAAGAGATGGCAAGGACCATGCTCAACTCAAGCAACTTACCTAGAACCTTCTGGGCAGAAGCTGTTAACACAGCTTGTTACCTTCAAAACAGAATATTGATAAGACCAATTCTGAAAAAGACTCCATATGAGTTGTGGAAAGGAAGAAAACCCAACATATCATATTTCCACATCTTTGGATGTGAATGTTTTATACTGAACACCAAAGATGATCTTGGAAAATTTGATGCAAAGTCTGATAATGGATTTTTCATTGGATATTCTGAAACATCTAAAGCATATAGAGTGTATAACTCTAGAACTTTAACTGTCGAAGAAACCCATGACAACTCCAATGCACCCTTTTGCATCTCTAAATAAAGATGAGAATGAAGAACTAGTGAATCAAACTCTGTATAGAGGAATGATTGGTTCATTATTGTATCTAACAGCAAGCAGGCCTGACATCATGTTCAGTGTGCGCCTGTGTTCTAGATTTCAATCTGATCCAAGAATCACTCACTACAAAGCTGTAAAAAGAATTTTCAGATATCTTAAAGGTACTACTAATCTTGGTCTGTGCTATAAGAAAAGTAAGGATTGCAGGTTAGTAGGGTACTGTGATGCTGATTTTGCTGGAGACAGAGTTGAAAGAAAAAGCACCAGTGGTGGATGTCACTTCTTTGGAGAAAATATGATCAGCTGGTCAAGCAAAAGGCAAAGCACAATTGCATTATCAACAGCTGAAGCAGAATACATCTCAGCAGCCAGCTGTTGCTCACAACTATTATGGGTGAAGTATCAACTTGAAGATTTTAATATTGCAATATCTGTTATACCTGTGTTATGTGATAATACCAGTGCCATTAATCTATCTAAAAATCCCATTCAACATTCTAGGGCTAAACATATAGAAATCAAACATCATTTCATTAGAGACTATGTTCAGAAAGGTGTTTTTGATATTCAGTTCATTGATACAGAGCATCAATGGGCTGATATATTCACAAAACCTCTAACTGAAGATAGGTTTAAGTTCATCAGAGATAAACTGAACATTCATGCATTGTGAGTGTGTATGAAAAATGATGTGTCTGAAACTTCAGCCTGTCTGAAACATGTGACCTGTCTGAAGTTTTGGTCGTCTGAAATTAACTGGATGTCTGAAATCTTGCACTTGTCTGAAATGAAAAAATGATGTGGAAATAAAGGGACGGTTTAAATCCACTTTGCACGTTACCCTATGTCTGCGCAGCCAGTTTCTGCCATCATTGCCTCAGAAGTCTATAAGTACTGTAAGGCAGTGAGTCCTTGGTACGTTACAGCTCTCTACCCTCTCAGAACCTTTGCTATTCTTCATCTTCAAGAAAGCATTTTTTCTCTCAAGTTCTTTCCATCCTTCAACAATGGCACCAAAGAAGTCTGGAGCTGATAATATTGTGAAGACCAAGGGTGTCTTACTGGAAGAGCTTGAAGCACTAGGAATGGATCTTCATGCAGAATTTCAAGCAGTTGGGTGGCTTGAATACTTCAACAAAAATCGTTCACATTGGCATGAGAAGAGTATACTTGATTTCTGGGCCACAGCCAGAGGAATCCCTAACCCTCAAGGCATCTACACCACCATCAAGGCTAATGTGCTTGGTACATCTATCTTTATTGATGAAGTCACCTTGGCCATTGTCTGTGGTGTCAAGACTGAAGGTGTTGTCTTCTCTCCTGGCTGGGAATCAAGAAATGGAGGTCAGAAGCATTTTACTGAGTTTTTGTATGGAACTCCCTCTCCTGCTAGTCTGGATGCTAAGAATATGTCAGATAAGGCTAGGGTTCTGCATGCTATCTTGGGGTACTCTGTAATCCCTAAAAGTGGCAGCAGAAACCATGTGTCTGAACTGGAGAGATTCTGCCTCATTCACCTTATGAAGAAGCAGAAGATAAATCTTCCAAATATCATCATGTACCACCTTCAGAAGAGGCTGAGAGACTCTGCTGGAAGTTTTCCTCACAACACCATCATCACCAAGGTGTTGTTGCATTTTAAAGTTCCAGTTCACCAGCTCTTTGATCACCACTCAATTCCTATGTTTGGTGAATCAAATCTGAAGAGCATGAAGATTAAGCTGACTCCAAGGCCTCCCTCGCCAACCATGAAAGAAAGTTTGCTGATGGAGAAAGCTCAGAGGAGAAGTTCCACTGTGCAGATTCTGGAAAATGAACTAAAAGGAGATATCAGAAGACATGAGTTCAAGCCCTCAAAGGCGTCACCTCAACCTAAGCTGAAGAAGCTACCTGTAAGAAGCTCAGCTAAGATAGCTTCTGCATCTGTACAGATTCAAGCATCTGAACCTGTTCAGAAACCTTCTCAAAGGTTGTCTGAAATTGTGGGTCAGGTGTCTGAACCTGCACAATCTTCAAAGCCTACTTCTATAATGGAAGGACAGGCTGTGGATATTGATGCAGTTGCTGCTCAACCTCTTGCTGCATGCTCCTCTGACCCTGAACTGATTCAGGTTGCTGCTTTGGCTACTGCCATTGAACAAGAAGAGTTAGAACTGAAAGAAGAGCAAGAGAGAACTGACAGAGCTCTTGCAATAGCCTCACAACTTGCTTATGCTGAGGATGACAAGCAAGCAGCCATTGCTGAAGCCTCAAAGAAAAGAAAGAGGTCAAGTGCACCTCAGAGGAAAAAGAAGAAGGGTAAACTACTTCAGACAGTGTCTGAAGTTAGGATTACTAGAAGTACTGCTTCTCACCTAGAAGAAGCAGACATTGCTGGAAGGTATCAAAAGTTTGTAAAAGCTAATCAATACTTCAAGAGAAGAAGGGCTCTTTCCTCTGAAGAAAGAGAAAGGGAGGATAAGGAAGCCAAGGATAAGGAAGCAAAAGAAAGAGCTGCTAAAGCTCAAGATGTTGCTGCTCCCAAACCTTACAAAAGGATCAAGGTGAGATTTGATAATGTAACTCCCTCACCTCCTTCATCACCTGAAAAGCAACTTCAATCCTTATCTAAACCCACCTCACCAGAAAAGCAACCTTCTCCACCTACTTCCCAACCTTTACCAACCTTACAACTAATTACATTACCCTCTGAACCTTTCATACCATCTGAACCCTCATCACCTACACCCATCATACCATCAGACAACCTGTTGTCTGAACCCCCTGCACCTCAAGAAAACCAAGTTCTTGAACCCACATCTTCACCATCCAAACCCCCCTCACCTCTGTACATACAGCTATCTGATAGCTCATTACCTTCACCTTCATCACCTTCCTCACCATCATCATCTCCACCTCACACACCTTTACCTCCATCACCACCTTCATCTGTTCATCAATTCAACCTTTCAGCTGAGATTGCAGCCTTATGCAAGAGACTGACAAGAACCTCCTTTGGCTCTTGTCCTTTGCCAAAATTCCAGCATCTGTCTGAAGAGCTGCATCACTTTAGAACAGCCCCTGCTGTCTCACTTCATCAGGGTCTCACTAAGAAGACTGTGTCTGATGAAAGGGATTTGTACTCCAACAATGCTAATGGTTTGGAGAAGATAAGGAAGGGTGTTGTCCCTCCCAATCATACATGGGATCTTATTAATCCATTCTCTGAAGACTCATGGAAGCTGAACAATGAAGAATGGCTAATGGTAAGAATGCTGAACACTGAAGCTGAGTTGTTCCAAAGAGACTTGGCTAGAGGAGTTGGAATGATAGGCTACAGGCCTCCTAGAACCAGTTCAATCAGGCCTTCAACCAAAATCTTGGTAAAACCTGATAGGATTGTTCCTAGGTATCCCCTCAAAGAAGGTCAAGATGAAAAATTGAAGGGTCCTAAGGTCTATTCTGTATCAGCACCCCTGTCTGAAGCCATGACTGTTTCAGAATGGGAAGGTCTTCCTGAGTTTATCATATCAGAAAGAGGAGGCTTGAATCACCTGTTTGAAAACTGGATGTGGGAATCTTACTGGAAGATCAGAGAAGCTGCTGGGTCTTCTTCTGGGTGTAGTGGTCTTGATGCTGAATCTGCAATGGGTGTTGGACACTTCACAAATGTTCAGTACCATTTCTTAAGAGATCACTTTCCCCCACAGGCAGATTCATTCAACCAAGCTTGGGTGCTTCTAAAGTATGTTGGGACCTTTTTCTGTCCAGTCTACAATCCTTCAGAATATGGCTTACAGCCTGGTTTTGGAGTTTTGAGATTTGTTTGTCCCTACCTTCAGCTCATCCTAGTTGAGTCTGAACCTGACCTGTTTGAAGAAAACCAGAAGCTGAAATCCAAGGTCAAGGCACTTGAGAAGAGATGTGAAGAATCTGAAAGAAGATGTGTTGTATCAGAAAAGAAAGCTCAAAAAGTTATTCAGAATCAGCAAGAAATTCTTCATGAGCAGCAGCTGATAAGAAGTGGGCAACAAGAGTTGAAATCTTCTATTGAAGCTGCCATTGACAAGGCGAAGGAAGAACTGATCTCCTTTCTGTCTGAAGCCCTGCTGAAGAAGAAGGACTAATTTATTGCCATTGTCTTATGTTCATATTTTTTTTAAGTGCTGATTGTCTGTTTAATCCTTACATTATTTTCAATACAATCAGTGCCTTCAATCCATCTCATGAGGTCTTTGCTCTGATACTTGTTTTTACTTTATCTGTACTTCACAATCCTGTTTGTTTTATTGCTAGGTTATTGCTATTGCTCTATATTTCCCTTTTGATTGATGACAAAAGGGGGAGTATTAAATCTAACAAAATCTGAAGTGATTACAGGATTCAGGGGGAGTACATGAAACAGTCCAAAGTTGTCTGAACTTCTGAGAAAATTCTTTATAAAAGCATCTAAAAGAATATATTTGTCCCAGGGGGAGCTATATCTTAATCTCTCAACTTTGCAGATTTAAGTTAAATTTGTCATCATTAAAAAGGGGGAGAATGTTGAGTCTCAAAAATATCATAAAGAGGTTTATGATGTTTTAAAGACTGAAATTTCTCTAAGTTTTAATGATCAACAAATTCAACTTAAGATGTTTCTCATAAGATACAATTGTCTAAATGTTTATCTATGATTTTCAGCAAGAAGCCTACTTTATAAGACTAAGTGTTGTACCCGTCTGAAGAAGCTGATGCTGTCTGAAGATGATCAACCCGTCTGAAGCATCAAAGCCGTCTGAAAGCTTTTGATGACATGGCATCTCTTGTCTGAAGCTGTGATAATCCATGCACCTCTGCACGTTTTTCACGCATGTTCTCTGTTACAAACAACTGGCACCTGTGCAATGCAATTCAAGCACGCGCTTTGTCACAACGTGTCCTCTGCTACGCAGCAATTGCAGCAGCAACAAAGAGCACGTTTTTGGCAGGAGAAAACCTTGTAAAAATGTCAGAAATTGTCAGGGAATATCAGAATATGTCAGAGAATATTTTGTACTGCAGCAGCTGTCTCACAACGACTAGCATGGATTTCAAAAACCTGAGAGTCTTCAATGATTCAATCATTTGGTTATAAATACCCCCTCATTTGAAGACCAGCATATAGAGAGAAGCATAGCAAAAGAACAGAAACTCTGCAAGTTTTTCGTTGTAACACTCTGATAGATTTTATCATCTTTGTACACACAAATTTTCATTCTGAGCATACCTCAGTAATTTCTGTACAATCTGTAGCTGTTTAAGTCTCAAAACTGATATAGTTTGTGAGCTTAAGCATTTCTCTCATTTGTATTTGCTTTTGAGCCTGGAGAGGCTTGTCTGCAAAAGAATACTTGTGTTGTTGAGCCTGAAGAGGCTTGTCTGAAAAAGAATACTTGGTTGTAGAGCCTGAAGAGGCTTGTTAGAAAAGAATACTTGTAATCTTGCAAGATTAAGAGAAAATCCAAGTGCTAGTTGGCATTGGGACTGGACGTAGCTCACAAGTGGTAGTGAGTGAACCAGGATAAATTATGTGGCTAAGTTTCTCTTCCCTTATCTTTGTCATTTCAGTTTTAAACTAATTAAGGGGACTGAATATTTTATTTAATATTTTAAAAAGAAGAAACTTCGTTTAGAACCATTTTAAAGCAGTCTGAAACCAACTTCAGACAGCTATCTAAAAACTTCACCCAGCCCACTAGTAACCTGTCTGAAAATCTGTTTTGTAAATATGTTTTCGAAAAGCTTCTTAAAGTATTTAGAAACACTATTCAACTCCCCTTTCTAGTGTTTCCCTGTGTTCCTACAACTTCCTCATCATGGTCCTCCTCCTCTGACTTGTTGCCATTAGTAGCAATCAAGTTGCATTGCGCCTTGGGATTTGTTTGGGTCACAGCTGAGAAATGTTGTTTATGTTCTGCCATCTTGGCTGCTAACTGACCCACTTGATTCTCTAGAGTCTTGATTGATGCCTCATTTGTTGTTTTGAATCCAGTAAATCCTTGTACTAATGTATCAATCTTCGCCTCTAAAGAATTCAACTTATCGTAAGTTGAAGGTTGCTGCTGATAAGGTGGTTGTCGACCTCCATTCTGATTCCAACCAGAGTTGGCTTGATTATTTCTCCATCCTTGAGAGTACTGATTATTGTTGTTGGAGAAATTTCCTTGCCTTCCCTGATTTCCCATGTAATTGACTTGCTCAAGTTGTGTCTCTTGGATAACGCATTGACCATTTGGATGGTCTCCTCCACAAAAATCACAAATTAATGGTTTGGTAGGAACGGGTTGTGAGTAGACAGCTTTGAGTTGTTGGGGGTAGTGCCTTCAAAGTATTAGTGAGTGCTTCTATTTGACGTTTAATGAGCTTATTCTCTGCTAATAAAGCATCATTCTGATTCAGTTATAGCATTCCCTTTTTCAATTGTGCAGGCTATCTTCCACTTTGAGCTTGTTGGTCATTCATGGCCAAGTTGTTGATAATCTCGAGAGCTTTATCAACCTCTGCGGACAAGATTGTTCCTCCTGCTGCAGCATCTATAAAGGATTTGGAATTTGGACGTAGCCCCTTACAGAACATGTTAAGTTGAGCTATGTCTTCGAAACCATGGTTAGGGCATTTGCGCAGCAAGGACTTGAATCTTTCCCAAACTTCATATAGTGACTCATCATCCCTTTGTCTGAAGGTTGAGATCTCTGCTTTGGCTTCTATTTGCTTCCCTGATGGGAATAATCTGGTCAAGAATTTCTCCTCAACCACACCCCAATTAGTCAGACTTTGGTTTGGGTGTGATTGTAGCCATTCCTTAGCTTGACCTATCAAAGAGAAAGGAAATAAGCATAAGTAGACAGATTCTAAACTTCCCTCATCAAAGCCCATAGTGCCAATCAATTTATAGAAATTAGAAAGATGAAAGTTTGGATTTTCATGATCCAATCCTGCAAATTGAAGTGCACTAATCAAATTTAGATGTGCAGTCTTCAACTCCAAGGTTCTTGCATTGGGTGGTACTAAAATGCTAGAGTGGTGTCATGGTCCTTGATGGGAGATGTAATCTTCTAAGGTTCTCCTTACTGGATTTCCTTCTTCAGCCATATTTTTGGGCTCCTCAACAAATAACCTCCTTCTTCTCCTTCTTGAGTTTCTACCTCTGTTTCGTCGAGACGTCCTTTCGATTTCTGGGTCGAATAGTAGTTGATTAGGAGTCGTCTGACCTCTCAAAAGCATAAACACAAAACTTGAAATAGGGTAAGTGTTGAAGATATTTTTAATTTTTTAAATAAAAGAAAACAATAAAATTCCTAAAAATATAAAACCTAAAAAAAAGAAAAATAAATATTTAAGTAAAATAAATCTTGATAAATAGACCTCAGGGTTCTACACAAATTAGAACCGTTCCCCGGCAACGGCGCCAAAAATACTTGATGGGTTTCTGGCAAGCGAACCACAAATCCAGCAGTATAATAGTAAGAAAGAGTATCGTATCCACAGGGAACGGTTATTTATGTAGAACGAAATCGTATTTATCAAGAGAAAGCACAGTTTAAAGAGTATAATTGCAGAATGATAAAGAGAGTAGATAATTAATTGGAATTAGAAAGGTAGAGTTAGAGACACTTTACTTGGATCAGGATTGGATTTCATCTCATCACACCCATTGTGCATATAAAGACTATCTATTATTTTAGGTTTACTCTATAATAATGTAGACAAACTTTATTGCTAAGGCCCCTCGCCAGCGACCTTAACACTCAAGGATAAATTATGCGGAATCTCCCAGGCGATAGATTTATCTCGACTTATTTCGCTCTCTTTTAGTTAGTTTGTAAAGGATTAGACGATAAACGAGGCCTGGTGCTATAGACGCGCCTTCGCTCCAGTACTGTCACTACCTTATACTCATTAGGACACGCCTATGTTCTGATCCTGGATTGACAACCCCCTAATTGTTTGCTACCGATTACTAAGTCCTATTGGTCGAATGCTCCTTCACTTAGAGTACTCACACTACCCCTCTCTCATTAGTAAACATCCCTTTTCGGCCGTCAGTAGTAATCGAGTATTCTTATTCAATCAGAGAATGGGTTTCCTATGTCTAGGCTCCCCCATCCTCACTCCTAGTAATAACTGCTTTAGTTAAGACTAACCTATAACTCCAGACGCAAGCGTGGGAGTTAGGAATAAGCACAAAATAAGACATACCACTATTATAGATAGGGAGCTCATTGAAATAATAATATAGAATTTATATACACTCAAGGATAGAATCAATTACATCCAATCCTACTGGAGAGTTAACTACATGAAGTAGCCATACAAACCATCGAAGACGCTGTCACCATCTTCAATCCTCGTGAAAGCGCTCCTCGTCTCCTACTCTAAGCTTAGCTTTGATACATAATCACTTAATTACAATGACTGTCTATCTCGCTAACCAACTCTCTCTCCTTGACTGATGCAAGAGGTTCCTATTTATAGATTAGGAAAGACAAAGCAAATTTGGGAAGAGATCCTCTTAAAAACGGCAACTGGGAAGCGATCTGCGTGTTCTGTGCTTCAAGCTGCGCTACAGCTTCCAGAGAGTTGCGCTTCACCTGCGCTATAGCGCGGGGTGCAGCGCAGCTAGCGTCTTGCAGCTTCAACTTTCCTCTTTTATTTGTTGATCTCTCCCCGAGACTGGTTTTCACGCGTTTGCCTTTTCTTGTTTCCCCTTATTTTCTGATATCTGTATATTTATTGTGCAATCCTTATTTATTTGGGAAGCTTGTCTGTAATATCTTTGATTGATTGGCTCTGATCTCCTCATTAATGATTCAAATCTTCTTCACATCTTTAATTAATTGTCTTCAATCAATCTACAATCTTGCATAAATCCTCCTCATTTAATGCCATTTAATCTCTGAATTAAATCATTGCAATAATCTTGCAAAAATCAGCAATAAATCTATTAAAATAGCATCAAATTCAAAACTAGGATTATCAAATACAAATTAGTAAATATTAAATAAAAAGGGATAAAAATGGGGTAAAATTATCATTTTGTCCTTGATAAGTGAAATAAAATATTTATTGAGGCCACCATAAGTTTCTAAGTGACCAGGCGTCGAGCTATCAGATGTTAAACAAGCGCTTCCTGGGAGGCAACCCAACATTTTTATTTTAATTTTTCTTTGATTTTTTTTGTTTTGTTTTTAATTTTTAGAGTCAATGCCTGTGTAAAATAAGAAATTGTTAGGAATTGGATTGATTTTAATGAGTAAAGGATGAGAAACAATTGAAGTTAGGAAGCAGTAGAAAACAGAAAATGGAATTTCAATTCTGTTTTCTACGCTTCACCTTCGCTTAGCACATGTGAAGCGCAGATTTGATGATTTGTCTCTGTTTTCTGCGCTTTACTTACGCTAAGCGTAGGTAAAGCACAGAAATATAAAATTTACTCTTTGTTTCCTACGCTTCACCTACGCTGAGCGTAGGTGAAGCGAAGCGGGTCGCTTCAGATTCTATGAAGCACGCGTTGCACCTTCGCTGAACGAAAGTGCAGCGCAAACGCGCGCTTCAGTTTTTAATTTGAAATCTGGAGCGAGGGAAGGTCATTTCAACCTTCCCTCAACTCCTGAACTCCCATTTTCTGTGAGTTTCATCCTTCTCTTTGACCTTTTCACTTCCATATCCACTTATTTTTCAGTTTTTGAGGCTACACCAGGTATGTTTTTATAGTTTTAGTTAGTTTGCACCAATTAAAATTTTCAGTTTTTCAGTTATTTGAGCAAAACCTTAAGATAGGAAACTTAGGCTCTTAGGACCCTTTAAGTTAGGAAAATTTTTCAATAGAGTCTTAGTTTAATTTGCTTGTTACTATGGTATGCATGTTGGTGTGTTTTTAGGTGGTAGTTTTTGAAATGCTCAATGAATTATTGCAAGTTGTTTTGTTTGGTGCATGTACGACTAGTTTGTTCCATATTTTTGCATGACCATGCATGAATGACTGTGCCCTATTGCATGTTGCTGATAACATGATTTTTAGCTTAATTTTTGTTACCAATGTGTGCCCTGTTTTTAAAAATTAATTAGGACTGCTTTAATTGATCACTTTAACATGCTTTTAATAAATTAATTAATTGGCATTTGGTAACTTAAAAATCAAGATTTTATGAACAAGTGCTTGATTGGATGATTGCTCTGATTTTTGAATTAAATTGGCCATTTATTTCACTGATCATGACTAATCTATTATCTGCTTAAAAATGATCTTGGTTTGATTTTTGGTTTGCAGATGGCTCGCACTAAGGTAGTTAAGGGGACTGGCACCTCTAGTAGAGGCAACGGGGTGCCAAGAGAGCCAGAGAGGCACCCCAGGAGGACCCTGAGTTTGACGATCACCGCTTCAAGGATGCCAAGTCCTTTGAAGCTTACAGTTCAATGATGAACTGTAATTTCATTAAGGAGAGATTTGTGACTTTGGAGCCTAATGAGTATAAGGACTTCAGAGCAGAGATAATCAGAAGAAACTGGGTCCGCCTCAGCCGCCCAGACTCACATTTTGACCCTGACATCGTTAGGGAGTTATATGCCAATGCCATCGGAGACCATGGCATTAATGTGAGGCGGGAGTCCTATGTTCGAGGGGCAGATAATCTCTTATGATCGCGATGCGATCAACAGACTTCTATTATTCCCAGGGCCTGAGGACAGACGACGCATGGTGTGCCAGCACCGTGAGAGGATAAGAGCAATGGGGATCAATGGCAATGATCCCTTGGATATTCAGACCGCAGAGTGCCTATGTTTGCGGGGACGTTCCTTTTAGAGGAATGCTTACCGCCAAGCTGCCCGCATTCTCAGACGTGATATGAAGAATATAGCACAGATGTGGACAGTGTTGTTGTTAGCCAACATCTACCCCACCGGTCACGTATCAGATGTCACCATGCCAGTAGCCCACCTACTCTACAGCATCATTACTGGCGCAGATATTGATATTGCCAGTGTCATCACAAAGAAGATAGCACACTTTGTATCTTCTATGTGGCGCCGCAGCGCCACCTCCAGGATCAGCTTAGGCTTCCCATCACTCATCACATCTCTCTGTGAGTCTAGGGGTGTTGAGGTGTTCCGTTCAGTACGCATCTTAAACCCCATGCATAAAGGATATATAGAGGCCAATTGCATCTCGGAGAAGGAGGAGGAGGAGGACGAGCAGCAGCAGCCACAGGCACCACCACCAGCAACAGCAGACATGCAGACTCCAGTTTGGGCTCAACATATCATTTCCCAGAACACACATATTCTGGCCCAGATGTCCACTCTCCACCGAGCAGCAGTACATTTTCAGGATATGCATTACCAGACTCCCTCGGACCCTTACCCAGGCATGCACCCTGATCAGTTTAGAGCTTATTTACAGTGGCCTGGGGACAGGCCTATTCCTCCGGGAGAGGGTGGAGCAACTGCAGATAGAGCTGAGGATCATATGGACCAGGAGGACTGATTTTATTTTGATTTGGTGCTTTTCTTTCTTTTTCCTTTTCTTTTTCTTTTCATTTTTATTTTATTTTCTTTTCTTTTGATTATTCTGGATATGTATTGTATATATACTCCACTGATACACTATTTTGTTATGCAGTGCATTTTTAGCATTTTCTTTGTTTTTCTTTTTATTTTTAGATTTTTAGGATTTTTAAAATTTTTAGGATTTTAGGAATTAGGATTTAAAGGAAATTTTTTTCAAAATTATCTGAAATTAGGCAGTTTAACTAACCAGATTAGGAAAGAAGAAAGGGTTTTGTGATTAATTCCATAATCAGTTAAAATTAGGATATTTCACAAGAGAACTGATGGGTTTCCTGGCAAGTTTACCAGTAGTCCAGTAGTTTTAGAGTAAGTAGAGTATCGTATCCACAGAGAGCGGTTTTAACTTGTAAAGTTAAAGTAATTGTATTTTCAATAAAACATTTTCGTAAAGAGAGTTGGTGAATTTTGAAATAAAATAAACAAAGATAACACGAGAGAATGAGCATTTAGGACTAGGATTTGATTTCGTTTCATCTCACCCCTTGTGTATTCAAACTCATTTTCCCTTATTTATGATCGTACTTGTAATTACCTTAGCATTGTTTAATTACAATAATTATAAGGCATGCCTGGTAATTATCGTACCCGCAAATTCCCCTATAACATCATAAATAAACGCCAAAAGCTATTCTCTACAGGCATTAAAAGTGGCATTTGGCGACCCCGAACATTCCCTGTATTTTGCAATCAGCGCTATCGAATTAGCCATACTTTCACATAAGGCACCTACGAAGGGGTGTGTCACTCACTGAATCTCCGATCGTTAGAATACAATCCTTATGCTACGATATGACTAATCCGAGTACCTTTAGCAATCCGAGAATAAGCTTCATGAACAGCTCCATGCTCACCTACCTCTGATACTAGCCGGAGTTCCACTTTTTGTATCCAGAGCACTAGCCTACCATCCCGGCGCACGCGCGGAGTTGATGCATTACACACAGCATAAAGATACCGATAAATTACAAGCATAGAATCATAAATAAAATAGAAAAGAGAATTCGTATACACAAGGGGATTGAATCTACTACATCAAATCCTACTAGAGAGCTTAGCTACTCATGGTAGCCATTACAAACTACTGAGAAATCTGTCACCTTTCTCAATCCTATCTACTCTCTCTATATATCAGGGTTTTGGGTCCCGAGGACCTGCCTTGTGACCTATGCAAAGGGCTCTATTTATAGAGTTGGAAAACCTTGAAGAGATCAGGCTGTGATGTCACTTATGTGAAGCTTTTCCAATCAGAAGTTGCCTTTTCATTAATTGACGTCACTTGTGTGAAGCTTATCTAATCAGGAGCTTCCCTTTCATTAATTGACGTCACTTTGCGTGGCTTCATTAATCAAGAGGCGCGCTTCATGCGCGCTTAGCGTGTGTGCAGCCTGGTTAATCTGCTAATGCGCTCCATGTGGGCTTAGCGTGATTGGAGCGTGTGATGCGCTCCTTATGCGCTAGGCGCGTGTGGAGCGTGTTATACGCTGCAGCTTTCCTTAAATTGTGGATCTAACCTCTGGATCTCTTTCTGATTTTATCTGGTTTTCCTCTATCCCTTTTATCCGAATTATTTTTGTATTTATTTAATTTGAATTTGAATTAAAGAGGTTATCTGCAAGATTCTCTGATTATCTCCTCTTTATTTGAATTCTGAATCTGCAACAACTTCCTTTCTGATGCTATTTTCTCTCTCATTCCAAATCTCCTGTAAATCTGCATAAAATAACAGATTTCTATTCAAAATAGCATCATATTCAAATTTGAACCAAATAATTACAAATATTGTAAATATTAATAAAAAGGGATATTTTTGGGCATAAATTATTATTTTAACCTTGATAAGTGTAATAAAAACTATATGAAAATAACGTTAATTTTACACTTATCAAATACCCCCAACTTAATTTATTCCTTGTCCTCAAGCAAGACACCCTTGCAGTCAAAATTTCAAAACACCCTTGATAAAAATTCAAAAACAAATACAAGAAAAACTTTTTTTGTTATCTCTTTATTAGGCAGAAGTCACTTTTCATTTTAGGAAAAATCAAGACCAAGTGATATTACCACGGCTCAACCAGAATTAGAATACAAACATCAATTTGAATTTTCTCAGGAGTAGTAATTAGAGCAATAAACAAATACCAAGGAACTTCACTATGCTCACGGGTATTGTTTCCCTCAATATTTTCACCACTGCTGAACAACTAATATTGATAGTCGTTTCTAGTTCCTAAGCTTGTTTATGGTTGATATGGATCAAAAGGTCTTTTCAAGGTTGTAATGAGGCTGGGTTATCAAGAATTTATGGTTTTTCTTGGATAAACAATAAACATCTAGAATAGAGAGCATCTTTGGATGTTGCTTTTGATTTTCTCTCCTCCCACCATTTTTTCTTGATTTATTTCTTTTCTTTGCAGGCCTCTTTCCTTGATTGAAGATTCACTCCCCCCAACTTATTCAATTTATTCACTTTTTCTTTTTGATTTTAGGGGGAGTGCTCTTCTTTTTCTTTTTGTTTTTCTATACCTGCTCCTTGGAATTTCAACCTTTTCTTCCTATTCTTTTTTTTTCTCTACTTGCCACCTTGCTCTCTATCCCAAATGTGTGAGGGACAGGATATATATTTTTTTTGGCTTGGGTGAACAAGAATAAATAAATTAGGCTCAAAATGGGTATTCAAAAATTGGAAAAATTGTATCAAGGTTGGATTTTTGGCTCTGGGCAGATATATTAAAAACAAATTTTTGCCTTTCTCATTTCCATATTTACCAAAAATAGCAAAAGATCTAAAAACTCAACCAATAAAAATTGACAGACAAAGGTGAAAAACTCTCAATTTACTGTTTGGGCTCTCAACTCACCGGTTACTTGGCTAAATTCCTTGATAAAATATTTATTGGTTTTAATTAACTACCCTGATAGAATCTCATGTGAAGTATCCAAATCTTAATTGATTATGGGATTAATCACAAGACCTCTTTTCTTTCCTAATCTGGTTAGTTAAACTGCCCAATTTCAGGAATTTTGAAAAAAATTTCCTTATTTTCCTAATTCCTAGGTCCTAAAAATTTTAAAAATCCTAAAAATAAAAATGAAAAATAAAAATAAATAAATAATTAATCCTATAAAATAAAAGAAATAGAAAATAAAAGAACGAAAAGAAAGAAAAACACCAATGTCAATCTTCATCCTCTGTATTCTGTGGATCCTTATCATATTCTCCAACTGCTGCTGCTTCACCTCCCTCCTAGAAGAATAGGCCTGTCCCCAGGCCACTGCTAGAATATCTGGAACTCTTCAAACAGCGTGCATGGTTATGGGTCTTGCAGCAGCCTGTGTACTCTTGAATCTCATGGGATCATATTCTATGATCCTTTTCTTCATGTCTTCTCCTCGTGAGCTAAAGCCACGGGAAAGACTAGCAATTTAGTCCTGGTATCTGAAAAGGTAAATAACAACAATTAGTTGCTAAAAACAAATTAATTTCAATGATACCTTATTGCAAACATCAATTCATGAAGAACATGGAAGCCTATCATTAACCAATTGCATGCATAAAGAATTACTCTCAACAAAAATTTTACTGCACCTGGTAATGTGATGAACACATTTTTATTCACACTTTGCATAATTAATCTTAGCTTGCTTGGACTATAATTGTTATTAAATCCACTGTTTTAATTGGAATTTACCAAATTGGGCTTAATTGGGCTTTAATTGTGAATGTTGTTTAAATTCGGATTTTTAAGCCTACTGACCTACCTGTCTTGTTTTGATGATATCTGGAGCTATAGGTGTCCGATTTGAGAGATTCCAGTGGCATTGGAAAGCTAACTTCCGGGGCTTTAATTTGATATCCAATATGACCATATTACCATGAAGCAATTAGGAGCAGTTGCTGTTTGAAAATCGCCTACTGTTGCTGTCTGACACAAGTCCGAATTTGATTAGTTTTGTAATTAGTTTGTGGGCCTGTTTTAATTAATTTCGGCCCAATTAAGGCCTAATCAGATTGTTAGTGATTTAGGCTCTATAAATAGGTGTGTTGTTGAGTAGTTTGAACATTTTACATTCATTTTTCAGATTTTAGAAAAAAAGACTCTCCACTTTCCCTCTCTTTTCTCTCTTCTTGCAATTTTCGAATTTGGTTCCTCTTCTTCATCTTCTTCAATTTTCGAGTTTCTCCTCCATGGAAATGGAAGGCTAAGCTTCAAGGATTGTTTCTCTACTGAATTCACAAAGGAAATTGAGGTTATAATTTCGTTTTTCATGTCTTGAATTCTTGGACAGATTCTTCACTTTCCTTCTCCTAGTTTCTTGATGTTTAGGTTTGAATTTGAAATTGAGTTACATGCTTTATGGAATTCGAATTCTAATCTGAATCTAACTCACATTTTAGGTTGCTTAATCTGAAATGAATTCTAGGTTTGCTTAATTCCAAGGATTAGAAATTAGGATTCATGCTAGTTTGCTTTATTCTAGTGTGAAAATTAATGAGGATGCTTAATCCGAATTTGAATCTGTCAAGGAATTGAGGAATTTTGTATAAACCAATGATTGATCCAATTTGTGAATGAGGTAGAGAACCAATTCGTTTTTCTGAAATTGTTTTCTGCAAATTTAAATTCTGTTTTGGAAATTAGGAAATTAGTATGAACAACAATCAAAATCCTCTTGTGTGTGTGAGTTGCTATGGGATTGAAATTCTGAAATTGTAATTGGATTCCTTGAGAGAGACGACTTTGGGTTAATCAACCTACTGCACTTTAATTCATTTTATTTGGTTGAGTACGGCCTCGACCAAATTTGGCGCCGTTGCCGGGGACTTCAATTCAAATTCTGTTTCAATTCCAATTCTGTTTTGTATAAAATTCTGTTTCTGTTTTGTTTTCAATTCTGTTTTGTAAATTCGTGTACTGTTCTGTGTTTAGGAAGTAGAGTCATAATTCATATTGTGTTTTGGTATACTAACCTTGGTTGTGCAGATTTAGTTTGATCAATTTTGGTTCACAGCTTTGAGGTAAGTAGCCTAATTTGTCATAGTTACTGTTACATTGCTTTTAGTGAGGTTCAATTTGTGTTTTGAGTTGTGTGATGTGTTGAGTCATTGTAATTAGTGTGTTTAGTCATGTTTTGATGTTTAGAAATTGTTTAGATGAAATTAGGATTGATTTGGATTGAATTGCATAAGTTGATCAAGTTGTTGCTGACTTTTCTGCTGTTGACTTTTGCAGTTGAATCTGATCTTTTTGTTTAACATAGTTAGAGGTTGAATTTTTGTGCCAATTTTTGTGTCCACATTTCTTTAGGTTAATAATGAATTTTAGATACCCCAGTTGCTGTTAGATTAGTCCTGATTGTGAGATTACACTTTGCACTGGCTTATTTTGACCTGTTGACTTCAATTGGACATAACTTGAGCTAGGAGTATCAGAATTTCACAAATTTTATATGCTTTTGGGGTAGAAAAAGCTAGTTAGAGCAGCCCCTCCCCGCTTGCGCCAGGAGGGTCGGCCGTAAATTTGCCAAAAAGGTCGTTTTTCTATTTTTAAAGGATTTTTTAAGTTTTTTTTGGTGTATTTTCCCCTTCTTACCTTAGGTAGTTTTGGTACTTAGGCTTTGAATTTTGTTCTGAAAATTTTTGTGGTTGTTTCCTATGTTAATATAGTGTTTTCCATGTATCCATTTCATTGGTTTCTGCTCATTTGATATAGGCTGCCTTTATAAGCTGACATGCTGTTGTATGCTTCATTTTGTGCATTTCTGTGTGCATTTGGTGTATGACTAGAGCAAACCCAGGTACCCTACATTCATTTGATCCAGAAATTGATAAGACATATCATAGGTTAGTTAGAGAGTCTAGGATTCCATTTGTGCATAATTCTGTTAGTGATAGTGAGTTGTCTGATAGTGTGTATTCTGCTGTTAGTGTAAGTGATAGTGAGTCTGTTTCTGTGTTTTCTTCTTCTTCTTTCCTTGAGTCTGATTTTAATTGTGATACCATGGCTGAGAGAACTTTGAGAGAGCTTGCAGCACCTGATGTTAATATTCAGACTTTATGCATTCAATATCCTGATATAGATGTGCCTTGTGAGCTTAAGTCTGGATTGATTCATTTGTTGCCCAAGTTCCATGGTCTTGCAGGTGAGGATCCACATAAACACCTCAAGGAATTCCATATTGTCTGCACCACTATGAGACCACCTGGAGTTCCTGAGGATCATATTAAGCTGAAGGCATTTCCATTCTCCCTGCAAGATACAGCAAAAGACTGGTTGTACTACCTTCCACCTGGATCCATTACTGGCTGGGATAATTTGAAGAGGATGTTTCTGGAAAAATTCTTCCCAGCATCTAGAGTGACTTCAATCAGGAAGGAGATTTGTGGTATAAGGCAGATGGATGGAGAGAGTTTGTATGAGTACTGGGAGAGATTTAAGAGGCTTTGTGCAAGCTGTCCACATCATCAGATTCATGAGCAGTTACTCATCCAGTATTTCTATGAGGGCCTATTGAACAATGACAGACAGATGATAGATGCAGCCAGTGGAGGAGCTCTTGTAGATAAAACTCCAGTTGCAGCAAGGCAGTTAATTGAGAATATGGCTTCTAATAACCAACAGTTCAGTACCAGAAGCAATTCAATAGCCTTGACCAGAGGAGTTCATGAGATGGAGACCACTTATGCTGCTGATCATAGGAAGTTGGAGAGCAAGCTAGATGATTTGGCTTCCTTGGTTAAGCAGATGGCAGTCTCTCAACAAGTTGCTAAGCTATGTGGGATTTGTACTTCTGCAGATCATCCCACTGATGCATGTCCCACCTTACATGAGCCTGCGGGAGATGGTGCTTTTCCTCCTCAGGCTTATGCAGCAAATATCTATGGTTCTGGCAGACCCCCTCAGCAGCAACAGTATAATCAAGATCTTTCTTCCAACAGGTACAATCCGGGTTGGAGGAATCATCCAAATTTGAGATGGGGGGAATTCTCAGCAGCAGCCACAGCAGCCTTATGTGCCTTATCAGTCTCATGCTGCTGGGCCTAGTAGACCTTACCAGCCTCCACATGTACAACAGCAACAGCAGCCTACACCGCCTGCTGCTGCACCTTCCAAGAGTGAGCCTTCCTTGGAAGAATTAATGAGGCAGATGGCCGTCAATAATATGAATTTTCAGCAGAGGACAGAGGCAACTATTCAGAGCCTAGAGAATCAAATAGGCCAAATGGCTACCACTCTTAATCAGTTGCAGTCTCAGGGTTCAGATAAGCTTCCTGCTCAAACAGTTGTCAACCCGAAGAATGTTAGTGCAATCACTTTGAGGTCGGGTAAGAGTGTGCAAGCACTTGATAGGCAACAGTCTGAGCAAGAAGATGAGATTCATACAGTTGTAGACCCTGTGCAGGAGAGAGCTAGTCCTAGTCCTTTGAGTAGCCCTAGTTCTTCAAGCAGTGAGCAGCCTTCTATTCCTCTTCCATTCCCTCAGAGAGTTATGCAGAAGAGTAAAAAAATGGAAGAGGCTGACAAGGAGATCTTGGAGACTTTCAGGAAGTAGAGGTGAATATACGTCTACTTGAGGCCATAAAGCAAATTCCGAGATATGTCAAGTTCTTGAAGGATCTGTGCACCCATAGGAGGCGGCTGAAGGGCAATGAGAGGATTAGTATGGGAAGGAATGTCTCTGCACTCATTGAGAGACCTATGACTCCCATTCCAGAAAAATGCAAAGACCCAGGGACATTTACTATTCCTTGTGTTATAGGCAGTAACCAGTTTGATAATGCTATGCTTGATTTAGGAGCATCTATTAATGTTATGCCTTTATCTGTTTTCACCTCTTTGTCTCTTGGTCCTTTGCAGGCTACAGGTGTTGTCATTCAGTTGGCAAACAGGAGCACTGCCCACCCTGCAGGCCTTATTGAGGATGTGTTGGTTCGAGTGAATGACCTCATCTTCCCTGCTGACTTCTACATATTGGATATGGAGGGAGGAGATTCACTCACTAGTGCAGCCCCCATCATCTTGGGCAGGCCCTTCCTGAAGACAGCTCGGACTAAGATTGATGTTCATGCAGGCACACTTACCATGGAGTTTGGAGACAGTGTGGTTCGGTTTAATATTTTAGATGCCATGAGGCATCCTGTTGAGGATCATTCTGTATTCCATATTGATATGCTTGCTGAACTTGTAGATGATAGTTTGTCTGAGTTTGTAGGACATTTGGACTTTCCGGACTTTTCTGATTTCATTGATGTCTACACTTGTGATTTATGTTCTGATTCATCTGTGTGTAGTATGTGTGCTGAGATAGATGAGTTCATATCTGTTGATTATGTTGATTGTTCTGATTGTCCTACAGGTTCTGGTATTGATGCACCAGTTGTGTCAATTGAGTCAGAATGCAGTGGCTTGATTACAGCAATTATAGATACATCTGACTTGATTGATTTGCAGGTTGCAGAGGTTTCTACCAGTACCAGATCGTTACCTTCTATTGTTCAGCCCCCATCACTGGAGCTGAAGCCACTTCCCACTCACCTCAAGTATGCATATTTGGAGGATGAGCAGAAGCTTCCAGTGATCATCTCTACTGCTCTCTCAGCTGATCAGGAGCAGAGGTTGTTGCACGTGATTAGAGAGCACAGGAGAGCTCTAGGTTGGACTTTGGCAGATATTCCGGGTATTAGCCCCTCCTTGTGTATGCATCGGATTCTGTTGGAGGATGGGGTTAAACCTGTGAGGCAGCCTCAGAGAAGGCTGAATCCCCAGATTCTTGACGTGGTCAAGAAGGAGGTCACCAAGCTGCTACAGGCGGGTATCATATATCCCATATCAGATAGCACTTGGGTGAGCCCGGTACAGGTGGTACCGAAGAAATCTGGGATTACAGTTGTGAAGAATGAGAAGGATGAGCTGATTCCTACTAGGGTGCAGAACAGCTGGAGAGTCTGCATCGACTACAGGAGGCTCAACCAGGCGACCAGGAAGGATCACTTCCCACTTCCTTTCATTGATCAGATGCTGGAGCGCCTGGCAGGTAAATCCCATTACTGTTTCTTAGATGGTTTCTCTGGTTATTTTCAGATTTGTATTGCACCAGAGGACCAACATAAGACTACATTTACCTGTCCTTTTGGTACCTTTGCATATAGGAGGATGCCTTTTGGTCTATGCAATGCTCCTGGTACTTTCCAGAGATGCATGATGAGTATATTTGCTGATTTACTTGAGCATTGCATAGAGGTTTTCATGGATGATTTTAGTGTATATGGCTCCTCATTTGATGCATGTTTGGATAGCTTGACTAGAGTGCTTGATAGGTGCATAGAGACTAACCTTGTTCTTAATTATGAAAAGTGTCATTTTATGGTAGAGCATGGTACAGTCTTAGGCCATATTATCTCTAGGAAGGGTATAGAGGTAGATCCTGCAAAATTAGATGTTATTTCACACTTGCCTTACCCCTCTTGCGTGCGAGAGGTTCGATCTTTTCTTGGACATGCAGGTTTCTATCGCAGGTTCATTCAGGACTTCAGTCGGATAGCCCTTCCGCTGTCCAACTTGCTACAGAAGGATGTCAGCTTTGAGTTTGGAGAGCGGTGCAGAGAGGCATTTGATCGCCTCAAGAGAGCTCTCACCACCACTCCCATTATTCAGCCACCGGATTGGACGCTTCCGTTCGAGTTGATGTGTGATGCATCAAACTACGCCTTGGGAGCTGTTTTGGCACAGAGGGTTGGTAAGCTGTCTCATGTGATATATTATGCATCTAGGACTTTGGATGCAGCACAGGTAAATTACACTACCACTGAGAAAGAGCTGTTAGCAATTGTTTTTGCATTGGATAAGTTTAGATCATATTTGCTAGGCTCTAGGGTAGTGGTTTTTACTGATCATGCTGCTCTTAAGTTCCTTTTGAAAAAGACAGATTCCAAACCCAGGTTGATCAGGTGGATGCTACTGCTTCAGGAGTTTGATTTGGACATCCAGGATAGGAGTGGTGCGCATAATCTGGTAGCAGACCATTTGAGCCGCATTGAGAGAGCGGAGGATGTGTTTCCTATTCGGGATGACTTCCCGGATGAGCAGCTTATGGCTTTGCTTGATTCCCATTCCCCTCCCCTTACCCCTTGGTTTGCTGATATTGTTAATTATCTTGTTGCATCTGTTTTTCCACCCTTGGCATCTAGGGCTCAGAGAGATAGACTTAAGAGTGATGCCAAGTATTATGTATGGGATGACCCTTATTTATGGCGTTTTTGCAGTGACCAGGTTATCCGTAGGTGCATTCCAGATCAGGAGATCCAGTCTGTACTTCAGTTCTGTCATTCCTCACCTGTTGGAGGACATCTTGGACCCCAGAGGACAGGACGAAAGGTGCTAGATTGTGGATTTTATTGGCCTACGATTTTCAGAGACGCCTGGAAAGTCTCCTCTACATGCGAGCAGTGTCAGAGAGCAGGAGCGGCCATTTCTAGCAGGCAGCAGATGCCCCAGCAGCCTATGTTGTTTTGTGAGATTTTTGATGTGTGGGGTATTGATTTTATGGGTCCATTTCCTGTTTCTTTTGGTTTTATATATATATTGCTTGCTGTGGACTATGTCTCCAAGTGGGTGGAGGCTATAGCCACAAGGACTAATGATGCTCGAGTTGTTGTGGATTTTGTCAGGTCTCACATCTTTTGCAGGTTTGGAGTGCCTCGAGCCATTGTTAGTGATCAGGGGACCCACTTCTGTAACCGGTCCATGGAGGCTTTGCTGAAGAAGTATGGGGTGGTGCATAGAGTTTCTACACCATACCACCCCCAGACTAATGGACAGGCTGAGATCTCCAACAGAGAGATCAAGAGGATTCTGGAGAAGATGGTGCAGCCTAACAGGAAGGATTGGAGCTGCCGCCTTCATGATGCTCTCTGGGCTCATAGGACCGCCTACAAAGCACCTCTTGGGATGTCTCCCTTTAGAGTTGTTTTTGGTAAGGCGTGCCACTTACCTGTGGAGATTGAGCATCGGGCATACTGGGCAGTTAGGGCTTGCAATTTGGATTGTGACCAGGCAGGAGAGCAGAGGAAGCTTCAGCTGCAGGAGCTTGATGAGATCCGCCTGGAGGCCTATGAGAACTCTAAGTTCTACAAGGAGAAGACTAAGAAATTTCATGATCAATGTATTGCTAGAAAAGAGTTTGTAGTAGGCCAAAAGGTGTTGTTGTTTAATTCTAGACTTAAGCTCATGCCTGGTAAGCTTCGTTCTCGTTGGATTGGACCTTTTATTGTCACTCATGTTTATCCTTATGGTGTTGTAGAGTTGAAGAGTGAGTCCACCAACAAGACCTTCAAGGTCAATGGCCACCGTCTCAAGCTATTTCATGAGAGTCCCGCTTTGGTTGAGGAGACGGTTGAGGAGATGAGCTTGGAGCTTCCCACATTCCCTCAAGTGCAAATTTTTCCACCTTGATGAGGGAGTCTCTTTCCCCACTATTTTATTGCATTATGTCCTTTTTTCTATAATTTGATTATTTTTCCATTGAGGACAATGTGTGATTTAAGTGTGGGGGAGGAGATTTGTAGTTTTAGGACTTTAGGATTGATTTTAGGAATTAGTATGTGGTTAGGATTATACTGTTTGTGTGTTAGTAATTTTTAGGATTGTTAAAAAAAAATTGTTTGCTGTTTTACTGTTCAAAAAAAGAAAAAAAAAAGAAAAAAAATGTTGTTTTACTGTATTTTTGGTGTTTTCCATAGGAAATTTGCTGTTTTTGAGTTGCTGTCAGCATTTTCATAGCTATTCTGTAGCTACTGCTGTTACTGTTTTGCTGTCTGAAATTATTGTAATCTGTCTGTTTTGCTGTTTTGCTGTTGCTGTTGCTGTTTTTGCATTACTGTAGCTGCTGTACGTTTTTTATTGATGTTGTTTACAACAGAATTTTTTTTACAGCAGTTTTGTTACAGTAGAATTTCATTTTACAGCAGAATTTTGACAGTTATCTGAATTTTACAGCAAAAAACAGAATTTTTGACAGTAGGAAAAATAATACATTTGGCATGTTTTTCATTGGATTTTTAGGATTTGTGTTGGTAGTGGCATTTTCATCATATTTGGACAATTGGTTTCTTGATTTATGTTGTTTGGATTCCTTATAATTTAGTGAATAAGTTGGTTTTGATGATTATTGGGTTGAATATTTTGTGATAGAGTTGTCCTTGGTGAGATTTTGAGCCTTATTGATGGATGGACCATTCTATGCTATGCCATTCTCTCTTTTTCTTGTGTGATTTCACTCTTGTTTGCTTGTGCTCTAGAACTTGGCTTGACTCTTTGATTTTCAACTTTGTTCACATGCATGTATTGAGATGATTGAGGCATTTTTGTTGATAATTGAGCTACTAGCCATATTAGCTTACCTTGATGATTTTCCACTTGCTAGCCCCTTTGAGCCTATGGATCCCATTTCTTGTTTTTGAAAGCTCATTACAAGCCTTGAAAGTGAAAAAACCATGATTGTCCTTGCCTTAGAGGATAAAGGAGCTTTGGAATTGTTTTGGGAATAGGCTCTTGAATGAGTGTGGGGGTGTGCTTGAATTTCTTATCTAATCTCCTCTTGTGGATATCATATTGTTAACCTTTGGCTAGTTACAAAGAAAAAAAAAATGAAAAAGGAAAAATATAGAAAAGTAAAAAAAAAAATAAAGAATTAAAAAAAAAAAAGCTCAAAAGAAAAGTGTTAAAAAAAGAGCAAAGAAATAAAGTGTTCTTGAAATAGCAAAAATGGGTCAAAAGGTAGAAAAGAGGAGTTTAATTGTATTCTTGAGATGTATGCTACTTGCATTTCTTCTTGGATTTATTCCCCATTGCTCCTCTATTCTCTTTGGTTTTTAACTTCTTATCCTTCATTTTCCCTACCTTTACCTTGGCCCCATTACATCCTATTTGAAGTCCTCTTGATCTTTGCTTGCATGTGTTTCAATTGTTGTGGATATTAGAGTCTTGCCAAGCCTATGGTAGTGCTTGCTTTCATGAGTGCTTTGAGTGTATATACACAAGCCTAAACACTTGAGAGTTGGAGAGTTTGTCTTGTGAGGATTCTATCACTTTTGATTCACCCCTTTGATTTGATTCACCCTCTTGTTTGCTAAATTGTAGGGAATTCCATTCATAATTTTCTTGACTCCATGACTCCTTTGATGATGTATTATGCCTACTCCTATGCATTCCTTGGATCTTTTGTTAATAATGCCACTTGTATTTGCATTGTGCTCCCTAATTGATTTTTAGCTTCATGTGGTGTTTTGCCCGGAGTGCAAAAGGGCAAGTGTGGGGGAATTTGATGAACACATTTTTATTCACACTTTGCATAATTAATCTTAGCTTGCTTGGACTATAATTGTTATTAAATCCACTGTTTTAATTGGAATTTACCAAATTGGGCTTAATTGGGCTTTAATTGTGAATGTTGTTTAAATTCGGATTTTAAGCCTACTGACCTACCTGTCTTGTTTTGATGATATCTGGAGCTATAGGTGTCCGATTTGAGAGATTCCAGTGGCATTGGAAAGCTAACTTCCGGGGCTTTAATTTGATATCCAATATGACCATATTACCATGAAGCAATTAGGAGCAGTTGCTGTTTGAAAATCGCCTACTGTTGCTGTCTGACACAAGTCCGAATTTGATTAGTTTTGTAATTAGTTTGTGGGCCTGTTTTAATTAATTTCGGCCCAATTAAGGCCTAATCAGATTGTTAGTGATTTAGGCTCTATAAATAGGTGTGTTGTTGAGTAGTTTGAACATTTTACATTCATTTTTCAGATTTTAGAAAAAAAGACTCTCCACTTTCCCTCTCTTTTCTCTCTTCTTGCAATTTTCGAATTTGGTTCCTCTTCTTCATCTTCTTCAATTTTCGAGTTTCTCCTCCATGGAAATGGAAGGCTAAGCTTCAAGGATTGTTTCTCTACTGAATTCACAAAGGAAATTGAGGTTATAATTTCGTTTTTCATGTCTTGAATTCTTGGACAGATTCTTCACTTTCCTTCTCCTAGTTTCTTGATGTTTAGGTTTGAATTTGAAATTGAGTTACATGCTTTATGGAATTCGAATTCTAATCTGAATCTAACTCACATTTTAGGTTGCTTAATCTGAAATGAATTCTAGGTTTGCTTAATTCCAAGGATTAGAAATTAGGATTCATGCTAGTTTGCTTTATTCTAGTGTGAAAATTAATGAGGATGCTTAATCCGAATTTGAATCTGTCAAGGAATTGAGGAATTTTGTATAAACCAATGATTGATCCAATTTGTGAATGAGGTAGAGAACCAATTCGTTTTTCTGAAATTGTTTTCTGCAAATTTAAATTCTGTTTTGGAAATTAGGAAATTAGTATGAACAACAATCAAAATCCTCTTGTGTGTGTGAGTTGCTATGGGATTGAAATTCTGAAATTGTAATTGGATTCCTTGAGAGAGACGACTTTGGGTTAATCAACCTACTGCACTTTAATTCATTTTATTTGGTTGAGTACGGCCTCGACCATAATGCCTTCCTAAAAACAGAATATACTCATTTGTTTTGCAAGTATTCAATTATTTCATGGAAAGTGAAAGTTTAAAAATTTTGAAAGAAATAGAGAATAACACTTTCAAATTTAATAACTCGCAAAACAAAGAGTATTCTAATCAAGCAAATTGTTCTTAATCTTAAAGTTGCTATCCTAAAGTGTAAATCATGAAAACAGAATAGATGAAGATTGCAATTTGTAAAAAAAAATATATGCATGAAATATGAAAGTTCCAAAATTGATTGAAGTTTGTTAGTGGAAAAAGTGAAAAGAAAGCTTAGGAAGTAGAGAAACAGTACATGAGAAAATAGAAGATTTTTAAAATTTTGTACTGCTACGCTTCACCTGCACTTGGCACAGGTGAAGCGCAGAAAACAGTGACTAAAATTGCAATTGTGCGCAGAAAACAGTGACTAGGATATTTCACAAGAGAACTGATGGGTTTCCTGGCAAGTTTACCAATAGTCTAGTAGTTTTAGAGTAAGTAGAGTATCGTATCCACGTGGAGCGGTTTTAACTTGTAAAGTTAAAGTAATTGTATTTTCAATAAAACGTTTTCGTAAAGAGAGTTGGTGAATTTTGAAATAAAATAAACAAAGATAACACGAGAGAATGAGTATTTAGGACTAGGATTTGATTTCGTTTCATCTCACCCCTTGTGTATTCAAACTCCTTTTCCCTTATTTATGATCGTACTTGTAATTACCTTAGCATTGTTTAATAACAATAATTATAAGGCATGCCTGGTAATTATCGTACCCGCAAATTCCCCTATAACATCATAATTAAAAGCCAAAAGCTATTCTCTACAGGCATTCAAAGTGGCATTTGGCGACCCCGAACATTCCCCGTATTTTGCAATCAGCGCTATCGAATTAGCCATACTTTCACATAAGGCACCAACGAAGGGGTGTGTCACTCACTGAACCTCCAATCGTTAGAATACAATCCTTATGCTACGATATGACTAACCCGAGTACCTTTAGCAATCCGAGAATAAGCTTCATGAATAGCTCCATGCTCACCTACCTCTGATACTAGCCAGAGTTCCACTTTTTGTATCTAGAGCACTAGCCTACCATCCCAGCGCACGCGCGGAGTTGATGCATTACACACAGCATAAAGATACCGATAAATTACAAGCATAGAATCATAAATAAAATAGAAAAGAGAATTCTTATACACAAGGGGATTGAATCTACTACATCAAATCCTACTAGAGAGCTTAGCTACTCATGGTAGCCATTACAAACTACTGAGAAATCTGTCACCTTTCTCAATCGTATATTACTCTCTCTCTGTATCAGTGTTTTGGGTCTCGAGGACCTGCCTTGTGACCTATGCAAAGGGCTCTATTTATAGAGTTGGAAAACCTTGAAGAGATCAGGCTGTGATGTCACTTATGTGAAGCTTGTCCAATCAGAAGTTGCCTTTTCATTAATTGACGTCACTTGTGTGAAGCTTATCCAATCAGAAGCTTCCCTTTCATTAATTGACGTCACTCTGCGTGGCTTCATTAATCAAGAGGCGCGCTTCATGCGCGCTTAGCGTGTGTGCAGCCTGGTTAATCTGCTAATGCGCTCCACGTGGGCTTAGCGTGATTGGAGCGTGTGATGCGCCTCATATGCGCTAGGCGCGTGTGGAGCGTGTTATACGCTGCAGCTTTCCTTGAATTGTGGATCTAACCTCTGGATCTCTTTCTGATTTTATCTGGTTTTCCTCTATCCCTTTTATTCGAATTATTTTTGTATTTATTTAATTTGAATTTGAATTAAAGAGGTCATCTGCAAGATTCTCTGATTATCTCCTCTTTATTTGAATTCTGAATCTGCAACAACTTCCTTTCTGATGCTATTTTTTCTCTCTCATTCAAAATCTCCTGTAAATCTGCTTAAAATAACATATTTCTATTCAAAATAGCATCATATTCAAATTTGAACCAAATAATTACAAATATTTTAAATATTAATAAAAAGAGATATTTTGGGGCATAAATTATTATTTTAACCTTGATAAGTGTAATAAAAACTATATGAAAATAACGCTAATTTTACACTTATCAAGAACCTATCAGGGTAGTTAATTAAAACCAGTAAGTGCTTTATCAAGGAATTTAGCCAAAAGGTCGGTGAGTTGTTAGTCCAAACACTTAAATTGAGAGTTTTCACCGTTGCTTGTCAATTGTTATTGATTGAGTTTTTTTATTTTACTCTGTTCATGGAGAATGTGGAAGTGATAAAGGCAATTTCTGTTTTTACATTACTTGCTTAGTGCCAAAAAGCCAACCATTGATTGAATTTTTCCAATTTTTTTAGTAACCCATTTGAGCTTGAATGTTTCTTCTTATGCACCCTAGCCATAATTGATATCTATATCATGTCCCTTATACATTTGGGATAGAGAGCAGGTGCAACTTGAAATAATGGGAAGAAAAGGCTGGTAATTTGAAAGTCAAGAATTACAAAGAGAAGGCGCAAGAAAGCAAAAGAGGATCACCCCCCTCAAAAATCAAAAAGAAAAAGGGCATGAATTGAATAAGTTGGGGGAGTGCATCCTCAAACAAAGAAAATGGCCAGCTGAATGACACAAATCAAGAATGAGATGGAGAATGGAGAGAAGTTCCAAGTTCAAGAAAAATTAAATGATGCTCTCTATTCTAAGTGTTCTATGCTTACCCAGAAAAACCATGATTTCTTGATAGCCCAGCCTCATTACAACCAAGAAAAGACCTTTTGATCCATATTGACCATGTGCATGTTTAGAATCTAGAAACGACTATCAATTCTAGTTGTTCAACTGTGGTGGAAGAATTGAGGGAAACACTTACCCGTGAGCATGAGAGAATTCCTTGATTTATCATTTATTGCTTTAATTGCTATTTCTGAGAAAGTTTGACTGAAAAGTTATATCTTATTCTGATTGAGCATGGGTAACATCTCTTAATTCTGATTTTTTCTAATATTTGGAAAGTGACTTCTGCCTAACAAAGAGACGATGAAAATTTTGTCCTTATTTCTGAGAATTATACAGGGGAGTGAATTGATTTTTTATTACAAAGAGGTCTCTTGCTTGAGGACAAGCAAGAAGTTAAGTTGGGGGGGTATTTGATAAGTGCAAATTATATGATATATTCTTGCATTTTTTCTGCACTTATCAAGGTTAAAATAGTAATTTATGCCCCAAAATAATCCATTTTTATTAATAATTGTAATAATTGTGTTTATTTGATTTGAATTTGAATTTGATGCTATTTTAATAGAAAATATGTTAATTTTGCAGATTTATGAGAAAGATTTGGATGAGGAAAGAAGATAGCATTATTTGAGGATAAGATCTACAAATTTAAAGTTTAAATGAGAACAAATAAAGATGAGATCAGCAACCATTTAAACAAGGATTCAGCGGCTAACTTCCCAATTTAAATTCAAAGATAAGATAAACACAAAATCATATTAAAAGGAGGGAAACAAGGAAAGCCAAGCAAACAACGATAAGATCAGTAAGAAATCAAGTTAAAAAGAGAGAATCAAGGGAAGCTGGAACGAGAAATACGCTCCACCTGCGCTGAGCGCAGGTGAAGCGCAACCATCAGGATTCCTCTCCGGATCCTGCGCTTCAAATACACTGAGCGCAGGTGAAGCGCAGGAACACGAATTTGTTTTCAAATCTGTTTTCAAAATAGATTCCTTCCAGATTTAAGATAGCTTTCCTTGGTCTATAAATAGGACCTTTTGTAAAGATCACAGGTAGCGTTTAGCAGGGAGTTTTAGAAAGACGGCAAAGGCAAAGCTAGGATTGAAGAAAAACGTTACAGTTTCTTCATTGGTCTGTATGGCTACCATGCGTAGCTAAACTCTCCAATAGGGTTGAATGTAGTTGATTCAATCCCCAAGTGTATGTGAATTCTCTTTATTATTTATGAATCCCTATTCTATGATATCGGTGCTTTTATACTTTGCTTAACGCGTAGCTTCCGCACTTGTGCCGGAGTTATGGGTTGTTTTTAATAAAATACATTGTTATATGGTTTTGTTAATTCAACAGTGAGTTTGGGGGAGCCTAGACATAGGAAACATAAATTCTGATTAGTAAAAGTACTCATAGTAATCGCTATAGGAATATAGAGGGAATCGATGATTGAAGAATTGGAATTTGACAGCCTCTTCATAGTAGTCTCTGTAGGAATATACGGTGAATTTATAGTGTTAACAAACGGAAAAGTAGAGCAATCAAGTCGGGGTAATTTGTCGTCTGGGAGAACCCGCATGAATTATCTTCGAGTGGTTTACTGCTGGTAACTGGGGTAAAACAATATAGTTTGGCTAGGATATCATAGGAATATATTCATAATTAATATTGAGGTTCACATATGTAAGGGGTGCGATGATACGAAGTTCAATCCTGATCCAAGTAACGTTATCTTACTCTATCTCTACTATCTCATCTACTTTATGCAAATTTACTTTCTGCACAACAATTACCAAATACCGTCTCTTACTTGATAGCCTGATCACTAGTAAATACGAAGTGAATCGTTCCCTGTGGATACGATAACTCATACTTACTATTATACTGCTTAAATTTTGGTACGCTTGCCAGAATCTCATCAGTAGCATATGATCGTGACATGATCAATGAATTCTTAGACTATCCATCACCAGTTGATGCTGAGCACCCACCTTGACAATTTCACCAGCAATTGCAAGATGTCGGTTCTTATGGGAATGATATACTTGACACTCTGACTGCCCAGTATCTGTGTCTTCTTGGGCGTTCATATGAGGTTAGTGCCTATGGGGAAGCTGCAAGGATTATGAGAAAGGACATGCGGAATATATCTCGAATGTGGATTGTCCTGGTATTATCCAACATGAGGCCAACCTCCCCTTCTTCTGACATTAATATTGAAACAACACATCTCATATATTGCATTCTCACCGGTGCATATGTAGACATCGCCAGCGTCATTTCAGAGCAGCTGCACTTCTTGATCAAGATCGCGGTGGAGCGTAGTAGTGAGCTATCAAAGGTCGGTTTAGGATTTCTTGCTTTCATCACTGCTCTATGCCGCTACACGGGGGTTGATGTACACCCTATTGCTCCCATCGGGCCTGCTATCACCCAGTAGTATATCAAGTCTTGCTGCATTCCACATGAGGGTTGATGTACACCCTCAGGATATCCACCCCTATCCTATCCTCACCCACAACGACCACCACCAGCTGACAGACCATACTGACCTTTCATGGAGCACTTGTGTAGCCAGATCATAGCTAACCACCTAGGGATGCTGCACGTACAGGAGTTTTGTACCATAATGTGCAGGGACCCAACCCAGGCATGTCGCCAGAGCGGTTTCAGGATTCCTTAGATTGCCCTGAGGACAGGCCTATTGCTCCGGGGGGAGGTGGAGCATAGGATACAGAGGATGAAGATTGATATTTTGGTGTTTTTCTTTCTTTTATTTTCTTTCTTTTATCTCTTTTATTTTCTTTTATTTTTGTTTTATTTGATACATTTGCACTGTAATTGTCACATTTCTATGCAGTATAGAGATTTCTTTGTTTTAGGATTTAGAATTGTTGTTATTCCTTTTAATTCTCTTTAACTTAGGATTTAGAAAATAGGGATTCTAGGAATTCAATTCAAAATCTCAAAACTAGGCAGCCAAACTAACTGAATTAAGAGGAGAAAAAGGAATTAAGTGGTTAAACTTATAATCAGTTAGGATTAGGATTTTGTGCAGGAAAGTTAATTGAGATAGCTAATTATGCAGTAGGTAATTTAATCAAGGAAAAATATCCATGAGCCTGTGAGTGTGTGAATCCAAACACTTTGAGAGTTTTCCTTGTTGCTTGTCAATTGCTATTGCTTGAGTTTTTTATGTTAATTCTGCACATAAAAAGCATGGAAGTGATTAAGGCAACTTGTTAAATATGTAAATTACTCAGTGCCAAATAGCCAACCTGTAAATAATATTTCCTATTTTTTATAGCCCAGTTGAGCCTGAAAAATTCTTGTATTGTGCTCCCTAGCTTTATTATTGATCATATCCTGTCCCTCACACACTTAGGGATAAAGAGCATAGGTGTAATTTATTCAAGAAGAATGGGTGTTGGTTGGTTAATCCAAATTGTATAAAGAAGGCATAGTGAGTAATGGAATTCACTCCCTGTGTGTGTGTGTCTAGAAATAAAAGAGAGTGAATTTCCAATAAGAGGCAAATTGTGCAACAATGTTAGAATCCAAAGAATGAATGGTGAATTGAGAGTTATGTAGGAAACACAGGGAAACACTAGAAGGGGGGTTGAATAGTGTTTCTATGGAAACTTTATTTTCTTTTATAAAATCGGATGAAATTGCTCTTTGAAAAATGTTCAGATGATAAGTTTTATCGTTTGAAGTATTATGGTTCGTCTGATCACGAGTTCAGATGCAGCGGAAGTTTAAATAACTTGAAATTATTTTCGCAAATAGATCTTTTTTCAGAAATACTTTTCAATCCCTTCGGTTAGATTATCAAAACTGAATTAATAGAGAGTAAGGGATAGAAGAAAAGTTAGCCAAGAATTTATCCTGGTTCACCCACTATCACCGTGAGATACGTCAAGTCCCAGAGGCAAACCACCACTGGATTTCCACTATTCTCACAAGAATTACAAGTATTCTTTTCTATCAAGCCTCTTCAGGCTCTACAACAAGTATTGTTTTGTCAACCAAGCCTCTCCAGGCTCTAAACCAAGTATTCTTTTCTGTCAAGCCTCTCCATGCTCTACACCAAGTATTGTTTTGTTAACCAAGCCTCTCCAGGCTCTAAACCAAGTATTCTTTTCTGTCAAGCCTCTCCAGGCTCTACAACAAGTATTCTTTTCTGTCAAGCCTCTCCAGGCTCTACAACGAGTATTCTTTCTTTCACCAAGCATCTTCAGGCTCTCAGACACTTATCCAAGTGTATTACCCAAGTATTCTTTAAACAGCAAGCCTCTCCAGGCTTAATAAACCAGATGGTCTAAGATGAAACAGAAATGTTCACTCAACTATCACAACCGATAGGATGAACTTGAAGATGTACAAGCAACTGAGATTACACTCAGGATTTCAAAATGAATTGTGTACAAAGAATTTTTCAGACAAAGATTTTTGCAGCGTAAGAGTTCTTTTTGATTGATGATATCTTCTCTTTTTTCACTTCGCTGTGCTTGAGGGTATTTATAGATCGAGAAGCTTTATCCGTTGTCTCACAACATTAAATGCATCCCAGAAGACGTTGTGACTGCTTTATTCTTTAAAGGGTGCTAAACGGCTTCACAGCAGCATGTGCAGACAGCATCAGGTGAGCAGAGCAGCAGCATTTCCTTAAATGTGCAAATCATTTGAACGAGGTAGGAAAGCTCTTTTGATACAGATGCTGAGAATGGTTAGACCTCAGATAGGATGTCCTTTAATTGCAGTAACGTCTCTTAGCATGGTCAACTTTGACAAGGATTGGTTCAGCTTTCAATGCATAGCTTCAGATGATATATAAACCTTCAGATGTACAAGTACTCTTCAGACTCAAACGCATTCATCATACGATCTAAAACAAAACAGAAGATTCATGACAGTTTATTTGTTCATTTTAAATGATCTTCTGACTTTTGTATTTGTTATCCATTAAAACATTTGAAGAGTATAAGTCTTTAGAAAATATTCATTTATTTGAGACCCAACAATCTCCCCCTTTTTAATGATGACAAATATAAATGTGTGAGAGAATCAGAAAAAGTGTAGGGTTAGATAATAACCCCCCCTCAACCAAAGACTCCCCGTGAGTTCTGCAAGTCTCCCCCTGAGTTCTGCGTCATATTTTGTATATTTTGTTCATCCCTGCAAAATCTTTGTTTACTCTTTTTCAGAGTTTGTTAGCTCACAGATAATACTCCCCCTTTTGTCATCAATTCAAAAGGTTAGCAGAGTAAAAACAAGCATAGATAAAGCAGTCATGATAAAGAGAAACAACATAAGACACAGCAGATTGCAAACACAATATGATATAGCATTGTCTAGATGATAGAGACACAAAATAGTGCAGTCTAAAGCAAGTCTAATGACAACAGCATCATGAACTGGGTTTAAGACGTTGGATAGCTTGCTCCATCATGTGTTGCATGGCCAGTTTATGTTCCTCTAATGCCACAATCATTGCATCATGTAGCTCAGACTGACTGGTCTTGATTTGTTGTTGAACCTCAAGAATGTGTTCTGTCTTCTGAGTTAACTCCACATTTTGAGCTTTTAGAACAAAAATCTCCTCTCTCAAAGCACTTAGTTCTGCTTCCAAGTTTTCCTCATAGAATACCAAGGTGAGTTGTTTGCCATAGTATTTGAAAAAATTAAATCCAGGAGGAAGGTTGAACCTTATGGGATCATTCACCTTGACAAACCTTGGTTGATCAAGAACATACTTCATAACTCCCCAGTCATAATGAAAATTATGATGATCAAAGTTATATGAAGGAAATCTTCCCCGGAAGAATGTTGGAGTTTCAAGAGTAGTGTTCTTCCCAACTTTGATCATAGAGTCAGCATCGTCCCATTTCGTGCCTGAGCAGTTCCCTTCTTTCTCTACAAGATTCCAGTGGTAATCCCACATAGCATCATACAGAGAATGATCCATGCCTCCTGCTTCAGCAAGTTCTTCAGCTAAGAACTCCCAATCTTCATCAGATAAGATTCTGGGTCCCTCATCTGAATTTGATGCTACAATATTCTGCTTCTTCTTTAGCATAAACTCATCAGCATAAGGTAGTCTAGGTATAATTCCATCTGGACATACCTTTATCTCTGTGTACGGCTTGATATGGATCCTTGAGGGTGGGATGAATCCTCTCAGACCGAAGAGCTTTTGACATTGAAGATCTACCAACTCAGATTCAAGACATAACATTCTAACCACAGTCCCGTCTTCATAGGAGAAAAGCATTCTGTCATCAGTAAATGGATTTAGCAATCTCCATTTGTGCTTTGCTTTAACAGCCCCACTGCGAATCTTCTCAAGGGCATCAGCTACACGTCCTCCTCTTCTGCTCCTTCTCATTTCTGCCTCTACAGTGGTTTCCAGCTCAAACTTGGATAAATCATGATGCTGTAGAGGTGGGTGGTTTATGAAGTAGCCAAGTTCCTCAAAAAGATTAGGAAAGATAGGCACTCTAGGACTTTTATTCACAGAAACGTTGTAGAATCTGTGTGGCACTTCAGCAGTCCATAACATTTGCTGTTCATTCTGAAAACTCAATGCAAGATCCTGAGATGGTTTCCTGGAGTAGTCTCTTGCTTTGGCTTTCAACAGAATTGCTTTAGAGAGATTTCCTCCAAACCATATGCAATTAGAATCCTTATCATCCTCAGTGTGAGAATCTTCTGAAGTTTGTGGTGGTGAAGGTTCTGATTCTGGTTCTGGTTCAGGTGCAGGTGAGGGAATAGATTCAGAATTCTGCAGACTCAGTTGAGCAGGTGTAGCTTCATCTTCTGAATGAGACACATTTTCAAGAAGTAGCCTCGATCTTTTGATAGGTGTCTGAGTCCCTGCAGCAGCAATTCTCTTCTTCTGTTGCAACACCTCCAGAGCCTTCTTCCTTTGTAATTCTGCCATTTCCTGGAACTTGACAGCTTCAACCTCTTGTATGTTCCTCCTAGTTCTGGTAGATGAAGCCTGAATGATAGGTTCAAGCAGTCTTATCCTCTTAACACCTCTCCTTTTGTGAGCACTTTATCTTCTTTTCTTGAGCCTAGAGGCTTGCTCCAACCTCTCATCTTCAAGATAAGCTTGTTGTGTAGCAATAGCAAGAGCATAATCTTGCTTCTCTTGCTCCTCTTTCTTTTTCCTTTCTTCTTCCTCAAGAACAGCTTCCTGTTCTGAAACAACAAAAGCATGATCTTGTTTCTCTTGCTCCTCCTTCTTTCTTCTTTTTGTCAGTTCAATCTCTTCAACAATTTTATTGATATCAGCTTCAGGCATACTAGTGGCTAAAGGTATAGCCTGAATGGGTTATGTGATCTCAGATACCACATTGTTGTCCTTTGCCTGACCTTCTGATTGAGAAGTAGGCTGAGTAGCAATGGTTGTATCTTCTTCAGTTTGACTCACATTCTTAGGAGCCACATTATTTCCATCCTGAGCAGGTTGAGACTGTCTGGGGTAGGTTCTTCTTCAGACGCACCAGCCTCAATCTGAGGTCTTGACTTCTTCTTTTTCTGAGTCTTCGCAGGTGATTCAAACTCGAACGATGTACATCCCCTTGCTTTTGCTCTTGCAGGATTTCTAAGGCATTCCTTCCAGTTCTTCCTGCTTTTTCATAAACAACTTCCTCCAATATTGTCCTTTCTGGTGAAGGCTCTTTTACAGTAATTTTCATTCTCTTAATGTTAGCAATGGGGAAAAGGACGGACCTTTGTGATCATAGAGCCTTTCTATGGGAATACGCAGTTTCACAAGAATTTTAGTGATTAGGGTTGTGTGAACATAATTAGTAGCAGAATCACTAACCCTTTTTAGCATGTTGTAGAGGATAATCCTAGGCAAGTTTAGAGCTTTCTTGTCCAGCAGGTGAATCGAACAGAATCTTTCCCATTTTGAGACGTGGATCTGACTCCCAGTCTTTGGCAGAATACAACAACCCAAAATAGCCTGGAGAATCCTTGCTTGAGGATGCATTTTCGAACTATCCAGATTTTCTACATCTCTCGAACCATAGAGCTTCTTATTAAACTTGCGAATGCCACCGTTTCTTTCTTCCCAGCCGAGTGAGAACATTTCTCCTTCATTTGGAACATTTGTTGCAATTGCTATTGTACTAGCATCTACCAGAATCTTCGTTCCTAGCACGGTGGTTTCTAGGGCTTGGAAAGAACCGTCTTTGGCAGAGATATCCCTAGCATTTCTCCAGAACTCAATGACACTTTGTTCATGCCAAGAATAGTCAGTTGTTAAGAAGAAGTTGGTCCATCCAGCACCATCAAAGTTTTCATAGAGGTTGATACCCCAAGCCTTGAGTTCATCGAGGTCGATGGTCTTAGATGGAACAATTTGTCCTCCAGCAGACTTGGTTTCCTTCTTGCGAGCCATGAGAACTTGAAATGAAGAAGATGAAGTCACAGAGAGAAAACCTAGAATGCAAGAAACCCTTGAGCAGTATTTCAGAGAAGTGATAGAAAGAGTTAAGCTTCCAAAAAGCTTTCAGCCTTCTCCTTAAATAGCCGTGAGACACTTTTATGATGGCGGTTGCAGTTTTTGAGCATCGTGCAAGTGTACAGAGAGCTGTTGCTTAGAGAGTTGGAAACTCAAACGTTTCAGCTTGCCACGTCATCAGACTTAGTGCTTCAGACATACATTAACATTCAGATGATGCATGTTCAGATGCATGTTCAGACGAAGCATATTCAGATGCATGTTAAGATGAACTAAACACATGCTATTCAGACAAAGCCAAGATATTTAGATTATCTCTAATAAACTTAAATCTATCTTCAACTAGAGGCTTTGTGACTACACCAGCCCATTGATGATCAGTATCAATGAACTGTATATCAAAAACTCCTTTCTGAACATAGTCTCTAATGAAATGATGCTTGATTTCTATATGCTTTGCTCTAGAATGTTGAATGGGGTTTTTAGAAAGATTAATAGCACTGGTATTATCACACATTACTGGAATACAAGATACATTAATATTAAAATCTTCTAACTGATACTTCACCCATAGCAGTTGTGAACAACAACTAGCAGCTGCAATGTATTCAGCTTCTGCTGTTGAGAGTGCTATTGTGCTTTGCCTTTTGCTGGACCAGCTTATCATGTTATCACCAATGAAATGACATCCTCCACTGGTTGATTTTCTTTCAGTTCTATCTCCAGCAAAATCAGCATCACAGAATCCAACTAACCTGCAATCCTTACTCTTCTTATAGCAAAGACCAAGATTAGTAGTACCTTTCAAATATCTAAAAATTCTCTTTACAACTTTGTAATGAGTAACTCTTGGATCTGATTGAAATCTAGCACAGACACAAACACTGAACATGATATCAGGTCTGCTAGTTGTTAGGTATAGTAGTGATCCAATCATTCCTCTGTACAAAGTTTGATTTACTGGTTCTTCCCCTTCATCCTTATTTAGTACATTAGAAGGATGCATAGGAGTTGTCATGGGCGTGCAATCATGCATGTTAAACTTCTTAAGCATTTCTTTTGTATATTTCTCCTGATGGATCCATATACAGTTGGATTGTTGCTTGATCTGAAGTCCTAGAAAGAACTTAAGTTCTCCCATCATACTCATTTCAAATTCAGATTGCATGAGCTCAGAAAATTCCTTGCATAATGAAGAATCAGTAGAACCAAAAATAATGTCATCCACATATATCTGAACAAGAATGAAATCTTTGTTAGACATTTTTCTGAAAAGAGTTGTATCTACTTTTCCTCTTTCAAAACCATTTTTAATTAGAAAATCACTCAGTCTGTCATACCAAGCTCTTAGGGCTTGTTTTAGACCATAGAGAGCCTTTTTCAGTTTGTAAACATGTTCAGGAAAAGCAATATCTTCAAAGCCTGGTGGTTGTCTAACATAGACCTCTTCCTCAATAAAACCATTGAGAAAGGCACTCTTGACATCCATCTGATATAGGGCGATGCCATTATTTACTGCATACGAGAGCAAAATTCTAATTGCTTCAAGTCTAGCTACTGGTGCAAAGGTTTCAGTAAAATCAATACCTTCTTGTTGGTTATAGCCTTGAGAAACAAGTCTTGCCTTGTTTCTGAACACTTTACCTTCTTCTGACAGCTTGTTTCTGTATAACCATTTGGTTCCTATGATAGATTTCCCATATGGCTTAGGCACAAGTGTCCAGACATCACTTCGAGCAAATTGATTTAGTTCTTCTTGCATGGCTAGGATCCACCCTTCACCATGCAAAGCTTCCTCGATATTTTTGGGTTCGATCTCAGAGAGAAGTGCAAGATTGTTTATTCTTCTGAATTTTGACCTTATTTTCACTCCTTCAGATGCATCTCCAATAATTTGTTCTTTTGGGTGATTAGACTTGTATCTCCAGTCACGAATATGAGGGAATACATTCTCAGTCTGAGACTCAACAATGTTGGTCTGAGAAGGTCCAGGTTCAGATACAAGTTTAGATTTGTCCTCAGATGGTCCTTCAGATTTTGCTTCTGGGTTCAGCTCCATACCTGCAAAATCATCTTTCAGATCTGATATTTCCCTATCAGTCTCTTTATAGTCATTGAATTTTACATGGATTGATTCTTCTATTGTTAAGGTTCTGGAGTTATAAACTCTGTAGGCCTTTGCAGTTTCAGAATATCCAATGAAAAATCCTTTATCTGATTTAGCATCAAATTTTCCTAAGTCATCTTTAGTGTTGAGTATGAAGCACTCACATCCAAAGATATGAAAGTAGGAAATATTGGGTTTTCTTCCTTTCCACAATTCATATGGAGTTCTTTTGAGAATTGGTCTTACCAAAATTTTGTTCTGAAGGTAGCATGCTGTGTTAACAGCTTCTGCCCAGAAGGATCCTGGTAGATTGCTTGAAATGAGCATGGTTCTACCCATTTCCTGCAAGCTTCTGTTCTTTCTCTCAACTACCCCATTTTGCTGAGGAGTTCTTGCTACTGAGAAATTGTGTGAGATCCCATTCTCATCATAGAACATTCTAAAGCTTGAGTTTTCAAACTTACCACCATGATCACTTCTTACAGATATGCAGATTCCCTTTTCATTCTGCACCTTCTTACAGAACTTTGTGAAATTCTCAAAGGTTTCCTCTTTGCTTCTAAGGAATATAACCCATGTAAATCTTGTATAGTCATCAACAATGACTAGTCCATACTTTTTCTTGCTAAGACTTTCAGTTCTAGTAGGACCAAACAAGTCCATGTGAAGTAGCTCTAACGGTCTGTTAGTGGAAACAACATTTTTGCCTTTAAAAGAGTTTCTGGTTTGTTTCCCTTTTAGACAGTGTTCACATAAAATATCAGATTTGTATGAGAGCTTTGGTAAGCCTTTAACCAGGTTGTGTTTAGTTAGCTTTGAGATTAATCTCAAGCTGGCATGTCCAAGTTTCTTATGCCAAATTTGTTTTTCATCTTCCATGGAAATGAAGCACTTCACATTCTGACTTGCAAGTTCTTCTAGATCAATTTTGTACACATTATTGTGTCTTTTAGCAGAGAAAAGGACTTGATCTAAAGAGTCTTTGACTATGCAACCTTCTTTAGTGAAGGACACGATATATCCACTATCACATAATTGACTTATGCTTAAGAGATTGTGTTGTAATCCTTCAACTAGAAGTACATTTTTTATAAGGGATAGAGGAGTCATACCTACTGTCCCTATGCCAGTGATCTTCCCTTGTTGGTTTCCACCAAAGGTGACCACTCCTCCAGCCTTTGGTCTAAGGCTTTGGAACAAACACTTTTCTCCCGTCATGTGTCGCGAGCATCCACTGTCTAGGTACCACTTGTGGTGTATCCTTTGTCCTGTTAAACACATCTGCAACAGGAACAATCAAAGTTTTAGGTACCCATACCTTCTTGGGTCCTCTTTTATTAGCATTGGGTTTATCTTTCATTCTGTGTCTACACTTAGACTTATCATGTCCAGGTTTACCACAGTTGGAACACCCATTTCCTTTCTTTGGACCATCATTTGGCACTTTAAATATTAATGACTCAGAAAAAGATGAGTCTGAGTAACCTAGCCCACTTATGTCTAAGGCCTGTTTCTGAGATCCTAATAATCTGTTTAGATTATCAGTTCCCTTGACAAATCTGGCTAGATCCAGAGTTAGTTCCTTGACCTTGTTATGGAGTTTTTTGTTCTCTTTAACAAGATTTTCAGAACTACTTGGATCTTGTTGAAGTAGCCTTTCCTTTAGAGCAAGATTTTCTATTTGTAATTTTTCATTTTCTATAGTCATTTCAGAAAATGCTCTTGAAAGTTCCCTAAACTCATGGAAGATTTCTCCGCTACTTTCAACAAGGTCATCATACTGATCTTGCAAGGTTTGTGGTATTACCTCAGAGTCTGAGCTGTCTGAAGATGGTAGACTTGCCATCAGACACAAGTTGGCTTCTTCTGAAGTATCCTTTTCTTCTTCTGAAGTGGAGTCATCCATATCTTCCCATGTAGCCATCAATCCTTTCTTTTTCTTGAAGAAACTTTTCTTCTGGAAAGTTGGCCTCTTTAGCTTTGGGCAATCAGTCTTCACGTGTCCTGGCTGTTTACATTCGAAGCAAGTAACTTTGTCAGTATTAAAAGAATCTTTACCTGACTTACCTTGCCTAGATGTGGAAGGTTGAGATTTTCTGAATCTCCCTTTATTTTGCAGCATCTTCTTGATTTTTCTACTGAGAAGAGCAAGATCATCATCTTCTGAGCAGCCTTTAGACTCAGTATCACTGTCTGACATGTCCTGTGCCTGCATAGCTTTCAGGCTGCCATGCCTGGGCTGTCTAACCTTGGAATTCAATGCCAGTGATTTCTTCTTGGTGTCATCTTCTCCAAGTTCAAGCTCATGAACTTTGAGAGATCCCAACAATTCCTCTGTTCTAAGAGAGTTTAAGTCTTTGGCCTCTTGAATGGCTGTAACTTTGGGTCTCCAGGACTTTGGCAGACTTCTCAGAATTTTTCTGTTATTATCTCCAGATTCAAAAGTTCTTCCTAAAGACCTGAGTCCATTTGTTATGGTCTGAAATCTCCCAAACATTTGGATCTATGGTTTCAGATTCTTCCATCTTGAACATCTCATATTGATGTATGAGTATGCTAATTTTGGATTGTTTGACATTCTCAGTCCCTTCATGAGCAGCTGCAAGTGTATCCCAAATCTCCTTGGCAGATGAACATCCATGAACCTTCTCATATTCTAATTTATTCAGGCAACATATCAGATAGAGTTTGGCTTTGGTATTTAATTGAACTCTAGCCTTCTGCTCTAAGGTCCATTCAGCCTTAGGTATGGGCACTTCAGAATGCATGGGCACAAAGTCTCCATCAGTGACCACATCCCAAACATCAATGTTGTTGCTTCTCAATGAACAACTTCATGCGATCCCTCCAATAGTGGTAATCCACTCCATTGAATGATGGGGGTCTCGTGATAGAGGCTCCCTCAGTAATGTACTGCCTGTTGCCAGTAGAAGCTTCCATCAAGATCTTTGTCCTTAACACTGTTTAGGTGTTAACCCCAAGGATATGCTCTGCTACCAATTGTAGGAAACACAGGGAAACACTAGAAGGGGGGTTGAATAGTTTTTCTATGGAAACTTTTTTTTCTTTTATAAAATCGGATGAAATTACTCTTTGAAAAATGTTCAGATGATAAGTTTTATCGTCTGAAGTATTATGGTTCGTCTGATCACGAGTTCAGATGCAGCGGAAGTTTAAATAACTTGAAATTATTTTCGCAAATAGATCTTTTTTCAGAAATACTTTTCAATCCCTTCGGTTAGATTATCAAAACTGAATTAATAGAGAGTAAGGGATAGGAGAAAACTTAGCCAAGAATTTATCCTGGTTCACCCACTATCACCGTGAGCTACGTCCAGTCCCAGAGGCAAGCCACCACTGGATTTCAACTATTCTCGCAAGAATTACAAGTATTCTTTTCTATCAAGCCTCTTCAGGCTCTACAACAAGTATTGTTTTGTCAACCAAGCCTCTCCAGGCTCTAAACCAAGTATTCTTCTCTGTCAAGCCTCTCCAGGCTCTACACCAAGTATTGTTTTTTTAACCAAGCCTCTCCAGGCTCTAAACCAAGTATTCTTTTCTGTCAAGCCTCTCCAGGCTCTACAACAAGTATTCTTCTCTGTCAAGCCTCTCCAGGCTCTACACCAAGTATTGTTTTTTTAACCAAGCCTCTCCAGGCTCTAAACCAAGTATTCTTTTCTGTCAAGCCTCTCCAGGCTCTACAACAAGTATTCTTTTCTGTCAAGCCTCTCCAGGCTCTACAACAAGTATTCTTTCTTTCACCAAGCCTCTTTAGGCTCTCAGACACTTATCCAAGTGTATTACCCAAGTATTCTTTAAACAGCAAGCCTCTCCAGGCTTAATAAACCAGATGGTCTAAGATGAAACAGAAATGTTCACTCAACTATCACAACCGATAGGATGAACTTGAAGATGTACAAACAATTGAGATTACACTCAGGATTTCAAAATGAATTGTGTACAAAGAATTTTTCAGACAGAGATTTTTACAGCGTAAGAGTTCTTTTTGATTGATGATATCTTCTCTTTTTTCACTTCGTTGTGCTTGAGGGTATTTATAGATCGAGAAGCTTTATCCGTTGTCTCACAACATTAAATGCGTCCCAGAAGACGTTGTGACTGCTTTATTCTTTAAAGGGTGCTAAACGGCTTCACAGCAGCATGCGCAGACAGCGTCAGGTGAGCAGAGCAGCAACATTTCCTTAAATGTGCAAATCATTTGAACGAGGTAGGAAAGCTCTTCTGATACAGATGCTGAGAATGGTTAGACCTCAGATAGGATGTCCATTAATTGCAGTAACGTCTCTTAGCATGGTCAACTTTGACAAGGATAGGTTCAACTTTCAATGCATAGCTTCAGATGATATATAAACCTTCAGATGTACAAGTACTCTTCAGACTCAAACGCATTCATCAGACGATCTAAAACAGAACAGAAGATTCATGACAGTTTATTTGTTCATTTTAAATGATCTTCTGTCTTTTATATTTGTTATTCATTAAAATATTTGAAGAGTATGAGTCTTTAGAAAATATTCATTTGTTTGAGACTCAACAAGTTAACTTAGAAAATTGTTTAAATTGTAGATATGCTCTCTTTTCTTGAAAGTTGTGTCTTTTGATATATCCTGAAAACCATGATTTCTTGGTAACCTAGCCTCATTACAACCTATGAAAGACCTTTTGATCCATGTTGATTATGTGATTGAATTTTGATTGAAAATGACTAGCAATTTTAATTGTTCAAACTGCAGTGAAAAAAATTGAGGGAAACACTTAACCGTGAGGATTGAGAGAATTTCCTTGATTTTTATTATTTGATTGTTACAATTGCTATTCTTGAAAGGTTGAATGCACATTTATCTTATTTTGATTGAGGATTGAAGTCACCATCTGGTCCTGATTTTAAATTTGAGATTTGGAAAGCAGTAATTGTTTAGTAAGAGATGTTGAGATTGTATTCCTATTAGTCAAAACTATATTCAGGAATTGTAATTAACTGTATATTTTATTTTTCTTGCTTGAGGGCAAGCAAGAAGTTAAGTTGGGGGGAGTTTGATGAGTGTCAGAATTACGTAAAATTCTATGTAATTTCAACACTCATTGACTATGAATTATTGAATTTATAATCTAAAACCACCCTTCTTTGCTTAAATTGTGATAAATGTAATTAAAGGAGTTTCAATTGAATTTGATGATATTTTGATGAAGAAAATGTTGATTTTTACAGGTAAAATGCTAAGGTACAAGGAAGAATCAAATACAAGAGACAAAAGCTGATGACACACTGCTAGAAGCTTGGACCTGCAAGACCTACATTAGAGGAAATGCACCAACTTTTGTCCTGAGCTTCAAGCAAGGAAGAGTTAGAGAAATTAGTGTCCTACAAATAAAGGGTCACTACCCTACAAAATAAAGGTCACTACCCTACAGAAAGACACCTTGACCTTGGATAGGACCCTTGTCCTATGGACCACCCTTAATTAGGACTCTCTTATATTTTCTTTTTATTGATTGTAATTTTCTTTTAATTCCTCCTACTTGGGAGCTATCTTTAGTGGGTTTATTGGTTAGTAGGTTGCCTTGCTATAAGGTTTAGGAGGTCATGGGTTCTATTCCCACATAGGATAGAAATTTGATTCATCTTGTATTTTCCTACATGTTTGGGCGCCTTTTTGGAGGTTTAATGGCTTAAGGCTTAGCTTAGCCATAAGCCTTTAGGGGCATGGGTTCAAATCCCATGTAGGATGGGTTTTCACCCATCTTTTATTTTCTCCCCCTTTTATTTCCCTTTTTGGCCACCCCCTTCCTCTCATTTTCCTATAAATAGGAGCCTCCCCTCATGTAATTACAACTTTGATGAATAGTAAAGGCATTATGCCAAATTTTCTCCTCTTTGTGAGTTGAGTGAGGCTTGGTGGTTGTTGCTTAAACCATGGTGAGACTTATCTAATTCCCCCGGAATTAGTGGCGTCTGGCATTGGACTTATCTGCTGCAGGAGGATTCTTGCTTCAGTGGCGTCCCTCCCATTTCTTCCTCTTCACTTTTTCTTTCATTTTCTCTCATTTTCTATCACTTTCTCACGTGAATATAGCTGCTGCCCAGCACCTATATTTCGTGATTTTATTGCTTGATTGTGGTTCTAATTGGTTTGTTTTGCTCAATTCTAGATCCTGTGCAATTCCTGTCATCAAAAGTTGTGTAGAGCAAGACTAAAATGAAGAGCAAACTCGAAATTCAATACTAATTCCTGTGCTCCACCTGCGCTGAGCGCAGGAATGACGTTTCAGTATTTTTTCCTGCGCTCCACTTGTGCTGAGCGCAGGCAGAGCGCAGGAAGCGTAACTTAGCACCAATGGGCCATAAATCAAAGTTTACAAAGCCCATTTACACAGCTTTTTAAGGAGACTTCTGACAGAGACTTCGCAGACTGGAGAGTCACGGCTGATACCGAGTTTTAGAGAGAAGAGTGTGACAGTCTCTGAAGACCATTCTGTAGCAAGGGGAAGACTACAACAGAGTTTGAAGGCCTCGCTGCTAATCTTCTTCTTAATCCTGTTGGTTTGTAATGGCTACCATGAGTAGCTAATTCTTTTCTTAGGATTGAATGTAGTCGATTCAATCCCTGATTGTGTTTTGGAATTTATGTTATTTGGGAATCTCTATTTTTATAATATTGGTGTTTTTATTCTGTTCTTAATGCTTAGCTTCCGTCTTTGTACCGGAGTTATGATGCAATTTCTTAAATACACTTGTAAGCAGTTTTCTATATCTGATTTGGAAAAAACACTAGTAGTTGAATACCTAGGGATAAGGTTTAATTTATCGTTAGCTTTAACAACTGATCTTCAAGCTAGGGCAATTTGTGATCTTGGGAACTTGGATGAATTGTTCTAAGTATTTCATATCTGTGAGAACCTTTTATGAAATAAAATTTATTTGTGCTTCAATATTTATAATTATAAATTCCTAGATATCATTGATTTCCAAAACACAAGAAGGGTGCAATAGACGAAGTTCAATCCTAGTCTCTCTATTACTCAATTTCAGTATACTTCTCTTATCTCAATTTATTTTAGTTCACTATTATAATTTTCACAAACAAATAATTCATAATCTACCTTACTCAATAAGTGTGAGCACTAAGAAATTGAATTGTATCGTTCCCTGTGGATACAACAACCCTCTCAACAAACATCGGGTGAGGGTTGTTGGTCTCCATTGTACAATCTTAGTGTGATTAAAAGTGAGGTGTCTTAGGGTTAAATTTTGAAAACAAAAAATATACATGTGATCGGTAATAAAAAGTAAACTACCCCATGTACCTTAAGCGAAAACTTTACCACATGCACCTTAGACTTATCCCGCCTTTGTGAGATTTAAAATAGAATTGAAAATTAAATGAAATGACTTAAATCATGAAACCCAAATTTAACGTTTAAGGATTTAGAGGCGTCTAATTAAAGTTTTTGAGTCGGTATATGTGAGGTCATTTTAGAAGTATAAATGTAACATTTGTTTCTATTGTGTAATGAGTACTTAATTTAAGTTGAAGATTTATTAAATTCCAAGTGAATAGGTTGATTCTATATTCCAGGATGAGACCAAGAGTAACGCTATTCATTAGTTTGTTATAAGCAGCTGCTTTGTTACGAAAAATGTTGATTGTCCTAGATACGTAAAACGATATGGGTACGATATAATATGGATACAGGGATACCGAACATTTTAAAAAAAAAACTCAAGATACGGTTTAAATATATTGACAAAAAATATATACATATTTAGTTAAATCAATGGGATTTTCTTCTCCTATGCAGCGAAATCGGAATTAAAACATGAATATCAACAAAATCAGAGATGCAGCAAAAGAATAATATCAAGGTAAAAAGAAACTTGAAAAAAATAAAATTTAGAAACAGACAATATTGTTTCTCATTAATACATAATCAACAATTAGATTTGATAGATGATGATGATCACAATTTACAACATAAATACTTGTGACCAAAACTACATAATCTGCCTTTCCAAGTCAAATTGTAAAAAAAAAATCACTAACATTCAAGGATTCATAGCTCTTTACAAATGTCTATATTACTATCTAATATTGACTATATCAGTTTCTTCTCCCTCATTCCCATCATAAAAAACGCATGATCACTTATAATTAGAGATGTCAAAAAAATCCGCACCCGCGGATACCCGTGGATATACCCGCAATGGGTACCCGCATATTTATTAAATAGGTGGGGACGGATATTATACTACCCGCCCTGACAAATTATTCCGAGAATTTAAAAGAAGATTAAAAAAATACGAGATTGTATCAAGAATTATATACAAAAAACTATAAGAATATCTTCTGGTGTCAAGGGAATTGGACAGATAAAGATTCAAAAAAGAATCGATTTGATTCAAGTTATAATCTATATGGGATTTTCAATGTTATTAATAGAGGGCAAGTCTCGAAGAATCGAAGAATTACAAACGAATGTGCAAAAAAAAAACTGAATTGTGGGAATCGAAAACTCAACATTGCTATTACAAGAATTACAAACGCTTATGGACACCCTAATATTCTTGCAGAATTTATAGCTGGACAATTAAAAAATAGAGTTCTGTGGGTACCCGCATACTCATTAAAACATATTTTTCTATTAAATATATTTGAATATTAAGATTTTTTTATTATTTTATGATGAGATATAATTTATTTTATATTAATTTTTGATGATATTTTTAATATATTAACATGTAATGGTATTATATAATGATTGTTTATATATATAGTATGATATAATTTATTATATAATATCTCCTCTCTTTTTTTAATAAAATTTAAATTCTTAAACATTACCGTGAATACCCGCAGATACCCATTACCCTCATGGATATCGTTAATTTTATCGGGTACCTATACGGTAGTACCTACCCGTACCCGCCTCGCCCAGTTGACATCTCTACTTATAATTCTGGTTCTTCAAGAGATAACTCGGGAACTTCATGAAATCCAACACCATCATCTAGTGGATCATGTATATCTCCACTAATATCCCATAACTTTGTCTCTCTTTTACTATATCCTTCATTTTTTCTATAAAAAGTTCGAAGGATGGAATGCAAATAAACAAATCTTCTGCTCTTTCTGAATCCATTTTGTTTCTTTTCAAAGAATGGATGAGGAGTATGTACATCAATTCCTCTCACAACACGATGAAGAACAAGGTTGTAAAAGAAAGGAAAGTTTCAAAGAAAGGTTTTGGAGTAATGAGGTAGAATATCCATGAATCACCCACGAAGGTTTTGGATCTAGTGTGCATCTATCATCAATTGAATCAAAAGAAGCAAAATCATTAGCACAAGATGAGAAATTGGAGAATTCTAGGTAAATATTTTCTCTCTCAACATTTGGAAAGTATTTCTATACACATTTGTTCCTCTCTCTAGAAACTTCTTCATCTTGATGGAGAGGAACCCTATTTGGAACTTCACCAAGTCACTCTTCACTATAATACCTATAAATCATAAAAAAAAAAGCTAAACTATTATTTTTCTAATAGAAAAATAGTAACTTTGATAAATGAGAAGAAAACATCACCTTGTATTCAATGAATCGGCCAAGCAATGAATTTGAGTACAATCCTTGCTCAATCTAAGATTAAGTATTCTATGAACCACATCATAGAAATCGAATACCTCATTTGCTTCCTTTTCCTTAGGCCTAGTATGGTTGACTTCACATTTTCTACCATCGAATCCCATATTTCATACAAGTTAAGAGTATATGCATATGTGTCACATATTCTAAGCATGTTATATATAGGGCACCTGAAAGAAAGAATGTAAAACTCTAAAGTGAGAGTAGATGCACGCTGGAATTAGAAAGTAAAAATTAATTACATAGTTTGAAATAATAATAATAATAATAATAATAATAATAATAATAATAATAATAATAATAAATAAAAGAAATAGAATGTTGTAAAACTCTAAAGTGTAATAAAAGACTACACAAAAATACAATTTTTTAAATCTATCATAAACAACAAATGTTTAGGGACTAACGAATCTTGTAATTATCCATCGTCAACGCCTCAGTAATGCATTTCCCTCAACATGATAGTTACTTACTCCTGCAAAAGTTTTATTCCTATATGTTATAAGAATTTATCCCATATAGTTTAAATTAAATATCAATACTTTTACGTAAAATTTTCATCTTTGATGAATTATATTTATTTTTTAAAATATATATATATATAATTAATATTTAAATATTAATGAACTTTTATGCAAAGATTTATTCCCTTGTGGTGTATAAAAAAATATTATAAAAAAATTAAAAAAATAAAAGTTTTATCAATAGAATCATATTTTTAAAATATTTATACAAGTAAAACAAAAAAAATAAGTAAAACATTTATAATCAACACACATTTATATTAAAAAAATTATTAAAGTGTAATTATTCTTGTTAGATATTGATTAATGAGTTTTCAACTAAAATGTTCATTTCGTCTTGTACATTCTTGCTTTATAATTTAAATATTGATAAAGTTTTATTTAGATATAACCAACACAAACTTTACTATTTAAACTTTATTTTAATACTAATATTAATATTATTCATCCAATAATTTAAATATTAATGCATTTTTATGTATTTTCTTCATGTATAATTTATTTTTCCCTATAGTTAAAATATTAATAAGTTTTTTTTGAAAAAACTTGTATTCTCGTGTAATTTGATTTTATCCCACAAATCAATTATTATTAAGACTTTTCCTATACTTTAAACTATAATGTAAATTAATTGTTACCCCTAATTTTTATTTGTTATCATTACAAATGAAAGAACAATAGAAAGCAATTAATCTAAGTTAAAATTGAAAAGGTCAATAAAACAAAAATAGAAAACAATTAATCTATATTAAAATTTAAAAGTTATCCTTTTGTCATATGGAATTAGTGATTGTTCATATGGAATTACTCCTTTGAATTATTATAAATTGAGTATCATTGCTTTCATATAAAATGATCATCCCAAAGTGATATATTTTTACCCTTAAATTGTTATATCACTTTTTAACATATATCACTTTGGGAATTACTCATTTGAATTATTATAAATTGAATATAATATTTGAATTATCATAAATTGAGTATCATTGCTTTTATATAAAATGATTATCCCAAAATGATATATTTTTACCATTAATTTGTTATGTTATTGTTCGTGGGTATATACTTATTACATGTAGAAATAGAAAATTTACATAAAAAAGCATTAAGGTAAATATATTCTACATGTTATAAGTATATACTCCTCTAATTTAAATTTAAATATTAATAAAATATTAGGTGAATTACATTTATCTTTTTAGTCTATATACTAAATTAAGATTTAAATCATAATAAAATATTGATAATAAACATAAATTTATATTAAAATTTCAATTTAAGTGTACTTTTGTCCCTATTAATTTGCATTGCCTATATGATGAGTTTTTATGTGAAATGTTCATTTTCGAGTGATATTTTTACTTTATATTTTGAATATGTATAATTTTTTTTATCAAGAATATGTATAATTTTTCATGTATATATAATGAAGACAAATTTTAATATTCTTATTTTATTTTATTATCATTTAATCAATAATTTAAACATTAGTTATATTTAAGTAAATTGTTCATCATGTATGATTTATTTTTACTCTATAACTTAATTTTTAATTAGTTTTCTTTAAAAACTTTCAATAGTTATATCTTATAATTGTTTTTATTTCAAAAAAATACTTGTGTGATATATGATTTATTCTAAAATTAAATGAAAATTGAAACAAATGCAAAAATGATCAGGTCACTCAATCAACTGCCAGTTTCTGATTTGGATGGAAAAAATTCAACCAGATTTTTTTAACAAATACAATAATCAGTCGTTTTTTTCCTATTTGATATAAGTCAGCCAAGTTTCCCTGTTTTAATCTAGCCCACCATGGCTGAAAATAATCAAACCCCTCAATAAAATTTGGTTTTTACAACTATGACATCAAATTAGATGTTATAGAAAGGATTTAATTAGTATGCACTGTCAGTGTAAAAATGTTTTACACAGACATCTAATGGTATGCCGCCACATCATTTAATGAATATGACACCTCATGTGTTATTAAATTCAATAAATGATGTGGTAACACATCATTGGATAATTTTACACTGACAGTGTACATATATTAAACTCAAGTATTTATTTCAATTTTAACTAATAATTTGGCAACCAATAGAGCTTTAAGATTGTCAATACAAAACTTATTACATAAGTCATTCATAAAGAAGGAAATAAAATCAGATTTTGACCCTACATACAACAACACTCATCTATTATAAAATCTTCCCATTTTTCCGCATAGAATCTCTCGATAGAAATTAGGCAACTAACATGGCAAATTGATGAGTTGAAGTAACATTAACTTAAATAGTAAAAAATCATTATTTATTTATTATTATTATTATTATTATTATTATTATTATTATTATTATACTAAAATTCTTTTCTAGCATAGCATGTAATTGTGGATAGACAAAAGCTTAAAATCATATACACACTCAGTCATCTTCCAATCCTTTTTACTTTGAGAATAGGAGAAAAAGTTATATGCAGAAATACATTATAAAGTCCTACTATAGTCCAAAGAAGAGGAGGAAAAAAAAATGAAATTCCAAATCAAGAGGTCAAAACAACCATATGCAACCCCGCCTTTGAATGACATGCACTTAATATATACTTTTGTGACAACATTATACTACTAATGGACAAACGGCTTGTAATGCAAAAAACTGCCTTGATACAATAATCACATCCCCCGATGAAGCTAGACATAGAATTAGGTGCATCATAACTAATCCATCATCACTTTCATATATGTTAGTTCAGACACAACAGTACAATTATGAGAAATATGAAAAGCTCACACAAACTTACAAAGAAATCGTATTAATGGTGCAAAGAGGTAAATTGTTTACCCTGAGGGGAAAATTCGATTAATATCAGCTTTTCTAAACAGGTAAATTGTTTCTACTAAGGGGAAATTAAGTTGATAGTCGCTTTTGACGGTTTCAATCCTTCAACGGCCTTCTTACAAATTTTACTCGTTTGAGGTGGTACAAAATTCCAATCAATTTTCATTGACATTACATTACAAAAAAACACCCAGGAATAAATTTGCTTGAGGTAGTTGATCCATCTTGGTCTACAACTGTTTACATTCCTTTATAAGCCATGATAGTGTATAAGCTTAAGAGGATCTTTGTGAAATCTTCGTATGATAGTTGATCCATATTAAATGTCTTATTAGGGGCAAATGCACATGTCTCTAGTGCCCTTATTGTTGAGATCTTCTAGTGTTGTGAACGTGAGTGCTATAAATGAACTTAACCTTGTCTCCAGTGCCCTTGTATCAGTATCCTTTACCAACAGATTGTCTAAGTCACACCTTCACCAAACATCTTACAGAAAGAAAAGACCATTGTGAGAAAAACACTATAAGAAAAAAAAAACAAATCAGTATAATCAATTGCTATCTTCAATCATTAAACTTTCACAATATTATAAGCATAAACATATAAAATGTAGAGATAATAAAGAAATAACAAAAGCTTTGGTGTTGTACATATTATAAACAACAAAAAAGGGTTTGCAAAGCTTATTACAATAATGTACAATGACAAAAAAAAAAACTATAGTTTTCTTCATATCACAGTGACACCTAGATTTTAAATAATAACAAAAACAATATGTTCCACATGTTATATAGATTAAAATAAATTATGTGATTCTTTTCATTACAAAAAATTGATATAGAAAACATGGGGCTTTTTAACTATTGGTATGCCAGAAATTGAGGAAAGTAAATTACAATAATTTAAAAATAATCATAGTCACAACCCACCAAATTTTAAAGAAACTTTTAGTCTTCACATCTTCCCAATGAATTATTTTGATACATCTCACTATTCCCCTCAGCTACCTTACTATTCACAACTTCCCAAAGAAGAAGGGGAACATGCTTACCTGAATAAGGCTATTCTGTGAAGTCCTATTTTGGAGGTTAATTGGTAAATGGATATATATATATATATATATATATATATATATATATATTATTTTTACTAGGTTGTGTGTAGGTGGTTTCGACCCCAGAATTACACAGGCAATTTGTGCAAGTTGTGGAACAGCTAGGAGTGGATAAGACGGTGCCTATTTTGGAGATTATGGGAATTAATTGTCTCATTCACCATAAAATTGCAAGCCACCTTCAAGTACATCCTCCCACTTGTTCCCTTTGTCTTAATTTTCAATCCGTGTATGAATTTCAAGCACCAAGGTTTAGAAATTCTAATAAGGGAAAATGGAAATAGCATTATGCGCTCATTATTGACTGTAATTTATTTATTTTCAGTCTTATATTACTTCTACTTATGGTGACTTATCAAACTTTTGAATGTATAAAAATTGATTATGTATGCAGTGTCCAAAAATGTCCAAGTAAAGTTTACTTGGATTTCATGTTTGTCTTACCGATTGGTAGTCGTATCATATTCTACAATTCAAGACCTGCATATAAAGTGCATGATTTTAGGGGTGAGTTCTAAAATGTGTAGGTTTTTTACAACAGACTTGTTGAGTCTCAGTCTCAGAAGATTGTTGAGATTGTTGAGTCTCATGCTCTTAGAATTTTAATGGATTACAAATATAAAACATAGAGATGTTTTTAAGTATATCCTCTCACAAAAACATTCTATTAAAATTTTAGATCAACTGTATTGAGAAGGATCATCTGAAAGACTTCAGAACGTCTTAAAGCCAAAACATCATCTGAATCGTTTCATCGTCTGAAATCGTAAAGTCTATTATAAGACTAGGTTGCTTCTGAAGGCTGATGGTATCAGAATCAAGTGAAGACCTTTCAAAGACGTTGCTGTCTATACAGAACATTCATCTTCTTAGTCTAACTTATTTCAGCACAAGAGTCAGACATGTTTTCCTACCTCGTTCAAGAGTATTGCACAAATAAGGAAATTCTTCAACTCCTGCTGCACCTGCAATGAAAAGCATTGTGTGCGCAGAACCTGCACCTGAAAAGCGTCCCAGGTTTTGCTGAAAAAGAAGCCCAACATCTCGGAGCATTTAATGCTATTTGACAATGGGAAACAGAGTATCAAATGCTATATAAAGGCTCGTGTATTTGAAGACAAACGGAGAAGAATTCTTTGAGCTCTTACGCTGCAAAAACGCTGTAAAAATCACTCTGATAATTTCTTGTACAAATCTTATTTGATATCCTGAGTGTATCTCAGTTTGTACTGGTGTTCTAGCTATCATCTGAAGATATTTTTATAGAACATTTTTGTTTGCTTAAACAGTTTGGGTTATAAGCCTGGATAGGCTTTCTGTATAAAGAATACTTGGGTTTTACACTTGGATAAGTATCAGAGAGCCTGAAGAGGCTTGGTGAAAGAAAGAATACTTGTGTAGAGCCTGAAGAGGCTTAACAGAAAAGAATACTTGTATTTCTTGCAAGAATAGTGGAAAATCCAGTGGTGGTTGCCTCTGGGACTGGACGTAGCTCACAGTGGAAGTGAGTGAACCAGGATAAATCTGGTTGTGTTTCTCTCACCCTTAATCTCTGTCAATTCAGTTTATCTTCTAACCAAAAGGGGAGTGAAAAGTATTTTGATTAGAGAACCTTAACGTTCATTAAAAATATATTTACAAACATTCTTAAGCTGAACTTAAGTTCAGAAGGAACAGCAAAAAACTTCAGATCATCATTCATCGTCTGAAGATTTCTGAAATAACTTTTTGAAAAAGGGTTTTTTTCAAAAAATCTAAGGTTTCCATTGAAACACTATTCAACCCCCCTTCTAGTGTTTCCCTTGTGTGTATTTTCAAGACTAAGGTGGGAATTGAAAGAGGATACTCTTAAAGACATTGGGTTCAATGAGAAATTTTGAAATCTGGTGATGAATTGTGTTTCAACGGTGAGAATGTGAATTCTTGTTAATGGTAGAAAGACTAGTCAATTCATTCCTTCTCAAGGCATTAGCAAGGTGATCCTTTATCACCTTACCTTTTTGTCCTTTGCCTTGAAAGGTCAGCGCACATTATCACTTCAAAAGTAGCTACAAATAATTGGAACCCTTCTTTTGGCAGAGGGTGGTCTACAAGTATCCCATTTGTTCTTTGAAAATTATCTTTTATTATTTATTGAAGCTTAATTGAGGCAGATCCAATTAGTTATGGATTGTTGAAACAATTTTATGATTCATCAAGTCAGTGTGTAAATGTTTGAAAAAAACGAGATTAATGTTTTCTAGAAATGTTTACTCCACTTTGAAGAGACAATTGGCAGAGTTGATAGGATATTCTTTAACTCCAGATTTTGGGAAGATACATGGGTACTGTATACTCCGTAGGATGTTCTTCTTTGTCAATGGTTGTTCATATCACCCTCACTCAAGTTGTTATTAAAGAGAGTTTAATAGTGAATGATTTTCATTGATTTCAGAAGATGATATGTAACATCCCGCAAAAAGTGAAGACCTAGGAAATATAAAAGAAAAGCCTTAAGTGGTGAGCCAAATCCTATGAGGGAAGTCAAAAGTAGGATAGGAATCGGAGGTTAAGAGTGTAAAAGAGGGACCAAGAGTTAAGCCAATCAACTGTAGGTCGAAGCTAGAAAGAACCACACCCTGAGTTAGAGGAAATATAGTGGTTAAGGGTAGAGAAATGAGGTTTGGTAAAGGAGAATTAAGTTGAAAGGAGAGTAGTCAAGAGAAAGAGTTAAGGAAAAGAGCTAAAACCCGAGATCTTAGCCATTAACTGTGGAAGAATAAGTCTTAGGTCAAGGGAATCGATTTATCAAGAATTAGAGTGGGGAAAGGATTTGGGTGAGGATGGACTAAGCTAGGAGGAGGATTTATGGAGAGGAATTAGGTTTGAGAAGGAGAGTTTTGATTTGGAATCAAAGAGGGGCAAAACCTAGGTTGTTGCTTAATTTCGGGCTTCAAGCCTAATGACCTTAGTGCACTAATTTGTCAATATCTAGAGTTTTAGGTGTCCTTTTGAGATGATTTCACTTGTATTAGAAAGCTAAGATCCGGGCTTCAGTTTGATAGGCTATATGATAGTATTCCGAGCTCGTTTTCACCCAAAACAGACGCATTCTTGCTCAGGCGAGAAAGTTGTCAAGGGACAAAGAAATTCCAATCCGTTTTCCCGTGCTCCAAGTTGCGCTGAGCGCAACTGAAGCGCAGAAAACAGAGGGGATTGAGGAAACCTGCGCTCCAGCTGCTCTGAGCGCAGGGACGCGTCGGTTACTTTAAAACATCAAAAATTGAGTTCTTCTTTCATTTTTCCTCTTCTTCTTCGACCCTAGAGAGAGACAGAGCGAGGTTTAGAGAGAGAGAAAGGGTGCTAGGGCTTCTGTTTAGAGAAAATGGAGGAGCTTCCTCACCACTTCAAGGACTACACCATTTTAAGGGTCTTCTCTCCCCAACCTTTCCTTGTGTATTTCTAGAGGTTTTGGCACTCCCTAGAGGTGAAGTTTGGGTTCTCTTACTCACTTCCCCTTGTGGAATGAACTCTATTGTATGGTCCCTACTTCCTTTTCCCTTTCTTTTCTTGCATGTGTATGGTTAATTCATGGAATGTGTTGATTGTGTGTGAAATTCTCTGTTAATGTCCAAACCCGAGATTATGAGACCTTAAATTGAGGAAAATGTATAATGTATTGTGATGGAAGTGGAATTGATATCTGTGTGTGTGTGTGTCTTGTTGGTTTTATGGTGAAATATAACATTATGTATGGAGATTATTGGAAGTAGGGTTAGGAAATTTTCTATATTTGCGTATGTGATTGCGAGGACTTCTGAATGGGTGGATGATTGAATTTGGTTTGAGGAAGAAAATTAATTGAATAGATAATGATCCTTTTTCGATTGTCCATATGAATGTCTAATAATGTTTTAACTGTTTAAAAGAGGGGACTTCGGTCCAAAGAGGGGCTTAATGCCCAAAAATTTAAGAATATGAAATTATGAATTGTGTGTTTAATTAAAACAGGAGGTTAAGTGGCCACAAGGGAGACGTTCCTTGTACGGTTTGAGCTCAATTCCAGGTAGAAGTTGAAAGTGATAAGAACCCATGGGTGTTGGGTAATACACCAGAGGTTATGTGTGAATGTGAAATGTTAATTTTATATGTTATGAACCTTTGAAATTTTATGTGCATGTATGAATGTTAAAGATGCTTGCTTGTTGCCTGTACACTTGCACACTTGCACAACCTTACTCACTGAGGCTTATTCTCACCACAGGATATGTGGTTTTATATTAAATGCAGGGAGCCCAGCAAGGCAAGTGAAGGCTTTAAGTGAAGAGTTGTGGAATCCTGTTATTTATTTATTTTTTGTTTTGTAATTGGTATTAACTTATAAATAGTTCTTTGGTTGTATAAAATTTTAGTTGACGATGTATTTAGCCTTCGTGGGCATATTTCCTTCGTATCAGTGTAATGACTTAAAGCTTAAATATTGTTGGACTATCTAAGCTTGACTGTTTGATTTGATATTCGTAATGCACGTGTTATTTTGTGAATGACCGAGATTGTGCTTCCAACAGGCATAAGTCCTGGAATTCGAAATTAGGACATTACATGATACATGTTGAATATATATACAGAGAATGAAACTGACTTCCTAATATTAAGGGATAAACTACTTCCTAATATTAAGAGATAAGTGACTTCCTAATATTAAAGGATAACAAAAGATGAATATGAATTTGAATTTGAATACATTGAATAGATGATAACATAGTAACTAATAACTAAAATACAACAAGAGATAATGTTTATCTGATACGCCCCCGCAAGATCATGTCACCATCAGAGACATGCATCTTGGCTCTAAACATGCTAACTTGGCAGTGGGCAGCGACTTGGTCAACGCATCTGCAGGATGATCTCTCGTGGAAATATGCGACACAATTAATTTCCCTTGTTGCACCAACTAACAAACAAAGTGAAAGTCAATAGCTAGGTGCTTTATTCTAGAGTGAAATACTGGATTTGCACATAAATAAGTCGTACCAATATTGTCACAATGAATTTTTGGAGGCATAGACAAAGGATGATGGAGCTCATGAAGAAGATTAGATAACCAAACCACCTCTGATGTTGTATTAGCGACACTATTGTATTCAGCCTCCGTGGAGGATCGAGCAATGCTTCTTTGTCTCTTAGAAGACCACGACACTGGATTGCCACCAAGAAAGATAATGTGTGCTGACGTAGAGGTATAAATGTCAGTGTTTACTGCCCAATCAGCATCACTAAAGGCCTCCAATATGAGTTAGACAAGTTTCTGAAGTTGAAGACCAAAGTTCAATGTTCCCTTTAAGTAGCGCAAGACTCTCTTGAGTTGCTGCATATGAGTCTCAGTGGGTTTGTGCATAAACTGAGAACTTTTAGATTGCAAAGGAAAGGTCAGGTCTAGTGTGAGTAACATATTGGAGAGCCTCAATAATACTTCGGAACATAGAGGCATCAGCAGCTACCGAACCATCATGCAACTTGAGAGAAGTGCTAGAACACAATGGAGTGAAGCATGATTTCACCCCCGTCATGTTGTGTCTGTCCAATAACTCACGAATGTATCTATGCTGCGAGAGAAAAAGTCCAGAAGGAGTAGGAATAATTTCAATTCCCAGAAAATGGTGAGGAGTGCCAATACTTTTTAAAGAGAACTTCATGGACAGATCTTGGATGAACTGGTTGATAAGGAAGAAGAGTTCCCTGTGACCAGTATATCATCAACATAAACGAGAAATAGAACCAAAATGGAATTATGTGATTAAATAAATAAAGAAGCATCACTTTGGCTCATACAAAAACCATAGAACAGAACATAGTTCTTTAGTGCTTGTTGCAATGCTCAGGGTGCCTGCCTAAGCCCATAAATAGCTTTCTTGAGTTTTCATATAGTTAGGATGCTGAGAATCAACAAACCACGTGGCTGATGCATATTAACTGTCTCAGTAAGTTCTCCTTGAAGAAATGAATTATTGACATCAAGTTGGTGCATTTGCCAGGAGTGAGCTAGAGATAATGTGAGCACCACCTTGATGGCTTGCGGTTTGATGACAGGAGAAAAAGTCTCATGGTAGTCAATACCTAGTCATTGAGTGAATCCTTTAGCTACAAGTCAGGCTTTGTAGCGAGAGATCAAGCCATTTGGGTTTCTCTCGATTCTGAAAATCCACTTGCAATGGACAACATTTTGATTTTTTGGAGGTGGAACCAAAATCCATGTGCTATTGTGAATGAGAGCATCAAATTCCTCAGACATAGCCTTGCGCCAATGTGAGTATTTCAAGACTTCAGTCACACTGGAAGGCTCAAGATTTTCTTGCAAAGGGTGCTTAGTGGCAGAAAAAAATTTCGTGGGTTTGAAAATATTATTCTGTGACCTGGTGACCATGGAATGAGTTCTTGAAGGGAGAGGTGGAGGTGGAGATGTAGAGATAGAGGAAGAGGTAAGGGGAGAGAATTACCTGAAGAAACTTGAGGCGCAGAAGTGGGTCCTGAATGCAACGAGCTTGTGGTATTGGAAGTATGTTGACTTGCTGGTTGCAAGTTGTTGGTTGGTGGTTGGGTGATTGAATTGGAATGTGAATGTGAGTTGGTTTGGATAGGAAAGGTGAGGGAGTAATGCGGTGGGGCAATTTGGCAAGGCTCTAGTGGGGCTGGAGGTGTTGGTAGGTGAAGTTGAGGATAAGGAAATTTTAATTCACAGAAGGTGACATGTTTGGACACATAGGTTCTTTTGAGGCTGGGTCATAACAGAAATAAGCATATTGTGAATCAGAGTAACCAAGAAAGACACATGGTTGAGATATTGGTTGGAGCTTATGGGAGGCATATGTTTCAACTAGGGAAAACATAGACAACCAAAAGAGTGTAAATGGTTGAAGTTTGGTGTTTCCTTAAACAACATTTCAAAGGGTGATTGCATATTTAGGAGAGGTGTAGAAAGGCAGTTAATTAAGTGGGTTGCTGTTTTGAAGGCTGAAGTCCAGAAATGAGGGGTAAGTTGGCATGGTGCAATAGGGTCCTACTAGTTTCGACAATATGCCTTGTTGTCTCTCAGCTGTGCCATTAAGCTGTGGGGTATGTGGAGGGGTGGTTTATTGAGTTATACCATTTGAGCTTAGGAATGATTTTAGTTTTATGATCTCGCCACCGTATCTGAATAAAGGGCAGTAATTGGTAATTTGAAAAAAAATTCAACAAGACTATTGAATAGAATAAAAATTGAATAAACATATGATTTGTTTTTTTAAAGGTACAACCAAACATTCTTAGTGTAGTGGTCACAAAAATAACATAATATGAATAACCTTCAAATGACTTTATTGGTGCTTGTCCCCACACATTAGAGGAAACCAACTGAAGTGTTGAGAGCTCTTCATGTGTCTATTGAAAAGGGCAACTTATGACTTTTGGCACATTTTCAGGAGAGACAGACATCAAAGTCATTGGACTGGAGTGGAATTTGGTGGTTGATGTATCGTCCTAATTCCGTGAACCTAGAAATAATGTCTGTTGGAGACACTACATACAACACACACCATATAGGGGTGATCAGTCCCTATAAGGCATATATTGTACCATAGGATTATAGAAAGTGACAGGCAACTAACCTAACCACAGTCCAATTGGATTGAACTGCTCTCATACCATAATGTAACGTCCTAAATCCATGAACCTAGAAATAATATCTGTTGGAGACACTTTTCTAAGTTTCTAAAATTATTTCGCGCCATTATTGATATCGTCATGCAAACCACATAAGTGCTTAGGCAATCCAACGTTTGCTTAAGCTTCCACAAGATTCATACATCAATACAATCAAGATAAATTTCCCTCAAAGGGGCTCAACATAACTGAATTTGTTAGTACAACATCATAATATTCTTCCCTAAATAATCGCATCATGTGCACTACCCCACCTAGGATTAATCATGCATTCTCAGTTCAATCGGTCATCAACACATAACATATGCAAGGCAAGTAACTATGACTGTGATGGTGTTGTTACCCGACACCCGGGGTCTTTTCACTATTACTGTGATTGAGCGCTCGGCCATGTGACCAAGGACCGTCGTCCAAGGCCACCTATGATTACGATTTATTAGAGAAATCAATGTACATGAGTTACTTTTAAGGTGAGGACCCCCATCTCCCTCTTGGTCGTGAATTTGATGTGGCTACCCCCTAGTTATTAAGATTCAATTACCGAAGGCCTGTGATGGCCCGAAGGCTCTATGATAGCCCAAAGGCTCTATGATGGTCCAAGGACCTTGCAATATCAAGATGGCCAAAGACCCATGAATGCTCAAGAATACAGTCAATAGTTCAACAGTGCAAAATACCCAAATCTACTACCCTAGGGTTTGGAATCCAAGAACATACAGTCAATCCATTCAAGAATCCATCCTAGGCATGTTTATAATCATTCAAAATCAACAATAATAGAAAGGGGAGTAAGAATAGGGGTCATACATGGACTATCAAACAATAATGAAAGTGAGTGAGAACCACACTCACCTCTAATGGAGGAAATAAAGGAGAATGGAGGGATGAGGATGGAGATTCGAGCTCCTTGAACGGTGTGGGTGGCTCCAATCCATGATTCCTTCTTCAATCTACCCCTTCTCTCTCTAGTTCCCCTCTCTAGAATGAGAGAAATGAGAGGAAATCAGGGCTGGAAGCCCTAGATCTCCATTCTTAAAAACTGGTCTCGCGTACTCTTGCTAAAGCGAAATAATTTCTCTTGAGCGAATCAACAAGGTGATATTATGCCAGATTTTCGCTTGAGCGAGAGGATTCTCGCTCAAGCGAGATTGACAGCATTTGAATCCTATTTCTGCTGATATTTTCCCTCAAGCGAGCAAATTCTCGCTTGAGGGAGAATGAGTCCATTTGAAGGTGCGAATAAGATCGGAATATCATCGTATAGCATATCAAACTGTATCCCCGGATCTTAGCTTTCTAATCCAAATCGAATCACCTCAATTGGACACCTACAATTCCATATATTTGCAAATTAGTGCACCAAGGTCATTAGGCTTAAAACCCGAAATTAAGCAACAACCTTGGTTGAAACCCAACGGGGCACACTTCACGTGAACCATGATGTAAATCATCAATTCACCACATTAAGGCTAAGGTCAAGGGTTCTAAGCGTCTATAAGAATATGCCCCTCTATTCCCTTGTTCTCTTCCATAAAATCACCTTTATACCTCGGTTCCTTGAGTTTACTCCTCTCCTCTTCCTTCCCGCCAATTCGTTTAAGCTTAGTTCCTTTTGTCCCAATCAAATTCTCTAGTTCCAATGTCTCTACTTCCTTCCTCACCTCTTCACCATGCTAGCCTTTCCACCACCAGTTGTGACTCCTCCTAAGTCAACTCTATAGTCATGTTTAGCTTAAAACTTGGCTTACCCCTGTTCAATTCCCCTAAAACTCCCTACTCTTCCATTCCCTAACCCTTGTCTTATTTTCACCACAAATCCCTAAGTTCTTATCTTACTTCCAACTTCCTCCTTTACAATGGGATTCACAACCTAAGACTTTTGTTGTATTTTCTAGGTCCTGATTTTTGGGATGTTACAATTCTACCCCTCTTAAATAAATTCTGTCCTCAAAAGTTTCCTCGTTAATTATATATTCAACTACCTTACTATGGTATCCCTAAGGATATAGCAAACTAGTATGGTGTCCCTACTCTTCCTCTTCATAAGGGTTTGTCTTGGTGCCTAGGCCATAGGTCCTATGTTGCAATCTCTACATCCTCGTCGGAATTGCTCGATCTCCATGATCACTAACCACTTACCTGCATATGTCAAGGATTATGTCCTGACCAATTGAACTTGTCCATTCTAACTCAGATCCTAGGCGGTTAATAGGACTCTAAGGTGCACTTGAATAGATTACCCCCAAATTCACTACTAAACTATTATCTTTAAAGCATCTTACCCCTGGCCCTACAGCTTCCTCTCTGGTTCGACATTCTGTCGTGTGGGTGTTCTACTACTCACTAGGCTTCCCACTCCACCTTCCTCTAATCATTTCGACATCATCTAGTTTCCCCTAAACCATCCCTAGTCTCGAATGATTTATATTACTCGTCTGACTCCTTCTCCAATATTCTCCATTACTTCCTCGGATGCGCATCATAAGTATCTATACCTAGGGTACCTAGGCGACTGACGGTAAAGGAGGGTCCCAGCCTGAAGAGGTACTTGACCTAACCCTAGAAGGGATCACATAATCGACAGTCACGTTCAAAACTGTAATCTAAGTCACCAGAGGTCTAACACTTGTTTCTTGGTAAAATACTCAGAAGGGTATGCAGGCTGCTACTTAATCCAACTCGGCTAAGAAATCTCCTTGGGGAGTTTATTCTTCGAAGGATAGGCCTCCCTAGGAAAAGTTCCAAATGTAACATCCCAATCTTTTGATAGATTAATTGTGAGATTTGTAGGTTTAATGTGGTTTGAATCTTAGGAACTAAGTGTAAGGGGTAGGGATGGGTAAGGTAAGTCAAGTAACTCATTTTGAACTAAACCCCTGAGTTTGGGCCACTGGTAATCGATTACAGAGAGCTGGTAATCGATTACCAGAGAGTTTGAAAAATGGTAATCGATTACAGAGATCTGGTAATCGATTACCAGAGAGTCTGAAATATGGTAATCGATTACAGAAGCTAAGTAATCGATTACCAGAAGGTCTGGCTCCTTGTAATCGATTACATAACCCTTGTAATCGATTACCAGCAGCCTGGAAACTCAGTAATCGATTACAAAGATGGTAATCGATTACCAGGTTCCCAGAATGGGTTCTTAGGCTAATTTTGCCTTCAGTAATCGATTACCAGGATTTGGTAATCGATTACTGAGCGAAATATAAATACCCAGGACGCGAAATTCATCAGAATTTTGGAGAGAAACTCAAGTTTTAGAGAGAGGGAGAGAGGGTCTAGAGAGAGAAAGTGCCGGATCAACGTAGAAACACACCGGAACGAAGCTAGGAATCACAATCCTTCCCCCTAAACTACTTGGATTGCTACTTTGTGGTGAGTAATTCTCACTTAATGGTTAGAAATAGGAATTGGTCTCCAAACCCATGAACCCCTCCTTCCTCTTCCCATTTCTCTGATTTTACTTGATATTATTGTTTGTTTGTGATTGTATATGAATGTTGGAACAATGGGAGTGAATTTAATCGGTTAGAAACGGATCGATTCTTGAAGATCGTTAGTTTCGAAACTTTCGAAACTCTCGAAAGTTTCGAAACTCTCGAAACGTCGAAACGCTCCGTTCTTTCGATTAAACTTATTCCGGAATGATAAACTAGGATTGAAAATCACTTTGGATGTCGGAATTGATGAGTATACCTTGAGATTGTCGTTCGACATCGAATCTCCTTGGTTTCGAAAGGTTCGAAGTGTCGAAATTGTCGAAACCAACGAGATTACGATATTTATCAATTCCGAGTGTCTAAATTGGTTGTTCGATTTAAGTTTAAAGATTAAATGGACTTCGGTCAATATGGGGCTTCGGCCTAGGTGAGGGTGGGATTCGTCCCCGGGGGAGATATCCCCTGTAGTTCGAGCTCGAGTCTAACTCTGTAATGTGATGTGTACATGGCCTAGTGGCAAAGCATACAAGAGCATCCTTATGCATTTGTTAAGTTATGAATTATGAATGAAATGCCTTAATTGTCATAAATAACTGTTTTGCATACATGCATAGAGTTTTATTCACTGAGATTTTTATCTCACCACCGCGTTATGTGGATTATAGATGTCCAGGTGCCTCCTCCCCCTCGGAATGCACATCCATGAGGTGGTTTGCTTGTTTGTGGAAGATGATCATGTTCCCTATATTTTGGGAGTATTGTAAATGAACTTGACTTATGTAAATTCTCTTATAATTCAAGTAATATGTTTAGTAGTTAGTAGAATTATGGATTCCTTGGTGTTTTGGTAATGTAAGAAGGACTTTATGTGTAATTGGACTGTTATGTGATTGAATGGGTAGTTCGATGTTAGTTTAAAAGACTTTAATTCATGTTGTTTACTTTAAATTATTTCCGATTGGTTGGAATTGTGGATAATTTATAGAACGGGTCGATATTGAAATGTAACATTATAAATTCGAAGTCAAGAATTTGGTTTCCAACAGATCAAATTCTTGCTTATGAAATTTAAGGTGTGACATTTTGGTATCAGAGCAGTTCAATCCAATTGGACTGTGAGATTAGGATTTTCTGTGGTTTGTTAATAATTTTATATGTATTATTTTGTGAATTGAGAGACTGATCACCTCGATATTTGCTTTATGATATGTAGAGAATTATGGCAGGCAACAGAAGGGGTAGGTCAAGGTAGATCATTCTTCCCCACCTCCTTCACCTTCACCTGAACCGGTCCTAGATCCGATGATGGCAGTTCTTCAGGCACTCACCCAAATGATGGGAAATCAGGCAGCTACCAACACCGCCATCTTACAAGAGTTAGCTCGGCAACGGCCGGAACAACCCCGCCCACCTTGGATGTATTCTCGGTTGGATTGTTTGAATTCAGGAAACATAACCCTCCACAGTTCAATGGGGTATATGATCCTGATGTAGCGGCTAGGTGGCTTAAGGATTTGAACAGAATTTTTGAAGTTATGAAGTGTGCTGATGAAGTTAAGGTGAATCTGGCGGTTTATATGATGAGAGGAGAAGCTGAAGATTGGTGGAGGACGGCTAGACTACAAACGGCGGAGGCCGAGACTTCCTTTAACTTGGGAGGCCTTTCAAAGCCTGTTCTTGGAAAAGTATTTCCCGGCAACTATAAAAAGACAAAAAGAAGCGGAGTTTCTACAGCTTACACAAGGGGAGATGTCGGTGGGACAATATGTGTCAAGGTTTGAAGAATTATCGAAGTTCTCCGCTACCTTCCAAGCAGTCAACGATGAAGAATGGAGATGTACTCAGTTTGAAGGGGGTTTAAGGCCAGAAATTATTGATCGAGTGGCGGCGTTGGAAATTAGGGATTTTTCCACACTGGTAAGCAAGTGCTACATAATAGAGAAGAATTACAAAGGAGTGATGGCACCTTCGGTACCACAAGATGTCAAGGGAAAAGGAAGATAGAAAACTAGTAATCAGAACAAGAATTTCAAGCCAAAATGGCAAGGTAGGCAACCTGTGACGGTTTTCAACCATCTCAACCTAGGGAGAGTCGGGTATGTGTTAAGTGTGGGAAGGAGCATTCGGGAGCCTGCTTGTTAGGGAAGAATGTCTGCTTCCTTGCAAACAAACCGGTCCACTTCAAGAAGGATTGCCCAAGATACAAGGAACTTCAAAGCCTCAATCAACTGGAAGGGTTTTTACCCTCAGTGGTCAGGCGGCAAATTCTTCTGATAATCTGTTAAGAGGTTAATTGCACCCTAGGGGAGGAGACTTTAATTGTATTGTATGATTCAGGAGCATCCCATTCTTTTGTGTCCATTGATTGTGTAAATAGACTGAAATTGTCCACTACTTCTTTACCTTATATTCTCAATGTTGTTACTCCTGCAAAGAATCCATATCCACTTCTCTTGTATGTATGAATTGTTCTTGATCATTCAAGAAAGAGTTTTTAGTGTGGACTTAATATGTTTGCCTTTGACTGGTATTGATATTATTCTGGGAATGAACTGGTTATCTTCCAATCAGGTGTTTGTTAGATTGTTTTAATAAAAGGTTGTGTTTCCTGATTGTCCTGTTGTTCATAAAGAAAAGTTGTCTATTCTGCTGTCTAGTGTTTCCCAATTTTCCCAAAGTATCAATGACGGGAGTGAGTGTTTTCTTTTGTTGCTTTCCTCAACTTTAGAAGCAAAATCTGATTTGAATAATGTAGCTACGGTTCGGGAGTTCAGGACATTTTTCCTAATGAGATCCTAACCTTACCACCTGAGAGGGAGGTAGAGTTCACCATAGACTTGTTGCCAGGCTCAGGACCCCATTTCTAAGGCACCCTATAGAATGTCCCCCTTAGAGCTTAGTGAACTTAAGAAACAAGTTAGAAGAGGTTATTAGAAAAAGGGTTCATTAGGCCTAGTGTCTCTCCTTGGGGGGCTCCAGTGTTGTTGGTTAAGAAAAAGGATGGGAGTATGAGATTATGTTGTGGATTTTAGACAGTTGAACAAGATTACAATTAAGAACAAATACCCATTGCCTAGAATAGATGATCTTTTGGATCAACTTAGAGGTGCTTCTGTATTTTCCAAAATAGATTTGAGAACAGGATATCATCAGATTAGGATAAGGAAGGAGGATATTCATAAAACAGCTTTTCGAACTAGATATGGACACTACGAGTATTTAGTAATACCATTCGGTGTTACTAATGCTCCAGCAGTGTTTATGGATTACATGAATCGAATCTTCCGACCTTTCCTAGATAAATTTGTGGTTGTATTCATTGACGATATCTTAATCTACTCTTCTAGTTTGGAAGATCATGAAAAACACTTGAGGTTAGTGTTAGAAGTTTTAAGGGAAAGGAAATTGTTTGCCAATCCAAACAAATGTGAGTTTTGGCTCTAAACAAGGTCCATTTCCTAGGCCATGTCATTTCTGGTGAGGGAGTGTCAGTTGACCCTAGTAAGGTGGAGTCATGTTCTTGAGTAGGAAAGACCTAGGACTGTTACGGAGATTAGGAGTTTTCTCTAGGGTTAGCCGGTTATTATAGAAGATTCATTAAGGGCTTCTCTCGCTTAACTTTACCTCTCACCAAGTTAACTAGGGGTGATCAGTCCCTATAAGGAGTATATTGTACCATAGGATTATAGAAAGTCACAGGCAACTAACCTAACCACAATCTAATTGGATTGAACTGCTCTGATACCATAATGTAATGTCCTAATTCTGTGAACTAGAAATAATGTCCGTTGGAGACACTTTTCTAAGTTTATGAATTATTTCGCGCCATTATTGATATCGTCATGCAAACCACATAAGTGCTTAGGCAATCCAACGTGCTTAAGCTTCCACAAGATTCAGACATCAATACAATCAAGATAAATTACCCTCAAAAGGGCTCATCATAACTAAATTCGTTAGTAAAACATCATAATATTCTTCCCTAAATACTCACATCCTGTGCACTACCCCACAAGTCCAGAATTTCAACTACAATTACAAGGCTACAACATCCCCCTCATATAAGTCCGTAACTTTTCCGTCAAGCACCTGAACGGTAACCTGCACAACTGAATATAATTCCCACATCGTTGGATTGAGACTACGTCCAGTGAGTGCGATAAAAGTGTGTGCAGTGTGGGGAATCAAGAAAATGACATGCAGCACCCAGGATTAATCATGCATTCTCAGTTCAATCAATCATCAACACATAACATATGCAAGGCAAGTAACTGTGACTGTGATGGTGTTGTTACCCGACACCCGGGGTCTTTTCACTATTACTTTGATTGAGCCCTCGGCCATGTGACCCAAGGACCATCGTTCAGGGCCACCTATGATTATGTTTTATTAGAGAAATAAAAGTACATGAGTTACTTTTAAGGTGAGAACCCCATCTACCTCTTGGCCGTGAGTTTGATGTGGCTACCCCCCTAGTTATTAAGATTCAATTGCCCGAAGGCCTGTGATGGTCCGGAGACCCTGTGATGGCCCGAAGGTTCTGTGATAGCCCAAAGGCTCTATGATGGTCCAAGAACCATTGCAATATGTTCAATGACGGCCAAAGGCCCATGAATGCTCAAGAATGCAGTTAATAGTTCAACAGTGCAAAAATACCCAAATCTACTACCCTAAGGTTTGGAATCCAAGCACATACAGTCACTCCACTCAACAATCCATCCTAGCATGTTTATAATCATTCAAAATCAACAATAATAAAAAGGGGGTGTAAGAATAGGGGTCATACATGGACCATCAAACAACAATGAAAGTGAGTGAGAACCACACTCACCTCCAATAGAGGAAATAGAGGAGAATGGAGGGATGAGGATGAAGATCCAAGCTCCTTGAATGGTTTGGGTGGCTCCAATCCATGATTCCTCCTTCAATTTGCCCCTTCTATCTCTAGTTCCTCTCTCTAGAATGAGAGGAAATGAGGGCTGGAAGCCCTAGATCTCCGTTTTTAAAAACTGGTCTCGTGTATTCTCGCTCAAGCGAAATAATTTCGCTTAAGCAACATAAAAAGGTGACATTATGCCAGATTTTCGCTTGAGTGAGAGGATTCTCTCTCAAGCGAGATCGATAGCATTCGAGTCCTGTTTCTGCTGATATTTTCGCTCAAGCGAGCAAATTCTCGCTTGAGCGAGAATGAGTCTGTTTGAGGTGTGAATGAGATCGAAATACCATCGAATAGCATATCAAACTGAAGCCCTGGATCTTTGCTTTCTAATCCAAGTGGATCACCTCAATTGGACACCTCGAACTCTAGATATTTGCAAATTTGTGCACCAAGGTCATTAGGCTTAAAACCCGAAATTAAGCAACAACCTTGGTTTGAAACCCAACGAGGCACACTTCAGGTGAACCATGATGTAAATCATCAATTCACCTCATTTAGGCTAACGTCAAGGATTCTAAGTGTCTATGAGCAACAAGAGGAGTGTGTTGAGAGGGATAGCCATGAAGTTTATAACAAACCTTTGTTTGTGTGACCTAGTTTTTTACAGTACTGACAAATGACTCTCTTGCCATTGGGGAATGAATTTTGTTTGCTGCTTATTTTTGAAGGTTTGGTGAGACCCTCTGGCCTTAGAAAAGGAAGTCCTTTGTCATTGAACAACATTTTCAGTAGGAATAAGAGGAGCTTGAGTAGATTCTGTTTTGTGCAAGTATGTTTCAAAATCCACTAGTTTATCATACAGCTCTTCAAAGGAAATAGGTGATTCATGAGCACGAATTGCAGCAGCAACTTCTCTGAAATCAGAGTTAAGACGATTCAAGGTATAAAGAACGAGATCTGTGTTGTCCAATGGTTGATTGAATAATAGATAGTTCATCAGAAAGGGCCTTGATTTGTTGCAAATATGCCAAGACAGATTGATCTCCTTTAGTAAGATGAGATAATTTGTCTTTTAGAGATAGGATCCTGCTGCGGGATTGTTAGCATACAATGTGGAGAGAATATCCCACGCATCTTTAGAGGTCTGAATAGTACCTAGCATAGTGGTGAGTGTGGGATCAACAGAATTGATGAGGGGATGAACAATCAACTAATCTTGACGAATCCAGGGATTATAGGCATGATTGATATGGATGCAGCAATATCAAGAAATTTGGTAGGAAAAGGAATAGTACCATCAACATATCCTTTGAGGTCATAACCAATTAGTAATGCATTGAATTGAACTCGCCAGGCAGCATAATTGGAGGATCCTGACAGTTTGATTATGATTTGAGAGCCAGCATTAAGAGCAATAATAGTGGAAGGACCATTTGGATCAGGTTGAGGATTGTTGGCAACAATAGGGGTGGATGGGGTGACATGAGGAGATGATGGCATTGAGTTGTTGTCATCATTGAGAGAACTCATGGTGGCTGGACCCAAAAAATGTTGTGAAGCTATATGGCTCTAGATACCATAATGATAGTTTAATAGTGAATGATTTTCATTGATTTCAGAAGATGATACATGTTGAATATATATACAGAGAATGAAACTAACTTCCTAATATTAAGGGATAAACTACTTCCTAATATTAAGAGATAACTGACTTCCTAATATTAAGGGATAAACTAATTCCTAATATTAAGGGATAACAAAAGATGAATATGAATTTGAATTTGAATACATTTAAATAGATGATAACAATACTAACTAATAACTAAAATACAACAAGAGATAATGTTTATCTGATAGTTATCTCAGCCTTGCCCACTTATACCATGCAGACCATTCATCTTCCTGACAGTATTTACAACAAACTAGAGCGTACGAAGAGGAAGTTTTTTGAGACCATGATAGCAAAGCTAGGAAAATTCACACAGTGGGGTGGAACAAAATTTTCAAATAAAAAAGAGAGGGTGGTAGGGGGCTGAAAATCTGACCTTTGTTAATAAAGTTATGATCATGAAGTTGGGATAGCAGTTGATCTCTAGGAGAGACAAACTCTGGGTGTCGATCTTACGATATAAATATGGTGTTGGGAACCACTCTATTCCTTTAGTTGATCATAAAAGAAATCAATCAATGGTTTGGAAAGGAATAGTTGAAACTTGGAAGTATGACATAAAGGGTCTGAAATGGAATATTAATGATGGTTTGACCTCGCCTTTTTGGATGGATCCTTGGTTAAAACCTGGTTTAATCCTTACTGATATTGCAACTAATCAGATTCGAGTAAACTTGTTAATACCCTTGTTTCCTTTTTCTCTGATGGTCAGGGGAACTGGAAATTTTCTTCATTCCAACACCTTCTTCCTCATAATAATTTTTCATAGGTTACAGCTTCCATGTGGGGATACTTTTCACTTGGACCCGATCAACCAGTTTGGAGCCTTACTAGTTTTGGAGAGTTTTCGACCAAGAATGCCTATGATACCATTGAAAATAGACCCCAAAATCTATCGACCTTTCTATGGGACCACCTGTGGAAATGGAATGGCCCCCAACGAATAAAGTGCTTCTTATGGCTAACTATGAATAATAGGCTGAAAACTAGGGCTACTTTGATAACAAGAGGTTTAAATATTTATGACTCTTGTCCGGTCTACATGCAATAGAGGCCCTGAAATAATTATCCACACTCTAAGAGACTGTCCTAAAGCTAAGGAGCTTTGGAATCTTTTCCTCACTCCTCAGGTTTCAGGTTTCTTTTCATCTACTGACTTGACATAATGAATAATTTCTAATATTAAACTTCCATGGCATGCATCATTGGTGATTAATGTTTGGTATTATAGTTTGGACCATTTGGCATGAGAGAAATGAGGTAGTGTTCAACAGAAGCATTCAAACTGATCGAGGAATATCTCATGCGATGATTCATAACTTCAATGAAATTCATAAGGAAACATCCCACATAGACCTACCGGAGGCTAAGAAACTTTCTTATCAGCAAGTCCTTATTGCTTAGTCCTTCCCAACTCATGATTTCATTAAATGCAACGTTGATGGTGATGTTAAGTCAAATGGTTCACTTGCTTCTTGTGGTGGTTATTCAGAGATACTTGTGCGGAGGAATTTATACTACCTTGGTTATTGCTAGATAGGTTGGAATGCATCATTTTTTGATAGAAACTGATTCCAAGGTTGCCATCACTTTACAGTAAAAACTAAGTTCCTTTCACCATCCATGTTAGCAGGTGGTCTTAGCAATTGAAAATTTGATGAATTCACAAGGTAACATTCAGATTTCTCGCATCTATCATGAGGAACAAAGCAGCTGATTGTATGGCAGCTCATGCTTTTACTTTGGAGCATGGCCTTATCTTTGACAACACCCCCCCCCGGAAGTTTGTAGTATTTTATTTAAGGATGTTGCGGGTGTTTTCCTTCCTAGATCTATTTATGTGTAGTCTTTGGGTTTTTCACTCCTTTTTACCAAAGAAAAAAACTATTTATCAATATTTTTTATTTTAATATAAAAATATAAAATAGAAGAATTAATCTATTATAATATATTAAAGCTTAGTCGTACACTTAGACGCAGCCATCTCAGTTTTATTATTTCCACCTATTGCAAATTTTGTCATGTCATAAATAAGCTTTATGTGTCATCTCAATATGTTGTCTTCAAACACCATTCCTTGTGTTTTTCAGCCCAAACTTTGCAATTCTATATCTTTTCTTTCAATTAATTTAGAACCTTTCCGCTTCTGATTTAAAAAAAAAACCTTTCCACCTCCAAACGTATCTCAAGTTTCAACCGTTACAACATTAATTACCACCATAGGAATCTTTTTCTTCATCCTTTAATTTCTCCCAGCTCAAGAAAGCATCACCAACATTCCTTCAACTTCCACTCCCTTTGCACCTTCCAATATTCTTATGCCTTTGGAAATTAAAGTAAAGATCGACCAACCTTGGTACGAATAAGCACAAAGCCCAAAACTCAAATTGAAGGAACAAACTTAAACGAAATTCAAAAGACCTTGAATATCTTTGGAGAAATTTCAGTGACTTGTGAAATTCTTTTGAATTAGAGGTTGCTTCATAAGTAGAGGGACATATAACACTTCTAAAGGCACACAATACATTCAACTCTATATATACATAATACATGTGGCACAACAATGCCAATATCTATATATACACCAAATTATATAAAACGCAGGGTGTGTTAGCTTATAGTCATGGATTAACCCAAACTAAGTATTTTAGATTATTTATATTTGTCAAATAAATATACCATGTTTGTTCCATATTAAATAATATATGATAGAAATTGTTCTGGTATAGAACTCGGACCTGGGCCTGTGATGTCAACTCGGATCTGGGTCTTGGTTGCGAGCACTTGAATCCGGGTTATCCACAGATGGGGGGTGTACCTGCAAAGGCACTCTGACACCCAAGTCAGATATGTAAAACAGTCAAAGTGATTGACTGAGTAAAGATTGCGTACCTTATGAAATGTTAATATCCTCCATTTATAGGGGATTTTGTCTGTATAAATGTAGTAACTTGGCACATATAATAAAAGAGTAAGTTAGCAAGTATATATGTAATTATGGATATTTGGTAATCATAATTACATTTGTTTTGGGCTGTTTTGGTCAATGGGCCTTAGGTTTAGACCGTAACAAAAGCCCCCAAGTTCTAGTCGACATGATGAAGTCGATTTTGAGCTTAGATGTGGGCCATGATGTTTTACCTGCATTCTTAAGGCAAGATGTGTGGGTCGGGACGTGGTGTGTGACTCGAGATGGGTCACATTTGTTTAGTCGATTCGAGACGAGATAGATGGCTCGAGACGTATCTCCACAACATCTTTGCCTCTGTGGTTCGAGATGAGTTGGATGGCTTGAGACGGGTTTCTATAGAATCTCCGTTTCAGTGGTTCGAGATGAGTTTTCACGTCAAACCATAGATGCAATGGTTCGAGACGGGTTATTGCATATTTGACCGTTGCGACGTTTGGTTTTCCTCTGTGACGTTTCGCCTTCCCTGCGACCTTTGGTATGGTCGCATCGATTCGATGTCTTGGGTTGTTGCTTAATATAGGCCTTCTTCGGTTCTCATGATTGGCCCTTTTTCGGCCCTATAAATAGGAGGATGAATGTGAGGATTTCCTCACTTTGCTTCTGAAACCTTTCAGTGTGCTTGTTCTCTTGAGATCAATCTCCGATATCATATTCGACTTGTGAGTTGCATCTCAGATTTGAACCCGATTATCAAGTATTTCCATCCCTTCTCTTTTATTCTTTTTTTGCGCAAATGAGTGGTAGTGAGTCTTTGGAGATTTTATCTGGGAAACCCCAATCATGGGTGTCTAAGGGTCAATCGTCTTGTGGGGATGACGGTGAAGATTTTAGTCCTAAAGTGGCCGAGATTCTGAGGGGGAGAAGTATAGTCCCGGTGGTACTTAGGGATCCTGATAGGATGGAGTTGAGTGAATTACTTGTAAAGTCCGAGTCGGGTTCGTGTGATAGTATTTTTGATTGATCTGAGTCGGGTTCTAGTGGTCTCGGTTTTGATGCGGGCAGTTGCCACACGGCCTCTGCAGGTGTTGAAATGGACGAGGCTCGCAATGTAGATTACTTTATGCACTCATGGGCGGATAGGTATAGATGAGTGGACCCTGACGTTCTTGGGACGCCGAGTATCTATAGACCCGGCTTTCCGGAGCATAGCCAAGAGCGTCTGTTTGATTTGGAAGTGTTTGGCACGGCTGAGATGAAGGAGAATTATAATGTTGTGATTCCGCCCCGAGGGAGCCGGGTTTGTCACCTTTCTGAAAATAACACTTCCTTTTTATATACATATTATTTTTTCCATTCCAAAATAAAGATGAGGCTTCCTTTTACTCCATTCGAAGAAAGGGTGTTCATGTATTTGAACTATGCGCCCTCACAATTACATCCAAATTCATGGGCGTTCATCATGTGTTTTCAACTGATAATGGCCGAGTTTGGTTTTTTCTCCTTCTGTGAAGCTATTTTTTCATTTCTTTTAAGTATTGAGGAAACATCCTAAGGGTAAGAAGGATGAGACCCTGAAGAGTTGGATTTCACTGAGGGGGTTTAACGGACGTAAGTTGATAACACCCTACGCCAAGTCGGCCAAGAGAGGAAGCATTACTTTTGACCAAGAGTTCCTCCAGGTGCAGGCGGCCCAAGGTGTGAAGCCGTTCTGGGAGGAACAATCGTCCAATGCCGCAAGGTTCTATATTTATTAGAGTGAGAGGCATTATGACAAAAAATCGTCCGACTATGAAGTGGCCGAGTCGAGTTTGTCCCCACAAGACTTGACCGTGAAGGGTTTATTGATGGACTCCGTCAAAGAATGTGGTGTATTTTCTAGTAAAAGGATATTAGACGGGCCGATGCGTAATGTCGGTTCAAGAATTGGTGAGGCTTGTATTTTATCTTCTATTGTTGGTTGTTTGTTGTATCTTGTCTAATGCTTCTCTTTTTTCTTGTAGCATCGATGGCCAACGCTGCTTTGAAGCAACTGAGGGCGTTGTAGAATGCCAACATAAACCAGGAAGACGAGGTGCACGTGGACCTGGATTTTACTCAACCCATGGGGGAAGGTGCCTCAGGTAGCCAGCCGATTCGAGGTGATGGAGCCGGTATTGATGGGGACGGGGTTGCTCAGACAACTCGTACGTACGAGGAGCGCCCCCCAGAAGAAGAAGAAGCAAGCCAAGGCTAAAAAAAGGCCAAGAACTGAAGAAGACTCAAGGGAGTCCGGGGTTAACCTGTATGACTCGGAGTGTGATCTGGATATACCCGAGATGGCTCATCTTTTATACAATCCTTTCATGAAGGCGGTCCATGACAATGTGCCTGTGAGTGAGCATCTTGGGGATGTGGAGCGCCAATGTCTCCAGCATGCTGCTTTAATGAGGTATATATGGCTGGATGTCATGTCGGCTTATGATCAGGTGAATGCGGCTCTGGAGACGCGTACCACGGAGCGGGATAAGGCCTTGGAGGATTTGAAGGCCGCTCAGGAGGCATTTGACAACGAGAAAAAAGACAAGTTAAAATATAAGGGTTTCTACAAGACAGCCAAGGACAAAAATAAGGCCCTTGAAACTAAAATAACCAAGTTAAAAGAGGACTTGAAGAAGTTGCAGGTCGCCCCTTCAGCGTCTGGGATGAACGAGGCGGCCGTGACCGAGATTGGTAAGAAGAATCTGCAGAGGTGATGACAGGAATTGCACAGGATCTAGAATTGAGCAAAACAAACCAATTAGCACCAAGAATTAGCAAATAATTCACGAAATATAGTGCTGGAACAGCAGCTATATGGCGTGAGAAAATGCAAGAAAATGAAGGAAAATGAAAGAAAAAGTGGAGGAGAAAGAAGTGGAGAACGCCACTGGTGCAAGTACCTTCTTGCAGCAGATAAGTTCAATCGCCAAACGCCACTAATTCAGGAGAATTAGATAAGTCTCACCATGGTTTAAGCAACAACCACCAAGCCTCACTCAACTCTCAAGAGAGGAGAAATTTTGGCATAATGCCTTTACTATAAAATTGATGATGTTGATTACATGAGGGGAGGCTCCTATTTATAGGAAAATGAGAGGGAGGGGGCGGCCAACAAGGAAAATAAAAGGGGGAGAAAATAAAAGATGGGTGCAAATCCATCCCAAGTGGGATTTGAACCCATGCCCCTAATGGCTTATGGCCAAGCTAAGCCTTAAACCATTAAACCTCTAAAAAGGCGCCCAACTATGTAGGAAAATACAAGATGAATCAAATTTCTATCCTATGTGGGAATAGAACCCATGACCTCCTAAGCCTTATAGCAAGGCAACCTACTAACCAATAAACCCACTAAAGATATCTCCCAAGAAGGAGGAATTAAAAGAAAATTACAAGAATAAAAGAAATTACAAGAAAGTCCTAATTAAGGGTGGTCTATAGGACAAGGGTCTTATCCAAGGTCAAGGTGTCCTTCTGTAGGGTAGTGACCTTTATTTTGTAGGGTAGTGACCCTTTATTTGTAGGACACTAATTTCTCTAACTCTTCCTTGCTTGAAGCTCATGCCAAAAGTTGGTGCATTTCCTCTAATGTAGGTCTTGCAGGTCCGAGCTTCTAGCAGTGTGTCATCAAGAGGGCTCAGGCTAAGTTCAATGGGAGAAGGCCAATCTTGTGCAGCTATTTGAGAAGATTGGTACTGAGTCCTTTGCGAACACCATGGCCCAACTGGAGGTGCTCAATCCCGGCTTGACGGTAGAAGGGACATCGGCTTCGTACGAATTCTTCAAGGGGAAAATTTGCAAGTTTGACATGGAGAAGAAGGTGTATGTCGTTGTTGCTTCAGGGGAGGAGGTTGGTGCTTATGAATAGGAGTGAACTTCTTTGTAATAACTTGTGTATTTTTAACTTCACAACTTTTGCTTTTTTGTATCTAACTTTTCCCATCGGGACGACTTTATATTTCTAAGTACTTTGGTTGATTTTTGTGTGTTGTGTCGTTTTTACTGCGCTTTTAACATGTTATTACGCTTGTAACGCTTATTGGCTTGTGTATGTTGGTTGAGCTCCGTTCTGCGCTTTTAACGTTTTTACATGCTTTTAACGCTTCCAGGTGTTCTAGGTTTAGACGATTTGAACATATAGTCGAGATGCTCTTCGAATCAGGGTGTGTGTTCGAGATGTTATTCGCACCAAGGTTGAATACACAGTTTAGTATTAAAGCCGAGATGCTCTTCACATCAAGGATATATTATTGAATAAAATTGAGTATATGACTGGGATGCTCTTCACATCCGGTTTAAGACAATAAAAATTCCTAAGTGTCCTAAAATACATAGTGTAGATAGTTAAGAATAGTATGCTCGGAGCTTGTCCGAGTTCCAGAATCTCATAATGGTTGTTCCTTCAAGGGTTTCAATCTTGTATGCGCTGCTTCCAATTGCCTCTGTTACCCTATAGGGGCCTTCCCCGTTGGCAGCAAGTTTCCCTTGAGATGCATTCTTGTTCCCAATGCTGGCCCTTCTTAGGACGAGATCACCGGGTTGGAACTTCCTGATTAGTACTTTGGTGTTGCGTTGTGTTGCTAAGCGTTCTTTCAGCATGGAATCTCGGATGTGTGCCATAGCGCGCCTTTCATCCAGGAAGTCTAGCTCTTCAAGGATGTTTTTTCCATTGGTTTTTTGGTTGAAGCTTTCTAACCTCCAACTCGGTTCTCCTATCTCAACCGGGAAGAGTGCTTCCGTCCCATAGGTAAGGCGGAAGGGAGTCTCGTTGGTGGAGGATTGTGGAGTGGTTTGGTATGCCCAGAGTACGTGGTCGAGTTGTTCCACCCAGTTGCCCTTGGTGTTGTCTAATCTTCTTTTGAGGGCCTTAAGGATAACCTTGTTTGTAGACTCGGCTTGACTGTTGGTTTGTGGGTGTTCGACTGAGGTGAAGTGATGCTTGATCTTCAATCCACCTAAGAGTTCCCTGAACCCTTTGTCAGCAAACTGAGTTCCGTTATCAGTGATCACGGAATTTGGGATGCCGAACCTGGATATGATGTTCTTGTTGAAGAACTTATGGACCTTGGAGGATGTGATTGTGGCCAAGGGTTCTGCTTCAATCCATTTGGTGAAGTAGTCTACGGCTACCACCAGGAACTTGACTTGTCCTGGGGCTGGGGGAAAGGGACTGCGTATGTCGATGCCCCATTGGTAGAAGGGCCATGGGACCGACATAGTGGATAACTCGGAGGAAGGTTGGTGGTGGATGAGGCTGTTCTTTTGGCATGCTTCACATTTTTTGACGTAGTCCATGGAGTGTTGGACCATAGTCGGTCAGTTATTGTTGAGACAAGCTCACCCTAAAGCAGTTTTTAATATGTCAAACTAAGTAAGTTTAAATACTAAGATGAGATGCATCTTGTATTACTAACTGTGTGTTCAAGTATGGCATAGATCTTGTACATCTTGAGTTATTTCAGGAAACCATTGAGACTAAAAAGATTGGCAATTCACTTGGAAGAACTAAATTACATGCAAGGCAACACAAGATCAGAAACCATGCAGAAGCATAAGCTTATAAGGCACAATCAGAATCAATGAACAGATGCAGAGCAATCAGACACATATGTAAGATTAAGAGAAACATTTCAGAAAAGAAAGCAGCATGAGATGCATATGTCTATTGTTCAGATGTCATCCAAAGAATGAAAGGGATCTCAGCATGAAACTTAAAGAGACTCAGGTTCAGCTTGAGATTCAAGCAATGAACAGATGATAGTTCAGCTTGAGATGAACGAACAACTTGAGATGAACAAACAGCTTGAGATGCAAGAACAGCTTGAGATGTCATCTCAAGAACAGACGCAGTCAGATAGGATCTCATCAGAGAAGCAACAAGAGTGCAACAGAGTCTGAACTTAAGACAGAAGGCATTTTCAGTATCAGGAGACAGCAAGTCAAGTCAACTAAAAAGCATGCAAGTATACTGAAACAGTACTTTAGACTGAAAAGCTGCTCAGAACCTACTGAAAGGACTGTGACCGTTGCTGCAAGCTCCAACAAACTTCAACGACCATAAACGGCTAGTTTCTCAAGTCCTGGTATAAAAGAGACATTGTTAGAAGCTGAGAAGTGTGAGACAGACTGCCTACACATATGCAAAATTCATCAAAGCAGCTTATCACTTCTTAACAGACATCTCAAGTACATTCATCAGCTGTCTGAAGATCAGACTCAACTCATCTTGAGATTGTTCACTTGTCTCTTTCATCTCATCTCTGTGTGTATCATTCTATTACTGTAATCAGAGTTGAGACTCAGTCTAGCTCATTAACCTCTGTATCCTTACTGTGTATGAGCTTAGGCTAGACTTATCATAAACACTTATCAGTATCTTGTCTCACCTAAGATAGGAAGTGTGCCTAGTCTTAGAAGTGAGGGTGTACGTCCTGAAGAGGCTGTAAGAATACTTGGAACTCAGCTAAGATAGGAGTGTGCCTAGGCTTAGTGTGAGTGGATCGTCCTGAAGAGGCTGTAAGAATACTTGTATTGGCTGGTTGTCAATTGTAGAAAATCTCACAGGTTGTGGGGACTGGACGTAGCCCAAGGTGTGGGTGAACCAGGATAAGTTCTCTGTCTCTTGTCTCTTACCTTACTCATATATTTAACTATACTGAAATCAGTAAGGCATCTTGATAATTAAAAGGATAACTTAATTGAAACTGATATAAGTATTAATCACGAGATCAGACTAAGCTCACCACTAAAATTGTATAAGCTCTTTCCTGTCTTAACAGAGACTCCAAGTTAATCAACTTGAGAGCAAGTCTCAACTATCAATTTTAGTGTGGAATTGCAGGAACAGATTTTTAAGGTCTCTATTCAACCCCCCCCTTCTAGAGACATTCAGCCAATTTCAGTTGGTATCAGAGCTCGGCCTCTAGGGGTTGAGCACACATCTTTGTGAAGAGGAAAAAATATCCATGGCTGGTCCTAGCACATGTTTGTTCATTCCTGAAGGAGCTTCAACAAACAGACCTCCTGCCTTTGATGGAACTGATTACTACTATTGGAAAGACAGGATGAGGCTGTTCATTGAATCTCAGCATGCTGACCTATGGAAAATCATTAAGACAGGCCCTTATATGCCATACATCACAGATGAACTTGGACTCAGGGCAGCTAAACCCATAGATCAGTGGACAGATGGTGAGAAGGCAAGATATGTGCTTAACTCAAGAGCTAAATACCTGCTCACTTGTGCACTCAGCAGAAGTGAATATGACAAGGTAGCAGAATGTGTCTCTGCAAAAGAAATATGGGATGCTCTTGAGATTGAACATGAAGGAACAAACCAAGTCAAAGAAGCCAAGATCAACATACTGGTTAGACAGTATGAGCTTTTCAAGATGATTGAAGATGAAGGCATTGAAGACATGGTGAGGAGATTCACTATCATAACAAATGACCTGAAATCTCTAGGAAGAACATATTCAAATCAGGACATGGTAAGGAAAATTCTGAGAAGTCTGCCCAAACCTTGGAGACCAAAGGTAACAGCCATCCAGGAAGCCAAAGACTTGAGAACCCTCAGACTGGATGAGCTTCTTGGATCTCTGAAGGTACATGAGCAAGAGTTAATGGAAGAAGATCTCATCAGACGTCCCAAGTCTATAGCACTGAAAGCAGCTTCCAGTAACTCAAAAGGCAAAAAGACTAGCTCATCTCAACAAACCTCACTCAACTCATCTCAAGACTCAGAAACAGAAGAGGATGATGAGGATGAAGATGATAGTGAGATGGATGACGAGCTAGCCTACATCTCAAGGAAGATCAGACGTATGTGGAGAGCTAGAGGGACTGGAAGAAAAAGTTTCCCCTCAAGAAGAGAAGAAAGGACTGACAAGAAGGGACAAGTTATATGCTTTGAATGCAAGAAGCCTGGACATATTAGGTCTGAATGTCCTCAACTCAGAAAAGAAATGAGGAAAAGTCCAAGGAAGAAGGCAATGATGGCCACCTGGGATGACACAGATGAAGAAGAAGAAAGTCAAGATGGACAGTCAGCTAACATATGTCTCATGGCAAAAGGAGACTCATCAGATGAAGAGGTAAATGAATCTGACTCTGAATATTCTGTTGATGAGCTCAAGTCTGCTTTTGAGAATCTTCTGTATGATTCAAATCTTCTTGCATCTAAGAGCTCCTTACTCAAATCTGATTTAAATACAGCTCTTGAAAAAATCAAATTCCTTGAAAAAGAAAATGAAGATCTGAATCATAAAAACAGTAGTCTCATGTTGTCTCACATGAAACTGTCTGTTCAAGTAAAAGCAAAGACTCAAGCTCTCAATGAGCAAGATCAAAAAGGTTTACAAGAAGAAAATCTACAGCTTAAACTCCAAAACAGAACTCTCATAAATGACCTAGCAAAATTTGTTGGTGGAACAAAAAACCTTGAGAGACTTATTGGATCTCAAAAGGTATTTTTGATAAAGCTGGGCTTGGTTATGAGAGATCTTCAAATGAAGTCTGGTACAAAGATTTCTCCATACCTGCAAGAAAGAAAAAGAAAGAAAGATGCTCTTGTTGTAGTAAATATGGCCATAAAGCCACAGATTGTTACATGAGACAAGTAGCATCTGAGAGAAAGGTAACTAACCATGCAGGACCCAAATACAAGTGGGTACCCAAAGCTAAATCTCTTGCTGTAACAGATGTTCCTGGCAGCAGCAAAGACCAAGAGTGTGGGTGCTAGACAGTGGATGTTCAAGGCACATGACAGGAGACAAAAGCAAGCTCCTGTCACTTGAAGAAAGGTCTTCTGGAGTTGTCTCCTTTGGGGACAACAGCAAAGCCCAGATCAAGGGCATAGGTAAAATTGGTAAGGTCAACTCAGCTCAAATTGAGAATGTATATTTTGTTGAAGGTCTAAAACATAATTTGCTGAGTATTAGCCAGCTGTGTGACAATGGTTATCATGTTAATTTCCAGCCTACCTTTTGTGAGATCATAGATTCAAAAACTGGAAAAATCATTTTCTCTGGAATAAGAAAGAAAAATCTTTACTCAGTCACACTTGAAAGTCTGTCAGATCTCACTTGTCTCATGTCTCATGATCATGAGAGATGGCTTTGGCACAAAAGGATTGGACATATTAACATGAGAACTATGAGTCAGCTTGCTAGTCAGTCTCTTGTCAAAGGACTACCTAAGGTAAAATTTGACAAGGATTTGAGGTGTGATCCTTGCATCAAGAGCAAGCACAGCAAATCAAGTTTTAAACCTAAGAACTGTGTCTCAACTACTAGGCCACTTGAGATCCTCCACATTGACTTATTTGGACCAACTAAGACAATGAGTCTTAGTGGTAAAAAATATGGTTTTGTCATTGTGGATGATTTTTCAAGGTTCACCTGGGTTCTGTTCCTATCTCAGAAAGATGAATCATATGATTTCTTTAAAACATTTTGTAAAAAGATTCAATCTGAGAAAGGATACAGAATTGGATCTGTCAGGAGTGATCATGGAGGAGAATTTGAGAATGCTAAATTCAAGAAATTCTTTGATAAAAATGGCATAACTCATAACTTTTCCTGTCCAAGGACTCCTCAACAGAATGGAGTAGTTGAGAGGAAAAACAGAAGTGTTCAGGAAATGGCTAGAACTTTGTTATGTGACTCTGGAATTGAAATGTATTTCTGGGCTGAAGCTGTAAATACTTCTTGCTACATTTTGAACAGAGTCACCATAAGAAAGATCTTAAATAAGACTCCATATGAGCTATGGAAAGGAAGGAAACCTTCAGTTTCATATTTTCATGTGTTTGGATGTGATTGCTATATTCTAAATACAAAAGATCAGTTGGGAAAATTTGAAACCAAATCAGATAAAGGAATCTTTCTAGGGTATTCACTAACCTCAAAAGCTTACAGAGTATACAACCTAAGAACCAAAACTACTGAAGAATCTATGCATGTAGTATTCAATGAGGTACAAGGAAATACTCAGAAAGAAGTTGATGAGGAGATAGAAGAACTGATGAAAGATCTGAAGATCTCAACTCAGGAAGCTGAAGAGAAACTCTCATCTGAACAAAAACTGACAAGATCACCCTTGTCTGAACATAGAAGAGAAGGCCAGTCTGAAGGAGTACCTCTCAGAAGCAGCCAATTTGAACCCTCTCATGATGTTCAAGAGGAAGATAAAATAGACAATCAAACCAAATTTCAAGGAACAAGACAAGAGAATGTTGAGATGCAAAATGAACATGCATCTCAACTACCCAGAAGCTGGAGGCTGGTAAGATCTCATCCAAGAGATCAGATACTTGGAGAGACTTCAGACAGAGTTAGAACCAGATCCTCCTTCAGAGACACAGAGAATCTAATGGCTCTTCTATCTGACATAGAGCCAAAAGATATACATGAGGCCTTAAATGATGAATCCTGGATTAAGGCCATGGAAGAAGAATTGACTCAGTTTGAGAAAAGCAAGGTCTGGAATCTGGTACCCCCACCATCTCATCAAACCATAATTGGAACCAGATGGGTCTTCAGAAACAAGCTAAATGAGAAAGGTCAAGTCATGAGAAATAAAGCTAGACTGGTGGCTCAAGGGTTCAACCAACAAGAAGGAATAGATTATGATGAGACCTTTGCACCAGTAGCAAGACTTGAAGCAATCAGGATTTTGCTAGCCTTTGCAGCCTTCAGAAACTTCAAATTATACCAGATGGATGTGAAAAGTGCATTCCTAAATGGAATCATAGAAGAAGAAGTTTATGTAAGGCAGCCCCCTGGGTTTGAAGACCCTGATCATCCAGAACATATGCTTAAGCTGTCCAAAGTTTTGTATGGTCTCAAGCAAGCTCCAAGGGCTTGGTATGACAGGTTAAGTTCATTTTTACTTAAAAGTAATTTTACAAGGGGTAAGATTGATACCACCCTGTTTAAGAAAGAAATTAGCAAAGACTTATTAATTGTTCAAATTTATGTTGATGATATTATCTTTGGATCAACTAATGAGTCTCTATGTCAAGAATTTTCAAGTCTCATGCAGGGTGAGTTTGAGATGAGTATGATGGGTGAGCTGAGATTCTTCCTGGGATTATAAATCAAACAGTTAGCTGATGGGATCTTCATCAGTCAAGCAAAATATACAAGAGATCTTCTCAGCAAGTTTAAAATGAGTGAGGCAAGACCAATGAAAACTCCCATGCACCCATCAACTCAAATAGATCAGGATGAAGGTGGTAAAGCTGTATCAGACAAACTATACTGGGGTATGATTGGTTCTCTTATGTACCTAACTGCCAGCAGACCAGACATTCAGTTTGCTGTAGGTATGTGTGCAAGATTCCAATCAAATCCCAAAGAGTCTCACCTTACTGCTGTAAAAAGAATATTTAGATACTTGATTGGGACTACTAATCTTGGCCTATGGTATGAGAAGGGAAAAAGCTTTGATCTCATAGGATATAGTGATGTTGATTTTGCTGGAGACAAGACAGACAGAAAGAGAACCAGTGGATCTTGTCAATTTCTAGGGAAGTGTCTCATCTCCTGGTCTTGCAAAAGCAAAACACTATTGCCCTATCCACAACAGAGGCTGAGTATGTCTCAGCAGCTGCATGCTGTACTCAAGTTCTATGGATCAAATCTCAGTTGCAAGATTATGCAGTCAGGTACTCTAAAATTCCTATTTATTATGATAATACAAGTGCCATAAATCTTGCAAAGAACCCTGTTCATCACTCTAGGTCCAAACATATTGACATCAAGCATCATTTTATAAGGGATCATGTTCAGAAAGGAAATATTGAGCTATTTTTTGTAGATACAAAGAGTCAGCTAGCTGACATCTTTACAAAACCTTTAGTTGAAGAAAGATTCAATGAGAACCTAAAATTGCTAAACATATGTTCTCTTGAATAAAAGTAAGTAGTTGAGACAAGCTCTACCATGAGCTCTATGACTAAAATCTCACCAGAGATGAGACTCAAGTGTCATCTGTTCAGAGATAAGAGCTCAGACGCATCTGTCACCAGACACGTCTCATGACTCATCTGAACTTGCGTCTCATAAAATTAGTGAGACGTATCCATGTGTCAGAAATGAAAGGTTTTGAGTCGTTACTCAAACGGCTAGTAACTGCCCACTAATTGGGAAACTAGCCGTTAGGCTATAAAAAGGAGAGCTAACCTCCCACAACTACCACAATAACTCCCCACTAACAGGCATTTATTACGTCTCTCTCTCTTCCTTTCCTCACTTGTCTGAAGACTATTTAAGTCTCATCTCATACGCATCTCTTACTTTCTCTCTTCTCTCAAATGCTCATCAAGGTCACAGCTCTAAAACTTCCACACTCTGATTCATCATCTTCTTCCTCTCCAGACAAGATGTCTTCTGATGAATCAAAATCACTCAGTATTCACTCAAGCCAAGAAACCCTGACTCGTTCACCATCTCCACAACCTAGCACTGAATCTGAACCATCTCAAACCACTGCACCTGCACAACCCTCTCCATCCTCAAAATCCACCTCTTCCAAAAATAGCACACCCTTACCCCCTAGGATGAAATCTCAGAGAATAGCATCCCAAGTTACTCAAACCTCTGCACCCAAATCCCCTGTCCATATAAACCTTACACAATAAGAGCCAAAGAAAGGAAAAGAGAAAGCTGCTGAAGGAAAGAAGATCTCCTTTCAATCTGATCTATTCTTAAGTGCTGAAATAGAAGATAAGTTTACTAAACGATTCTCTGAGAAGACTATCATAGTTGGAAGGGTGATATCAACTCAGGAATTGAAAGATGAAGGATGGGATCTGACCCCATATCTGAAAAAACAAGGTTGGCAAGATTACCTGACAATGACAGATGTTGTCTTTCCAAAGATGACAAGAGCCTTTTATGCTGCTTGCTACAAAGCCAAGGGATCCTCACAAGAACAACCCCATATCATCTCTGATATCAAAGGAGTCCATATTGAGCTGACTGAAGAGACTCTTGGAACGATTGTCAAAGCACATGTGACTGGAAACAGGTTATATCATGAAGAGCATTGGTGGGACAATGTTGGTATCTCCTCAGGAAATGTTGGTACATCTCTGTTCAAAGGAGGACTGATATCAGATGCCTCATCATCTCTCAATCCTTTTGGTAAATTTCTGTTTCATCTGGTTTCCAAGTGCATCATGCCAAGGGCTGGCACTTTCAACAAGGTATATCACTAAGACCTGATGGTCATGTACCATCTCAAGCATGGAATCCCCCTCAATCTACCATTTCTCATACTAAGGCATATGGAGCATGCCTTCCACAATTCAAAAATCAATGCTTCTCTCCCTTTTGGAATGCTTACCACCATCATCTTGAGACACTTCAAAGTTGACTTGAGCAACTGTGAGAAGTCTGAGGAAAGACCTGGATACATAGGAAGCAAGAATCTCAAGTCTCTGAGTCTAGATGGTAAGTCTATTCCTCCTCCTACTTTTCCTTTGACTGATTCTACACCTGCTATGCCTACGCCACACAGGCTTCCCCATCATCTCATCTATCTGAGGCAAAGAAGAAAAAGAAGAAGAAGGCCTCAACAGAAGTTGTTGTGGAACCTCAAGAGAAATATGAGGTTCCTGTGAAAGAAAAGAAGAGAAAGGAACAACCATCCCCCTCCATAGAAACTGAGAAAAAGAAGCAAAAGAAAAAGATATCCAGATCTCAGCCCCTCATTCAGACAGAACAGACTCCTGCACCAGCTGTGCCACAGCTTGACAAGGTGGCAGAAGAGGAAGAGCTGAGAAGGGAAGATGAGGTGGCCAGAACTGAAGATGTTTTGGTCAATGCAGAGAATGAAGCTATTCCTGACAAGGAGATCAATCTGAATGAAGAACATGCCTTTGCTGATTCTCTCCTCCATCAATCCCCAATACCCTCTCCTCCTGCTGAAGCAATCACAAAGAAGGTTTCTCCTACAAGCAAGATAGTTGCAGAGACGCTTGTGAGCTTGGAGAAAGAAACCACTGTCTCGAGCCATGAGACAGCTCCTGAACCACAACAATTGGAGCAAGAGGCTGCTGACAACTTGATCCCTCCACAAACTACTCCTGAGAAGGTTCAACCATCTTACTCCTATCAAACCTCCTTCCCTACTCCTGGAAAATTTTTCGTTGAGACCATCCTCCACTCACCTCTACCTAAGTATGATCAGTCTGCACCATCTGCTGCAAGACCCAAGCCTGCTGATCCTCCCTCATCTGAACCATCCATTCCCACACATATCTCCACTTCCATCAACACCTTTCTGAATCAACTCCATGAAGAACAGCAACAATACCATCAAAACCTCAACAACAGATTAGAAGAAAATCAAAAGAAGATACTCAAAAAGATGATGAAGCACCAAAAGGAAAGACAAGAGGCTCTGTTTACTGCCTTTGATACTGTTCTCCAGGCAATGCACACATCCAATGAGTATCACAAGCAGATTAACAGTCATCTCACCCATGTGCCTCCTCTGCCGGATATCCCACAGACTGTGCTAAGGCCATCTGGACCTGACTCTGACTCATCCTCTTCCCACTCATCCTAGCTTAGCTAGCTTTTCATGTTTTGATAATGTCAAAAGGGGGGAGAGTAGGTTAGATATCTGATGAGAGTCTTAGTTAGGATTTATTTCACTTAAATGTTTGTGAGTATTGATCTGATTGATGCTAAGATGCAGTTAGCATTTTTTCAGTATTTTGATAAGATGCGGTGGCATCTTCTATTTTGTAATCATCCTTATTATCCTTGTGATTAATGAAAAAATTGACTCTCTAATTATGCAGTCCAAAAATTTTATTACATTAATCAAAACTCCAAATAAATAAACAGAAAAGGAAGCTATGATTCAGGGGGAGTTCATTTCATATTATCACATCTATTTGATTATAAGATTGCACATCTTAAAAGTTAAATGAAAATCCTATCTTCATGCTTTTCTTCTTCACATCTCATCAGATATGACTTATAGTTTGACATCATCAAAAAAGGGGGAGATTGTTGAGACAAGCTCACCCTAAAGCAAGTTTTTTAATATGTCAAACTAAGTAAGTTTAAATACTAAGATGAGATGCATCTTGTATTTACTAACTGTGTGTTCAACGTATGGATAGATCTTGTACATCTTGAGTTATTTCAGGAAACCATTGAGACTAAAAAGATTGGCAATTCACTTGGAAGAACCCTAAATTACATGCAATTGCAACACAAGATCAGAAACCATGCAGAAGCATAAGCTTATAAGGCACAATCAGAATCAATGAACAGATGCAGAGCAATCAGACACATATGTAAGATTAAGAGAAACATTTCAGAAATGAAGTAGCATGAGATGCATATGTCTATTGTTCAGATGTCATCCAAAGAATGAAAGGGATCTCAGCATGAAGCTTAAAGAGACTCAGGTTCAGCTTGAGATGCAAGCAATGAATAGGTGATAGTTCAGCTTGAGATGAACGAACAGCTTGAGATGTCATCTCAAGAACAGACGCAGTCAGATAGGATCTCATCAGAGAAGCAACAAGAGTGCAACAGAATCTGAACTTAAGACAGAAGGCATTCTCAGTATCAGGAGACAGCAAGTCAAGTCAACTAAAAAGCATGCAAGTACACTGACACAGTACTTTAGACTGAAAAGCTGCTCAAAACCTACTGAAGGACTGTGACCGTTTGCTGCAAGCTCCAACAACTTCAACGGCCATAAACGGCTAGTTTCTCAAGTCCTGGTATAACAAAGCGACATTGTTAGAAGCTGAGAAGTGTGAGAGAGACTGCCTACACATCTGCAAAATTCATCAAAGCAGCTTATCACTTCTTAACAGACATCTCAAGTACATTCATCAGCTGTCTGAAGATCAGACTCAACTCATCTTGAGATTGTTCACTTGTCTCTTTCATCTCATCTCTATGTGTATCATTCTATACTGTAATCAGATGGTCTGAGACTCAGTCTAGCTCATTAACCTCTGTATCCTTACTGTGTATGAGCTTAGGCTAGACTTATCATAAACACTTCTAGTATCTTGTCTCACCTAGATAGGAAGTGTGCCTAGTCTTAGAAGTGAGGGTGTACGTCCTGAAGAGGCTGTAAGAATACTTGGAACTCAGCTAAGATAGGAGTGTGCCTAGGCTTAGTGTGAGTGATCGTCCTGAAGAGGCTGGTAAGATACTTGTATTGGCTGGTTGTCAATAGTGGAAAATCTCACAGGTTGTGGGGACTGGGACGTAGCCCAAGGTGTGGGTGAACCAGGATAAGATCTCTGTCTCTTGTCTCTTACCTTACTCATATATTTAACTATACTGCAATCAGTAAGGCATCTTGATAATTAAAAGGATAACTTAATTGAAACTGATATAAGTATTAATCATGAGATCAGACTAAGCTCACCACTAAAATTGTATAAGCTCTTTCCTGTCTTAACAGAGACTCCAAGTTAATCAACTTGAGAGCAAGTCTCAACTATCAATTTTAGTGTGGAATTGCAGGGAACAGATTTTGAAGGGTCTCTATTCAACCCCCCCCCCCCTTCTAGAGACGTTCAGCCAACTTCAGTTATATCCTTCTCTGAGGGCCCTTTTTATACAAAGATCTTCCACCTTGGTGTCCACCGCAGCTTCCTTCATTTAACTCGGCCAAGATGTACTAGCTTCACTATCATTTATGCACTTGATCAAAGGGGTAGGTAGAAAATCCTTTTCTGTAAAGTTTGTCATTGACAACTATGAACCGGGATTGCAAGTTGTCTGACTTTCTTGGCTTCTTTTTCATCTTCTGGAAGTTCTCCTTTCAAGATTGTAAGCCTTGATGGAAGTTATCCAAGAGTCTGGGGAGTCAATAGTTAGGATTGTTGTATATGAGATCCTTGGGGGTTGAGATGACTTCCTGGAGAACTGACTTATTATTTCCTAGTTTTTTGGTACTTGCCAACCTGGAGAGGATGTCGGCTCTTGTGTTTTTCACTTCTAGGGACATGTTGAAAAGTGAGTTCGTCAAAACCGTCACTTGAAGTCTTCACTTTTTCAAGGTACCTTTGTAGTTGAGGTTCCTTGGCTTGATATTCGCCTTTTGATCTGAGATACCATCATTTGGGAGTCGCTGCACACTAGGACTCTTTTTTCCCCTACCTCATTTTCCATGACTAAGTTGGCTATGCATGCTTCATATTCTGCTTGATTGTTGGAGGCGGGGAATTCAAACTTGAGGACTTTTCGATGCAGATTCCATGGGTCCTTCGAGTACTATCCCGGCTCCTGTACCTTTCTTGTTGGACGAGCCATCCACGAAGATGGTCCATTCAAAGTTGTGGATGTTTTCAGTAGGAGTCATTTCTGCAACAAAATCGACAAAGACTTGGCCTTTGAGAGCAATATGACTTTCAAAGTTTATGTCAAACTCGGATAGTTCTACTGCCCAAGCTGTCATCTGCCCTGAGAAATCTGGTTTGTGAAGGACGATTCTGATGGGTAAGTCGATCCGCACTGTAATTTTGTTGCCCTTGGAAGTAGTTTCGTAGTCTACGAGCAGTGAGTAGGATGGCCAAGGCAGCCTTCTCTGGATTTTGGTAACGCAACTCGGCTCCCTAGAAAGCCTTACTTATGAAGTAGATGGGGGGTATTGGTTGCGTCCTTCTTCCATGATCAGAACGAAGCTAACTGCCTGATTGGTTATGGAGATGTAGAGGTAGAGGTGTTCCCCTAGGGCTGGCTTAACCAAGATGGGGGGATTGCTAGAGTCTCCTTGAGGTGTTGGAAGGCGGCTTCGCACTCGTGGTCATGTGAATGATTTCTCTTACGAAGTCGCTGAAAGAAGGCAGGAAGAGAAGTTGTGGCTGTTTTTTGGGATGCAACGGCTTAATGCGTGATTCGGCCATTGAGCTGCTGTACGTCTTTGATACACTTCGAACTTTGCATTTCCAACACGGCTTGTATTTGTCCTGGTTAACTTTAACTCCTCGGCTAGTGAGGAGGAACCCAAGGAAGTATCCTGAAGGGACGCCAAAAATGCATTTCAGCGGATAGATCCGCATGTTGTGCTTGCGAAGGCGGCTGAAGACTAGCTCTAAGTCGGCCACGTGATCACCTTCATTGGTGGTTTTGGCAATTATGTCATCACTGTATACTTCAACAGCCTTTTCCCATCAGATATCTGAAAACTTTGGTCATTATTCGCCGGTAAGTTGTGCGGCATTCTTTAGCCCGAAGGGCATCATGGTTGTGTAGCAGTATATTCCCTTTGTCGGTGATGAAGGCTGTTTTCTCCTCATCGTCCCGGGTCCATAGGAATCTGGTTGTAGCCAGAATAGGCATCCATGAAAGACAACCCAGCGGTATCCTGATGAATTGTCGACCCAATTGGTCGATGTTGGGGAGTGGGAATGGGTCCTTTGGGCAGCTTTGTTGAGATCTATATAAGTCTACACGCATTCTCCATTTCCCATTGGATTTCTTTACAAGGACGAATTTCAAATCCAAGTGACGTACTTGCACTCCCTGATGAAGTCGGCTTTTTTGAGGAGTTCTTCTACTTGCTGGTTTGCTGCTTGTTGTCTTTCAAGGCCGATCTTCCTTTTCTTCTGAGCAGCTGGCTTACTTTGGGGTCAAAAGATAGTTTATGGAGCAGAAGTCTGGGTTGATGCCTGGCATGTCGGCTGACGTCCAAGCAAATAAGTCAGAGTTCTGGTGAGCAGATCCTTCAACTCATTTTCCATGTTTGGGTCCATGTCACAGCCGATCTTGGTGGATTGCTCAGTTGTGGTTCCAATTTGAAAGGTCTTGGTTTTGCCGACAGGTTCAATCCTGGTCTCGGCCCTTTGGATCTATCTCGACTCGGGGGGTCGAGATCAATCATGAGGACTTTGTCCTTCTGGAGAACTTTTTTCTTGTTATGGGATGGGAGCAGGGTTCATAGCCGCGTTTTGTAGCATTTCCTTGCTTCTTTGCGATCCCCTTGGACTGTAATCACATTTCCGTCTCGGCCAGGGAATTTCATTACCAAGTTTGGTAGAGATAACTGCTCCCAGTGCGTTTAGTGACGACCGTCCGAGGGATGGCAATTGTACAAGTTGGGCAGTCGACTATCAGGAACTTGGCCGAGATGGCTTTGTTATCAGTTCCGTCGCAACTCTGAGTGTTGTTTGGAGGTATCCTTTGGGTTGGATCCTTTCTCTGGAGAAGCCCACCAAGTCCCCTGAGTAGGGTTAGGACGGATTCTGGGGGGTAGTAGCAGCTGGGTGTAGGTTCTATAGAAGAGGATGTCGGCTGAGCTTTCCTGGTCGATTGAAAACTCGTCCTACATCATGAAAGAGCGGATCACAAAGGGATCGCCGTGGTCTTCAATAGCATCAAGAGAAATCAGCATCAGAAAAGGTGATGACCGGGTTGGGAGGTCGACCGACATTGGGCTGGATGTCGGTTTGGTCAATAATGTATACTTCCCTTAGGTGTCGCTTCCTGGAATTGTTGGATTGTCCTCCTCCTGCAAAGCACCTGAGATCATGTTGATCCGGACCCTTGGTGTGGTAGCTTGAGTGGCTTGGTTACTGGGACCAGCATTGGTATCCTTGTTGTGATCATACTTCTTGGGAGAGGTGTGTAGCGCTTCCTCTTCCTGTCACTACCATACCTCCCTCAGGGCTGAGGGATCTCTTTCGTTCATCGTTCTTTCGATAGCCTCCCTGTGACCGGTTTTTTTTCTTCACATATCGGGATAGTCGGCCATCTCGGATGAGCTGTTCTATGAGATCTCACAGCTGGATGCACTCATCTGTGTTGTGTCCATATCCTTCATGAAAGAGCGGTATTGGACTTGTCTTTCTGGGTTGAGACTTTCAGTGGAGGGAGGGGTTTTGGGATATCATCGAGTTCAGTGTGCATCACTTCTTTCAAAATTTTCCCAAGATTGGTATTCAGTGGGGCATAAGAATTGTAGCGGCCTTTTGGCCGACTTTGATCATGTTGATGGTGGTGTCCACGGTCTTACCCCTTGTGACGGTCATAGAATGAATCTCGGTCTTTTTTTTGGCTGGGGAGTGCTTGGCGGCTCCGGCTAAGTGGGCTTCTCGTCCCCACGAAACTTGTGTGACTGGTGTCGGAATTGTTCCATGGACCGTACCGGTTCTTTCGATAGAGACACAACACTAGTGCAAAAATACTGTTTAACGATGCCTATATGACGACGGTTATATAGGAACCGTCGTAGAAAAGGACGCAGATGGCAAAATTGCAATTTCTGTGCGAGAAACGACGACGGTTTGAAAGCAAACCGTCGTTGAAATAGGAAATAACGACGGTTAGTTTAGGACCATCGTTAAAAATATGATAAAAAAAAAAGAAAATGAGCTACTTTTAACGACGGTTCCTAGTGAACCGTTGTGTTAAAAGTAGAATTCACGGACGGTCCTACTGGACCAATCGTTAAAAGACCCTCATATAACAAAAAGAAGAAGGGGTGCAACAAACATAAAAGGGGGTGCGGATAGCAAAACTAAGACAAACGACGACTGTCCTGACCTAACCGTCGTTGTTTGCCTTATAACTTACCTGCAGGAAAGCCTTCTTCTCCATTCAAGCGTCGCGCCCCCTCTCTCTCTCAAACCCTCACATCCTCTCCTCCCTCACCATAGCCACCACCGTCCCCCCATAGCCACCGTCCTGCCACATAGCCACCGTCTCCGCGTCTACTTGGTTCAAGGCTTCTACATCGTCTCTTACGGTCTTGGAATTTACATCCTCAACCTCCTCATCGGTTTCCTCTCCCCTCAGGTCGATCCCGAGATCCACGATGCCCCACCCTCCCCACCAGAGGATCCGAATGAGTTCCGTCCTTTCGTTAGCCGCCTCCCTGAGTTCAAGTTCTGGTTCGTATTCCTTTCCTAATTCTTCCTTCTAGGGTTTCGTGAGCACATAGGAGTTTGATATTGTGCTCTGTTATGTTGTTTACTTGCTTGTGTTCTGCCAAAAAATAACTATAGGGTTGTGATAGACTAATTGCATTGATTGTATTGTACTTGATCTGTATCTTTAGAAGGATCTAAATTTCAATTTAAAGAAATTGTGGACATTCAGAATGTCCACACTCCACAGATCATGTTAGCATCTACCTTATACCTGTGACTAGTATGAATGAGCTTCAAAGAGCAATCTTTATGAGCAGAATCTTTTCCTATATGTTTCTTGGGCTCTTTGTCAACGTGTTCCCCTTAGGAGAGCAGCATTAGAATCATTTTGACATGCAGACAGTTGCTTTAGCTTCATTAACATTGTAGATAGTAACATTCTTACTTGTACATAACATGTCAGTAAAAATGGTCATCGAATCTAAGCGGTTAGTGATTTGAGAATATTGAACCAATGTCAAATAGTTCAACTGAAATAATGGAAACTGTAGATGCTAGAGAATTTGTTGAAATCTCATTTGTATTATTTGAATGGCAATGAATAATTTAAGATTTCTAATCTAAGCCATGGTACATTTATCTTTATTTTTGGTTCCCATCCAATTTTATACTGAACATAACTGTACTACTGCATATTCTACTTGCGTGTATAAAGATCCTTATTTGCCTTCCGTGTTGTATGGATTCACACTGATTGTAGCTTTCAACTTGGGTTGCCTAGTATTCTTTCACAATGTTAATATATTTGTCTCTCTTCAGTTCATTACCTTTTTTTTGCCATCCTTTGTTGATTACCTAGATTTTTAGGTTCTTCATCCCCATTGGCTATTATTTAGATGGAAACTAAGATGGAAACTTGGAATTCAGCTGAATTTTAGTGGTTTGGAAGTTATCTAATGGTGTCAAAAGCCAAATGTTGCAGTCACGTGTTGTTACTCTCCCTGAAAATTTATTAGAGGAACCCTTCTAAAGTTTGATTGGAGATGAGGGTTGTATGGAAGCCTAGTTACATCCTTTGTCTCTGTCAGTCACAGTATGATTTATTAAAATTAGATAGGACAAATTATGCATTATACATATAGCTACATAAGTTCTTGTGTTTTGCATTTACTTACAGGAATTATGTGGAAAGGGGAGCATTCTTTTTCTTGCTCAATCCATCTTGAAGTTACAGATTCAACCATCTTTGCAAATAGAATCATGGCAGCTATTTCTAGGCTAAAAGCTAAAATACTATCTATTGTGAGTCCAATGGCAAAATCTGCTATATATCCCTGCTTTTATCAAAGTCCCGTGATATAAATTATTTATGATTGTTTTATTTAAATTTCAGTTTATGTTTTCATAAGCTTTTTTCGTTCATATAGCAGTACTCAAGTTCTAATTAATCAATACACGATTAAAATCCTCATGAGATCAACCTATTCATCATACTAAGTAATTTTGTTTTGTAATTTACTGTAAGTATTATCTCACACTTGATGAAGGAATTCTTTTTGAAGCTTTGTTGGCTATTTTATCATTTGTTATCCAGCAAAGTAAGTTGCACATTCCTTTTCTTGTCACAATAGGTGTGGACACTGCAAAAAAGCTTGCTCCATAATATGAAAAGCTTGGTAGCAGCTTCAAGAAAGCCAAATCTGTTTTAATCGGCAAGGTCAGTGCCCTGGTGTTCTCTGCATTGAATGTTTGAATATTTTTGCTATTTTTCTACTTGCTTAGTATCTGGGTACCCAACAATTCAGTGGTTTCCAAAAGGATCCCTGGAACCCAAAAGTGAGGAGACCTTGGCTATTTGAAACACAATATTGATAAGATTTTATATCTCAAATCATAGTTACATAACTTGCATTCTCCCATCTTTCCTTTTGTGCTTATGTAGCATCCTTACTCAGACATATCACAAATAGCCATCTCGCACCAGATTTTTTTCAAGTATTGTATCATTTGTATCTAGGATAGACTATTCTAAGGTATTGTATCATTGTATCTTTTCTGTTTGGCTTTATGAACATGCATATAATTTCTACTGATGGTATCAATAAGCATATTGAACAAGCTATCAATAAGCATATTGAACAAGCACTAAAACATGTTGAAGTGTACACTCTTTTTTCACCGTTTTGCTACAACAGAACTATTTCTGCTTGTGATCAATTAGGAGAAAAATAGCGTTTAAGAAGCTGATCGAAACAAATATATTTAATGATTTTTATTATTGATTGAGATAAGCAGAAGCTTCCCTGGTTTATCACTGTAACAATTAAAATGATAATGATATTTTCTGATTGTAATGTCTGCATTTGAGAAGTTTGTTCACTGGTATTTGATATTGGCTTGTTAGGACCGAACTTTGCCGTTTCAGTGGGGTGAAAATCTACCCTGGGAAAGGCATCAGATTTATTCGTAGTGATTCTCAGGTGACAAATTCTACTCATTGATTTTTATTATTGGGCTGTGAATGTATGTTTGTTGTGATGTCTTTGTAATTGGTTACACTTGTGAGCTGGTTTCTGTTTGTTGATTGATTCAGGTCTTCCTGTTTGCCAACTCAAAATGCAAAAGGTATTTCCACAATAAGTTGAAGCCATCAAAGCTCACCTGGACTGCAATGTATAGGAAGCAACACAAGAAGGTGAATACTTAATTGAGATTATTTGCTTGTGGCAATAAACAATGTCATCCATTGTAAAACTCTTGTACTTAAGCTTATAAAATCAGAAATGTCGTTAGATGTCCTTGATTATAGGTCAGGTTGTTATAAACCTTAATTACCTTTTACCTTATGTCAAGTTATTGCACATTTGAACAGGTTGTTGTGCCATTGCCTGTGTTTCATGTGTGATTAGTAGTCATCATGCCTGTGATTGGTTTTGTTTTGATTGCATGTATACTGATTTTTTATTTGTGTACTTGTGATGGGTAGGACATTGCCCAAGAAGCTGTGAAGATTATCGAGAAATATACAAACTTTTAAATGCTAATAAGGTGAGCCTTTTGAGAAAGAATTTCTTCGCTTCCAATTAGAATAGTATAAAATGTATATCTTGAGACCTTATTGTCTATTTCAAGCCAAAATCTTTTTTCATACTTCTGGTCATGATTGAGATACTTGAACCTTTGCTTTCATGAGAGTGAGTGAAAGTTGTGTTGCCTATGACATGGTATTTGCTCAATTCTAAAAGAATGGACAATTAAGTTCCCATTACTAGTCCTTTTGAATGCCTTTAATGCGATAAAAACATACTGAGGTTACAAAATTAAGGTATTTTTTCTCCTGTTTTCCCACGGACTCTTAAGTAAATTTTGCTACCATGTCCATAAGAAAAGGGTATCCAAATTTATTAGCATTGATATTTTTATTTTTATATCAAAATAAAACATGCAACACATTATTCAATTTATGTTACTAAACAATTTAGTTATAATTTTATTTAAGGGTAAAATATCTTTTTGGTCCCTCTAAAATATCTCATTTCGCTTTTGGTCCCTCTAAAATATTTCGTTTTTAAGTGGTTCTCCCCAAATTTTTTTTTTGCAAAATAGTCCTTCCTCACAAATGGAGCGTGCCTGATGCTGATGTGGCACAATTTCTCTTTCATAAGTGTCAACTATTATATTTCTGGCGGTCCTAAACCGCCAGAAATTACTTAATTGATTTAAGAAGAAAAATTCTCATGTCTCTTTACTCATTTTCAGTTCCTAATTTCTTCTTTTCTCGGCATTGAACCCAATACGCGAGCCTCGACGCCACCTTCTCACCGGAATCACCTCAGTCTTTATTCTCTTCAACGTCGCTCTCTCTCTTTCTATCCTCGTCGCTCTCCCGCTACAAGCGCAGAAGGAGTGATTGAGAAGATTAGGGTGGGGGGCTTAGTTGAGACAAATGGGCCTATGGTTTATGATCGGTAATATCCCCTATCTGTGGGCGAGGAGCTTGAAGACTGCTCGCGAGCGGCGCTGGTGGTACTGCTTGGTGGGGCGAGGACTGCACATCGCGCGCAGCGGGCACTGGATTGAAAACGCAGTCGCCGACGAGATTGGAGGAGCGCTTGTGACACGCTGGAGACAAATAGCGCTGCGCGATGGCACGACTGGGACAACGGCAGTGCAGAAGAACAACGATCTGTGCACGGTGGTGGGTTTGATTTTTTCTTGTTCTATTTCATAATTTATTTGTCTCTCTGTCTCTGTTTGATTTTTTCTTTCTTTTTTCCCAATCTCACTCTTTTTCCCTCTCTATGGTTGTTGGATTCTGTTTCCACTCTTGTTGGATGGGGTAGGGGTAGCAACTGCAACAGTGGCTGTGAGGGTGCATTTCCGGGGCGGTGTGCCGTGGGGGAGGAATGACTCCATGTTCCGACGTGGCTGGTTGAGGGTCCTGGCAGAGAAAAGGCTGAATGTTTATTGGGAGAGTGCAGTTGGAGGGGAGGGGAATTTTGGGTAAAGTTGGTGGCCATTGGTCTCGGTGGAGAATTGGAGATTGCTTATTTCAGTCTCTGGGTATCTTTCTTCCTATTCACCTTTTGCTACTGATTCTGTTACTCAGTTGTAAGGGGCTAAGCTCCCTTTTTGTGGATAAATGATATTCAGAGATTTTCAGTTCCTATCAGAAAGTAGAAGAGAAAGATCACACTACAACTGCAACAACTATCAAGATCCATAATATGCCTAGTTACTGAAGAATAAATTCTAAACACTATTAGTAGTTAGAATGCGCTGAAGGGATATGTTCGGACAAAGAGTGTGGAGTTTATGCCTTTCAATTTGTCATTTACACTCGCACTCAGTGCCATAATGTGGTTTGGTTATGGTCTCTTTCTCAAGGACATATGCATTGCTGTAAGTACTCTAATATTGTACGAAGAATACAATTAGTTAATAAATTAGTTTAATATTAATTTCAAGATCAGCCACGTACTGATATTTATTATTTATTTATTTTGTGTGTAGCTTCCAAATGTGGTGGGTTTTGCACTGGGTTTAGTTCAGATGGTGCTCTATGGCATTTTATAGGAATGGCAATTAATAAAAAGGCCATGATTACAAAGGCAGAACAAATAAAAAGCGTTGTTGTAGCGAGCTCGTTAGGAAATGGTGAGGTGTTTCCGGTGCGGGAAGATCATGAACTACAAGGAAACAAGATTAACGAAGAAGAAGAAGATATGGGTGATGAAAGTGGGGGCCGGGAGAATATGGTGGGGTAAGTTACAGGGGGTGGGGGAGAAGAAGGAGAGAGAAATGGGGGGACTTTTGTGGCGGTGTAAGTATTATTTTGGCGGTTTAGGACCGCCAGAAATATAACAATTGACACTTAGAAGAGAGAAAATGTGTCACATCAGCACCAGATACACTCCATTTGTGAGGAAGGGCCATTTGCAAAAAAAATTTGGGAGGACCACTTAAAAACGAAATATTTTAGAGGGATCAAAAGCGAAAATGGGGGTATTTTACAGGGACCAAAAACATTTTACCCTTGATTTAATTATTCAAATCCATGCCTCGAGGTATCGCCTCGGGATAAAATGAATCATCGAAGTTACTTGAATGGTTAACATCTTGAAGAAATATAGAAGATTTCAAAAAAGCCCATCTTGTGAGTTCAATTATATCTTAGGTTGGGGTTTTTATATTATATCTCTGTAAATATCATTTTTATACTTATTATTTACCTTTGGGGCCTTTCGTAGTGATACAACCCTTTAAAATTATATATGAATAAATATGGATCTAGAATTTTAACGCTCTTTAGAATTAAATTAAATAAAATAAAGTTGCACACCCAATTTTTTTTATATATTGCTTTATGCAGTTCCTCTTTTTTATATACAAAGGTTAATTAATTGATGCAACAAAGCATCACATTCTAAAGCTGCACATCTAATTTTTTATATATTTGCTTGATAACATATATAATTTGCTAGTTTTTATTGACATAAATTATGATTTTATGTTGATATTTATGTGATTTCTATATAACTGGAGCTGCAGTGATTTGTAATGAATAATTATGTATTTTCCCCCTGTTAGCTGCGAATTAGCTACAGAATTCCTAGGGATACACAAGACATACAACGACTGTTAAAGCTCGAACCGTCGTTAAATGTCTAGAAAACAACAACGGTTCAGTTTACAACCGTCGTTGTTTCCTCAATGTGGTGTAGTAAAAGGGGCGTTCTACAACGGTTGGTTAAAGCAACCGTCGTAGAATGTAAGAAAACAACGACGGTTTGGTTACAACCGTCTTTGTTTCTTACTTTCTACGAAGGTTCTTTCAAGCAACCGTCGTAGAAAACCCCTTTCACTACATCACATTGAAGAAACAACGACGGTTCCTACATGAACCGTCGTGGTATGGTCCTAGATATTACGGCGGTTGCTAAAACATCCGTCGGTGGTTTCTAACTTATGACGACGGTTGATAAACGTCATTGAAAACCCTTTTTAAACGACGCCTGGATCAACGACGGTTCCTACAACCGTCGTTAAAAGTCTTTTTAAACCGTCGTTAAAAGCCCATTTTGTAGTAGTGCAGCCAGTGGTGAGCCTAGTGAGAGGCTGAGACGGCACATACAAGTTGGACATTCTCTGCCAAGTTTGGGATGAGGGCACATTCTTTGTAGAAACGGGCAAAAAGGCTCTAAGAGGTTCGTCTTTGTGTTGCCTGACTTTGGCAAGTATGAATTGGTCCCTGGGGATCTCAGTAGAGATGTGAATCGCCCCAAGAAAGCGGACTGCATGTCGTCCCAGGAATCTATAGATCCCAGGGCAAGGTTTTGAACCAAGCTAAGGCTTCTCCCTTCAAGGTGCGGGGAAAAGAAAACGACATATCACAGCTTCAGGGGCACCTATGAAAGAGCATTTCGTTGGTGAAGGCGTCCAGGTGTTTCATAGGGTCCGTGGTTCCATAAAAGTTTCAATGGGAAGAAGCCCCTCGGAAGTGCTTGGGTATCTCGACTGGGGTGAGCCTCTCGGAGAATGGGTGTCGAAACAGGGCAAGTGAACTCTGTCGTTCGTGTTGTAGGACTTCCTACTGATCCCGGTCCAAGTGAGGTCGGAATGTGTAGTAGGTTTGTGGTTGGGGGGCTACACTGTGCTCCAAATGCCAGATACGCTCCTCGAGGTGGCTAACAAGCCGAGTCTCCGGCTGCTTTAGGTTGCTTTCGTGGATCTCCGCTACTGTTGCTCCTGGAATTCTTGAGTTGGGCTTGTAGACGACGTATGACCTCGTCTTGAGGGTCGGGTTGAAAGGTTCATTCACTGTCCGGCTTGGATTGGGGCTGTGATGTGCCCTCATGCTCCGAGGTCATCTACCCACCCTTCAGGCGTTGGTTGAGAACGGGTCCTCATTGTCTGAAGACGGTGTTGACTATCATGCTGGAGAGAGGGAGGCCCTCCTTCTAGTGCCAAATGTTCCTGGTATAGAACTCGAACCTGGGCATGTGATGTCAACTCTGATCTTGGTCTGGGTTGCGAGCGCTTGAATCCCGGGTTGTCCACAGATGGGGGTGTACCTGCAAAGGCACTCCGACGCCCAAGTCAGATATGTAAAACAGTCAAAGTGATTGACTGAGTAAAGATTGCGTACCTTATGAACTGTTAATATCCTCTATTTATAGGGATTTTGTCTGTATAAATGTAGTAAGTTGGCACATATAATAAAAAAGTAAGTTAGCAAGTATATATGTAATTATAGATATTTGGTAATCATAATTACATTAGTTTTGGGGCCGTTTTGGTCAATGGACCTTAAGTTTAGACCGTAATAGAAACTTTTCAACATGTTATGCTTAGCTTAATAATGACGAGGTTAAACTAAGATTGCAAGCCATTGACATGCACATTGTAGAAATTGTGGTATGTAACTTAATAATAATATGATATTGCAATTATTTTTTTTATAGAATGATTTTGTTTTCATTTAGATTTCAAAAATCATGGGTGATGCTAGAATTAAATTGAGGTTCAAAGCTTTCTTGTCAAATGAGCTCATTTTATCGCTACTAATTACTTGCCTTTGATGTACAAGAATTTTTTTCCTTTTGATTCATAGGTTATAGAATGTAAGAATTTAAACAAGCATTGACATTACACAAAGAATGAGGAATTAAAAGTAGTTAGAGTGAGAAAATATGTTATATATTAGGACTTGATATGGATAGCAATAGTAAGTAGAATGTAGTTTAAACTGTTGATCTCCTGTCGATGCAAATGATCAAAGTTATCCTACTTTAACATATTTTCCTTTAGACTTATAAATAAAATTGTTGATTGTGTTCTGGTTAAATTATTTACACTTGGTAAAGACCTATCTATATCTCTCTTTTATTAGCATTGATGACGTATATATCAAGTCATGACCTTATCACCATGTTATTTTTAAGTGAATTGAGAACTTTGATAAAAATATTCGGTATATGTACTCAACCATTTAATAAGTACATTTTTTATATTACATTAGAAAAAAAAACTTTACGAAATTAAAAAATAATAATAACCATATATATAGCTAGGTGTTATTGTTATAATTAGTATGTATTCTTTGAGCACTGAAATTTTTTCCCTAATTAGTCCATTCATTAAGAATATGATGAAGAGTTTATAATAAAGCAAGGTGTGAAAGTGGCACGGTTTTCCTTGTATGAAATATTTTTGTTTGTGATATCAACACTAATGACAAAATACATACGAAATATCATGGAAAAACTTTACAAATATTTATTTTTTGAATTTACCATAGGATAGTTTTTTACTACCTGATAATTGGAGCTACATTAGACTAATGATAAACAAAAAATATTAAATCAATTCATGAAATATTGAAATGTTTCCTATATATCCTATATATGTGCAAGAGTTTGCATATTCACTTTGCAAGTCCAACGTGAAATTGTCACGACAATTAATGTCTAAGAAATCATGTGGGACACCACATAGGTGGTTCAATGAGATATTTTAGCCTATATTTTTTATATTTTAATGATAAATATTATACCAAAATATCAATAATGGAAGCTATAATTCCTAAATTCCAAATTAAAAATTTGAATTTATGAACTTAATGACTAACTCTTAATTAAGGTTGACCCAACATGTTGGGAGCCTCAAACAAACGTTATATTTAGACATTTTTAATAAAAGTTAATTAGGCGAAAAAATGAAACCTTAAAAGTTGAAATTCAATTAGTAAGGATTGAACCCTTAACCGTGATGTGAATATCAATTTCTAAACCATTGTACGAGACGTAGTAGTAGTAGTAATAATAATAATAATATTATTATTATTATTATTATTATTATTATTATTATTTTATATTTGTTATAAGGATGTTACTAGTAATTAGGGACCTAAAACAAGAGCTTAAACCGTGCTTAACATCAGCCTTACTCTTAATTGATATTCAATATTACTAATAACAAATTTTAAATTGAATATTAATATTACAGGACGTGAATTTTAAGGGGAAAAAAAGCAAAATTTTCGATGCATGACAAGAATAAATTGCTAACATGATTTTTTTTTGTAACCGTTTTATGTGAGCGTCAAATTGAAATACAAAATATCATGCCATAAATTATCGCTAACTCTGGCACGACCCCACACTATTACATTTCCATGGAGTGTCAATGACAGAATTATTGAGTAGGCCCAGGCCAGCAATTACTCTAGGAACTTGCGTCTCAGAAATTGGACTCAGAGTTGAAGGATGGGCATGGAAATATTTAATAGTTAAAATAAAATAATTTAGTATGTCGTCCTTATCTAATTAATAAAATGAATGAGTAAACCCAAATTTCATCCCGAACGTATTCCACTAACTTTAAATCCGTCCCTAATGTTACGGTAATTCATTAACAGTTCTAATCTATGTAAAAAACATTAATTTAATTTCTATACTTTACATTAATCAAATAATTTAGTCCATATATAAGTATTAAAATGATATTTTTTACATAAATTAAAGACTATTAATGAATTATGGTAACATTAAGGATGAATTTAAAATTGATGGAATACGGTAGGACGAAATGAGTGGTTTACTCTAAGAATGAATACGAACTTCTAATTCCGTTGTTTGCCTTGCTTTCAAATGATAAAATGAAAATTTCTCATTCGTTTTTTCCGCTAAAAAAAAAAAGAAAGAAACCAATATGCATTCACCATCACGATACACGAGGATTCCAAGTGTCCAAAAAAAAAAATACACGAGGATTCCATTCTTTCCTGCTACCACAAAATGCCATTGTATTCGTACCCAACTCAGAAAAAATAAACCAGAATGTTTGAAATAGAGGGGGGACCACACCACAAAATTTTTTTTTACCTTGACCCATAGTCCAAAATTTTAAGATAGTAAAAAATATTATAGTTTTTTTTGTTGGTCAGAAAAAATATTATAGTTGGTCTCGTACTATTTTTATTTTTTTGGACAATAAGTTGATCTCGTACTATGAAACGTGGTTTACAAACCTCCAACTCAGTGGAGTTTCTTTTAGCACCCCATTTTACTATTCGTACCATATCCCTAATCTTTTGTGAAAAAAATTTCATAAAACCATGCTCTCCCATCACCTCTCCCCCATCCCAACGCCACCACCATTGCCACAGCCACCTCCCCAATTCATCTCACCTCCCAACACCCCATCACCACTCCATACAAACATATAGGGGTAAGATGGGAATTGTGGAAGTGACAAACATATAGGGGTGCAAATATTAAAAAGGCTGTGTTAAAAGCAACTTCCCAACTCAGGCCGTAGTCCAAGCCCGTTTTATTTATTCACCCGTCTTCTCACGCTGCCCAATAGAAACGAAGAGACAGGTCCACACCACCATAATATCAAAGCACGGGCTTAGCCAATAAAAAAACGTTTTTCATAAATTAATCGCTTTACATGAGTTATTTAATTAATCATTCTAAAGATTTATAATTTACAAAAAAGCTAAATATGTTTTTAATTTATGATATTTAACTCATTATATAAAAGCATTGCTATTGTTTAAGAAGGAAACGCCTACCAGCATCATACAAAGGGGAATGTAATCAATCAGAAATAACTAAAATACGGGACGGTTATTAATGATAAAAAGTAAAAAATACTTTAACTAATCAAATTGCAACAGGTAAGGATCGCGAAATTAGTTTGGTGAGATTATCAATTTTGTGTTGTTGTAAAACCAATTCTGGTTAGTTCCCTTAAATAAAAGTTGGTTAGGATAGTTAGTTTGGCAGCGGCCCAAAACTGAAAGTTAGTTAAGCTGAGGATTAAATTGGTTTTCAGTTTTAATCCTCCTGTGATGTATAAATGCTTTAGTTTTTTACATTGAATCAATTAGACTTTTCATTCCAAATTCACTTTCTCAGATTCATCACAAAACTCTCTCTCTATTGCTTCTTCCCTAAGAGTTAAAAAACAACTCTGATTCTCTTTGGCACAAACAGTAAAGAACTCATAGGTTCTAACAGTGGTATCTAGAGCAAGATTCGATTCAGGGAATTCCGCAATGATCATGGCTGCCAATGGTCATTTCCCCGCCAACCTTCCAGTCCTAACAGGCAAGAACTTCAGCCGATGGAGTGTGCATATGAAAGCACTACTGGGTTTCCAAGATTTGATGGAAATTGTTGAGACTGGAATCACAGAACCAAAGGAAGGAACAGATGCACAGAGGCACAATTTAAAGATTTGAAGAAGAAAGAGTGTAAAGCCTTGGTGATCTTACATCAATGTGTTGATGATGCCCATTTTGAGAAGATTGCTACTGCCACCTCGGGCAAAGAAGCTTGGGACATTTTGAATAAGACCTATGCAGGTGCAAAAAAGGCGAAGAAGGTTCGTCTTCAAACCCTCAGAAGGCAATTTGAACTTATGCAGATGGAGGACAATGAGAAGATTGCTTATTACTTTGGAAGGCTGCAGATCCTTGTCAGTTCCATGAAGAGTTGTGGTGATAAAATTGATGATTTGAAGCTGTTGAGAAAATTCTGAGAACCTTGAATCCAAGATTTGACCACATAGTGGTTGCAATTGAAGAATCAAAGGACCTGGAATCCCTATCTGTTGATGAGTTGCAAGGCTCTCTCGAGGCACATGAACAAAGGCTTCAAGAAAGGTCAAATGATAAAGCTTCTGCAGAACAAGCTTTGTAGGCACAGAACCAAACAAAGAAAGGTTTCTCTGACAACAATAGAGGTAAAAGGAGCAAGGACAAGACTAAGAATTCAAGAGGAAGGGGCAATTACTCTAAGGATAGCTCTCAGTCACAGAAGAGCGAAGGTTTCAGTGGCTCAAGAGGAAGAGGTGGAGGAAGAAGTGGCAAGAAAAACTGGGACAAGAAGAACCTTGAACGTTATAACCGTGGAAATAAAGGGCACTTTGCTGAAGAATGTTGGCACAAAGACAAAAGTGTTGATGATGAAGCTCAGTTGGCTGCTGAAGAAGGCTCAGATTCTGATCCAGTATTGTTGTTGGTGACCACAAAAGCAACCAGTGATGGTGATCACTGCTGGTACCTTGACACAGGGTGCTCTACACACATGATTGGTCACAAAGACTGGTTTCACAGCCTTGATGAATCTGTCAATAGTAAGGTTAGATTTGCTGATAACAGTATCTTGTGTGCACAGGGCATTGGGAGAGTGATGATTCACAGAAAAGATGGGAAGAAGTCCTTCATAGAAGAGGTGCTCTATGTCCCTGGCATGAAGTGCAATCTCCTCAGTCTTGGTCAACTCTTGGAGAAGGGTATGAGATGATGATGGTTGACAGAATGTTGAAGATCTATGACAAAAATAGGAGGTTGATCATCAAAGCACCATTATCCAGAAATAGAACATTTAAGGTTGAAATTAAAGTACTTGATCAACACTGTTTGAAGGCATCTGCAGAAGAGGATGAGTGATTGTGGCACTACAGATTTGGCCACCTGAATTTTAGAGATCTCAGTCAACTACATGAGTTGACAAAAGGAGTACCAAAGCTGAAGCTACCAGTAGAAAAATGCAAGGAGTGCCTAGATGATGACAGGAATTGCACAGGATCTAGAATTGAGCAAAACAAACCAATTAGAACCAAAATTAGGCAATTAATTCACGAAAATAGGTGCTTGAACAGCAGCTATTCCACGTGAGAAAATGAAGGAAAATGAGAGAAAATGAAAGAAAAAGTGAAGAGGAAAGAAATGGAGGGACGCCACTGAAGCAAGAATCCTCCTGCAGCAGATAAGTCCAATCGTCAGACGCCACTAATTCAGGAGAATTAGATAAGTCTCACCATGGTTTAAGCAACAAACACCAAGCCTCACTCAACTCTCAAGAGAGGAGAAAATTTGGCATAATGCCTTTACTCTAAAAATGATGTGTGAAAATACAAGAGAGGAGGGCCCATTATATAGGAGAGGGGAGTGGGGGAGAAAATAAAGATGAGTAAAAACTCATCCACAATGGGGTTTGAACCCATGCTCCTAATGGTATTTGGCTAAGCTAAGCTTTTAGCCACTATACCCACAAAATGCGCCCAAAGCTACATAGGAAAGAAAAGATGAGCTAATTTTCTATCCTATGTGGGATTAGACCTCATGACCCTCCTACACCTTGTAGCAAGGCAACCTACTAAACCAATAAAACCCCTATATAGGCGCCCCTAATTAAAGAAAAGACAAATATATCCTAATTACATCATAAAGTCCTAATTACATCATGAATTACTAATTACATCACAAAAATCCTACTTAAGTTGAGTCTTGCATGTGACTTAGGGATGATCCTCATGAAGGAAGACTCATGCTTGGTTCGCCTCCAAGCACTTCAAGTAGCTCCAAATTGGTCCTAGCCATTGTCAGTCCAGAGGTCTACTGACAGGTTGTCATCATCCCCCTCCCCCTTGGAAAGCATTTGTCCTCAAATCTAAAGAAAGAAATGAGAAGATTATCAGGGGTAGACGAGAATTCAAGGGAATGGATGACAAGAAGGGGAAAAGGTGGAGACTTCCCTTTCTGGATTAGTGAATCCGAGCTAGGCCTCAATCTTGGACATCCTTGCGCACCCTAGTCACAAAGAAAGGAGACTCATTATTCCTAAGCATATAACCTCTAATGCTCATAACAATAATACTTAGGAATCATGTAGGGAGCTTTAGTGAAAAGAAAGAGGAGTAGAAGAAGGAGATGAAGAAATAGGGGAAAAGGTTAGAGGAAACTCCCTTGTGGGTAGCCACTTCCTCCTTCCATATCCAGCAGCTCCTTTTCTTGAATCCCTTCAAAACAATCAAGGTTAGCAGTTTTAAATTGGTGAGTATTAGCATAGCTTCCCTTTTATTTTTTTGTTTTCCTTGTTTTTCACCTTTCTACCATCACTTTTGATGCTTCTTCTTTCTTTTTCTTTTTATCCTCACTCTCTATCTTAAGCCTTTTTATTCTCTCAAGCTCTATCTCTCTCTTCATGTGGGCTTGATCCTCACATATTTCTTGAATTGACATTGGCATTAAAGTGATTTTTGTTCCATCTTGTTTGAAAGTGATTTGATTAGAGTAACCATCATGAATGGCCCTCTTATCAAATTGCCAAGGTCGACCCAAAAGAATATGTGTGGCATCCATAGGTACAACATCACAAAGAATATTATCATCATAATCACCTATGGAAATAAAGATGAGAGTTTGCCTATTTACTTCCCTTTCCCCATCATCACATATCCAAGATAACTTGTATGGTCTGGGGTGGGGTGTGGTAGATAAACCAAGTTTTGCTACCATTCTTGAACTTGCAATGTTAGTTCAACTTCCACTATCAACAATTAGGGAACAAATGCGTCCCTCTATCATACATCTAGTGTGGAAGACAGTTTGTCTTTGTTCATCTTCTCTAACCATTTGATTTCCTAAGGCTCTCCTAACCATGCAAAGTTTGCCTTCGGCCCTATACACTTCTTTCTTAACTTCATTTTCATTTTCTTCACTAGTTTCTTGTTTATCATCCTCACTATGTTCATTCTCGCTTTCACTAGTGTATTCACCATTTTCCTTAACCAACATTGCCCTTCTATTTGGGCATTGGGAAGCTATGTGTCCCTTTCCATCACACTTGAAACATTTGATGTTTCTTGTGGAAGTAGAGGGCTCTTCCTTTTTAGTAGAAGGAATGGGGTTAGAGGTAACCCTAGAACCCTTAGGCTCTTCCTTCTCTTGGCTCTTTCCCTTATCTTATCTTAGGGTTTCCTTGTTCCTAGTTGCAAAACTAGTGTTTCCTCTTTTATAGTTACCCTTTCTTTTAAGTTGAGTTTCAATTTTAATGGCTTGATGTACCAAGTCCTCTATTTCAACATAAGGATGCAACTCCACTATGTCCCTTATGTCGAAATTTAGGCCATTGATAAACCTAGCCATAGTTGCTTCACTATCCTCAACTATGTTTGCCCTAATTAAAGCAAGTTCCATTTCCTTAAAATATTCATCTACACTTTTAGACCCTTGCTTAAGAGTTTGGAGTTTAATGTGCAACTCCCTAGTGTAATGTTGAGGTATGAACCTCTTTCTCATGATGGATTTCATTTCCTCCCAAGAGGAAACTAAAGGAGCATTGCACCTTCTTCTATCAGCTTGAAGTTGATGCCACCAAACTAAGGCATAATTCTTAAACTCAAGAGAGGCAATTTTAACTTTTTCTTCTTCCCCATACCTATGGCAACTAAAGATTTGTTCAATTTTAAGTTCCCATTCTAGGTATTGTTCTACATCATTTCTACCATTAAAGGTTGGGACTTCTATCTTTACCCCTCTAAACCCTTGTTCCCTTCTAGGTTCCTCTTCTCTCCTATGTTCCCTTCTATTCCTCCTAGGGTTTTCCTCATAGTATTCTTCTCTTCCTCTCCTAGGGTTTTCCTCATAATACTCTTCTCTAAACCCTCTATGTTCCTCACGCCTCCTAGGCTTCCTATTTTCCCTTCTCCTATAGGTATGGCTAGAGTGTCTCTCTCCCTCACTACTTTCTGGATGGTACCTATCTTCACTCCTAACCACACTATACCTATCCTCACTTCCTCCTTCTTGAGAAGAATGTCTTCTCTCCCTCCTACTCCCACTTAGCTCCTTCCTAAGTTCACTCATCTCATGCCTCATCATTCGAGTCATAACATGAATTGCACGTTGCAACTCGGACCTATACTTCAAAGTTCTAGGAGAAGGAGGTGGTGAGTTCCTACTACCCATTGTTTAAAAGTTTTTGATTTAAAATTTGGACCTTACCACTCAACTAAGTGTATACACTCAATGAAATGCAACACTCGTGTATGTCACTCTTTTTTGGCTTTTTCTATAATGAGACTCTCTTGCCTCTTCTACTCGGTTGGAGGTTGATTGAAGTTGCAAAGACCAGATTGAGTCTAAGTCTTAACCCTTACCCAAAATAGAAGCGCGCTAACAAAAAGAAAGATATCTACTGGAAGAGAATTAGAAATCCTAAGACAAAACAGAAGAATTGATATGACAAACAAGAAAAGTTGGCACTCAAACAAGCTTATACACAAGAGCAGACAGCAAAACAGACAAGACGGAAGAAATTGCAAAGAGAATTGTTTTTGGTGATTTTTGAAAAAGAGTTGCCAAAATTGTCATTTTTAAGAAAAACAGCAAATACAACTCAATTACAATATACAGGGAAAAGAAACAAAAAGTTACAGTAAAACTGTCACTGTATTGTTGGGATATCTCTTTGTTTTGAATTTTCTATTTTTCTGATTTTTTTTGAATTTTTTTGAATTTTGACTCTTTTTGGGTGTCTTTTTGTCTTTTTCTTCGTTTGCACCCTTTTTTTGCTTTTTACACCTCTTTCTCTATTTTTGGCACGTACGTGCTCTTTATATTTTTCTTGCCTTTTCTTTCTATTTTTGGCTTTTTCCCCAACAGAAAATTACAGAAATTTGTACACAATGAAAAGAAAATATACTGAACCTACTGTAATATTTTTGGAATTTTCTGACAGTAAACTGGTCCAAGTGGCCCAGAAAAGCAAAAATAATGAATAAACTGATTTCTAAAAACTGTAAAAACGTAATGGCAACTGATTTTCAAAAATGGCCAAAAAAATTGCTTAGCACTTCCTTGTTGATTATACAAGACCAGTGTGGTCACAGAAACGCGCTTGGTCCAATTTTAAGTTTGGAATTAAATTTGAAGGAAAATCAACAATTAGAATTTGTTGATCTTCTTCCAATACTATGAACCAAAAAAGATCCTATAGGTGAGCGTTTTGCACAATCAAACAGGGAAAGTTCTAGGTAGAGATAGCAGTCAATCCAAATTTGCAATCAGAATGCCAATCAAACAGACAAAACAAGAGTAGAATATGAACAAAACATAAGCCCAAAAAAATGCGCATAAAATGGCAAAAAGAAGAAGAAAATTGCGCAAAATTAAATGACAAGAAAGTAAAGCGGGAAACTGAAATTAAAAGGATGGGGAGGACAAGAATGTAAATGACTGAAAATGTAAAGGGGAAGCAGAAATTAAAAGGATGGGGATGACTGAAAATTAAATGACTGAAAGTAAAGGGGGAAAGCTGAAATTAAATGGGATGGGAGAAGCGGAAATTAAATGGCGGAAATTAAATAGCGGAAATTAAAAGGCGGAAAGTAAAGAAATGATATATGGGGGATGACAATGTAAAGGTGATTGGGAGAAAATGTAGGTGAACGATCTTTGGAAAAATGAAGACAACAATGCCTCCTCTTACCACACTTCACCAACAAACAAGCAATTTATAGCAATTATATGTAGAAATCACTCAAGAACAAGTATGAGCAATTAAGAGACAATTTATCAAACACCTAGGGGGTGGGAATTAGTGGCCCAAAACAGCCCCCATCTAGCAAGATAAACACCCAATTCAATCAAGCAAACAAGCACAAAGTAGTAGTAGAAAGGCACCTCGGGCCCGGGAAACAGTCCAAGTCCAAATTACAATTGAAAAAGGGGATGGAATTAAACTAAAAAGAGAAGAATTCTGCACTAAATAGGTGCAGGTTGCACGCCCCAAACAGCCACCAAAATGCTCCCAATTTGCTCAAATTCAACAAGCTCTTGATACCAAATGATGACAGGAATTGCACAGGATCTAGAATTGAGCAAAACAAACCAATTAGAACCAAAATTAGGCAATTAATTCACGAAAATAGGTGCTGGAACAGCAGCTATTCCACGTGAGAAAATGAAGGAAAATGAGAGAAAATGAAAGAAAAAGTGAAGAGGAAAGAAATGGAGGGACGCCACTGAAGCAAGAATCCTCCTGCAGCAGATAAGTCCAATCGTCAGACGCCACTAATTCAGGAGAATTAGATAAGTCTCACCATGGTTTAAGCAACAACCACCAAGCCTCACTCAACTCTCAAGAGAGGAGAAAATTTGGCATAATGCCTTTACTCTAAAAATGATGTGTGAAAATACAAGAGAGGAGGGCCCATTATATAGGAGAGGGGAGTGTGGGGGGCGGCCACTTACATGAGGGAGTGGGGAGAAAGTAAAAGATGAGTAAAAACTCATCCACAATGGGGTTTGAACCCATGCTCCTAATGGTATTTGGCTAAGCTAAGCTTTTAGCCTTTAAACCCCACAAAATGCGCCCAAAGCTACATAGGAAAGAAAAAATGAGCTAATTTTCTATCCTATGTGGGATTAGACCCCATGACCTCCTACACCTTGTAGCAAGGCAACCTACTAAACCAATAAAACCCCTATATAGGCGCCCCTAATTAAAGAAAAGACAAATATATCCTAATTACATCATAAAGTCCTAATTACATCATGAATTACTAATTACATCACAAAAATCCTACTTAAGTTGAGTCTTGCATGTGACTTAGGGATGATCCTCATGAAGGAAGACTCATGCTTGGTTCAGCTCCAAGCACTTCAAGTAGCTCCAAATTGGTCCTAGCCATTGTCAGTCCAGAGGTCTACTGACAGGTTGTCATCACTAGAATGCAAACAACCTAGACAAGCCTTCAAGAAGTTTGTTCCAGTAAAGTCTAAACAAAAGCTTGAGGTCATCTATTCTGATGTTTGTGGGCCCTTTCAGGTTGAATCACTAGGAGGGAGCAAGTACTTTATCACCATTTTGGATGACTTGACCAGGAAAGTATGGATTTGTATGCTGAAGAGAAAGAGTGATGCTTTTGGCATCTTTAAGAAGTTCAAAGCAATGGTTGAGAAGTAAAGTGACAATCACATTAAGACACTGAGGACTGATGGGGGAGGTGAATACACATCCAGAGAATTTCAAGAATTCTGTGAGAAAGAAGGTATTGTACATGAGATCACTCCACCATACACTCCACAACATAATGGTGCAGCTGAGAGAAAAAATAGAACCATTATAAACATGGTTAGAAGCATGTTGAAAGGGAAGGACTTACCTCATTCACAGTGGAGTGAAGCAGCAGCCACTGCAGTCTATATCTTAAATAGATGTCCTACAAGCAGATTGGAATGTACTACACCAGAAGAATCATGGACAGAAGTGAAGCCTGATGTGAATCACTTCAAGGTTTTTAGATCACTTTGTTACAAACACATACCTGATCAGTTGAGGCAAAAGTTAGATGATAAGGCAGTGCCAATGGTTTTTCTTGGATACCATGCAACTGGTGGCTATAGACTGTTGGATCCTGATACAAAGCAAGTAGTGATCAGCAGAGATGTTGTGTTTGAAGAATCAAAGATGTTCAAGTGGAATAAAGGCACTAAAGGCAGCTTGGTTAGGATCTCAGTTGAGTCAAACAGCTATGATGAAGGTCAAGATGATCAGCAGAATGCAGTAGAAGAACCAATCAACAATGATGTTGGACCTAGAAGATCAGGAAGAGCAACACAAGCACCACAAAGCCTGAGAGATTATGAGGTATTCTCTGACAATCAGATCACAAATGAGGGTGATTTGGTTCATTTGGCACTTTATGCAGGAGCTGAACCAGAAAGTTTAGAAGAAGCCTTAAAGGATCCTAAATAGATTGTGGCTATGGAAGATGAGCTGAACTCAATTGAAAGGAACAATACCTGGGACCTAGTGACTCTACCAGCTAGAAAGAAGCCTATTGCAGTCAAGTGGGTGTATAAAGTGAAGAAAAGTCCTGATGGTGAGATAGTGAAGTACGAGGCCAGATTAGTGGCAAAAGGTTTTCTGCAGAGAGGAGTTGATTATGTAGAGGTCTTTGCCCCTGTAGCAAGGATTGAAACAGTGAGGTTTGTGGTAGCAATAGCCTGTGTTAAAAACGGGTCCCTACATCAACTTGATGTGAAGTCTGTTTTCCTAAATGGTCCACTTGAGCGGGAAGTTTATGTAGAACAGCCACCAGGTTTTAGTGTTGCAGGCCATGAAGAGAAGGTATTCAAGCTGAGAAAAGCCATATATGGCTTGAAACAAGCTCCAAGGGCTTGGAACAAGAAAATTGACAGTGTTCTTGTGAAGATAGGTTTTGTGAAGTGCATCTCAGAACATGGTGTGTATGTAAAGGGAGAAACTGATGTGAATTTGATCATCTTGTGCCTCTATGTGGATGATCTTTTGATTACAAGAGGCAATAAAGAAGAGATAGGTAAGGTGAAGCAGCTGCTAATGAGTCAATTTGAGATGACTGACCTTGGTCCCTTGTCTTACTTCCTTGGGATTGAATTTAGTGAAACTGAAGCAAGAGTCTTGATGCACCAAAGCAAGTATGCAACTGACATTTTGAAGAAATTTCAAATGGATGAGTGCAATCCAACAGCTACCCCCAGCTAAGACAGGACTTGCTTTGAGCTTGAAGGATGAAGGAGAGTTTGATGATGCCACTTTGTTCAGGCAGATAGTTGGCTCATTAAGGTACTTGTGCAACACAAGACCAGATCTAACCTACAGTGTAGGGCTAATTAGCAGGTATATGCAGGCTCCTAAAGTCTCTCACCTAATGGCTGCAAAGAGGATATTAAGGTATATCAAAGGAACCATCAATTATGGTGTCATGCTTCCCAGGTGTAGAAGCAAAGAAGAAAACAGTTTGCATGGCTATACTGATTCAGATTGGAGAAGGGATAATGACGACAGAAAAAGCACTGCAGGGCATATCTGGCTATTTGGTGGTGCACCAATCTCTTGGAGCTCAAAGAAGGAGGATCCAGTGGCCCTATGATGGGTTTCTGGCAAGCGAACAAAAAATCCAATAGTATAATAGTAAGAGAGTTATCGTATCCACAGGGAACAGTCAATTCACGTATACTCGTGATCTATTTATCAAGGGAAACAACGGGTTTTGAGAATATTGTTGCGGAAATTGTAAACTGTAAATTAATAATCAATGAAATAGAAAGGAAGAGTTAGCGACACTTTACTTGGATTAGGATTGAACTTCATATCAACACACCCTTCGTGCATGTAAAAACTATCTATTATTTTAGGTTTACTCTATAATACCATAGACAAACTATATTGCTAAGACCCCGATGTGAAGTCTATAAATCAGTTTGAGCATTCAAACTTGACTCAAGACTTAGCATCCTTAGGTTTTAATGATTAACAAATAAGATTATATAAGCAGATTCTACTGAGAAAGGTATCGGTTTGTTGATTGTGTTTCAGGTTGGAATATCCATCTGAAGTAAGACAGTTCAAAAGAAGATCAATTCAGAAGAAGAAGATCAGATTAGAAGAGGAGAACAAATGCAGGATCTGAAAAGAAGAAATCTACAAGAAAGATGAAGCAAAGCACTGAATCTGAAAAGAAGAGAAGACTTGTCTATCTGAAATGTATTCTTTATCTGAAGACTTGAAGACGATCTGAAGATTTGAAGACTATCGTCTGAAGAGAAGAAAAGAGTAGCACAAAATCTGAAAAGAAGAAAAATATAACACAGAGTCTGAAGAGAAGAGAAAACTCGTCTATCTGAAGCATTTTCATCGTCTGAAGACTTGAAGACAATAGTGAAGACTTGACTCCATCTGAAGAGTCGTTATCATCTGAAGATATAAAGTTGATCTGAAGCATTCTGTGTATTTGAAGAATGAATGTGTCGGAATCAAAGTTTGACCTATTGAAGACGTTGTTATGTGTAAAGAACACTCTACCCAAGAAATACACTAAATTCATCATAAGAGTCAAAACCACTTTCTTGACTCGATCAAAAGCTTTGCACAAATAAGGAAAGTCTGCAACGCCTGCTGCACCTGCAACGAAAAAGCATTGTATGCGCAGACCCACTGCTGCCCAGAACGTATCAGAAGACTGAACAAGAAAATGACAAGAAAGATGTTTGAACTAAAACATCTTTATCCATTTGTATCTCAGACAAATAGGAAGAAAAGAAGAATAGATCTGTGATCGTCTGAAGAAAAGAAGAAACATCTTGCCAGAAGAAAGGAGCTTATCGAAAGCATATCAATCTGAAGAATTAAAATAAGCTTGAAGCTATCATCTGAAAGAAGCATATGTTGAAGTTGAAAACATCAAGCTGAACAATGCAACCATCTGAAAGCTTATCAACCTTCTGAAAGTATGAAGATTGAATTTACTAAAATCATACTCTATGAACAAAATGACTTGACTATCTGAAGTAATAAAGACCCTCAACTCTCTGACTACGTGGACAAATATAAACATAGAAGAAGTCATAACAGAAGCTGAGACCATATGATTCAACGACTATAATATCATATGTCTTTACTCACAGAGGAAATAGCAACAATAGTTATTGTCCTTAGGACAAGACACCTCAATCAAAGAAGAAAGATGAAACTATGTCAGAAGCAAATGAAAAGGAGTATATACAAATAAGCAAAAGGACAAATCCAACGGATACCTACTTATACATACTCTAAAAAAAGGAAAACAGAGGAAAGCTGAAGAAAGCTGAAGAAAGCAGAAGAAAATCAAGAGAGAGAAGAAGAAGTATAAAAATATCAAGGAAATCTCTCAAAGGAGCTCATCTATAGAAGTGTCAGAACAAGATCGTTTGAACACTTATTTTGCTTAAGAAGAAGCAACCGTTTGAGAAGCTATTACACAACGGCTATATGAGCCACATCATCAACATCTCAATGGTATTATCAACCATCTTCAACGGCTATATTTCATCAGAACATATAAATAGCCTCAAGATTGAATTTGAAGATGTTGGCATTTCTTGCTAGCCAGAGGCAGTTGCCATGCCAGGCAATTCCTCAGAATGAAAAATAGAAGTGCTACCATGTATTATCATATTCATCCTTAACCCATGGCATATCACTGATTCATTCATTGTATCCTGAGTAGTACTCAGTTAACCTCTAGTACAGGAAGAGATTAAGTTTATATTTCATGGAAACCTAAACTTAGTTCAGTTTGTAAACGCTATATGTGTCTGAGAGCCTGAAGAGGCTTGGTGGAAGAAAGAATACTTGTTGTTGAGCCTGGAGAGGCTTGTCTGTAAAATAATACTGCATATGTTGCCTGGAGAGGCAGTTGAAACAAAGGAATACTTGTTGTTAAGCCTGAAGAGGCTAGTGTAAAAGAATACTTGTATCTGAGTTCAGATAGTGAAAATCCAGTGGTTGTTTGCCCTGGGACTGGATGTAGCTCACTGGTTTAGTGAGTGAACCAGGATAAATTCTTGGCTAAGTCTTCTTTCCCTTAAACTCATTTATTTACAGCTTTATATTTCAGAAGGGGATTGAAAAGTATTTTTTTCATAACAAACTTAACTCAACAATTTCAATAAAACGTGTTTTCAAAGATAAACTAACCTTAAGTCTCTATCATATCGTTTGAAGCATTACACAGAATGTACTTTGAAGAACCTCTGAAATAACTCTCTGAAGTGAGTCTGAAAAGAACTCAGTTCAGAAGTAAGAAGCAGACTTCAGACGATCATCAGTCATCTGAAGTAATTCAGAAACAGTTCTAAAGAGATTCTCTGTAATAATCTTTAGAAGATACTTTAAGATGTTTCTAATTAATTCAGTTTCTATCTGAAACCAACTTAATTAAATGTTTATTCAAAACCATCTTAAGCTTTTAGTAGAAAGACTATCAATTTTATCCTTCTTATCTTTCGCACGGTTTAATTAACTCTGATATTAAGTTTTATTTGAACTTGTTTTATTTTATGCGTTGGTTTATTTCAAGATTTCAAAAATTACTCAAAAGTTTAAAACACTATTCAACCCCCCTTCTAGTGTTTCCTGTGGTTCTAACAATTGGTATCAGAGCTCACCTTCGGGTTGAGCATCTAACAAATGCAGAAGGAGTAGATCCTTAGAAGATGCAAAACCTACCAAGCTGAAGCAACTCTGAAGAACAATAAAAGAAAATATTCACTCAAAGCTCATTATTCAAGATGGTGAAGCATCTTTCAGAAGAGCATGATAGAAAAGGAGAGTACATTCATCTCAAATCACATATTGTAACATCTTTCCTATCTTAGTTTAGATTAAATATATTTATTCAAATGTTGTATGAATTACATGTTGTTATTGAAATTGTTAATGCATGCGTATATATATACTTTTGTGAAAATTAATTGTTGCATATTATTTGTTTTGTATGTATATTTGTTGATTAGTTGAAGAGTCGTTTGTGTTAATTATTATATCAATAAATGTGATTCGGCGCAACGTGAATCGTTGAATCATCAACCGGTTTCTCATAATTGGCACGATGCACAACTCTCCATGTCTGTTCAGTGCATGTAACCATCTCTCATCAATGCTTGAAGCACGCCTGGTTACCTATTTAAAAGGATTGGAAGATCAACATGGAAACTACACTTCATTCAATCATTTCTCATAAAGGGCAAAGTTCTTCAAGCACCCTAATCTCTCAAGATCATCAGTTCAATCGTACTCAATATAAAACATGTATGCATCATCAAGTAACTCAAACCCTCCCATGTTTGACGAGAGAATCATCCCTTGCAAATTGGTTAATCTCTCAGACTTTGATGAAGCTGACTACAAGATCTCAGAATATTTTGAGAGTGTTGGAGGGACTCCTTTCTTCAGCAACATTTCCTCAGCATGGCATGAGGAAAGCGTTTTGGAATTCTGAAACAAACTCCAAGGTTGTGTCTAATGAAGATTGGTCTGGGATTAAGACAGAAGTGATGGGAAGACCAATTTGTGTGGACTCCAACTTAATAGCTGAGGTGATTGGAGTTCCTGCCAGAGGAGAGCAATATTTCCAGAGGTGGGAATCCCTTCATGGTGGGACTCTCATCTTTGATGAAGTTCTCTTTGGAAGAAGATGTCTAGCACCTTACAGACCCTCTCAACTTCTGAAGATTCCCAGAGCACTTCTTGTTGTGCTGAACTGCCGCATCCTCCCCAAAGGACGCAACAAGTTAGTAATAAATCAGCTGGAAAGGTTCGTACTGGGACACTTGCTGACGAAGAAGAGAATCAGTCTCCCTTGGGTGCTGATGTTTCATATGATTTTCAGAGATGAGATGGGCAATGAGAATCACTACCCTCACAACACCTTGATAATGAAAATTCTTATGCACAAGGGCTTTAAGTGGAAAGTCACTTTGACCAACCGCCTCCTAACTTCATCACTCCGGGAATGCATGATGAGCTAGACCGGACCTTAGTTGAAACAGAAGCTTCTCCAGAAAATCAGGTAGTCATCCCTTCTCTCCTTGCTCAATGCAATAAAGAGAAAAGGTCTGCCACTCACCTGAGCGCTCATGGAAGGAAAAGGATGGTGTTGGGTGCATATCATCTGAAGAAGGTGAATGATAGTGTAAAACGGCTTGCTAAGAGGCTGAAAAAGACTAAGAAGGAGCTACAAGAGCTCAAGGCTGAAAAGGAGAATATTGATGTTGCTGAGAACTCATCTGGTGATCATTGATTCGCTTGTGTCTTTTCATTACCCTTATTCTTGTTTAAATATGTTATGTTTAATATTTTCTTTTTGTACAATAATAACATCTAAACTTTTGATTTGCTCCTTTGTTGATATGAGTTTCTTTCATAAGTTATTAAGTTTCTTCTTATCTGTGATTGCTTATACTGTCCACATTATGACTGTGAATGTTTAATTGAATCTTTAAACATAACACACTTCCTTAAGTATTAACAAATGGTATAGCTAAAGATCAAAATCTATATTTTAAGATATTTCCTTAATGATCAACAAATTCAATTAAGTAATATCAGATGCTACTGAAAGGTATTTTTAGTTTGTGTAGGTTTCAGAAAACAGGTTTTGAAGATAATCTTAAGAAGACCATCAGAAGGAAATACCGTCTGAAAAGGTGGATCAAGATAACATCGTCTGAAAGGATGGCTAGTGTGATATCATCTCCATTCTCTGAACCTGTTCAGAAAGTTCACTATGAACTCACTGAAATTGTGGGTCAGAAATGTTAAGGTGGTTGGCACTCTATGCACTAAGCCTACCTCAATTCTTGAGAAGACAATTTTGACTTAGTAACATCCCTATTCTCTGAACCTGTTCAGAAGGTTCTCAATGAACTTACTGAAATTGTGGGTTAGGAATATTGAGGTGATTGATACTCAAGCCATTGAAGTCTATCTCAATCCTTGAGGGATAGGTCAAGATGATTGATCAAAGAATCTCTTGGAGCACAAAGGACAAAAAGCATACTAGAACTTGCTGATAACAAGCAACTTCAGAAGGAGAAAAAGACTTTAAAGAAAGGTGCAATGTCAGAAATGCATTCCTCCATCCAGAGAACAATAAGCAGACCTACTGGTAACATCACTTCACCTTATAACTTAAATATCTGTGAAAATTTACCTCTAGTAAAACTTTAATTTCTCCAATAAACTTTAATTCTTTTAATAAGCAAAAACTTAAAAGACTTAAAACTTCTCAGATAATAATCATAAAACTTTATTATGTGTTTTCTTTTATGCTATGTCTGAAAAGTCTGTTTTAAAGGTTTTCTTTTAAAATATTTTCTCACATTTTTTTCTTTCTTATTTCTATTTTTCTTTTCTGTTTCTCAAAAAGTATTTCGAAAAGTGTTTTCAAATCTATTTTTATGGTTCTTTTTGTTTTCTGTCAAAAACGTTTCCAAAACTTTCTTTATCAACGCTATTGATTCAGTTTCCTATGGTGCTTCATCTATGACCAATCAATGATGTAAGTTTCGATACTCCCAAGGTCTGAAACTGTCATCATAAAAGCCACCCGAGCCCATATACATCTCGTGAACAACAATCCAAAAGATTCAATCTCCTTACTTCTCTATTTTACCCCTGCTTCAAAGTCCTATAAATTCACAAGAGCTCTTTACACAAACTCATCTCTTCAAAGCTCCTTTATAGCTTTGCCTAAGAGTCTGAGTGTGTTGCTCTCGGAAGGATGCTGAAGAAGCAAAGGAAAACAGCAGAAGGATTTCTGGAACACGTTGAGGCAAAGATCAAGTCATCTTGGATGATGTATGGAATGAAGAGTAAGGGAAAGGGTTCATCTGAAAACCCGTTTCTCTACACTTGGACCATGGTGATCTTGTTGCATCACAGTTGGATTGGAAGACCCACTGGGAGATCCCAGAATAGCCAATCTTATGATGGGAACCACTTCAAATGTGGTCCTTAGGATTAAGGTGGTGGTTGGTGGTCGAAATACAGTCTTAAATGATGCACTTCCACCATTCCAGTTATTAAAGGGAGATTGAGTGCAGTAAGCACCGCTGGGATGGAAGTATAGGGGTTCATGAGGCGCTTCTGAGGCTCTCCAGCCGAAGGAGTGGTCGTAGCATTGAAAGAGATGAAGCCACTAAGGCTATGCCTCAGGCCTTCGTAGGAATCGAGAGATGTAGCGACGATAAACGTATTTTGTTTGTTTTCAAATTTTTTTGTAAATAAAAGTCTTGTTTTTCTTTGTGTTTTTTGCTTCTGTAATGTATTTTTGAATGTATTATGTACATATCTATGTGTCTCTGTTTCTGTTTCAGTATCTCTTGTTTAAGAAAATATAAAACTTTTAATCAACTGGTTAATATTCAATAATCCTTTTAATCAATTGTAATTAAGCAAGTTTAAATCTTAAGTCCAACAACTGATAACAATCGGTATCTTAAAAGTTTATCTTTTTGGCTCTGTCTCATCTTTAACAATTGGTTTTAAACATTCATAAGAACAACACTTTATAATTCTAATAACTCATAAATAATTGGTATATAATAGTTGGTTGTTTTTAACATTTGGTATCAAAATTCAGAAAGATAATGAAAGAGCAGAAAGTCAAAAACAAATTTTTTTTAATGCAAGACAAAAGGGGGAAATATGTCCAAATCTTTTTAATTAATGACAAAAGGGGGAGAAATATAAAACTAACAACATGCTATAAGTAAATAAACTCAATGTAACAAGTAACTGGAAACTCAGATGATAACAAGCTATATCAAAATAAAGGTTATAACAACTGTCATAACTAAAGAATAACAGTAAGTATAACATGTGGTATCCTTAGTTCTCAATGATTAACAAACAACTAATAATTGGTGAAATTAAAAAAAGGTTAACAAATGGTAACTAAGAAGCTTTAAAACACATGGTGTAATTATATAACAATTGGTATCTGTGATAAGTTAAATAACAAGTGGTATCTAACAATTTTGGTCTGTAATAGATTAACATCTGGTATCTAAGAAGTTAACAATTGGCATCTAAAGAATTAATGTTTTTCTCAGGCGGAGTAATATAAATAGGGGGAGCAATATAAATAAAATAAATTATTTATCATCCTTCGTTTCCTTTCCTTAAAACATTTTGTAAGTTATACAAATCTTATTTGAAATCATTAAAAAGGGGGAGATTGTGAAGTCTATAAATCAGTTTGAGCATTCAAACTTGACTCAAGACTTAGCATCCTTAGGTTTTAATGATTAACAAATAAGATTATATAAGCAGATTCTACTGAGAAATGTATCGGTTTGTTGATTGTGTTTCAGGTTGGAATATCCATCTGAAGTAAGACAGTTCAAAAGAAGATCAATTCAGAAGAAGAAGAAGAAGATCAGATTAGAAGAGAAGAACAAATGCAGGATCTGAAAAGAAGAAATCTACAAGAAAGATGAAGCAAAGCACTGAATCTGAAAAGAAGAGAAGACTTGTCTATCTGAAATGTACTCTTTATCTGAAGACCTAAAGACGATCTGAAGATTTGAAGACTATCGTCTGAAGAGAAGAAAAGAGTAGCACAAAATCTGAAAAGAAGAAAAGTATAACACAGAGTCTGAAGAGAAGAGAAGACTCGTCTATCTGAAGCATTTTCATCGTCTGAAGACTTGAAGACAATAGTGAAGACTTGACTCCATCTGAAGAGTCGTTATCATCTGAAGATATAAAGTTGATCCGAAGCATTCTGTGTATCTGAAGAATGAATGTGTCAGAATCAAAGTTTGACCTATTGAAGACGTTGCTATGTGTAAAGAAAACTCTACCCAAGAAATTCACTTAATTCATCATAAGAGTCAAAACCACTTTCTTGCCTCAATCAAAAGCTTTGCACAAATAAGGAAAGTTTGCAACGCCTGCTGCACCTGTAACGAAAAAGCATTGTATGCGCAGACCCACTCCTGCCTAGAACGTATCAGAAGAATGGACAAGAAAATGATAAGAAATATGTTTGAACTAAAACATCTTTATCCATTTGTATCTCAGAAGAATAGGAAGAAAAGAAGAATAGATCTGCGATCGTCTGAAGAAAAGAAGAAACATCTTGCCAGAAGAAAGGAGCTTATCGAAAGCATCTCAATCTGAAGAATTAAAATAAGCTTGAAGCTATCATCTGAAAGAAGCATATGTTGAAGCTGAAAACATCAAGCTGAAACAATGCAACCATCTGAAAGCTTATCAACCTTCTGAAAGTATGAAGATTGAATTTACTAAACACATACTCTATGAACAAAATGACTTGACTGTCTGAAGTAATAAAGACTCTCAAGACTCTCAACTCTCTGACTACGTGGACAAATTTCAACATAGAAGAAGTTACAACAAAAGCTGAGACCATATGATTCAACGGCTATAATATCATATGTCTTTACTCATAGAGGAAATAGCAACAACAGCTATTGTCCTTAGGACAAGACACCTCACTCAAAGAAGAAAGATGAAATTGTGTCAGGAGCAAATGAAAAGGAGTATATACAAATAAGCAAAAGGACAAATCCAACGGATACCTACTTATACATACTCTAAAAAAAGGAAAACAGAGGAAAGCTGAAGAAAGCTGAAGATAGCAGAAGAAAATCAAGAGAGAGAAGAAGAAGCATAAAAATATTCAAGGAAATCTCTCCCAAAGGAGCTCATCTATAGAAGTGTCAGAACAAGATCGTCTGAACACTTATTTTGCTTAAGAAGAAGCAACCGTTTGAGAAGCTATTACACAACGGTTATATGAGCCACATCATCAACATCTCAATGGTATTATCAACCATCTTCAACGGCTATATTTCATCAGAACATATAAATAGCCTCAAGATTGAATTTGAAGATGTTGGCATTTCTTGCTAGCCAGAGGCAGTTGCCATGCCAGGCAATTCCTCAGAATGAAAAATAGAAGTGCTGCCATGTATTATCATATTCATCCTTAACCCATGGCATATCACTGATTACGCAGAAGAGTTTGGTTCATAGGAAATCAATTATCATATTCAACCAATCTTCTGAAAATACAGAGTTGAATTAGAGCTTAGAAGAAAATACATTCTCTATAAAAACCTTGTACTTAGATTCATTCATTGTATCCTGAGTAGTACTCAGTTAACCTCTAGTACAGGAAGAGATTAAGTTTATGTTTCATGGAAACCTAAACTTAGTTCAGTTTGTAAACACTATATGTGCCTGAGAGCCTGAATAGGCTTGGTGGAAGAAAGAATACTTGTTGTTGAGCCTGGAGAGGCTTGTCTGTAAAATAATATTGCATATGTTGCTTGGAGAGGCATTGAAGAACCTCTGAAATAACTCTCTGAAGTGAGTCTGAAAAGAACTCAGTTCAGAAGTAAGAAGTAGACTCCAGACGACCATCAGTCATCTGAAGTAATTCAGAAACAGTTCTAAAGAGATTCTTTGTAATAATCTTCAGAAGATACTTTAAGATGTTTTTAATTAATTCAGTTTATAACTGAAACCAACTTAATTAAATGTTTATTCAAAACCATCTTAAGCTTTTAGTAGAAAGACTATCAATTTTATCCTTCTTATCTGCTGCACGATTTAATTAACTCTGATCTTAAGTTTTATTTGAACTTGTTTTACTTTATGCGTTGGTTTATTTCAAGATTTCCAAAATTACTCAAAAAGTTTTAAAACACTATTCAACCCCCCTTCTAGTGTTTCCTGTGGTTCTAACACCCGAATTACCAGCAGCCTCACCACATAAAGGTAATCCATGCGGGCTCTCCCAAGCGACAGACTTACCCTCGGCTTATTTTACTTTCTTTATTCCGTTTGTAAAGGGATTCATTGATAAACGACGCATAATCCTGTGAATGTATCTTCATCAGGATACTCACACTACCCATCAATCCTTAGATACGACCATGTGTCGATCCTGGAATTACTATCAACTAACCATTGCTATCGATAAACAGGCCTAATCCTGTGAACGCCCTTCGTTAGAGTACTGTCACTACCCATCACTCATTAGTAACGCTCATGTGTCGGTTTTCTGATATCGAGTCCTCTTATTCAATCAGAGTTTGGGTTTCCTATGTCTAGGCTCCCCCATCCTCAATCCTAGTCGAAACTAGCCTATAACTCTGGCGCAAGCGCGGAAGTCAGGGATTAAGCACAAAATAAGATTACCAATATTATAGACAGAGAGCTCAGGAAATAATAATATAGAGTTTACATACACTTGGGGATAGAATCAATTACATTCAATCCTAATGGAGAGTTAACTACACATGGTAGCCATACAAACCACCGAAGATGTTGTCACCATCTTCGATCTCTGTGAAGCGCTCCTCCTCTCCTATTCTAAAATTAGAACTGGTGCATTATCACTGCAATATCACTGAATTACAATAAATTGTGCACACCTAATCTGGTGCAAGAGGGTCCTATTTATAGGCTAAGGAAAGACAGAAAATTGGGGAGAAATCTATCTAAAAACGGCAACAGGGCAAGAATCAGCGTGATCTGCGCTTCACCCTGCGCTACAGCGCAAGATGCAGCGCAGGTTCCAGAGGGCTGCGCTTCACCCTGCGCTATAGTACAGGTTGAAGCGCAGGATGCGTCCTGCAGCTCCAAACTTTCTCTTTTTAATTTGATCTCTCCCTGAGACTAGTTTTGGCTGATTTGTCTTTCCTTGTTTCCCTTTTCTTGATGATATCTTTGTATTAATTGAGCATCTTTGATTTATTTGGGAAGGTTGTCTGCAGAATCCTTATTTGATTGGCACTGATATCTTCATTAATTGCTTCAAATAATCTTCAAATCTTTATTAAATGTTTTCAATCAAACTTCAAATCTTGCAGATATCTCCCTCATTTAATGCTATCTTTCCTTCAAATCAAATTCTTGCAATATCTTGCAAAAATCAGCAATATTTCTATCAAAATAGCAAGAGACCTCTTTGCAATCAAAAATCAATTCTATCCCCTAAATAACTAAAAAAAAAACAAATTCAAGGAACTATTCATCAACTCCTTCTTAAGTAGAATTCACTTCCCGAACATAAGAAAAACTCAGGATCAAGGGATGTTACCAATCATCAATCAGATAGAATACAAACATCAATCAAACTTCTCAAAAATAGCAATTAAAGCAGTAAGTGATAAGCCAAGGAAATATCTCATTCTCACGGGTAAGTGTTTCCCTCAATCTTTTTCACCATCGTTTGAACAACTAGAATTGATAGTCGTTTCCAATATCTGAACCTGCAAGCAGTTAATATGGATCAAAAGGTCTTTACTTGGTTGTAATGAGGTTGGGCTATCAAGAAATCATGGTTTTTCTGGATATGCAAAGAACACTTTGAATAGAGAGCATCTTGTGATTGTGCTTGGGACTTCTCTCCATTCACCTGGTCATTCTTGAATTATCACCCCTTTTCAGCTCAGCCTCTTTGTGTGAAGAAATACTCCCCCCAACTTATTCAATATCCACACTTTTGTGCAGATTTTTTTTTAAGACAGAACAATAACATAGAGAATTTATTTGTGGGGGAGTATTCTTCTTTGTGATTTCTTGTGCCTGCACTTTGAATTTCTTTGACCTTTCAATTCACCAACCTCTTGTCCCATGTTGTTGTGGTGCACCTTGCTCTCTATCCCAAGTGTTAAGGGACAGGATATAATCATTGAATATGGCTAGGGTGTATGAAAAGAAATATTCAAGGCTCAAATGGGCAAGCAATAAACGGAAACATTTAATCAGGGTTGGCTATTTGGCACTAAGCACAATATTATAATCACAAAATATGCCTTTGTCACTTCCATATCTTCTACTAGCAAGACAAAATTCAGAAATTCAAGCAATAACAGTTGACAAGCAGCGGTGAAAGGCTCTCAATTTCAGTGTTTGGGCTCTCAGCTCACCGGTTATTGGCTAAAATTTCCTTGATAAAGCACTTAATGGTTTTAATTAACTATCCTGATAGGTTCTCCTGAGAAGTATCCTAATTCTAACTGATTATGGAATTAATCACAAAACCCTATCATCTTTCCTAGTCTGGTTAGTTAAACTACCTAATTACAGAGAATTTGAAAAACTTGCCTTAAATCCTAGTTTCCTAAAGTCCTAAAAAAATGAAATACAAAAAAGAAATCCTAATTAACTAGAAAAAATTCTATAAAATAATAGAAAATAAAAGAAAAAAACTAAAAGAAAGAAAACACCAGTATCAATCTTCATCCTCTGTATCCTATGAGTCCTTGTCCTGCTGCTACTCCACCTCCCCCTGGATGAATAGGCCTGTCCCCAGGCCACTGTAAGAATATCCGGAACTCTTCAAGCAGCATGCTTGGGTATGAGTGTAGTACTCCTGATTGGTTTGAGGTCAACCGGTCTTTATACTTTGCAGCAGTCTGTGCAATTCATGAAGAACACGGAAGCCTATCATTAACCAATTTACATGCATGATTCAAAGAATTAATATTTTCACAACAAAAGTTCAATGCACTTGGTAATGACTTCCTAAAAACACGGAAGCCTATCATTAACCAATCATACTCATTTGTTTTGCAAGCATTCAATCGATCCATGGAAAGTGAAAGTTCAATATATTTGAAAGAAACAGAGCATAGCACCTTTAAATTCAATAACTCACAAAACAAAGAGCATTCCAATCAAGCAAATTGTTCTTCATGTTCCACACAGCCAAAATCACATTTAAGATAGCAATTATCAACAGTATTCATAATCCTAAGGTTGCTACCCTAAAGTGCAAATCATAAAAATAGAGTAAATGAAGATTTCAATTGGTAAAAATTAAGGATAACATAACTGAAAGTTTCAAAATTGATGGAAGTTTGTGAGAGGAAAGAGTGAAAAGAAGATTTTTAAAATTTCGTACTGCTGCGCATCACCTTGCGCTACAGCGCAGGTGAAGCGCAAAAAACAGAATGTAATTTTACAATTTTCAATCAAGTTTTTTGCTGCTTCCTATTATTTAAAATTTTTATTTTCCACAAACTTATTCCAATCAATTTGAAAAATTCCTAAATCCTAAAAAAAATGAAAAATCCTAACAAAAACAAAATAAATAAAACAAACTAAAATTAATTAAAAACTTTAAAAATCTCTGGGTTGCCTCCCAGAAAGCGCTTGTTTAACGTCTTTTAGCTCGAAGCCTGGTTAATCAACCCTTTCATGGTGGCCTCAAGTGGAGGATGATGTCTGGCTCTATTCCAGTTCTTCCTTTAAGATCCCATCCTCCATGCCAATTCTTGATTCTTCCATCACTGTCATTGTATTCCTCAGTATCAGATGTTGATCTTTTCCTTCTCTTGAATTTGAATTCCCATATTGACTCTGGCTTCTTTACCCTCATTCTAGGCTTCCTCAGAAATTCGAAGCCTGGCAGCTTTGTTTGATTTTTGAAAATGGCATCCGTTTGTTGTAATTTGGGAATACCTCTATCAATATGAAACACAATACTTTCATCTTTTGAGCTCAGTTCATATTTTCCTCGATCAACATCAATAGTCATCTTAGCAGCTTTCATGAAAGGTCTTCGTAAAATTAGGGGGGCATCAGTATCCTCCTCCTCTGTCTCTGCAATGTAGAAGTCTACAACATATGCAAATTTATCCACTTTGATTTGAATATCTTTTATTATCCCATAAGGGCATTGGGCGGATTTATCTGCAAGAAGCAACTTCACCCTTGCAGGCTTGACCTTCACATTACTCAACTTGTTAAAATACGATAGCGGCATCAAATTGATGCTCGCTCCAAGATCCAATAAAGCTTGAGTAGGAGGTAGATTACTAATAGAGATAGGTATAGTAAACTTACCTGGGTCAAGTGACTTACTTGTGATATAGACCTTTTCTTTATGATATTCTTCCTCTTGTGCTGCTTTTTCTTCATCTTGCTGAACAATCTCCTTGGATGTGTCGTCCTGGGGCAGTTGTTCTTCATAGATGATTGCACTACATCCTACTTCCAGTTTTACAGTCTCTTCAGGGATCTTCCTCTTCTTGGTCAGCACTTCTTTCATGAATTTTGCATAAGTTGGCATTTGTTCCATGGCTTCCAGTAGATGGATATTGATCTGTAGTTTCTTCATGACATCCAGAAAGCTGAAAAATTCCCTGTCACGACACTTTTTGGTGGTAATCTTAGGGTAAGGTAGCTCTCGGTGATGAAGCTCTTGTGAAGGTTCTTTTTCTTTATTTCTTGATTTAACCTGGTGCTCCGGTTCGTCTTTCTCTTTTCCATCCTCTTGTTCCTTTCTTTCTAGGACCTCCTTTTCTGTTGTCAAGTTGTCACCAATACCCTTTCCTATTTCTTTGCCGCTTCTAGTAGATATTGATCTGCAGACTGCTTGTTGTTCATCGAACTCCCTTCTGATCTTCTCCACTTGCTTTGCTAGATGCATGGATGGTTCTTGTATTGCTTTCTGATTGGCTATCATATCTTGTGTGAGCCTGTTGATCTTTTCTTCAATCCTAGAATTGATATCAGGCACTGTGGTGCTGCTCCCTTGATTCTGATTTTGGTCATGGCTCCTTATGTTGTCTAAGAAACAAACTTGTTCCATCCGGAATTCAGGGTAAGCACAATTCCCATTGGGGTGATTTTCTTTAGAAAAGTCGCATACCAAGCTTGAAGTCATTTCCGCGACAGTTTGTGTCACTTGCTGTTGTTGGAGGATCATTTGCACTTGTTGGCTTAACTTCTCCATTTGTTGTTCAAGGAATTTGACATTATCTTGAAGAAGTTCTTCTTTTTGAATGTCCTGTCCCCAACATGGATCCTATTGACTACGCAGAGCACAGTTGTCAATGATTGTAAGTGCCTTTTCTACATTTACTGATAGAATTGTTCCTCCTGCCGTGACATCTATGAAGGATTTGTACTTTGGCTTGAGTCCATTGCAAAAAATGTTGATTTGTATAGCACCATCAAAGCCATGATTAGGGAACTTATGCAGCAAGGATTTGTATCTCTCCTAAGCTTCATATAAGGGTTCGTTTGCTTCTTGCTTGAATAAGGAAATGTTGGTTTGGGCTTGAAAGTAACGTGGTAGGGGAAAGAATTTTCCCAAGAATTTCTCTTCTACCATGTTCCAATTATTCAGACCTTGACTAGGTTGTGACTTCAACCACTCCTTAGCTTTCCCTGTAAGAGAAAAGGAAAATAAACATAAGTGAGCAACCTCTTTGTCTTTTTCCTCGAATCCCATAGTTTCAACTAAATCAAAAAATGTAGATAGGTGGTCATTTGGATCTTCGTGTTCTAATCCTGCAAACTGGTGAGCTTGAACACGCTGGATATGCGATGCTTTTAATTCCAAGGAATTTGGTAAGTTGGGAGGACAATACGTAGCCCTTGATGCCTCATGTAGTCTCCCAAGACTCTTTTTGGTTGAGTGTCCTCCATATTTTTCATTTACTTCACTTGGGGGTGGTTGAACAGAGAGTGTTGAGATTGTCTCCTTAAGCTTAGCCTTGCCCCCTTTTCTATTACCTGTCTTCTCAAGAGAAATAATCAAGAAACTCAAACAAAGAGAAGAACAAAATAACAAAAAATAATTTTTATTTATTTATTTATTTTTTTAAAAAAAATTATAAAAATATTTTTTTAGAAATAATAATAATAATAATTTTATTAAAAAAAAGAAAATAATTAAAATAAATAAAAAAGTAAAATACTTCTCCCCCGTCTCCTTCTCTTGTTTCTACTTTTGTTCTTCCCTGATGTCCTTTTTGTTTCTGGAATTGATTGGGGGGACACCTGGCCTCTCAAAAACATAAACAAGAAACTTTGAAAAAGGTAAGTGTGGAAGAAAAATTAATAATAATAGAAAAACTATAAATTTCCTAAATAATAAAAAGTCCTAAAATAATAAGAAGAATAAATAAAGAGATCCTAAGATAGATAAGAAAAATAAATAAACAAAATCCTAACATAGATATGACTTGATAACTAGACCGCCAAGGTCTACACGAATTGAAAATCATTCCCCGGCAACGTCACCAAAAATACTTGATGGATTTCTAGCAAGCAAACCAAAAATCCAGTAGTATAATAGTAAGAGAGTTACCGTATCCACAGGGAACGGTCAATTCACGTATACTCGTGATCTATTTATCAAGGGAAACAATAGGTTTTGAGAATATTGTTGCGGAAATTGTAAACTGTAAATTAATAATCAATGAAACAGAAAGGAAGAGTTAGAGACACTTTACTTGGATTAGGATTGAACTTCATATCATCACACCCTTCGTGCATGTAAAAACTATCTATTATTTTAGGTTTACTCTATAATACCGTAGACAAACTATATTGCTAAGACCCCGAGTTACCAGCAGCCTCACCACTCAAAGGTAATCCATGCGGGCTCTCCCAAGCGACAGACTTACCCTCGGCTTATTTTTCTTTCTTTATTCCGTTTGTAAAGGGATTCATTGATAAACGAGGCCTAATCCTATGGACGTATCTTCATTAGGACACTCACACTACCCATCAATCCTTAGATACGGCCATGTGTTGATCCTGGAATTACTATCAACTAACCCTTGCTATTGATAAACAGGCCTAATCCTGTGAACGCCCTTCGTTAGAGTACTGTCACTACCCATCACTCATTAGTAACGCTCATGTGTCGGTTTTCTGATATCGAGTCCTCTTATTCAATCAGAGTTTGGGTTTCCTATGTCTAGGCTCCCCCATCCTCAATCCTAGTTGAAACTAGCCTATAACTCTGGCGCAAGCGCGGAAGTCAGGGATTAAGCACAGAATAAGATTACCAATATTATAGACAGAGAGCTCAGGAAATAATAATATAGAGTTTACATACACTTGGGGATAGAATCAATTACATTCAATCCTAATGGAGAGTTAACTACACATGGTAGCCATACAAACCACCGAAGATGTTGTCACCATCTTCGATCTCTGTGAAGCGCTCCTCCTCTCCTATTCTAAAATTAGAACTGGTGCATTATCACTGCAATATCACTGAATCGCAATAAATTGTGCACACCTAATCTGGTGCAAGAGGGTCCTATTTATAGGCTAAGGAAAGACAGAAAATTAGGGAGAAATCTATCTAAAAACGGCAACAGGGCAAGAATCAGCGTGATATGCGCTTCACCCTGCGCTACAGCGCAAGATGCAGCGCAAGTTCCAGAGGGCTGCGCTTCACCCTGCGCTGTAGCACATGTTGAAGCGCAAGATGCGTCCTGCAGCTCCAAACTTTCTCTTTTTAATTTGATCTCTCCCCGAGACTGGTTTCGGCTGATTTGTCTTTCCTTGTTTCCCTTTTCTTGATGAAATCTTTGTATTTATTGAGCATCTTTGATTTATTTGGGAAGGTTGTCTACAGAATCCTTATTTGATTGGCACTGATATCTTCATTAATTGCTTCAAATAATCCTCAAATCTTTATTAAATGTTTTCAATCAAACTTCAAATCTTGCAGATATCTCCCTCATTTAATGCTATCTTTCCTTCAAATCAAATTCTTGCAATATCTTGCAAAAATCAGCAATATTTCTATCAAAATAGCAAGAGACCTCTTTGCAATTAAAAATCAATTCTATCCCCTAAATAACTAAAAAAAACAAATTCAAGGAACTATTCATCAACTCCTTCTTAAGTAGAATTCACTTCCCAAACATAAGAAAAACTCAGGATCAAGGGATGTTACCAATCATCAATCAGAATAGAATACAAACATCAATCAAACTTCTCAAAAATAGCAATTAAAGCAGTAAGTGATAAGCCAAGGAAATATCTCATTCTCATGGGTAAGTGTTTCCCTCAATCTTTTTCACCATCGTTTGAACAACTAGAATTGATAGTCATTTCCAATATCTGAACCTGCAAGCAGTTAATATGGATCAAAAGGTCTTTACTTGGTTGTAATGAGGCTGGGCTATCAAGAAATCATGGTTTATCTGGATATGCAAAGAACACTTTGAATAGAGAGCATCTTGTGATTGTGCTTGGGACTTCTCTCCATTCACCTGGTCATTCTTGAATTATCACCCGTTTTCAGCTTGGCCTCTTTGTGTGAAGAAATACTCCCCCCAACTTATTCAATATCCACACTTTTGTGCAGATTTTTTTTTAAGACAGAACAATAACATAGAGAATTTATTTGTGGGGGAATATTCTTCTTTGTGATTTCTTGTGCCTGCACTTTGAATTTCTTTGACCTTTCAATTCACCAACCTCTTGTCCCATGTTGTTGTGGTGCACCTTGCTCTCTATCCCAAGTGTTAAGGGACAGGATATAATCATTGAATATGGCTAGGGTGTATGAAAAGAAATATTCAAGGCTCAAATGGGCAAGCAATAAACGGAAACATTTAATCAGGGTTGGCTATTTGGCACTAAGCACAATATTATAATCACAAAATATGCCTTTGTCACTTCCATATCTTCTACTAGCAAGACAAAATTCAGAAATTCAAGCAATAACAGTTGACAAGCAGCGGAGAAAGGCTCTCAATTTCAGTGTTTGGGCTCTCAGCTCAACGGTTATTGGCTAAAATTTCCTTGATAAAGCACTTAATGGTTTTAATTAACTATCCTGATAGGTTCTCCTGAGAAGTATCCTAATTCTAACTGATTATGGAATTAATCACAAAACCTTATCATCTTTCCTAGTCTGGTTAGTTAAACTACCTAATTACAGAGAATTTGAAAAACTTGCCTTAAATCCTAATTTCCTAAAGTCCTAAAAAAATGAAATACAAAAAAGAAATCCTAATTAACTAGAAAAAATTCTATAAAATAATAGAAAATAAAAGAAAAAAACTAAAAGAAAGAAAACACCAGTATCAATCTTCATCCTCTGTATCCTATGAGTCCTTGTCCTGCTGCTACTCCACCTCCCCCTGGATGAATAGGCCTGTCCCCAGGCCACTGTAAGAATATCCGGAACTCTTCAAGCAGCATGCTTGGGTATGAGTGTAGTACTCCTGATTGGTTTGAGGTCAACCGGTCTTTATACTTTGCAGCAGTCTGTGCAATTCATGAAGAACACGGAAGCCTATCATTAACCAATTTACATGCATGATTCAAAGAATTAATATTTTCACAACAAAAGTTCAATGCACTTGGTAATGACTTCCTAAAAACACGGAAGCCTATCATTAACCAATCATACTCATTTGTTTTGCAAGCATTCAATCGATCCATGGAAAGTGAAAGTTCAATATATTTGAAAGAAACAGAGCATAGCACCTTTAAATTCAATAACTCACAAAACAAAGAGCATTCCAATCAAGCAAATTGTTCTTCATGTTCCACACAGCCAAAATCACATTTAAGATAGCAATTATCAACAGTATTCATAATCCTAAGGTTGCTACCCTAAAGTGCAAATCATAAAAGTAGAGTAAATGAAGATTTCAATTGGTAAAAATTAAGGATAACATAACTGAAAGTTTCAAAATTGATGGAAGTTTGTGAGTGGAAAGAGTGAAAAGAAGATTTTTAAAATTTCGTACTGCTGCGCTTCACCTTGCGCTACAGCGCAGGTGAAGCGCAGAAGACAGTGACTAAAATTGCATTCATGTGCTTTACCTGCGCTACAGCGCAGGTGAAGCGCAAAAAACAGAATGTAATTTTACAATTTTCAGTCATGTTTTCTGCTGCTTCCTATTATTTAAAATTTTTATTTTCCACAAACTTATTCCAATCAATTTTGAAAAATTCCTAAATCCTAAAAAAAATGAAAAATCCTAACAAAAACAAAATAAATAAAACAAAACTAAAATTAATTAAAAACTTTAAAAATCTCTGGGTTGCCTCCCAGAAAGCGCTTGTTTAACGTCTTTTAGCTCGAAGCCTGGTTAATCAACCCTTTCATGGTGGCCTCAAGTGGAGGATGATGTCTGGCTCCATTCCAGTTCTTCCTTTAAGATCCCATCCTCCATGCCAATTCTTGATTCTTCCATCACTGTCATTGTATTCCTCAGTATCAGATGTTGATCTTTTCCTTCTCTTGAATTTGAATTCCCATATTGACTCTGGCTTCTTTACCCTCATTCTAGGCTTCCTCAGAAATTCTGAGCCTGGCAGCTTTGTTTGATTTTTGAAAATGGCATCAGTTTGTTGTAATTTGGGAATACCTCTATCAATAAGAAACACAATACTTTCATCTTTGAGCTCAGTTCATATTTTCCTCGATCAACATCAATAATCATCTTAGCAGCTTTCATGAAAGGTCTTCCTAAAATTAGGGGGCATCAGTATCCTCCTCCTCTGTCTCTGCAATGTAGAAGTCTACAACATATGCAAATTTATCCACTTTGATTTGAATATCTTCTATTATCCCATAAGGGCATTGGGCGGATTTATCTGCAAGAAGCAACTTCACCCTTGCAGGCTTGACCTTCACATTACTCAACTTGTTAAAATACGATAGAGGCATCAAATTGATGCTCGCTCCAAGATCCAATAAAGCTTGAGTAGGAGGTGGATTACTAATAGAGATAGGTATAGTAAACTTTCCTGGGTCAAGTGACTTACTTGTGATATAGACCTTTTCTTTATGATATTCTTCCTCTTGTGCTGCTTTTTCTTCATCTTGCTGAACAATCTCCTTGGATGTGTCGTCCTGGGGCAGTTGTTCTTCATAGATGATTGCACTACATCCTACTTTCAGTTCTACAGTCTCTTCAGGGATCTTCCTCTTCTTGGTCAGTACTTCTTCATGAATTTTGCATAAGTTGGCATTTGTTCCATGGCTTCCAGTAGATGGATATTGATCTGTAGTTTCTTCATGACATCTAGAAAGCTGAAAAATTCCCTGTCACGACTCCTTTTGGTGGGAATCTTAGGGTAAGGTAGCTCTCGGTGATGAAGCTCTTGTGAAGGTTCTTTTTCTTTATTTCTTGATTTAACCCGGTGCTCCGGTTCGTCTTTCTCTTTTCCATCCTCTTGTTCCTTTCTTTCTAGGACCTCATTTTCTGTTGTCAAGTTGTCACCAATACCTTTTCCTATTTCTTTGCCGCTTCTAGTAGATATTGATCTGCAGACTGCTTGTTGTTCATCGAACTCCCTTCTGATCTTCTCCACTTGCTTTGCTAGATGCATGAATGGTTCTTGTATTGCTTTCTGATTGTCTATCATATCTTGTGTGAGCCTGTTGAGATTTTCTTCAATCCTAGAATTGATATCAGGCACTGGTGCTGCTCCCTTGATTCTGATTTTGGTCATGGCTCCTTATGTTGTCTAAGAAACAAACTTGTTCCATCCAGAATTCAGGGTAAGCACAATGCCCATTGGGGTGATTTTCTTTAGAAAAGTCGCATACCAAGCTTGAAGTCATTTCCGCGACAGTTTGTGTCACTTGCTGTTGTTGGAGGATCATTTGCACATGTTGACTTAACTTCTCCATTTGTTGTTCAAGGAATTTGACATTATCTTGAAGAAGTTCTTCTTTTTGAATGTCCTGTCCCCAACATGGATCCTATTGACTGCGCAGAGCACAGTTGTCAATGATTGTAAGTGCCTTTTCTACATTTACTGATAGAATTGTTCCTCCTGCCGCGACATCTATGAAGGATTTGTACTTTGGCTTGAGTCCATTGCAAAAAATGTTGATTTGTATAGCACCATCAAAGCCATGATTAGGGATCTTATGCAGCAAGGATTTGTATCTCTCCTAAGCTTCATATAAGAGTTCGTTTGCTTCTTGCTTGAATAAGGAGATGTTGGTTTGGGCTTGAAAGTAACGTGGTAGGGGAAAGAATTTTCCCAAGAATTTCTCTTCTACCATGTTCCAATTATTCAGACCTTGACTAGGTTGTGACTTCAACCACTCCTTAGCTTTCCCTGTAAGAGAAAAGGAAAATAAACGTAAGTGAGCAACCTCTTTGTCTTTTTCCTCGAAACCCATAGTTTCAACTAAATCAAAAAATGTAGATAGGTGGTCATTTGGATCTTCGTGTTCTAATCCTGCAAACTGGTGAGCTTGAACACGCTGGATATGCGATGCTTTTAATTCCAAGGAATTTGGTAAGTTGGGAGGACAATACGTAGCCCTTGATGCCTCATGTAGTCTCCCAAGACTCTTTTTGGTTGAGTGTCCTCCATATTTTTCATTTACTTCACTTGGGGGTGGTTGAACAGAGAGTGTTGAGATTGTCTCCTTAAACTTAGCCTTGCCCCCTTTTCTATTACCTATCTTCTCAAGAGAAATAATCAAGAAACTCAAACAAAGAGAAGAACAAAATAACAAAAAATAATTTTTATTTATTTATTTATTTATTTAAAAAAAATTATAAAAATATTTTTTTAGAAATAATAATAATAATAATTTTTTAAAAAAAAGAAAATAATTAAAATAAAAAAAAAATAAAATACTTCTCCCTCGTCTCCTTCTCTTGTTTCTACTTTTGTTCTTCCCTGATGTCCTTTCTGTTTCTGGAATTGATTGGGGGGACACCTGGCCTCTCAAAAAAATAAACAAGAAACTTTGAAAAAGGTAAGTGTGGAAGAAAAATTAATAATAATAGAAAAAATATAAATTTCCTAAATAATAAAAAGTCTTAAAATAATAAGAAGAATAAATAAAGAGATCCTAAGATAGATAAGAAAAATAAATAAACAAAATCCTAAGATAGATATGACTTGATAACTAGACCGCCAAGGTCTACACGAATTGAAAACCATTCCCCGGCAACGTCACCAAAAATACTTGATGGATTTCTAGCAAGCGAACCAAAAATCCAGTAGTATAATAGTAAGAGAGTTACCGTATCCACAGGGAACGGTCAATTCACGTATACTCGTGATCTATTTATCAAGGGAAACAATAGGTTTTGAGAATATTGTTGCGGAAATTGTAAACTGTAAATTAATAATCAATGAAATAGAAAGGAAGAGTTAGAGACACTTTACTTGGATTAGGATTGAACATCATATCATCACACACTTCGTGCATGTAAAAACTATCTATTATTTTAGGTTTACTCTATAATACCGTAGACAAACTATATTGCTAAGACCCCGAGTTACCAGCAGCCTCACCACTCAAAGGTAATCCATGCGGGCTCTCCCAAGCGACAGACTTACCCTCGGCTTATTTTTCTTTCTTTATTCCGTTTGTAAAGGGATTCATTGATAAACGAGGCCTAATCCTGTGGACGTATCTTCATTAGGACACTCACACTACCCATCAATCCTTAGATACGGCCATGTGTTGATCCTGGAATTACTATCAACTAACCCTTGCTATTGATAAACAGGCCTAATCCTGTGAACGCCCTTCGTTAGAGTACTGTCACTACCCATCACTCATTAGTAACGCTCATGTGTCGGTTTTCTGATATCGAGTCCTCTTATTCAATCAGAGTTTGGGTTTCCTATGTCTAGGCTCCACCATCCTCAATCCTAGTCGAAACTAGCCTATAACTCCGGCGCAAGCGCGGAAGTCAGGGATTAAGCACAGAATAAGATTACCAATATTATAGACAGAGAGCTCAGGAAATAATAAAATAGAGTTTACATACACTTGGGGATAGAATCAATTACATTTAATCCTAATGGAGAGTTAACTACACATGGTAGCCATACAAACCACCGAAGATGTTGTCACCATCTTCAATCCTTGTGAAGCGCTCCTCCTCTCCTATTCTAAAATTAGAACTGGTGCATTATCACTGCAATATCACTGAATTACAATAATCGTGCACACTTGATCTGGTGCAAGAGGGTCCTATTTATAGGCTAAGGAAAGACAAAGAAAATTGGGGAGAAATCTATCTAAAAACGGCAACAGGGCAAGAATCAGCGTGATATGCGCTACAACGCAAGATGTAGCGCAGGTTCCAGAGGGTTGCGCTTCACCCTGCGCTGTAGCACATGTTGAAGCGCAGGATGCATCCTGCAGCTCCAAACTTTCTCTTTTTAATTTGATCTCTCCCCGAGACTGGTTTCGGCTGATTTGTCTTTCCTTGTTTCCCTTTTCTTGATGAAATCTTTGTATTTATTGAGCATCTTTGATTTATTTGGGAAGGTTGTCTGCAGAATCCTTATTTGATTGGCAGTGATATCTTCATTAATTGCTTCAAATAATCTTCAAATCTTTATTAAATGTCTTCAATCAAACTTCAAATCTTGCAGATATCTCCCTTATTTAATGTTATCTTTCCTTCAAATCAAATTCTTGCAATATCCTACAAAAATCAGCAATATTTCTATCAAAATAGCATCAAATTCAAATCTAAGATTAATAAATAAAATTTATCTAATATTTACTAAAAAGGGATTAAACTGGGGCAAAATTATCATTTTATCCTTGATAAGTGAACTAAAAAGTGCTCTAATTTATCATATAATTTTCACTTATCACCCTATCTACCTGTGAAGCAGAATATGTAGCAGCTACACTTGGCTCCTGTCAAGGCTTATGGCTTAGAAAGTTGCTGAAAGAAATGAAGATTCAAAAGGGAAAGGCAGTGACTATGTTTGTGGATAATAAGTCTGCTATTAGCCTTGCCAATTATCCAATTAATCATGGCAACACCAAGCACATTGAAACCAAGCATCACTTCATTCGTGATAAGGTCAGTAAAGGGAAGGTAAAGCTCCTATACTGCAAGTCAGAAGACAACTTGGCTGATTTGTTTACCAAACCATTGAAGAAGAATAGATTCGAAGTCTTGAGGAGTAACCTGATGTGTGTAGCTGAGTAGAATTGTTTTTATGGGAAAGTGTTGTTGTAAAACCAATTCTGGTTAGTTCCCTTAAATAAAAGTTGGTTAGGATAGTTAGTTTGGCAGCTGTCCAAAACTGAAAGTTAGTTAAGCTGAGGATTAAATTGGTTTTTAGTTTTAATCCTCCTGTGATGTATAAATGCTTTAGTTTTTTGCATTGAATCAATTAGATTTTTCATTCCAAATTCACTTTCTCAGATTCATCACAAAACTCTCTCTCTATTGCTTCTTCCCTAAGAGTTAAAACAACTCTGATTCTCTTTGGCACAAACAGTAAAGAACTCATAGGTTCTAAAATTTTGTTATACAAATTATATAGATTATTTTTTTGGTATAAACCATAGGTATCCCCTATTACCAGGGGCAATCCTATTCGGGGCTTAGTCACAGTTAAAGCTCTTCATCCCTCCCGAAGAGTGTGTTTAGTGGGGATCGAACTCGAGAGCTCTTCCCACAATCTCAGCCTGCGTTGCCAAGTGAGCCACAACTCTTTGGTACAAATTATATAGATTTAGGCAAAAGTAAATTTAAAGGCAAAATTATATAGATTTACTTTTGCCTTTAAATATTATGATGTCAATTCTATTACCAATTCTACGTCTAATTCAATAAGTATTAGCATTGTACTATATGTTTTATATTTTAAAATTATTCTATTTTTAGTATAAAATTATTTAAATATTTTTTAAAAAATAAATACTTTATAAAAACTATAAAAATAAATTACCTAATCTCCCTCCCGTTTTGCATTCCTTATACAAAACATTCTATTTCCAAAATATACATAAAACTCCTATTTTATGAATATGTTGTTAGTGTATACACCAGAGACTTATATGTTTCTTGAACATTCATCACTTGTATTACACTATTTATCTTATAAAGGCAATTCAGTTTTATTATTTCTTTCGATGGAATATAATAAATGACCTTAGAATAGTAAGCTTAAATTGTTGGGCTTTGGAACGTCAAACGCAGCGAAAGAACTAAACTTTTAAAATTTAAATATATCCAAAACCCTCCAAGGATCCAAGAAAAAACCATTAATCATGTTATAGAATATATCTTTTAGTGATTTCCTTTTGCCAAACCACAGGCATGCAAGAGTAGTTATGCACCCACCGGTATCCACACGTACGGACATGATACTAGGACTCCCTCTTTCGCATTGATAGCGGTGGCGAAGGGATCATTGCCTTTTTCTCATTATGAAGGATGGTAATATGATTTAGAGAAAACATTTTTCTCTTTTTAGTGTTTGGAGTATTTTAGAGTAATCACTTATTAGCTACCATTAATAGATTTTATATATTGCGGTCGCTAACCCTCATAGTGTAACATCCCGCAAATTAGAAGCTTTAATAATTTATTTGGCTAAAAATAGATATGTATGTGTTAGTAATTAAGGAAAGGAAAGTTGAGGGATTAGGGGTTAAAATCTAGTTATAAAAACCAAGTTTCAGGTTTTAACTTAAGTGAATATAGGGAATTTTGGGTTACTGGTAATCGATTACAGTGGGTTCGTAATCGATTACCAGAGAGCTGAGTTTTTGGTAATCGATTACTAACAGGTTGTAATCGATTACCCGAGAGCGGAGTTTTTGGTAATCGATTACCAGGTGTTGTAATCGATTACCGGGAAATATGGGTTTGTGGTAATCGATTACCAGGAGTTGTAATCGATTACCCGAAGGGTTTCTAGTGTTATTTTGCCGCTGGTAATCGATTACAATGGGCTTGTAATCGATTACCGTCACTTAAGTATATAAAGTCGGAAGTGAAAAATCAGATTGCATGCTTTTGTTTCTTCTCCCCTTCGACCTAAAGAGAGAGGGTATTGTAGTGAGAGAAAGCTTGGATTAAGGCTTGGAGGAGGGAATCAAAGCTAGGAAACATTAAGGGAACGTCTCTACTCATCATTCCTCTCTTGAATTTCAAGAATTGGTGAGTATAACTCACACACACACACTCCTCTTTGATTTTGATTTTCCCCAATGTATGAACCCTAGTCTCTAATTCCCCTTTTATATGATTATTGTGGTTAGAATAGTGATGGTTGTATGAGATTAAACTATTGTTGTTAGATATTTTTTGTGAAAACCTTAGGGTAGCGAGATTTACGAAACTAGCGAGATTTACGAAACTAGCGAGATTTACGAGATTGTCGAAATGCTCAATGTATGAACCCTACCCTTTAATTCCCTTTCTATATGGTTATTTTGAGTGGATTTGTGATGTTTGCATGAGAATTGAGTAATTGATGTTAGGATTTTCTTGAAAAACCTTTGAATATCGAAGTTACGGAACTTGTGAACTTACGAAAGTTACGTAACTATCGAAATGCTTTTAATTTCAATTTTAGTAGTTGATTCATGTATACCGGTTTCGACCGTGAGTTAAATAAGTCGGAGCTCAGTTCTAACTCCAGTTTAAGTGATAAGATCATGCCTGTTGGGCACAACAGTGAGTTGCATCATTAGTGCATTTACTTGTTTCTAGTTATGATTATGATTATGCTTACATATTAGTTAGTAATTGACTTCCCACACTGCCTGTCTCGCCTATCAGTTTATTTGAATTGTGTCCTAAGAAGTTTGTTATAATGTTAATTGTCATTGATATTTGCTCCCTACATTCATGCATGTACCTCTGGCTGTATTCACTGGGATTATTATCTCACCCCACGTTTCGAGAATATTCTTTAGTTGTGCAGGTACCTCTGGTGAGGTCGAAGCAGTTAAGGTGAGGGTGGAGCTGAGTTTTACTTCAGTTGGGAGATTCGATTAATAAAAGTAGTTCCGACGTATTTGTATTTGTATGTTTAATTGGTTAACTGCTGAGGTATACTAATGCATATGTGTATGAATATTCTATTTTGGCCACGGAGGCCCTATTATGATATTAGTGAATTTATGTTATTAAACTGTACTGGTGGTTTTACTGAGTTTCGGGTTAAGTTTAAGATTGGTATACCTCCAGTTTTAGGGGAGATTCTGCCGAAATTCCGATGTGAGTCTTAAGAACCACAACACTCCAAGTGTAGGTTCTTTCCCTAAATATAATTAAGATTTTTAGTTTGTATGAGTTGTGATGTATGTATCAATAATAGCTTAAGCAAATCGTTAGAAAGCCTAAGCTTGTGTGTGACGATATCGAAATTGAACGAAATAATTTCAGAAATTCAGGAATGGTGGTTCCAACGGGCATTATTTCTGAGTTTAGAAATTAGGGTGTTACACATAGTGAGCATTAGGGTTTAGTGATACCTACCCATGTGTAGGCCCAAACTAATAGGTTGGTCCATTTAATTTTACTAATTGAGCTTCATATCACATGGGCCTTTAATCTAATTAAAAGCCCAATTAAATCCATCAAATGGATTCAGTGTCCAAGTCAACCTGTTCTAAGTGTGTGACCTTGTAGGCTTCTATTATGTTGGTAGTAATATTAAAATCTTATTTTAATATTACAAGTAGCGAATAATGTAATGTCCTAATTTCCTTTAATTCGAAAATAATGCCTGTTGGAAGCACTATTTCCAAATCCGTGAAATTATTTCGCGCATTATTGATATCCATACACGTTACAGTACAATGCTTAGGTAATTCAACAGTTACTTAAGCGGAAAATACACAAGTCAATACCAATACAATCTACCTAGACTGTTGCCAACAAAGGCTCAATTATACATAATCCATAAAAAGGTATAATGGGATATGATGATACATATGTCCTGGAATAATCAATAATATTCCTGAGAGCCCCACATGTACTATCCCTATCTCATCAAAACAAAGAATATTATGCATATACAAAATATCAAGGCCTAACCTACAGCTTGTATCTTTCGGTCAAGCATCTGTACGGGAACCTTGCACATTTGAATGTAAATTCCCACATCGTGGGGTGAGACTAACGTCCCAGTGAGCATGGTAAAAGCATGCAGTGTACGGAATCAAGAAAATGAGGTGCAACACACATACATCATACTTAATCCCATCAAGAACACAAATACATGAAAGCAAGTAAGGAAAGCAAGTAGAACATGACTGTGATGTGTTTTTACCCGACACCCGGGGTCTTTTCTCTAGTTGTGACTGTAATTGAGCGCTCAGCCATGTGACCAAGGACCGTCATCCAGGGCCACCTAAGATTAAGTTTTATTATTAATCAATGAACAATGCATGTTGTCATTTTTAGCTTGAGGACCCCCCCCATCTCCCTCTTGGCTGAGAGTTCGATGTGGTTACCTCGTCTTTTTATAACTGATTGCCCAAGGGCCTGTGGTGGTTAGAAGACCCTGTGATAGTCTGAAGATTCTATGATATATTCTTGATGGCCATTGGCCCATGAATGTTTGAAGATATCATAACTATATTTATCAATGAGCATGAATTACATAGTATGCACAAATAGCTAATCCATAGAGATTTACAACCCTAAACACTAAGTATGACCTAGGGTTTTAGGGCACTTACACATACCATTCAAGCAACCAATACAAATCCAAAGAATCAACCAATAACATTCATAATCAAGTAAATAAGCAAGGGGAGAGAAGAATAGGGAGCATACAATAGAGCAATAAAAATGGAAGTGAGTAGGTGACCACACTCACCTCAAAGTAGGGAACAAATGAAGTGATGAAGAGCTGGAAGAGGATGAATCCAAGCTTGTGGATGATCTACAAGGGTAGGGTTATAGCTCTTCTTCTTCTTCTCTCTTTCTCTCTCTAAGTTCCTATCTCTCTCTCTAAAAAAAGTCGAAAAAGAAGAATTTGTGAAGGAACCCTAAAATTCATGTTTTAAAAGCAGCAGAATCGCGCGCTCGCTCAGGATTGCTCGGGGGAGCCTGAGCAAGGAAGTAAGAAAATTGGGTCGCTCTCGCTCGCTCAGCGCTCGCTCGAGCAAGCTTGAGCGTGAAACTTTCCCTCGCTTAGCGTGCGCTAAGCGCGCCCGAGCTGAATTTCACACAGAGAGTCTTTGTTTTCCTCGCTCAGTCCCCGCTCGAGCGAGCCTGAGCGAGGAAACCAAATTAAAATTCCTCCTCCCTATTGATATCCTCGCTCAGGGCTCGCTTGAGCGAGCCTGAGCGAGCGTATCAACCCTCATTTTCTTGGTTTTTATTCTTCTTTGATTCTAACTTAATTTTCTCTCATCCAAACCTACTTCCTTTTTATAAAACCTATTCCATTACTATTCTAACACATATAAAGATTAAAACGTGGGATATTACACTTCTCCCTGACCCTTTCGATAACATACCTTTCCATCTTAGCTCATCTTCATCTAACCTCTTTTCCTCATTCTTATACCACTACAATTCTCTCTGTCTCAGGGTGTGATTTTTTTCTAAGTTCAACCTACAATTGTTTGACTTAACACTTGGTTATCCTCCCAAAATATCTCAAAACTCGGGACTCTTAGCTTATTTACCTAATTATTGCCTAATTTCACATTCTAACCCCCAATTTCTCCTAATACCTCTAACCTTCCTCTCTTGGTCGGATTCACAGTTTAAGGATTTCACTATATTATCTAAGCTCTAATTTCCGGGATGTTACACATCTACCCCCCCCCCCCCCAAATTAAATTTTGTCCCCAAAATTTGCTCCAATTATCCCTAATTCAAGGTCACACTCCTATTCTTAACTACGTGGGTCCACTCCGAAATTTCCCAAATAATCGCTCGATTATCAATACCGCTATCCTCAAGGTATGATGGCATCTATTAGTGGACTTCTAAGCTGACAGCTAGGAGCTGGTGAGCTGGTGCCTGGTGGGAAGCAGGGCCTGCTAGGAGTACTTGGAGCTGAACAAGGCATGGGTCAACCTTATCTTGGTCTACCCACTCATGGTCAACCTTTGACCTTTGACCTTTGGACCCAAGTCAACATAGAACACTCCATTTAATTAGGATTAATGTAATAGGATTAATTTTGTAATTTTCCATAATCCTCTTCATTAAGAGGGGTGCTACTTTTTATTGGGTTTAGTGGCTAAGTAGCTTTCTAAGCAACATTAGCCAAAGATTAGGGGTTCACCACCCACTTAAGATAGCTTTTTACTCATCTTTCATTTTCCTTATTTTTGCTCTCATTTGGCTACCCCTTTATGCTATAAATAGGGGAGAGCTCACTTCATTTTGTACCTTTGATTCTGAATAATAAACGCATTATGCCAAATTTCCTCCTCATTGTGAGTAGAGAAGACTTGGTGGTTCTTGCTTAAACCGACCAGAGACTTATCTGATTCTTCTGAATCAGTGGCGTCTAACACTTGAACTTATCTATTGTGGGGGTTACCTGCACCATTGGCGTTCACACTATACCTTTATCTTCCATATTCTCTTTTAATTTCTCTCTTTTGGTCACCTACAAGGTCGCGACGCTGCTGCATCTAATATCCATTTTCACCGATTGATTTTGCTTGTTTACAATTCCTTAGCTACAAGTCTAGATCCGGGAAATGAGGTGCTATCAATTGGTATCAGAGCTTTGTTGGATTGAGCAAATTCGAGGTTGTTTTGGAGGTGTTTTGTCGCTGCACTTGCTGTCTTTTGGTGCAGAATTTTCATCAAAAACTTGTGTAAATCCATCTCCTATTTCAATTGTAATTTGGACTCTGAACTGTTCTTAGGCCTGAGGTGCCTTTCTCCTGCTTACAACACTTGTTTGTCTTTGATTCTGTGGCTAAATTTTCTCTAGATTGGGGTTGTTTGGGTCACGCAATACCCACCCCTTAGGTGTTTGATGAAATGCCTATTCCAATTGCTCATACTTGTTCTTGAGTGAAATTGAATTTTAACTGCTTGTTTGTGGTGGATTATGGTAAGTGGGAGCATTGTTGCTTCCATTTTCCAAAGATCGTTCACCTACATTTTCTCTCATCCTTTTACATTCTTGTTCATCTCCCCCATATAATTGTTCATCCATATTCATCTTTTTACTTTCCGCTTTTAATTTTTCAGTCATTTACATTTCGCCATTTAAATTCTGCTTCTCATATCCTTTTAATTTCTACCATCCCCTCTACTTTCTGCCATTTACTTTCAGTCCTCCCCATCCTTTTAATTTTAGTTTCCCCCTTTACTTTCTTGTCATTTAATTTTGCGCAATATACTTCCTTATTTTTGCCATTTTATGTGCTTTCTTTTGGCACTATTTTGTTCGATTTTCTACTCCTATTTCGTTTGTATTCTTGGTATTCTGATTGCAAATTTGAATTGGCTGCTATTCCTACCTTGGGAATCCATGTTTGATTACGCAAAACGCTCACCGTTAGGCTACTTTTTGGTGCATAGAGTTGGAAGAAGTTCAACAAATTCCAATTGTTGAATTTCCTTCAAAAACTAATTCCAATCTTAAAATTGACCCAACGCGTTATAAACATTGTTTTGTGATTGTGTAATCAATAAGGAACTGCTAAGCAAATTTTTAGGTCAAATTTTGATCAGGTTGCCATTCCATTTTTCAGTACAGTTTTTAGAAATTAGCCAACCCATTCTATTTTTTGGTATCATTTTGGACCAGTTTTTAGGTAAAAATCTTGAAAAAAATATTTTAGGTAGATTTTTAGTTTTTGTAATTTTGTACAAATTTCTGTAATTTTCTGTAGGGGCAAAAAGAAAAGAAAAAGAAAAGAAGCAAAAAGAATTCAAAAAAAATTCATAGCCAAAAATACAAAAGGAGGTGTAAAAAGCAAAAAGGGTGCAAAAGTCAACAACAAGGAAAAAAAGTCAAAAAAACACCCAAAAAAGTCAAAAATTCAAAAAAAAATAGAGAAAAACAAATAGAAAAACAGTAAAAAGATAGCCCAACTAGTCTTGCTCTGAGTGTCTCTGATTATTTTGGTGATGTTAACAACCTAGTCTTGGTGATGTTACCAACCTAGTCTTGCTCTGAGTGTCTCTGATTATTTTCCCCGAAACCAGTGTTGTGAACCCAAACACAAGCAATCACTTAACCCCTTAAAACATGAAACTTGCACGGGCAAAATAGTCTGGCACTTGAGTCGCACCAAAGGAGTATAAGTCGACACAAGCAACATATGCAACAATCAAGACCCGTCATGCAACAAAACGCACATGTCGTACAAAGGAAACACCGATGACTCTAGTACGTAACACTTATACCACTACCACAAGTGAAATTCTTAAGGATCGTGGTATTGTTCTGGTAAACCACTATGCCAAAAAAGCCTTTTTATCGCGGTTAAAAACGGCTTTTTATCGCGGTTTTAACCGCGTTCCATCATAGTGTGATTAAAAGCTATTATCGCGGTCGTTTTTCGGAACCGCGATAATAGTTCAACTTTTCTATCGCGGTTCCGAAAAAGTTATTACTAACAACATTGCATCTTTGACTTTGATTATACATTGTATGGTGAAGTTATTACTAACAACATGTCTTTTATTTAAAAAAAAAACATTTCCATTCCTGAACAACAACTTAAGAGTCAAGGTATAAAAAAATGATATTGTAATTCAAAAAAGTAAGGTAAGGTAATAATAATTCATTATATATATATATTTTAAAGGTAAAGTGGGTTATTCAATCTGAAGTGAATTCGAGGGTTAATGTTTTAAAGGAGAGAGTTATTGTTTTAGATATTTTTCTTTCCCTCAATTTATTTGGTTGGAGAATATAACCATGATTGTTTAGGAGGTAGTGGGAGATGAAATGAAATGATAATTTAAGTTATTACTACTATTATTATTCAACTTGGCCACGGATTACTTTTTCCACAACTAACAGTTGTGTGTATCTGAATCTGAATTTCAAGCTCAGTTACAGGATTTACTTTTCTCTCTAAGAAGACAATTAAGTTAGAAAGAATAAAGTGAACTGTGCAAAGAGAGAACACTAATGAGTTCTCATATGAAACAAAAGTACAAAAGAATACTCCCTCCGGTCCTATTTATAAGAACCTTTTAGAAGAATGGTCTTGGTCCTTTTTATAAGAACTTTTTCAGATTGTCTCATTCATTAATTATTATTTGACAAAAATACCTCATTAGTGGAGGTAGGTGAGTAATTAATTAGTAAAGAGAGTATGACACAATTGAGTAGTTAAATAGAAAGAGAAAGATAATAGATCTCATTAAATTCATGGGTAATTTAGTAAATATGATACACAATCATGACAAATTTATTGTAATCAACTAAATTAATCAACTTCATTAATCCGTGTGAAGTAGTTAAAAGGTTCTTATAAATAGGACCGGAGGGAGTAACAAGCAAGAACTAAAGACAGAGCTCTTTGGTCCTTTCAGAAACCGTGAAGAACAAGTTATCCAGAACACAAAAAAACACATAGTTTCTTAAAGAATCTAAAACCCATCTCGAACCTATTAAGACCTCAACATTGCAAAACTAGTACAATTTTTGAAAGAATATTTTCTTACCTCACAAGTTACAACACTAATGATTTGGATTAAGATAAGTTTGTCAATAAGCAATCAAATAAACTATATAAAATGGGACACTCAACTATTTTTATAAATCAATAAATTATAATTTAAAATCAATTCTTATCACCAACTAAAAACCAATCAGGGGCTCCATTAAGTTCTGGGCAAAAAACTACAACGGATTAGGCTAACAAATCTGAGAAGAGAAAAATCACATGAAGAAAAGTTAAAAATAATGCACTCGAAATATAAATAAAGCAAAGTTAAAAATAGTATATGATTAAATAAGAAAGAAGTTACGAACCGTTGATCCAGTTCCTAGGAGGTTGAAAATGGTATGCAGTTCTGTGCACTTCGCTCACGGAAATAGCTGAAATAGATTGAAATGCTTTATGAAATGCTTCAATTCCATTATTTGTAAATAATACGCTAATGCAGAAACCTAACCTATGGCAGAGCTGAAGCAGAAGCCAAACAACACCAGAAGCCGAGCAACAGCAATGCTGCGAGAAGCAGAGGCGACGACGGCACGAGCAGCAGAGGCGACGACGGCGTGAACAGCAGTAGCGGCGGTGCAAACGGTAGTAGCGAACGACAGCAACGAACGACAAAAGCAGCGGCTGGCGGCAGAGTGGGCGGTGGCAGCAGACGGCAGAGACGGTAGCTGAAGAACGCGAAAAGGAAAGAGAGGGGTTTAAGAAGGGTTTCTCCAAATGAGAGAGGGGTTTCAAAAAAATTTGAATTTTTTAGAAGCATCTAAGGCGGTTCCGTTTGGAACCGCGGTAACTAATATGATTTTTTTAAAAAATTAATAATTAATTAACACGGTGAATATAAACATACGCGATACATACTATTTAACGCGGTTCTTTTTCGAAACCGCGTTAAATAGTTAAAAAAATTAAAAAAATATTTATACAAATAAAATTTAAATTCTAC